>CM053595.1:46084081-46160267 GCA_028646575.1 Pseudocheirus occidentalis | reverse complement strand
CTCCTTCTGTGAGATTATCTTATGGGAGGGTACATGAAAGGTAGAGAGAAAAGTAGGAATGAGTGACATGTGGAGATCAAGTCAAGGACTAGCAATGAAGGGAGGGTGAGCTTTGTGGTCTCAGAAAGAGAAGTACCTATAAAGGAGGGGATGAGGAGGGGTAGAGAAGATTCAAAAGGCAGGGAGAAGGAAGGAGGCTTTACTCTGGACGTGGGAAGGGATGAGAGGAAAAGAACAAGTCAGAATGGGACCCTTGGGAGAAAAAAATAAAGAAGTGTAATACTGTGTTCACAGCAAAAAGGGGAAAAGGAATCATAACTTTAAAAAAAATCTTGGAATCATAACTTTAAAAAAATCTTAAGGGACAGATGGAGCAATATATAACCTTAACTCATAATTTTAAATGTAAAGGGATTAAACATTCCAATGAAACAAAAAAAGTGACAGAAAGGTTAAGAAAACAAAAACCTAGAATTTGTTGTTTATGAGAAACACATTTAAGAAACAAAGACACACAAAATAAAACTGAGGGGATGGGGAAAATTTCCTGTGCATCAAGTGAATCGAAAAAAGGAGAAATTGCCGTCATGCTATCATGTGAAGAAAAAGAAATGTAAAAAAAATTTAAAAGAACAAACAAGGAAACAATATTATGCTGGAAGGAAATAATAGACAACAATATCAAACCAATATATGCTCCAAATGCCCTGGAGCACATAGGTGGCATATATAAATATATATTGGCACATGTGTACACACACATGTACACACACGTGTGTACACATATACTATCTATACAGCCAGGTATGCACATGCATGCTTACATATATATGCTCGTATATACACATACCATATAATGAAATCTAAATTCATACAAGAAGATATAAAAAATATCACAATAGTAACTAGAGCCTCTGTTAGTTTTGGATAAGTCTGTCAGAAATATAAACAAAAGAGAAAATAAGGAAATAAAAACATTTCTGGCAAAACTAGTTAAAAGACTTATGGTGTCTTCTAAATGGGATAGTAAATGAACGTACATACTTTTCCGCACCACATGGACCTTTTACAACAATTGACTGAGTATTAGGGCATAGAGATACTACAAACAAATGTAAAAGAACAAAAATAGTTAATATGTCTTTTATAGACCATAATGCAATAAGAATAGAAATTGGTTCAGGGACTGCAAACAAAAGATACAGAAACATACCGAGACTTAATGAAGTCTTCAATAATAAGTAGGTCAAAGAACAAATAAAAGAAACTATTAATAGTTATGTAAAAGAAAATTATAATGATGAAACAATAGACCAAAAATTTTGGAATATAGCTAAAACTGTACTGAGGGGAGAAATATATCCTTACAATAATACATTAACAAAATAGAAAAGGAAGATTAATGAGCTGAATATGCATTTTTAAAATTCAAAAATCAACAAATCAACAAACCTAAATAAGCACAGGAGAGAAAAATTTTAAAATAGAGAAGAAATAGATAAATTAGAAACAAAAAACACTATAGAAATGATCAACAGGACTAAAAATTGGTTCTCTGAAAAAGAGTAAGAGAAATTCATAAACCCTTAGCTAACCTAATTTTTAAAAAGAGAGCAGAAACATAAAATCAATAAAATAGCAAATGAGGAAAGTAAAACTACAATAGAATCAGAAGAAATTAAAGGAATAATAAGAACATATTGTACACAGATATGCTAACAAATCTGAGAACACAAAAGAAACAGAAGAACACCTTTAAAAAAACACTCAATCACAAGTTCAGATAGAGATCAAAAGTATCTTATTTAAAATTTTTGCATCAATATTCATTAGGGAAATTGGTCTGTACTTTCCTTTCTCCATTTTGGTTCTTCCTAGTTTAGATATCAGCATGATATTTGTATCATTAAAAAATTTTCGTAGGACTCTTTCTTCATGTATTTTTCAAATAGTTTATATGGCATTAGAATTAATTGTTCTTTAAATATTCGGTAGAATTCACTTGTAAATCCATTTGGCCCTGGAGATTTTTTTCTTAGAGAGTTCATTGATGGATTGTTCAATATCTTTTTCTGAAATAGGGTCATTAAAGTATTTAATTTCCTCTTCTGTTAATCTAGGTAATTTATATTTTTGTAAAAATTCTAAATTGTCAGATTTATTGGCATACATTTGGGCAAAATAACTCCTAATTATTGCTTTAATTTCCTCTTCATTGGAGGTGGATTCACCCTTTTCGTTTTTGATACTGGCAATTTGTTTTTCTTCTTTCTTTTTTCAAAAATCTAATTAACCAAAATTATATACATAATATAATATGCATACTATGCATCTATACGTTATATATATATATGTCACTAATAGCTATTGTCCAACAAATAAATGGCCAAAGGATATGAACAGTTCTCAAAAGAAGAACTACATAATATTCACAGTTATGTGAAAATAAAAGTGCTCCAAATCATTAATAATAAGACAAATGTAAATCAAAACAACCTGGAGCTTTTACTTCACACACTGCAAATTGGCAAAAATTACCAAAAAAAAATATGACAAAAGAAGGGCAAGAGTCAATGTTGAATGAGTTGTAGAAAAACAGACACACTAATACATTGTTTGTGGAGTTGTTATGACTGTTTTGGAGAGTAATTTAGAATTATGCAAATAAAGCATATCTATTTGAACAATAGACTCCTTTACTCAGTTTATTCCCCAAGAAGGTCACCCACAAGAAAAATGCCCCCCGGATAGTCCCAAATATTTATAGAAGCATTTTTTGTCATAGCTAATAATTGTATATGGAATAGATATCCACCATTTCGAAATTGCTAAAACAAACAAACCAAAAAGCCTATGGTACATGAATCTGATGGAATATTACTCTCCTGTAAGAAATGGTGTCTGTGATGAATGCAGAACAGAGAAGCATGGACAGATCTCTACAAACTGATGCAGAGTAAAGTAAGCAGAGCCAAGAAAACAACATGAACAGTGACTACAAATTTTGTAAATGGAAGAATAAGGACACACCAACAAAATCAAAAGTGAATGTCACAAAATTATAAAGATTGTGCGGGACTCAAATGAAAACATACGAGAAGACATACCTCTTCATGGAGGTCCAAGATCCACAGGTGTTACACATTGCACATGTTTTCAGACTTTTCCATTATATCCATCAGTTGTGCTGAGTTTTTTCCCCTCTAAAAAATACTATTTGTCATATGGGTTGGCCATTGGGAAATATGTGGGGGGATAAATGGAATTCTATATTAATGTAAGAAATAGAAAATACCAATAAGAACATAAAAATGAAAAGTAATATTAATCAATCAGCAAATCCAAAATCATTTAATTTACTACATGTCAGGCACTGAAGATATAAATATAAAAATGAGACAATCCCTTACTTTGGGGAACTGATGCGAAAATTAGGGAAGGACAAAGACAACATGCTCACTCTTGGTCACTCCACACAGTCAATCAGTTTCCAAGTCTTGCTTATTTGGGGCCCGGCAACATTTCTCATATCTGCCCCTTTCTCTCTACTTGTATAGTAGTATATTAGTATACTAATACCTGTATATTAATGCAGACCCTCATCCCTGCAACTATTGCAATGGCCTCCTAATCAAGTCTCTCCCATCCCCCAAGTAGCTGCCAAAAAATGATGTTTCGAATTCCAGTGTCTCCCTAATGCCTCCAGCATCAAATACAAATTCCTGTTTGGCATTTAAAGCCTTTCAGAATCTGGCTCCAATCATTCTTCTATAAGACATCCCTGTCCTCTCCTCCCTTTGTACATTTGATAACTCAGCATGCTCACTTTCTTGCTGTTGCAAACACACAATGTTCAATCTCTCAGCTCTGTGCTTTTCCACAAGCTGTTCCCCAAAGAACACGATCTCTGGAGCCAGAGGATTTGGTTTCAAAGCCCACCTCTGACAATTCTTTACACAAGTCACTTGACATCCCTGGGCCTTGACTTCCCGACTGTAAAATGGAGGAAATGGATCAGAATAATAAAAGTGTGTTCTATAAAACTTGAATTCAGTAAAAGGGATGAACTTGAGATGTAGAAGACCACATATGGCCTCAGGGCAGCAGGTTCCTCAACTCTGGATTAGATAATTTCTAATTTTCCTTCCTGCTCTAAATCTGTGATCCCAAGATCCATTCCCGGAATGTACTCCCTTTTCACCTTGGCCACTGAGAATTCCAACCTTCTTTCAAAAGCCAAGTCAAAGATGGCTTCCTATATGAGACCTTTTCTAACTCTTCCTCTTCCCACACCACCCTCAGCTGCTAGTGCCTCCCACACTCTCATTACCTTATTTTTTTATTTTGGGGGGTGAAAGGAAGGGCAATTGGGGTTAAGTGACTTGCCCAAGGTCACACACTTAGTAAGTGTCAAGTGTCTGAGGCCGATTTGAACTCAGGTCCTCCTGACACTGGCGCCAGCGTTCTATTCATTGCGCTACCTAGCTGCCCCCAAAATTTTATTTTAGACTCAAACGCCAGAACACAGAGAATAGAGAAAAGAAACAAAAACAAATCATAAATTTAAATATTGGAACTTAAATACAAAGTTAGAAAGAAATAAAAGCCTGTCATGTGCATAGCAGAACATGAGAGGATTCAAAACATGTAACAATAAATGTCCATTTCGAGAAAGCCTGTAAGATAAATAATACTCATTGTGCTGAGAACTGTGCATCTTTTCTTTGCCTCCTTGCAAGTTTTCTTTTGTTCTCTGCTGGGCATTTTTTACTTTGTTCTTTTTTCCATCCCCGCCCCCCGCCCAAGGCCACAATAAAGTTTAGATGTTTCTCCATAGCTATAAATATAGACCTTGCATTTATTCTGCATATATTTTCTATTCGTTTACACATGAACACGTCTCCTTCAGTAGAATGTAAGCCTCACCTCTCTGTGCCTCAGTTTCTTCATCTGTAAAACACGGGTTATAACAGCCCCCACCTCACAGGGTTACTGTGAGGATCAAATGAGGACGGGGGGACTGTTCCATTTTTGTTTTTGTCTCTGCAGCTCCCGGCCCAGCGCCCATCACATGAGCATTTAATAAATGTTTGCTGATTGATTGGCTGATTGCTAAGTAAATACACAAAGTAAATGCAGAGTAATAAGTGGGACAGGACACTAACAACCCGTGGAACCAGGAGGATCCTCTTGGAAGACGTGGGACTTGACTTGAAGTCTTAAAGGAGCTGGGGGATAGGGTGCATGGAGGATTGAACCAGGTCATGTTCTTCCCAGACTTTAAGGTTCTAGGTCTATGTGACCTATTATTTTATTTTATTGCTTTTTGGATGGGGGGAGAGCAAAACAATTGGGGTTAAGTGACTTGCCCAAGGTCACACAGCCAGTTCTGTGTTGTGACTGAGGCTGAATTTGAACTCAGGTCCTCCTGACTCCAGGGCTGGTGCTCTATTCGCTGTACCACCTAGCGCCCCCTCTATTATTAGTAATAAGCCATTATTACTCTAGCTCTTCCCAGTGGTATGAGTGCATGTATAAACATAAGTAAATATAATAACAGCTAGCATTTACATAGAATTAAAAAGTTTACAAATCCCTTTACAAATCTTACTTCATTTTTATCCTCATAACAACTCAGGGATATAGCTGTTATTATTATCCCCATTTTATAGATGAGGACATTGTGCAACAGAGAGGTTGAGTCACTTGCCCAGCATCACACAGTTAGCGTCTGAGTCAGGATTCAAACTCAGGTCCTCTTAACTCATAGGTCCAAACCTCTAGTAGGTACTGGGCTATCCAGCTGCATATTTAAACTATTAATGCTCAAAACTACACTAAGACTTGGGGGGGATGTGGAGGGGTCAGGAGGAAAGGATCAAAGATACAGAGAGAAATGAATACATGCATATGTTATAGAGATACATATATGTATATTATATGTGACATGTGTATTAATATATTGTGTGTTCCATCTGTGTGATGGTGTCTATACATATACGCATACATGCATGTATGCACACATATACACACACACATATCTGTCCTCATCTATAAAAGCACCTACCTCACAAGGTTCTTATAAGAATAAAATGAGGGGCAGTTAGGTGATGCAGTAAATCAAGCAGTGGCCCTGGAGTCATGAGGATCTGAGTTCAAATCTACCCCAAGACACCTACTGGGTGTGACCCTGGGTGAGTCACTTTACCCCATTCATCATAAAAAAAGAGAAAGAGAACCAAATGAGGTAGCAAATATTGCATTTTGCAAACCTTAAAGCACTTTATATCAATACCGACTTATCACTACTGTCATTCATATTATTGCATACTTGTGGTTTCCTCATTAGAATGTAAACTCATTATGAGCAGAGATTGTTTCACTCCTTGTGCTTTCATCTTCGGGGCTTGGCACACAGTAGGTCCTTGTTGTTATTTGAGTTTTCTTATTCAATTAAAGGGCACATCCAGACTCTATCCCCATCTCTATGTAAAAGGGGTATGTGTGGGTGGTTATACACATACATGCACATATACATGTACTCTCTGTATACATGCACAGGTCGTATTGTCTATCTATCCCTATTTAGTCTACACATCTATAAAGATAGAATATGTGCACATACAGATAGAACATATGTACATATATGTAGATTGTGCATACATTTGGATAGGGACAGATAATAGATACCGATACAGACATACAGACATAGCTATAAATACATAGAGATGGTCTATACGTTATCTCGTCTTGTGTTTCATTCTTGAAGAGGATCAATGACATCACCAGGGTGACATCTTGACTCGCGTGTGAATTAGATAAGAGCTACTCGAAGCTCGAAGCCTCTCTCTCCTCTAGAGTCACCGAAGCCTGGGGCCATGACAAAGGCTGCCGAGGACCAAGTGGCCGACGACGAAGCGGCCGACCTCGGCCTTTCTAAATCTAAGGTCTTTCCCCAGTCTCCGTTTTACTGCCTATATATGATCTATATTATATGATCTTTAGAGTATGTGCATCTCTAAACATCCCTATCTTTTCCATGTATGTCTCTATCTACTCCCCATCTCTACCCACATATAAATAGTATCTACTATGGGTGTGTAGATGTATATATACCACCTATATATGGACAAATGTGTGTATAGACATACATACAAACATACATATATGTATGCATATACATATACACAAACATGTACATATACATGTACACATACACATGCATATACACAATACACATACACACACATACACATACACATACATATACATATATATACTACAGAAATCCTGTCTATACCTACATAGGTAGTATGTGTACACTGTCTCCATATGTAGGTATAGACAGAGATACAGATCCTGTACACCGTCTCCATGGTATGTATCTATATCTGTACAGATGTGAAGAGTGTACATATGTGTACGTACATAGAGAGAAAGTGTAAAGATAATAAACACAAAATAGGGAAAAGCTACCGAGAGAGTAGCTAAGGGGCACAGTGGGTAAAGCGCTGAATTTGGAGTCAGGAAGACCTGAGTTCGGATCCTCCCTCAGATACTTAGTAGCTGTGTGACTCAGACCAAGTCATTTAACATCTCTCGGTCTTAATGTCCTCATCTGTAAAATGGGGATAATAGCACCTATTGCACAGAGTTGTTTAGAGGAGATAGCATGTGTAAAGTACGTTGTAAATCTTAAAGCAATATATAATAATAATAACAACTAACGTTTCTATAGAACTTACTACATGCCAGGCACGTTGCAATTATTATATCATTTGATTCTCACAGCAAACCTGGGAGGGAGGTGCTATTATTATCCCCATTTTACAGATGAAATTGAGGCAGAGGCTAAGTGACTCATCCAGGGTCACACAGCAAGTAAGCGTCTGAGACCACATTTGAACTCAGGTCTTCCTGACTCCAGGCCCAGCACTTTACCCACCGCCACCCAGCCGCCTGCCAGTTGCCGTTGTTTTTGTTGGTGTTGTTATGATATGAGCAAGAATCACACAGGATGAGAAGGTCCAGTCTTCGCTGAAGGAGGGTCCACCTACATCGATGAGATCCCAGATCAATTAGTAAAGTATCTTTTGCTGGAGCTCATAAACTTGATTTTTAGAAATATTTTGACAACTGTATCAAAACATAATTGTTTTCCTCTATAATCCTCCGTATTTTATCTTATGCTTTTAAGAAGAGCTGTTTTTTAAGAAGGGGTCCATAGGCTTCACCAGACTCCAAAGAGGCTCATATCACAAAAAAGTATTAAGAGCTCTTGAATTAAAGTATTGAAAGACGAAGAGGACCTCTTGGATGCATGTCCACTTTACAAGGGAATATTTCAAAAGACAGTTTCTTAAACCCAATGAAATAAGCTCCTAAAAATGGAATTTCAGGTGGGGGGAAGGTATTTGGGGGACAGGAGAGTTTTTCAACACCCCTTAAAATGATTTCATGGGCAGTCACCTGCTTTATTTCCTCTTAAAATTGGTCCGGTCCTCAAACCCCTACTTACCTAAACGTTCTGTTACCTGTGCTTGGCAGGAGAATAATACCTTTTGGGTTGCCATGAAGCCATCACTCCCATCTGTCCCTGGAAACAAGGTTGTGGAGCAGGGAACTGAGGCCCAGAGCATAAAAACCCAAGTGCACACTGAAGAAGAGAAGTAACATTTCAGGAGATGCCATATAGGAAATGTATCCAGCGAGTTTTAAACTAATAAACTGTTAAACTAATCAATTTGCTAACATAATGGATTGGAAGAGAAAGCGTGGAGAAGATATGAATTCAGGTTTAGACATTTCCTTTTCATAACTGAATTAAAATAAAATGCTTTGTCTCCTTCCGCTTACACACATACAGAGGTCAAAATGCATCCTTTCTTCTAAGGATTCTTTTCTGACACCCTAGTTTAGCTTGCTCCTCCAGTCCCTTACACTAACCACTTGTATGATTTTAAGCCAACCACCTAACTTCCTGGAGTCTCAGCTTCCTCACTGTTAAAAAGAGGGAGCTGGATTAGATCAGAGATTCTTTATCTTTTTTGTGTCATGGACCTCTTTGGCATTCTGGTGAAGCCCATGGACTTCTCAAAATAATGTTGTTAAATGCATTAAATAAAATACATAGGTTTACAAGGGAAATTAATTATGTTGAAATACAGTAAACAAAATTTCTTTTTAAGTTCATGGACCCCAAGTAAAGCATCCCTGGAATAGAAGAACTCTGAGGTCCCTTCCAACTGTACAGATACGAGCCTATGATCCTCCCAAATGTCTCCCACTTGCCCTTCATTCCTTGTGAAAAACAGCACCAGTTTCTTTCAGTCTGAACATACCAAGTTCTCCAGGCCCCTTCCATTCTGGAGTCCCCAATCCACTGCATTAGTAGGGACCTGTTAGACACTCCTTTACAGGCAGACTCACTCCTCCTTTGTCCTAACCTGTTCCTTTCAAATAAGGTACACCCATACCAATTGCTATTCTTTTCACAGATCCCATTCCACCAAGTCTCACTGACAGCTATGGGATCAATGTGTCTCCTTGCACAGGATCTCTAGATCACCTTGTTCGCTGCCCTTTATTTATTGCACAGTGCATAGGTATATGGATTTAATTGTTGTCTCCTTCCTTGGATTTTTGTGTCCTGTGAATTTCCTGCTGTTCTCACATAACCATTCCTTATGGTATTTAAGTTTATGACTATGCGTAGACTGTTTGCTTATTTTCCTTTCCTTCTCTGTTAAAATTCCTTTTAATTAGATTTTTCAGTACTACTACAAAAATACATTTTTACTACCCCTTGTTAAGTGTACTCTATCCTTAGCTAAGAGCCCTTCATCCCTTCATTTTAAGCAATAGTCCACACGTCCAAAATCTACTCTCAGACACCATCTTCTTTACCAGGTCTTCACTTCTCAGATCTGCCATTCTCATTTGAAGCTCTTGCCTTTGATTAACAGTAATGATGGAAGTCAAAGGACCTGGATTCAAATGCTGGGTGTCTTATGGACATCGGTGTCCATTAAGAGGTTCGGGATTTTCTTTTGCCTGACGTCACAAACCTTGGTATTGCTTTCTAGATTTCTTCTAGCAATATCATAAGACTACAGCTATAAAACTGGAAGGAATCTCAGAGGATTCTCATCTTACAGATTGGAAAAATGAGACCAAGGGAGGTTAAGTTACTTGCCACAGAGGTTCTGAGTATCAGAAACAGAATTTGAACTCAGGTCCTAAGACTCCTGAGCCAGTGTTCTACAAAGATTAACAGATTCCATATGTTTTATGAGGTTTGCAGTCATTCCATAGAACAATTCTATTGCCATAAGGAGATCTCTTTCACTAATATTTCATTGACAAATAGCTGTCTTGGCACGTCTCAGAAGAGAATTGCCAGTCATCACTACTTCTCTCTTCTTCCTCTAATCTTTCCTGGATGCTCCCTCTCCCCACCACACCTGTGGATCCACATCATCATTCCTTCTGCTTGCCCCTCAGAGTCTATTACTTATCTCTAGGCATGCAATGTTCCTTTACTTCTCTTTTTCCTCTTTGTCACATGTTTCTACCCTACAATCTCCTAACACAGGTCAGGATTTCCTTCTTGCCATCCTGTTTCATTTTTGCTTTAATGGTGAAACTTTTCTTCCACTCTTTAAAGGAATGCATCATTCTCCTAATTACCCAGTGAGTGGGAAGGCATTCTTTGCACCCCTTACAAAAGAACACCATCCTTCCCTTTGGGCAGAGGTGGTGAGGAATCAACAAAATGATTCCTTCTTTCTTTCTAGATACTTTGCCTCCCTTCCTATAGCCCCAAATAACTATCATACAATGGGCTCATATGGAACTTTCAGGCAACCAAAATCACCACATCCTTTTCACAGGAAATGTTATCTAGCTATACCTTTTTAGGCTGTATTTGCGAAGCTGTGAGTTTTTCTTTGTAATTTAAGCATAGAATTATGTGTGTCCCTGTTAAATTTAACTCTCTTTGCTTTGGTCCATCACTCCAACCTATCAAGATCACTTTAGATCACTGGTTCTCAACCTTTGGGGGTCAAATGACCCTTTCACAGGGGTCACCTATGACCATTGGAAAACACATATTTCTGGGGGTGGCTAGGTGGCGCAGTGAATAGAGCACCGGCACTGGAGTCAGGAGTACCTGAGTTCAAATCCGGCCTCAGACACTTAACACAAAAAACTAGCCGTGTGACCTTGGGCAAGTTACTTAACCCCAACTGCCCTCCAAAAAAAAGCAAAAAAAACAAAAAAACAAAAAAAAACACATATTTCTGATGGTCTTAGGAACCAAGACACGGCTCCTCTATCCATCTCCAGGTGGGTCTGCCCACATGCAGATATGCCCACATGCAAGTATTAAAGGGTCACCACATTAGGAAGGCTGAGAACCACTGCTCTAGATCCTGACTTTTTCATACAAGATATGAGCTTCTCCTCCCAGCTCTTTGTCTCTTGTACATTTGACAAGTATGTTTTTAAGATTTTACCTAAGTCCTTGGTAAAAATGCTGAAAGGTGCAGAGTCAAGAACAGACTGTATAGGCCAGATGGTGCAAAGAGCATACTTTAAAAGATTTTACAGAAATCATAAAATGGCTCACGCTGACAAGTCTTGGTCACCTCTTTGAGGGGTAACAACATTTATTAGTTTTTCTATTCTGGTTTTGGTATCTTATCCTTTTAAAAATTTCTTAGAAATTGATGATTTCAAAATTATTTCAACTCCTATATGTGTGTGTGTGTACATATATATATATATATACATACATACATACATATATATATTTCTGTAAGAACTTGAATAAATCCAGCTACTCTTTCTGACTTCATCTTCTTAAATACCATTTATAGATCATCATTTATTGTATATTCAAATTAATAACAATAACAACAATTTACACATTATTCTAAGGTTTACAAAGTGCTTTACAAATTATTTCATTGGATCCTTAGAACAACCCTAGGAGATAAGTGCTCGTGTGTAGATGAGGAAACTGAGGCAGAGAGAGGCTAAGTGACTTAGCCTGGTCACTCAGGTAGTAAGTGCCTGAGGCATAATTTGAATTCAGGTCTTCCTAAGTGTAGGTCCAGTGGTCTATCCATTGTACCATCTCATTGCTTGGATATGAAAGTGTTAGAATACAGATGTGGCGGCTCCATTATGATGAGAACAGATTGCTGTAGAAATGCCGGCACATCTGTTCCACTTCACACCTCTTTGTTGGCCTTACATTTTCATCCACAAATGTTCTCAGGCCGATCTGTTTTGATTGATCTCATGCCATGTTTTCTGTCAACTCATTTCTCTCCTCCTGTTTTTTGCTTCTTGAGTCAATTTTGCTCCATGGCTCCTACTGTCCTACTCCAGGTTTTTGAAAATAAGTTTGGGTTCTAAACTGTGGTCACCCTTGGCTTCTGTGTCTCTCTGCTTAGCAAGAAGATCAAGCATCTGCTGGATGAGTCACTTTCCCAGACTCTCTTGACCTCCACAATATGATCATTGTCTTACATTTATTAAACTTCCGTAAAAATTGTGACCATCGTGGTCAATATCTTTGCCTTTATTCCTTTCCAATGTGTTGGGTTAAAAGTCTATTTAAATAGACTGAGTTGAAATAGTTGTGATTGTACACAGCTGCCTCATCTTTATTGTTGTTTCTAATTTGTTGTTGATTTTGGTCTTCTTTTTAACCAGTAAATGGTCCAAGTATACACTCAACTGTGACTTGGAAATTGTTTCCATATCAGTCACAAGTAACTTCCTGTCTTCTGGGATACAGTGTCCTTCATTTTTTATAAGTAATGTATTTCAATATTCAGTTTTTCCATCACGTTCTATTTTGCTGAAGGAGTACACATAGTGTGCTTATATAACATAGTCTTATTAGAAAGAAGTTTTTGGAATACTCTACAGGTCTTTGTACACTTTCATTTCCTATACCCAAACCACATTTTCCAACCCATTTTTCAGTCCTCTTCCTATGCCCGTCTTGCCATGAATTCATCAAGAAATGAGGAATTGGTTAACTTGCATCTGCCTCCTCTTCATTCACTCAGCCACCACCCTAGGCCAGGTGTCCATCCTCTCCCACCTGGATTATCATAGTAGCCTCTTGATAATTGTTGTTCAGTCATTTCAGTCCTGTCCAATTCTTCATGACCTTATTTGGTATTTTCTTGGCAAAGATGCTCAAGTAGTTTACCATTTCCTTCTTTAACTCATTTTACATATGAGAAAACAGTTAAGTGACTTGCCCAGGGTCACATAGCAAATTAGTGCCTGAGGCCAGATTTGAACTCAAGATGAGTCTTCTTGACTCCAAACCCAGCCCTCATTGCCCCACCTGGTTGTCCCAGTCTCTTGATAATCCTCACTGTCTCAAATCTTTGCCCATCCCTATCCATCTCTCATACAGCTGCCGAAGCGATTTTCATAAAGCACACAATAGAGCTGTCATGCCTCACTATTATTACTCCAGTGGCCCCTATTGCATATTTGACCAAATATAAAATTCTATTTGATATTTAACCCTTTCACAACCTGGCCTCAATCCTAACTTTCCAGCCTTATTATGCATTATTCCTCTTCTCAAGTACTACTAGGGTACAACCAAACTGGCCCTCTTTCTCTTCGTCTCTTCTTGCCACACAACTCTCCACCTCCCCCTCTTCAAACTTTCTCACTGGTTATCTCCCACGCTTAGAATCCCCTCCCAGTCCCTCATCGCTCCCACTTTTATTATCCCTAATATCCCTCAAGGCTGAACTCAAACGCCACCTTTCAGGTGAAGTTTTTCTTGATCTCCCAAGCTACTAGTTCCTTGACCCAAAATTATTTTATATCTATGTTGAGTATATGCACATGTTGTCTCTCCCACCCCCAGCTAGATTGCAAGTTCTTGGTGAGCAGAGTCTGTTTCACTTTTGTTTCTATGATCCCAACACCCAGCATAGTGCCTGGCATATAGCAGGCATAAAATAAATGTTTGCTGAGTGACTGAATGATTTGAAGGATCTGGTCAAGCTCTTCACTGAATTTCTCTATTTCTTGATCCTCTACATCAGCTGTTGGCACAGAAGCTGAAATGACCATCACGATTTTTTTTGCTTACGGTCATTGTAGTCAATGTCGGACAAGACAACAGAATAATCAATAAAGTGATATTGTCAACTGGGCACACAACAAAACAAAAGCTATTCAATTATTTATCCATTTCTCTGAGGTTAGCCTTCAATCCACCCTTCCATTTAATTGTAACATCTTTACATCTCCCGGATTAATTTATGAGACTAGGAGATAATATAAGATAATGCAAAGGTTTCATCAGAGAAATGGGTTTGAATCCCAGCTTTGCCACTTACTACTTGCATGACTTTGAGTAGGTCACTCAACCTTTCTGGGTCTCAGCTTCCTTTTCTGTAAAAAGAAGAAGTTAAACTAGAAGGTCTCTAAGGTCTCTTTGAGCTCCAAACCGACTATCCCATGCCAATATTTATGTGGCTGAGTGGTCATAATACGACTTAGTAGCACATCAACTCAACTGTTACTGGAAAAGGATGTCCTATTTAGAATATCAGCAAGTAGGTTAATGTTTCCAGATGGTCTAAAAACTATGATTCTTAGCATCTGCCATCTTTGCCACCACTGAGCTACTTGGTGCTACAGAAAGAAAAGGGGGTCATACAGGAATGAGGGCTATTTTATATTTTTGTTTTATACATCACCATTGGTAAAGGAATCATGACTTAGCAGCCAACTTGCCAATGGTGAGCCTTTCCATACTAAGTTGGACTGGTCCTCCCATAGGATATGTGACTTCTTCCTCAGAACCTAACCCAAGGCTTGCCAGCTTGCTAAAGTTTGCCAGTAGCCATGCTCTACTTACGGAGATTCAAGGAACTAGGGTCACCTCCATACCACATTAAGGCATTAGAGGAGTTCTGAGAAGGAATGATAATAACAGCCTCAAAACCCACCAAAAAAAAGGACATGGGAGAAAAAGATACCAGAAGGGGACAGAGAAGCAAACAGGACGTTTTTGTTATTATTTTGTTAAAGTTAATATACACATTTTAAACCACTTGTAAATAGTTTAGAGTTTATGGCTTTAGGTATGGTCATTTTTTACTTAGATTGTTTATTTGAATGCTTGATTTTGTTGAAGGTTACTAAGTTGAGGGTAACTTCTAGAAAAGTGGGTCATTGCAGATCCCTGAGGCAGCAAGACTGGGAACCCTATTGTGGCCAATACATGGAAATTGCCGACCAGATGATCAGCAGGTCTCCTCCTCATCTCCAGAGACACTAGCATCTGTAGATACCTTCAAGAGGAAGAAGGTGACCTGACATTAAAATGGCAACCAAGATGCCTCAGGGAACTAGAAACTTCCCCCAAACTTTCAGCCCTTAGAATCATTAGGCAGGCCTAGGAAGAAAATTGAGCTTCATCCTCCTCTAGGCCACTACAATTCAGGACTATAGTAGATTATACACTCAAAGACTTGCTTCTTGGATGTGTGCAAAGAATGGGAGCATCAGTTAGCATCACAGGATCCAGAAATGGAAGACTACTTAACAGTCACCTAAGCCAATCCCTCTTTCTACAATGCATAGAACTTAGGTTCAGAGATGGAAAAGGACATAGGGTAGCAAAGTAGTAAAAGTATGACTTAAACCCAGGCCTTCTGGTTCCAAATAGACCACCCACTCCCTTTCTATTGTGAACATTGGCAATGATCTTTGCATCATATTGAATCATTCTAATTTTGAGGAGTTGGGAACTAGTCTATTTATCCCTTCCTATTTCTTGTTCATCCCTTTGAAGCTAGAGATGAAGAAATGCAAGGTATCTGTATGGTACACTAAAGAATAATATTAATTTTTATTATCTTATCCTCATATATGACTTTTCAATCAACAAGCATGAAATAAGCTAGGAACCAGCTAAGTGGTGGGGACACAAAGAAAGGCAGAAACCTGGTCCTTGTCTTCAAGGAACTTGCTTTCTAATGAGGGAAACAATATGCAAACAATTATCATTTACATAGTGTGAGTGAAAGGTCATTTAAAGGGAACACATTATCATTGGGGGTGGGGGCAGTGGACTGGCAAAGGCTTCATGAAAGTGGGATATGAGTTGAATCTCGAAGAAAGCCAAGGAAGCCAGGGGGTGGAGGTGAGGAGAGAAAATCCTCCAGGCATGGGGGGGAGCCAATGCAAAGACACGGAGGTGGGAGAGGAATGTCATGAGGAACAGGAACAGCAAATAGATCAATTTTATTGGATAGCACAGAGTTTAAAGACACGAGAAGCAGAAAGGATAGAAGGAAGTGTGTACTAGAAGGGGTGCCTATAGAAGGGGTAGCAACAGAATAAGGGGAGAGGGAGGTACCTGGGCACTGGGTGTAGCCAGTATCTGAACTTAGGGAATCTGGCTGGCTCAGGAAGATTCAGAAGGTTTAGCAGCGGTTCTCAACCTGTGGATTATGTTCAATTTGTAGCAATGAAAATACATCCTGCATATTAGATATTTACATTACGATTCATAACAGTAGCAAAATTACAGTCATGAAGTAGCAACAAAAATAATTTTATGGTTGGGGGGGGTCACCACAACATGAGGAACTGTATTAAAGGGTCACAACATTAGGAAGGTTGAGAACCACTGGTTTAGAGTGACATGTTAGCAGTCAGGAATCTGACTAGTTTCAGAGAGCAAGGTGAAAGAGGATTGGAACCAAAAGCAAGGCCAGCAACTGGTAGCCCTGGAAGTTGGCTTTTACTCAGTGAGAGAGGCTTAAGGCACAAGAATGATTTCTCAAACCCTTTACAGAAAATCCTGGAAACAGAAACTATTGTAGGCATAATCTATAATCAGGACTAGGAAAAAAGCTCAGCAGCTTTCTTTGGAAATTAGAAATGACTGAAAGTAACACCCTTGGTCTTCGAATAATTTCTGATGGAATAAGATCTCACCAGAAGTCAAGTTCTTGGATTACTAGTTTTAGGATCTGAGTGCTATTGGGCTACTGTTTTGAAACCTCCTGATACAAAGGATCAGGAGTCTCAGATTGATCGAATTTTTATTTATTAATTCATTTAATGACTATTTATTAAACACCTACTATGCAGTAGCCACTGTGGAGGAACAAACTTACATTCTACTTGATCTATGTCTATCTATATTCAGAAGTCCTTTTGTTGTTCTGTCTTTTTTCAGTCATGTCCAACCCTTTGTGACCCCATTTGGATGATTTTCTTGGCAAAGATACTAGAATGGTTTGCCATTTCCTTCTCCAGTTCATTTTACAGATGAGGAAACTGAGGCAGACAAGGTTCAGTAACTTGCGCAGGGTCACACAGCTAAAGTGTCTGAGACTGGATTTGAACTCAGGAAGACGAGTCTCTTCTGAAAATTACCTATTCGTATCCCCTGACCATTTATAATTTGGGGAATGACTTGTGTTCCTATAAATTTAACTTAGTTTCCTATGTATTTGAGAAACAAGATCTTTATCAGAAAAACTTGCTATAATTTTACCCTATTTTCTACTTTTCTTCTAATCTTGGCTACGTCGGTTTTGTTTGTGCAAAGTCTTTTTAATTTGGTATAATCAAAAGAAATAATTACTTTCTAATATGTAAAAGTATGCTTTTATGTATTAAAGATATGTATATACTTTTTTAAAACCCTACTAAAAATTAGAGTTGAGGTCAAAAAGTAAGAAGAAACCAATCTGTCACTTTAATTGGATCAATTAATACCATTTTTATAGACTAGCAGGACGTAAAGACAGCAACCATCAGATAAATAAGTTATTAGGTTGAAAACCTAAGCAATTTATTTGTTAGCTAACATCAGCACCCCCAACAAATATATGATCATCAGATCATAGAACTAGAACAAAAAGAACATTAGAAATCACCTAATCTTTTCAGAAAAACCTGGAAAGACTTACATGAACTGATGCAAAGTGAAGTGAGCATAACCAGGAGAACATTGTACATAGTAATAGCAATATTGTATGATGATTAACTGAATCCGCAACACAATCATCCAAGACAATTCCAAAAGACTCATTATGAAAAATGCTATCTTCCTCCAGAGAAGGAACTGATGGAGTTTGAATGCTGATCAAAGCATACTATTTTTCATTTTTTTTTATTTTTATGGGGGTGTTTTTTAGGTTTTCTTTCACAACATGACTAATGTGGAAATGTGTTTTTGCATGACTGCATATGTGCAATCTATATCAAATTGCTTACTATCTCACGGGACAGGGAGAAAGAGAATCTGGAACTCAAAATCTTAAAAATACAAATATTATAAATTATTTTTACATGTAATTGGGAAAAATATTATCTAAAAAACAGAAATCATCTAATTCAGTACTGTCATTTTACAGATGAGTAAATAAAGACCCAGCAACAATTAAGTTACTTAAGGTCATAGTGGTAATAAATGGGAGAATTATGATTAGATCCAAAATGCCCTGACTCTTTCCACTGCACCACACAGCCTCTCTCAAGAATAATCCAAGAAAAACTATCAACAATGTCCAAAAGCTACGGAAGTTATGGAAGTTAAGGAATGGGAGGGTAAGTAAAGCTCGCCCAATGGAGCAAAAGCTGCAGTCTAGATGGTTCTTTCTGCTAAAAGGGCTGCCTCCAGTTTTTCCCCAGCAGAGAATCCTGAGGGACACCACTGATTAGAAGGTGTGATCCACAAGAGGATCCAGCAAACAGAGGAGTAGCTAGATGGGTAGGATGAGAATAAGGAAAGAGTGGTGTCCTGAGAATCTAGAAAGAAAACAGTATTAAGGAGAAGAGACCAACAGCGTCAAAAGCTGAAGAAAATTCAAGGAGAATGGGAACTGAGAAAAGGTTACCGGATTTGACAACTAAGAAGTTATTAGTAACTTAGGAGAGAGGAGTTTTGGTGGAATAATAAGGTCAGAAGCCAAATCAGGTGTTAAGAAGAGAGTGAGAGGAAAGAAAGTGAAAGGACATATTGTAGATGGCACTATCAAGTAGTTTAGCTACAAAGGACAGAAGAAATATGGGATGATAGTGGGGATGAAAGCATCCAGTAAGGGATATTTTTTTCATTATGGGAGAGCCATGAACATATTTATAGGCAGAAGGGAATGAACCAATAGATAGACTGACAATAAGTGGAAGAGTAGGAGATAACAAAGGGGGCATCTGTTGGAGAAGGGATGGAATGGGATCGCTTGAACAAGCAGGAGGCGGGATGTCAGTCTTGGTATACAGTAAGTCCACTTGATCATAAAAGACAAGGGTGAAGGAAGGGATGGTAACAGAAGGCATCTGAGTGGTAAGATATGAGGAAGAAAGGAGGAGAGGGAACTCATGGGAATTGGCCTCAATTTATTCTATAAAATATGAGACTAGGTTCTCAGCTAAGAGAGGGGGGAAAAGGAAAGCAATCCAAGGTTTGGGAAGGGATGAAAAGGTTTGGAAAAGCCACTGTGGAAAGTGAAAAATTGATAAAGGAGGTATAGTCCAATTGCCTAGCAGCAGTGAAGGAACAATGGAGGGTGTGTAACATAAATCTGTAGTGGACCCAGTCAAAACAGTGACTATCGGATTATATTCTTCATCTTCATTCAGTTTGTGTGGAGAGGAAGTACAAATATTAGGAGTGACCCAAGGCTTGACTGTGTATAATCAGTGATATGATAAGGAGGCTAGAGATCAGAGAAGAGGACAGTGTAGAGTGGAACTGGTTCACTAAGGTGTCAAGATAGGGAAAAGGAAAAAGGAGAAAGAGTGGCTAGTATGAGAGAAATAGCCTGGAAGAGAACTGGAGGTCACAGTGCAGATGAAGAGTAGGCTTTTGTAAGGGAAGGGAGAGGGACAGGTGAAAAGTCAATACATTGTAGGTGGATAAAGGGATTTCTGAATTCTTGAACATAGAGGTAGTGTCCATGGCAAGACATAGCCATCTTTGTATATGGAATAGCTCATAGGAGGGGAATAGGTTGAGGAACTGAGTGGTTAGGATGTTTGAGGTAGAGTCAATATGTATGTTAAAGTTCCCTAGTATGAGGGCAGGACTTAGGAAAGAGAAAAATACCTCATTGAGGAAGGAAGGGGAGTGATCCGAGGATCACTACCAGGATTTTGATTAGGCAGCAGATATGAATAGTATGAACACCAAAGGAAGAGAGGTTACTGAGTGATAGAAATAGAGGGAGGAACTGGAAGAGGTAATAGGAACCAAGTATCCTAACCCCCCACCTCAGCTAATACGTTGAGGAGAATGAGAGAAGGTACAGCCAGTGCTGGAAAGGATGACCAAGGAGGCTGTGTCATCAGGAAGGAACCACATGTTAGTAATAGTGTGGATAACAGCGGGAAAGAAAAATCTTTAAGATGAAGGTATTGCCTATGGAACAGGCATTCCAGAGGGCACAATGGAAAGGGTATGTGGTATTTGGTTGAAGCTTTGGAGTGGGAAGGTTGAAGGGGATGGAAATAATGAATTGAGTGGGGAAGGGGTGAGGAATGGGATTTGGATAATGATCCACAGGAGTTCTGGGATGTGAAGGGTAGGAGTAGGTACAAAAATGTCATCACTGAGTGGAGGACATCACTCCTATTCCTAACAGTGGCCCGAGATCACCCTGGCTGGAGACAAGTGCAATAGGAGATGAGAGGCACATGGCCAGCTGGAAGAGCAGAGACCTGTTTCACAATTCCTCTTCTCTCCAAAAGCTGGAGATTAGGCAGAAAAAGACATAGCAGGAAATGCAGGTCAAAACTGCATAGGAGAAAGAAGTCCCATTTCCCACCAATTTTCCTCTTTCTTTCGCCTCAAAGGACATGCAAGGGCAGGAAAGAGTAGGCTGCCTCACTTTGTCCTGGAGGTCATCCACATTCCAATTTGAAGACTGGGTCAGCAGCAGAGGGGAGGAGTTGCCTTGTGCTGGCACAGGTGAAAGTCATTATTTGGGGGTAGATGGAAGATGCCTCCAGTCTTCCCTCAGTAGACTCCCTATATCTAGCTGAAGAAAGAAGGTACAAAGTGTGCACAGTCCTGTCTGGAGAGTTGCTGAGCTCTCAATGATACATTTTAGGGAAGACATTGATATGATGGAGTGTGTCCAAAGTAGGTCATGAGGTGACAAAAAGAACTGTAGATTAAGCCATATGAGGATAAAATGAAGGAATCATGGATGTTTAGCCTGGAGAAGAGAAGATTAAGAAGGAAACATGATCATCTGTCCCTAGAAGATACATAGAACTAAACGATTGATACTTACAGAAAAACATGCAAGTACAATTTAAAGAGTGAAAAACCCTATACAACTTGATTTGCCTTAAAGTAACTATGGCTGTCTTCAAAGAAAACAAAAACTGATATTTTTATACTATTTTACAGTTTATAAAATGCTTTCCTCACAAGAATTCTACAAGCTAGGTAGCATATTATTATCTTTATTTTACAGATAGAGAAACTGAGGCTCAAAGGAGTTAAGCCTAGGGTCACACGGCTAGTAAATATAGAAGTTTCCACATAAACTCAGGCCTTCCAGCACCATTCCAGTGCTTTTTCCATATACTATACCTCCTCTGGAAGGATTCTGGAAGGTCACTTATAGAAAATATTTTAGAATAGATTTATATGTATATGTTTATTTGTGTGCAAGTATTTGGAATGGAACATGCACACATGTGTGTATATGTGTGTATGTATGTATATGTGTGTATGTATACTAAATATAAAATGACTTTTCTTGCCCATACCTGTGATTTCATCAGTATACATAGCTTCTCAGCAATAGTTCTACAACATACAGTTTTACAGAGTTGCCTGGGCATGAGGAGGTTGAGTGATTTGTCCCATTGCCAGTGGTGGTGTCTGAGTTCCAATGAACCTCCCTCTGGGACTTGGAGCTCTCTGTATCTTACCAGGGTGCCTCACGGGTTCATATACTGCTTTAAGGTTTCCAAAGTATTTTCCTCCCAGTGGTTTTTCAAGGGCAAATATCCCACTAAGCTCCCCTTCCCTTCCCGACTCCAGCTAAAAGCAATGTCTCCTTCTGAAATCCCATATAAAATGTCCCATCTCTTACTGCGCTCTGTACTAACATCTTTTGAGCACATTCCCCATCTCTCGGGAGGGGAGGGCTAATTAGGGATCATGTCTGTCATAGTCTGCCTCTCAGGGTCTTGCTCAGTGAACTCCTGGTGCAGTGCAAAGAGTAGCACATTTGGAAAGGATCCTGGGCCTGCTATTTATTGCCTGCCAGACCCAGAGCAAGTCATCCCACCTTTCTCGGTCCACTCCCTCATCTGTCAAGTGAAGGGCTTGGACTCGTGTCTGAGGCCTCTTCCAACTCATAATCTATGACCCTGCGCTTGCACACGCTAGGCATTTAATAAATATTTGTTGGATGAATCACTGCCCTACTTTTTAGTTATCATTCTTTTGCTCCTTTGACTCTCTGTCTGGACGCCAGTGTCTCCAGGACCCTCACTTCATCATCAATCTCCGAAAAAAGAGTTTATTACTCGTTCTTATAGAATGTCAGAGTTAGAAGGAACCATAAACATCACCCTTCATTTGAGAGCTAGAAAGGAAAGTGACTGGTCCAGGGTCACATAACAAGTCAGTTGCCGAGCCGGGACCCAGCATTCTTTCTGTCTGCCTTAAAACAACACTAATGATGGTGGTGGTGGTGGTGACTAGAATTTATCTAGTTTTTGAGGTCTGTCGTGTGCTTGGAATATGGTGTCTCACTTTGTCTTTACAGCAACCCTGGGAGGCGAGTGTTATTATTATCCTCATTTTCCAAATGAAGAGACTGAGGAAGAGAGAGGTTTGGTAACATACCGAGCATCACAGAGCTAATAAGTACATGAGGCCAAATTTGAACTCAGGTCTTTCTGACTCAAAGTTCAGACTCAGCTCTGACTACTCTACCTAGCTGCCCCTTCAATTATCCCTTTTCTATCTACCATTTTAAGTCCTGGTTGCCCTTCCTTCCTTACTCCAGGTATCTGAATTAGCTTTAGAGACAGAAGGTGGAAGGGGTGGCTAGGTGGTGCAGCGAATAGAGCACTGGCACTGGAGTCAGGAAGACCCGACTTCAAATTCAGCTTCAGATGCCTAGCTGTGTGATCCTGAGCAAGTCACTCAACCTCTGACTGCTACAGTTCCCTCAACCATAAGAGAGGGTCATGGCATATCTCCCAAGGTTGGTGTGACAATCAAATGAGAAATACTTATAAAGCCCTTAGAATAGTGCCTGGTACATAGGGAGTGCTCAGTAAATGCTTGTTCCCTTCCCCACTGAACCTTCTGGTACTTACCACAATGCAAGTTATGTGAGAACAGATTCAGATCGTGTCCATAAACATATTAATAGATTTATATGCATTCAAAGACACGTTCTCAGAATCTAAGGGAGCCTGAAGGGAAAGAGGTTGTTTGGAATTGAAGAAGAAAAACTCTCCCATGGGAGCTGTACTAGCAGCGATTACCTTCCTATGCCCTCACACAGGCAGTTCAGCGAGGTCAAAGAGCAAGGAGCCCAGAGATCGGGGTGCTATTCCCAGGCCTGCCACGAACTCCCTGTGCGATGCTGGGCAAGTAACGCTTCCCTTAGTTTCTCCTTCTGTAAGATGAGGGAATTGGGGCAGATAACTCTAAACCCCCTTCCAGCTCTGACATTCTATAAGATATGAGAAAATATAACAAGGCCTTGGAATGTCTCTTTGAGAAGCTTGTGGTAAGCAGGCCAAACATACAATTAAGTGCTGAATTTTTATATAAACACACAGGCACAAATATACAGAGAACAGTACATGGCATTAGCTCCCTAACATGAATCCTGTTCCAAGCTATATTTGAGTAGCATGAGCAAGGAACTATGGTCAAAGGACTTGCCAGATGATGAAGTTGAAATGTTCCATCATCGTTATTACAAATTCTCCTCTGTAGCGTATGGAATGTCTTTATGTAAGTGCATATCTATGTGCACAGACCTGAAGCATCAGACCAGAGAGCTCCAGCCTTCTCCCTCAGATGTTCAACATATGTTGTTAGATACTTTGGGATTATGGAACCTCTGGAGGGTGACCAGAGGAGGGCATGCAGGATGACAAGAGGCCTGGAGATCATGCCGTACAAAGGCCAGATGAACAACAGCTAATATTCTATAGCATTTTAAGGCTTTCAAAGCCCTTTGCACATATGACCTCATTTGAGTTCCATGACAGCTCTGAGATAGGCACTCCTCATCATCCCCATTTTACAGATGAGGAATCTGAGAGAAGTTAAGTAGCCTATTAAGAGTCACAAAGTTAATTAGTGTGAGCTGGATTTGAACTATATCTGCTGGATTTCCAGCTCAGCAATCTATCCACTATGACAAGTTGCTCCCTGAAGAAAAGGAACATCTTTAGCCTGGGAAAGAAGGGGACAGGAGAGCAATGTTTGCCAATTTGAAGAGTTCTCTTGTGTAGGAAGAAGTATCATATTTGTTCTGCTTGTTCCCAGAAGGTAGAAGCAGGAGATGGAGCATCTCCTGCCAAGGGGCATATTAGGCTGAATGCAAGGAAAAGCTTCCTAAAAAATAGAACTATCTCAAAATGGAATGGTTGCTCTGAAGAGAAGTGGGTCTCTCCCCTCCCTAGAGGAGAGAAAATATGAAGGAGTAGTTCTGTTATTCAAAGTTTCAAGGAGGCTGTTAAGGTTGAAAGAAGCCTTTGAAACACCTCATACAAACCCTACATTTACAGCTATTGAAGGGGAGGCCTAGAAAATGGAAATGACTTGCCCAGGACCACACCATCACTTCATCACAGATCCAGGGTTGAGAATCCAAGCCTCCAAATTACTAGTCCAGTATTCTTTCCACTGTTCCACACAGACTCTTTTGATTATGACCTAAAACATCTTCAGACTTTTGTTTTTTTTTTCATTTGAATACAACCTCCTCCCTCTCTATCCCCTCTGCAATAATTTTTTTCTGGGAGAGGCAAGATATTTAACTATGATCAACCTTTAACACCTTAATAGAAATTACTTACCTAGGAATCAATTAGGTCTGAAGGAATGAAAGCCTGGACAGGTAGGATTAGGTGGATGGAGAAGAATTAGGAAAAATCTGGAACGTGGAGCACTAAAGAGGCAGGGTAGGCCTGTCTGAGATACCACAAAGAGAATCCTGTAACTAAAAAGTCATGAGGGCTGTAGGCATCTGAGACGGTAGGAGAAGAAGGAGCATTAATCAGAGTGTAGCACAGGTAGTTAGTGACGTAATAGATAGAATGCCAGGTCTGTAGTAAAGAAGACTCATCTTGAGTTCAAATTGGGCCTCAGACACTTACTAGCTGTGTGACCCTAGGCAAGTCACTTAACTCTATCTGTTTAAATTTCCTCATCTATAAAATGAACTAGAGGAGGAAATGGCAAACCACTCCAGTATCTCTGCCAAGAAAAACCCAAATGTGGTCATGAAGAGTTGGAGTTTAAGTTAAGAGTTTAAGTTAAAGAACGTAACAACAAAAGCACATGTTCTTAGGTTACCATCCCATTCTTCCACACCAGTTCTACAGTCCCAGACTTCCATTCACTCTGTCAGGCTAAATCCCCAGGCAGTGGCTGCCCTCCATATTTCCTCTCAGGCTTCTGGGTAACCCTGAGGAATTAGAAGATATTTTTCAAAGGCTACAGCTCACAAGCCTCCATAGGTGTGCCTTCCCCTATGATAGCAGAACTATATCACTTAGTGAACCAGACCTAGGTGATTTTCAGAAATGGGCTTTTTCAAAGGTGGTACAGTTGGCATGAATCATCCCTTCTAAAAGTCTGTGGCACTCTCCCATGATACACATAGCATACAGGGGAAAGTGGGCTCATGCTGTGAGGACATATTGGGCAAAAGGATAATGCCCACTTCCTGGAAGGCCTTTTGCTGGGTTCCTTGGAGAGTCATTGAATCTAACTTTCCTCATTTTGTCCAATCTGTCCTTGAAGCCTTACTTACTGTGTTGTCAGCTGCTGCTGTACCGAGGAACAAGTCTAGTCCCCCAGTCCTCTGAAGTTCACGAAGGTCGTTAGAAGGAACAGACCAAGGCTTACCTCCCCAAATGATTTTTTTTCTCTGGGGTTGCTCTCTGCTCACCACTCCCAGGCACCTAAACCCAATTCTAGATGAACTTCTCGGTTTTATAGACGCCTCACAGGGAATATACACATCTCTCAACCAATCCAAACATGTTTCCTGTAAAACCTAGTTGAAATGCATTGACTGGATAGAAATACCTAGGCCCAGTTCACATCCAAAGATAGTGGAGTGGTTTGAAATTTCCTTTTCCAATTCATTTTACAGATGATGAAACTGAGGCAAACAGGGTGAAGTGACTTGCCCCAAGTCACACAGCTAATAAGCGTCTAATTTGAACTCAAATCTTCCTAACAGCAGACTGTTACTTGTTACTTGTACTTGTACCACTTGTTACTTGTACCACTTGTTACTTGTACCACTGGCCCCTCAAGATGGTTGTCAGGAATCATTCAACATTAATTTATTAAAGCCCCTATTATGTGTCAGGCTCTATACTAGTCACTGGGGATACAAAGACAAAAATGAAGCGGCTCAAAGAGCTGACATTCTAATAAGGGATACGATGTGCACATGTATAAATATATACAAAGTGCATAAAAGGTAGTTTCAGAGGGAAAAAATAGGCACTGCAAGTTTTACAAACCAGAAAGCATTATGAAAGTGTGACTGTTATTCTAAAAACAAGGAATAGACAATGCAAAAAATAAAGTTCTAGTTCACAATTTTGAGATTTTTTTTTATTCCTTCAATGAACATCAGGAAGGCCATAAAGAGGCAGCTAGGTAACGCAGAGGATAGAGCACCAACCAGGTAACCAGGACATGAGTTCAAATCCAGCCTCAGACACTTACTAGCTGTGTGACTCTGGACAAGTCACTTAACTTCAATTGCTCCCCCCCCAAAAAAAATAAATAAAATTTCAAAATATTTTCTAAAAAGACCACAAGGCCAATGACACAGAAACATTCATCTTGAGTTGAGGTTTTTAATATTTACTGGAATTTGATAGATCTGTGTTTGCACCAATAGCACTGGAGAAGCTGTCGGTTTCTTACTAGATTTTTTGCCTAACACCAGGCAACTGGCAAAGCCTCGAGCAAGGCTGCCCGCAAGAGTGGTTACCGGAGAGAGGCATTAAGAAAGTTTCACCACAAGGTTACATTGGCATTTCCTACAACTTCATTCAAAAGAAGAGCCTGCTACATCAATAGAGACTGTGTGGTATGACCCACATTCTAATTCCTGCTGTCACTAATTTACTATGACTCTGTCCCCCCCGCCTCCTATCTCTTCCCATGGATTCTCTGTTTCCTCCACTATAAAATAAGAGGGGTGGCTTGGATCAGGAATTTTTAACCTGAGTTCATGAGTCTATGGATTGATTTCAGGACATCCATGAACTTGGATAGGAAAAATATGCATTTTATTTCTTCTAACCTTTGGTTTATTTGATAATCCTATATGTTTTGTTCTATGTATTTAAAAACATTATTCTGTAAAGGGGTCCATAGGCTTCTCCAGGTTGCAAAAGGGGGCCTGACAAAAAATAGGTTAAGTACTCTTGGCCTAGATATAAGATAAATCCTAGCCCTGACATTCTGTGTATATTTTTCAGTCCTTTGTTCTATACTTCTAGTCAATATTAAAGCAGAGCCCCCTTTTCTCTCTCTCTCTCTTTCTCTCTCTCTGTTTCTTTCTCTTTTTCTCTCTCCTTCTCCCTTTCTCTCGCACACGCACACGCACGCACACACACACACACACACACACACACACACGGTACTCTGTTTTTGGAAATCGGACTACAAAGAAACTGAGTAACCATATCTCCTTTCTTTCTCAGGTCCTTTATTTAGTCTGAGAAATTGGATGTGGACACTAATCATGACCCCACCCCCATCCCCACCACCCCCAGTAGAAGTTATTAGAGGCCCTGCCGAGATAAGATTCCTTATTGACCTTGTCTCCATCAAATGAAGTGGCTGAAGCAACCAGGACTGTTATTTATTAAACTTAGAATAAACAGTGTGACATGGCATGAATTAGCTAAGGTCCCCAAACAAAAAAAGGAATAGAGCAGGGAGCAGTCAGAGGGGAGGGGGGCAGAGACCTACAACTTGCTATATAGATCCAGAGCATGGATTATTCCTGGTCCTAGCACTTGCTTCATGGATAACGTCTCTATTTCTTGAACTAATTCCCTCCTCTATTTCAGGAAGAACAAAGGTCAATGCTATCTTTCTTAGATCCTGTAAAGCCAAGCACGAGCAGCTTTCCAGAGGACGGCTGCTGTGAGCAGCTTTAAAGTTCTGATCATACATTATAGTGAACTCTCTATTTATTCAGCAGTAAACTAAAGCAAAACATTCACAGAAACCAAAGTACAGCATTCACAATGTTATAACATAACAACTTATCACTAAAGTGACTACATAGTTTTCACCAAAGTGGCCACATAGTTTTAAACAAAAGATATCATTCAGTAAGTCCTTAACTCAATCATACTTAAGGAGCAAGCCTCCTTAAGGGACACAAAGCACAAAAGTCAAGGTTCTCTACCCCCTAATATTGTATTAATTTCTCAGTCAAAAAGCCTTCTTTCTTTTCGATTGGAGATTAGTTTCCAATCATCCTTAACTCAATCATCCATAAGAGGTACAAGGTATAGAGTACAAAGATCTCCCACCCCTAGGCCACAGTAAACCATGATCTTCTCAGTCAGCACTAGGTGCCCAAGGACAGGTTTCTTCATCTTGACTCGAGTCTGGCTCCCAAATGCCATGGTTCCTCTTCCACGGTCCTGGCTTTTGCCTGAATTTACCCAACAGTCACCTGGATTCAAAGTTAGGTAGCTCTTAGCTCCTTGTCCAGCTCCTAGTCTATGTCCATATTGAAGTTCACAGTTTCTGTTTCTGGGAAGACAAAGCTTAACAGAGCCAAAGCAACATTCATACACATTGCCAGCACCATCATCAATTCACTATCTCCTGGTGAAACCACTACAAACCCACAAACAAGGTCTGAGAACTCAACACAAATCATCAGTATAGTCCCAGGACCTCCAAAACCCTCCTCCAGGACTTCTGTAAACAGACAACAAGAAAATCGTCTTTCAGGGCTTCCAATAAGGTCCCAAGGCTTCTGTAGAAAGTCTTACAAACAAAAATCGGCACAGACAGAAGAGAGAAAGAGAGTGCCACCACCACAAATGTTCCCTTCTCAATTCTGCTCTTTCCCAGCTTGGGCTTCTCCTTATATATGGTAATTAGCTCCTCCCTGTTCCACCCACCTCTCATGTCCTTCCTATTCTTATCTTTGACAAGTCCTTCCCACATGGGTTTCACAAGTTGTTTCTTAACAAAGACTTGATATAATCATGGGCAAGGCTCAAAAATAACTTGAACTGAAAGAAGGTGCTAAATAAGTAAACAGCTGAAACAAGGTGCTAAGTACTTCTTTTCTGCTATTACAGATCCTTTCAAAGTAGCAAAGAACAAAAGGCTAAAATTAATACCTTCTTGCTTTTAAAAAATACTATATGTGAGCAAAAAGTATCAGGCTTGGCCAACCCCAAAGCAGCAGCAATCAATTTTTAGTACAAAAATAACTTCTGGGGAAAATTTGGCAAAGCTACAAAAGAAGTTAACAACAGCTGCCCACCTGTACCTTCATTCTGATTACAGGGTCTTAGAGGTAGAAGATGTTCTGCAGCTGACTGAGGCCAACCACCCTCACTTTACAAATTAGGAAATGTTAGTACAGTTCCAGGAAGTGACCTGCCCAAGGTCATACATGTTAGCCTCCTGGCTACAGTTCTGTTCACAACACCATTCTATCTTTTGAGCCAGTGAAATTTAAACATGCCCTTAAAATGAAATTGCTTCATTTAGTAATGAAAACAAAAGAAAATAAAAATCTGATATTGATACAGCATTTTAAAGGTTTATAAAATTTTTCTCCCCATAACTGTGTGAGGCAGATAATTTGAGTTATTAATATCCCCATTTTACAGATAATAATATCTTACATTTAAATAGAATTAAGAATAGCAAAGTGTTTTTCAAATGTTTTCTCATTTGATCCTCACAATAATAGTAAGAGGGAAGTATGATTATCATCTCCATTTTACGAATGAGGAAACTGAAGCAGACAGAGGTTAAGTGACTTGCCCAGCGTTTCCCAGGGTAAGTGTCTCAGATGGGATTTGAACTCAGGTCTTCCCAACTCCAAGTCTAGTGGTCTATTGACACTAAGAGAGTTGAAGTAACTTGCCCACAATTTTACTGAGTGTCCCAAAAGTCTCAGTGCATTTTAGCTTTTAAAACTGGTGCTACCTACTATTTCATGAATATAGAGTAATGTGCATTAAAACTACACTTAAAATTTTGGGACATCCAGTACAATTAGTATGTGTAAGAAGTAGGATTTGAACTTCAGAGGTAGAGGTCTTTTCATTCATGTAAACAGCCCCACAAAAGAAAAGGATAAGTCTTGTGCCTAGGCAAAGCAGACTGTAGCTTATGGGGTATGATTCTTTAAGGGTAACACTAAAAAACCCCTCCTTTCCCAAAAGCATTTTCCCCATTGGCTTACCATAATCCCTGAAATTACCACTATTAGGGCTTCCTTCCTTTGGGTTTAAAAAAGGGAGGCAGTATTCACCACTATGAGTTACTATGGTCTCAGGAAGAGAAGCTCATGAGCAGTCCCACATTTTTAGTAATGACTTCAAAGGTAAAAATGTCATCATTATCAACTTTCCAGATGACCCAAAGCTGGGTGGGAAAATTAGCATATTAAATGACAAAGGCAAGTTGCAAAAAGCCTTCAGTGGACTATCATTAGGCTGAAATGTTTAGGAATGAATGTCAAATTCTACATGTGGTCACAAAAAATCAACTCTACAAGATGGATAAAGTGTTGCTACACAACTATTTCTCTAAAAAATAAAAATAACAATATATTGCTATATTATAATTAGTGCAATAACTATAATAATATACTATATATTATATATGGATAATATGTAATAATATACTATAAATTATATATGGGTGATATATAATAATATACTATATATTATATATGGATAATATGTAATAATATATAAAATTTCAGAGAGAGAGAGAAAGCTAACATTTAAATAGCACTTAACTACGTTCCAGGCACTGTGTTGCACATGCTTTACAATTACTATTTCATTTGACCTTCACAAAAAACTCTGCAAGGAAGGCAGGTGCTACTACTATCCCCACTTTACAGAGGAGGAAACCGAGGCAAGCAGAGATTAAGTGACTTACCCAGGGTAACACAGCTAGGAAGTCTCTAAGGTCAATATTTGAATTCAATTCTTCTTGACTCCACACCTGGAAACTACCTAGAAGTCATAACAACCATAACAATAAGTCTACGGGTTTCAGCGGACTGGAATCTCAATATAGAATAAACAGTGTGACATGACATGAATTAGCTAAAAAAGCTGACATATTCTTAGGCTGTCATGAAGGGAAGCATAGCATCCCAAATGAGAAAGATTATAGATCCACCATACTATGTCCTACTACACCTCATCTGAAGTACTGGGTTCAATTCTAGGCATCACATCTTAGGGAAAATGTTGCAAAATTCCATTCAGAATGGTAAGGAATTCTGTGATGATACTACAGTAGGACCAGTTGAAGGAACTGAAGATAGTTAGCCTGGAGAAAAGAAGGAGAAACATAATCATAGCCTTCAAATATTTGAAAAGTTAAGAGGGATTAGACTTGCTCTGCTCAGTCCTAAAGGGAAAAATTAGGAACAAAAGGTGCAAGTAAGTTTGATATAAGAGAAAAATTCCTAACGATTAGAGTTAGTGGGGCTATGTGCCAAAAGTGTTAGCAGCTGCCCTTCTTTGGAGGTCTTTTGGTAGAGTCTGGATGGCCTCTTGTTGGGGTATCAGAGGGAATTATTGCTTAGCTGTATGTTGGACTAGAATTCAGGGCTTCTTAAACTTTTTCCCCAGAGAACCCTTTCCCAGTTTCAGCAGCATTTATTGGTGTTACATGGTGTGAGGACATGTGCAGCGCAAAGTGCACATGCTTTGTGTTCTGAACTAAGGCTGCAGAGAAGTGATGTGATGTAACACAGGAAGTGCTGCCAGAAACACCTCGAATTCATTACCCATTTGATTTTGAATTAATTTTTGGTCATTGCACATTTAGAAACCTTTGAATGTTGCCAAATTTTTCATAACCCCATATGAGGTTATGAATCATAGTTTAAGAAGCACTGGAATAGATGTCTTCTTGAGGTCCCTCTTGAAAGTATATGATTCTGTAACTTTCCTAGCTCCAGAAATTCCCTTTTAAAATGTAATTGGGAGAGACAAAAGTTCCTCAAGTCACTTTTAAGAATAACTGGACCAGTTCACAGCTGTGGGCAACTAGGTGGTACAGTGGATAGGGTGCTGGGCTTAGAGTCATCAAGACTTATCTGTATGAGTCCAAATCCGGCCTCAGACACTTACTAGCTGTGTGATTCTGGGTGAGTCACTACCCTGTTTGCCTTACTTTCTTCATCTATAAAATGAGCTAGAGAAGGAAATGGCAAGCCACTTGATTGTTGCCAAGGAAACCCCAAAATGGAGTCACAAAGACTCAGACACAACTGAAATGACTGAACAACAAGAAATGATCAATCAGTGTTCATTGCCATATGGTGGACATGGTGAGCAAAATTGAGTCCAGTAGGAGAGACGGGACAGAAACATATGTGAAGTTAAAGAGTAACTCATCAATGAATCTATGATCTCATTGACGGGAGCACTCACTCTCACGGCCCAGATTATAATCCACCAATTCTTTCCCATCTTGTGTGCCTTATGCCCATGTCTTCCTATAAATGTTTCCATTGTGGGTTTCCTCCCTCCTAGCTTCACCTTCCCCCCAACCCTGTCTCTAGGTCATAGGATCACAGATGTAAAGATATGTAGAACTTGAAACTAACTTAGAAGTCACATAGTCTAATCTATCATTCTACAGATGAAGACATTGAGGCCTAGAGAGTTTCAATGATTTGTTCAAAGCAACAGGGGTAATAAGTCACAGATTCACAGGATTCAAACTCAGGTCTTATGATTCCACTTTCTTTTTTCTTTATTGTTCAATTTTATTTTATTTTCAAACTAATTCCCATATTAGCTATGTCGAAAAAAAAATAAGAGAGAGAAAGAGAGAGACAGAGAGACAGAGAGAGAGACAGAGAGACAGAGAGAGAAAGAGAGAAAGAGAGAGAGATGCTTCCATCACCTCTATCTGGAGGTAGATAATATGTTTCATTATGGGTCCTCTGGAACCATGGCTGATTCCATTGTGCTTATCAGAGTTTGCAAGTCTTTCAAAGTTATTTATCTTTGCAGTTGTGAAGCCAAGCATGAACAGTTTCCAGAAGAATGCTGCTGTGAATAGCTTTCAAGGTTCTGATTACATAGTATAGCGAATACTCTATTCAATAACAAATCGGAGCAAAACATTTACAGAAAATCAAAATACAGTATTCACCATGTCACAACTCAGCAACTTACCACTAAAATGGCCATATAGTTTTCAACAAAGTGATCACATAGTTTTCCACAAAGTACAATCATTTAGTAAATCAATCACTTAGTAACTCAATCATTCAATGGTTCTCTTTTGAACAAGATACATTCATTTAGACAATTAATCATTTAGTTAAGTCCTTAATTCAATCAAGTCTTAAGGAGAGCCTCCTTAACCCTTAACTCATTCATCCTTAAGGAGGCAAGGCTTCCTTAAGAGACACAAAGTACAGTCAAAGTTCTCTACTCATGTGGTACAATTAAGTTACAATATCAGTCACTACTCAATACCCTCTTAAGGGGTAGTAGGAAATACACAGGCCATCCACCCCTCAGTCACCAGTCAAGTGGCTCTCGGAAGACGCTCTGCTACCACAAGTTCCCAGGAAATTCTGACTTTCCCAGCTAGGGTTTTTCCTTATATACAGTATTGCTCCTCCCTGTACAGCTCCTTCCTGTTAAGTCAGCAACAGGGGTTCATACCTTCTGTTTTTTCGACAGAAGCTTAATTTGAAACTAGGTGCTAAGTACCTGTCAGCTTAACAATACAAAGGGATCTTCAAATTTCATTACCATGATAGCAGTGTTGTTGCTATTGCATAAATCATTCTTCTGGTTCTGCTCATTTCCTTTTGCATCAGTTCTTACAAGTCTTCTCAGATTTTTCTAACTATTCCTTTCATAATTTCTTATACCAAAGTAATATTCCATCACATTCAAATATCATAGTTCAACCATTCCCTAATTGATAGGTACCCCTCAGTTTTCAATTATTTTTCACCATGGAAAGAACTGCTAGACCTATTTTTAAGACATGAGTCCTTTTCCACTTTCTTTGATCACTACTGTAGACCTAGTAATGGTATTGCTGAGTTAAAGGATATACACACAATTTAAAAGCTTAGGCAGCATAGTTCCAAATCACTTTTCAGAATGACTGAGTCAGTTCACACCTCCCTCAGGGCATTTTCCATAGCACCAAACTGTCTCCTTCTTTCAACATTATGTAAAGAACAGTTCAGCATGAAAGCTGTTGGTCTATTGGCCTTCATTCTTGCTTCATGACCAAGACCCCAACTTTTCCAGTCATATACCTCTTTGAGGAAATGTCTCTGAGGCTACTTCATGTACATGAGTCTTCATTGGTAACGTGCTGCAGCCTACTGATGCATACCACACAATTCTCCATTCACTTTTCAGCAACTCACAATTTGGAATCTTTCAAAATTGAGGTCAGCCATGAATTGTAGCCTTATAGCGCTAGAAAAATATTGGTGGTAAAAAGATTTTTTTGTTGTTTTTTAGTGATAAAATTGGGGTCTCTGAAAGAGTTACGCAGAAAACAGAAGATCCCCTCCTTATTGTTTGTTGACTATTTTTAAAGTATTTATTTAAGTAAAACAAAATATAACCTATAGACTGATCCAACAAAGTATCTCCCATACAAATGATAAGATCAGATAAGTGTGAAAAAAGTGATGGATTTGGAGTCTGAGGGCCTGGATTACAATCCTGGCTCTCCTCTGTACTCTGTGGCCTTAGGTTAGTCATTTCACTTCTATTAGCTGAGAAAGTTGAACCAAATGGCCTCCATGGTCCCTTCTAGCTCTAAATCTGTAATACTATTGCCTCTGACATATCTTCCAACTCCAAATCTATGATCCCAAGATAAGATTTCTTGATGAACACAACAGAAGAAAAAGATTAGCAGTGAAATAACAGTCCAAGAAATCAGATTATCATAGACATACAGCTGGAAGGTACTTCCATGACCAGGTAATCCAACCATTTCATTTTTTTTTTTTTAGATAAAGCTATTAAGGTCCAAAGAGAAGTGACGTGAGTTGTTCATGTGGTAGCACAGAGGTAAATGTCCAATTAGTGGCACAAGCAATGCTATGAGTTCAAAGGAAGGACAGATCACTGTGGCCTAATGTACTCTAAAAAACTTTATTCGCTGAAACATAAATTCATTAAGTTTGTACAGTAAGCAAAACACTGTACTCGCCACTAAGACACAAAAACAGATATAATGCAAACCTTGCTCTTAAGGAACTTATAACTTAATTGGAGTTGAATGAAATGCTTGCAAATAGTTACATACTCTGGAGCCCCTTCCTGCCCCAGGTTCAGGGTGAAGGTGTTTTAAGTAACCATAATTAAATAACAACGGCTCAAGCCCCCATTTGGTAGATTCGCTAACAATTAACCAGGTGGGAATCATTAAATCAAATAGCCAAATTTTTAATTAGGACAGAAAAGCAAAGTAAACAGGAAGGAATTGAGTAGTAGAATCATGTTTAACATTCACCTTCTGTATACATGAAGAGGTACAATCTCCCACAGACTCCCACAACAATGAGGGAAAGCACACTTCCTGGAAAATTCATGCTATATGAGGGAAGAATCATCTTGGCTGGAAAACCTTTCATCTTTCTGTCTCCTGGCAACCAGCTATGTCTCACTGCTTCTCAGCTCTGCCTCTCCCAATTCCCTTGGCATAGAACTGGAGCTACTCTTACTACTGCAACTCTATTCCATCCTTGTAGCTGACACTCTGTTACCATTCCTTTTTGTCTCCAAAGATGCCATTCACTGCTTCACTGAGGAGCTACTACCATCTGCTGGAGTTGTCATCTGCTACTATGGGGTCTTCTTCCAGCGGGGGAACAGCGTTCTCACTTTTTTGTGAGAACGTCCAAGGCCAAAATCATTCAGAGGGCTAAATCATATGTTCAGCTTTTTTTGCTAATCAGATATAACCACACAAGGTTGGCACACAAAGTCCTACCCACTGAAAGCTACCCAGTCTTTACTCCTAGCTGGGTCGGGTTGAGCACATTCCTTTCACACTATCTCCATCCCAAAATGTGTGTGTGTGTATGTACATACACACACACGCCCCATATTTTTGGACCTGGAAGGTGGGGGGGGAGTAGTTTCCTGGAAGAGGTAGTATATAATTTGAGTCTTAAAGGAAGGGAGGAATTTCATATTCTCTACACTGTATTTACTCTCGGCTGCTCACTTTCCCTACTGTACACCAGGCATTTGTGGCCTCTGTGTCTTTGATTAAGGTTCTCTTTGTCTGTAATGTCCTCTTTTCCTCCTTCCAATGCTGAATTCCTGTCCATAATTTAAAACCCAACTCAAGTTACCACTAATTCCAGGAAACCTGCCCTGACATTCCCCCACCTGCAATGACTTTCCCTGCCTTGAACCTCACAAAGCACTTTGCTCTGCACCTTTCTAATACACTACTCCTATATTATTATGTATACCATGCAGGCAGCTATGGTGTGGCGGAAAGAGCATGGGACTTGGAGACAGGTGATCTGGGTTTCAATTTAAACTCTGCTGCTGACTAGCTGAGTGAACAGGTAGGCCTCTTTCCTTTCTAAGTCTACTTCCTCATCTGTAGAATGGGAATCACAAAAACCTGCATTAAAGAGGCTCCGCAGTAGATGGATATCGGGCTTCAGAGTTAGGACCCCAGGCAAGTCACTTAACCTCTCAGTGTCCCTGTCAACTGAGAGGCTAGACGTTATAGACGACTCACTGACCTTAACTAGGAAAAGAAGTGCTTCACAAGAAGCCCCTGACCCTGAAAAAAGCACAGCTCTGATAAGGCAAAACACAGACCTCCTGAAGAAAGCATTTCAGCATTTCAGTAACCCTAGAGAGATACATGTGAACTATTGATATTCTCATTCTTGGTGTTCTCATTTAATCCCGCATACTAAAGAGGAAGCTCCTTGGGGGAGGAACCATTACTTTTTTGAGTGAACACCAAACAAAATTGACTAAGCATTTACTACGTGAAAAACTCTGCTGCTTGCAAAACACCAAAAGAATTTTAAAAGTCCCTAAAGAAGCTTACATCTACTGAGGGGATATAACTTGTACAGAGATAAATAAATTCAAGATCATTTGAGTAGAAAGATTAACACTAACAACTGAGGGGAGCAGAGACAGCCTTGTAGAAGAGGCAGCTGAGTTGAACTTAGAAGGAAGGTAAGGATGCTTAAGAGGAAGAGATAAAGGAGTGATTTCCAGGCGTGTGGGACAGTCTGCATTAAGTCCAGGAAATAAGAGATAGAAGGCCATTTACCAAGAATTGCTAAATGGCCAGTTTGGTTGGAAAGTAAATCTCATGAAGGTGATTAATAAGAAAAATAGACTGTGGCCAAATTGTTGGCAGGCTGTCTTCATTTTACATGAGATGCACTAGGGAGCCACTGAAGATTGTTGAGCAGATTAGTGACAGAATCAGAATTATGCCTTATTTTGGAGCTCTCTGGAAGACGGATTAGAGAGACACAGGATCAATTAGGAATTCACTACAATAGTCCTAGGGAGTATTAGAAAAGTCTGGTGATAAATGTCAATGTGGATAAGGGAAAAAGAATGGATCAGAGATGTGACTAGGGAGATTTAGTAATCCCTTCCACATCATGGGGATTAGGGGTGCAGCACCCCTGCAATCTGGAAAAATCCATGTAAAAATTTCTGGCCCTCCCTTCATATCAGAGAAATCTGAATTTTTTTCTTTTTCTTTTAAGGAGCAGCTATATTATATTATTGTAAAATTTAGGTTAAGTATTTGGTCATGGGCTCTGTGTTGTGTGCTGGACATTGAGTGTCATTTCTGACTTCTACAAAGCTCCCCAAAATTTCCCATTTAATTTCATATGTTGACCTGCAATATATCAAAATTGTGATGGGGAAAGTCACATTGTAAAAGGAATAACTGTAGAATCAGCAAGACTTGGCAACAAAATGGATACAGGGAAGTAAAGGAGAAATAACAGAAGTCACCATCATGAACCTTGATCACTAGACAGATACTACACCCTCAAGAGAACTAGGCAAGTCTGGGTAAGCAGAAGATTCAGAGGGGAAAATCATCAGCTCTGTTTTGTATAGGTTGAGGTCAAGGTGCTGATGGGGCACCCAAGAAGAAATATCCAACAGACAGTGATACAGAGCTGGAGCTCAGGAGAGAGATTGAGCACTTAATATATAGATGTGAGCATCATTTAAACCTTGGTCTCCCAGTACCCGGTGTGGTGTTCTCTCTCTATAGTAGACCCTTTATAAATGTTTGCTGTACTGAATAGAAACAGTCACGTCTTCACTTTCCTTCCTAGTTTTTTCTACAATGTTCACACATAAAACTAACCCTGACACCAATGTCTAAAATGTGTTTCTTTAGCATTGTATAGAAAAATACACTTAAAGTATTGGTTTCAGAAACCACTGTGTTAACATGTAAATATAGTTTCCTCAAGAGGGATGGTTTAAATTATCCTGGGATTGCAGGTCACTTGGTAATTATAGTTTTACTAAAAGTAAGACATTAGAAAATTATTATGCTCTAGCACGAGCACTGCACAGCTCAGGCAAGAGATACCAGACAAGCATATTTTAATGGGATATGAGGGAACATGGGATCCTGTCCAGCAGGGCCAGCCTGCCCTGGAACACCTTAAGTAGCCAAGGGTGACATGAGCCTGAGAAGGTGGGGGATAGGGATGAAAAAGATGAGGTGAAGGATACAGAAGGGGAAAAAGGATTGTGCCAACAGACAAGTTTTTATATTTCACCTCAAGAAGCACTAGATTGTAAAGGCAGTAACTGTTACATTTCAATTTCATATTCCCAACACCCAGTAGAGCGCCTTGCGCGTAGTAGGCACTTAATAAATATTTATTGAATTTAATTTGCAGTTTTGCCTCCAACTGGCTTTGGAAAGGTTTTTAAATTCTTGGCCACTAGATAATAGTTTACAGGCTCCAGATGGCAAAGAGGAGCCTGTTCACAACAGAGAGACTACTGTTGTGTATTTTTGAGCGGGTTACACCATCACTCCGGTAGTGAAAAAAGTATGTGAAAGAGCACTGGATCAGAACTGAGAAGATACGGGTTCAAATCCTCTGCTATATATTATCTGGGTAGCTTTAAAAATAATAATACCTAACACTAATATAGCACTATGTGCCGGTTATTATCCTAAGATTTTCATAATGATCACCTCATTTGCTCCTCACAACAACTCCGCAAGGTAGGTGCCATTATTATCCCCATTTTATGGATGAGGAAACTGAGAAAAGCAGGTTAAATGACTTGCTTAGGATCACACAGCTATTAAGTCTTCAAGGTCAAATTTGAGCTCAAGTCTTTTTGACTCCAGGCCCAACACTCTATCTATCCGCTGTGCCACCTAGCCTTGGGAAAGCCATTTAAGCTTTCTGGGGCTCAGTTTCCTTGCATGTAAAATAAGATAGTTGGCTTAGATCAAGGGATCCTTAACTTTTTTTTATATCATGTATTCCTTTGGCAGTTGAGCGACTCTTATGGACCCCTTCTCAGAATAACATTTTTCAGTGTATAAAATAAAATACGAAAGGTTATAAAAGAAATCAATTTTTAAAAGATGGCTATCAAAATATTAACAAACAAGTTCATAGACCCCAAGTTAAAGTCCCTTTTCTAAAGTTCCTTCCAGATCAAAATCCTATCACCATATAGAAATAGGTTCATGAATACTACTCTATTATTCCATAATGCTGTGATGTAGTTATCTGTGTATTTTAACTCTCTGCTAAGTATCTAAACATCACAAGGGCAGGCATTGTCCTTTTATATATTCCCTCTCCCCTACAGTGCTCTGCACACAGTTGTCAATTAATGAAATTTTTGTCAAGTTGTTGAAGTTGTTTAACTGAACTGTTGGTTCAGTCAAATGTATTTTCTGGATTGGGTTTCCCGGAAGGAAAAGAGGAAGGCAAGGCAAGGCAAGGGAAGGCAAGGGAAGAAAGAATTTTAAAGATTGTTAATCCTAAATTAGGAAGGAGAGAAAAAAAAGATATGGAAGGAGGGAGGGAAAGAAGGATGAAAGGAGAAAAGAACCATTCTCATGACTTAGGTGCCTCAGGACTATAAAGGTTCAGGCTTCTGGCATCACTTTCCCGGTCCCTGAGTACAACATATCCATGAGCAACTCTAGGTGTTATTTGATACCTGGCTGGTGGATCACCAAGCACGGAAGCTTCACCCAGTTGAATCAACTTGAGATGTCCTCCATTTCACCCTTTTGAATATTATTCTCCTCTGATTGGCTAAGTAAGTCTCTTTTTGTTAATTATTGACAACCTATGAAAGTCTCACTTTATTCTAATATTGAACCTGAACTGCCACTAGGAGACTAGCTCAGAACACCCCCTTTTCCAGTCATACGTATGTGTGTGTGTGTATCCATAAAAGAGAAAAATCTATTAGCAAGGAAAAGTAAAATTTCAGAATTAGAAAACACATTATAATTATAGAGTCTAAAGATCTCATTTTACCTAGAATAAAACTGAAGCCTAGAGTAGAGAAAAAGTGATTTGCTCAAGGTCATATAACCAGTAAGTAGAATCAAATGTAGACTGTATTTACATTTAATTATTGGCATGGACCCCCATGCCACCTGGGTCTTTGTGCCCTCTTGGGTTCTCCATAAGGACAAACAACAAAGGTGTATATTTACAACTATAAGCCCTTTGGGGTACAGAAGATGCTTTGTGTACTTTTCCCAGGCGTATTTGTGGTACTGTACCAAAGACATATGATGAGCAGTCCACAGATATCCACTGATGAGACATAGTTCCCGCCTCCTCATTTGGAGAAGAAGGAAGGTTAAGCAATTCAGTGGTGGAACTGGGAGCAGAATTCAGGTTTCCTGACTGCTGGTCCAGTGTTTAGTACACGAGACTTAAGTCTCTCAGATATTGGCCTCTTTCTAAGGCACCAGAACTGACTGGATGTGCCAATGGTCTGATCTGGTTGGGCAAGAGTGACCAAATTTCCGAAATGGAAAAAAAAGGAACACCCATCAATAATGTGAAATTTAAAAACAAACCAAGAAAAACTTCTGTGTGCCTGCTGGCCCTCCTTCCCCTGTATAACTGAACAGAAGAGAAGAGAAGCAGAGAGAGAAAAGGGGAAGAAGACAGACAGAGGAAAACAAAGAGAGCAACAGAACAATAAGGCACACTGATACACACACACACACACACACACACACAGAATGAGACAGACACATGGCCCTGGACAGACTGGGAAACAAACAGGCAGTCCTCTAGGAGGGAAAGGTATTTAAAGAACCCAAATCTAGATTGTTAAGGATCCAGGAATCATGAAAGCATTTCCAGGCTTGATAGAAAAATCCTAAAGCAGGCTGCTGTGAACATAAGAGCTAAGGGAAGACAGCAGGACTGGTGGCTAATTGTACAGTTAATGCAAACACAAGAGGTCAGGAAACCTTAAATTGGAAGGGGAAATGATTGTGAACCAGGGCCTCAGAAGAAATTTAAACTTATTAAAGAGATAGTTTCAAGGGCAGGTAGGTGGCACAGTGGATAGACCACTGGCTCCTGGAGTCAGGAGGACCTGAGTTCAAATCCAGCCTCAGACACTTACTAGCTGTGTGACTCTGCGCAAGTCACTTAACCTTGTTTGCCTCCAAAAAAGACAGAAATATGGTTACTGCAGACCTGAGAGTCAGCCAGGAGTAGTGAATTGGGAGCCATTCTTGGATTCTCGGTTTCTAGTCTGCCCTCTGCAGAATGCTGGCTGTGAGACTATTGGATAAGACATAACCTGATCATGTCCCAGGCAGACCTCTAAGTCTCTAAGTTATAGGTGAGTTGTAAATCTGCATCAGTGGAGGGTGTTTCTGCAATGGGAGCTGCCACACAAAATCCAGTCCAGAACCACAACAATGAAGATGACAGCAGGCCTGCAGTTACTGAGACTTTCCTTGGAGGCAACATGGTATACTATAAAGCCACAGTGCGTGCAGAGTGGGGAGATCTGACTTTAAATCCTAACTCTCATTTTTGTCACCTTTGTGACCCTGGGCATCAGACTCTATCTCCTGAACCCTCAGTTTCTTCATTCATAAAATGGGGGAAATGCTACTTGCTGTACCTACCTATAATACCAGGGGTGTTGTCAGGGAAGTACCATATAAATGTAAGTCTGAGTCTACCCAGGAAGACTGGAGGTAAGTCAGGGTACCAGATGAAGCCTGCTGGATGGTTTGCTACCTTCTGATTTTAGGGAAGACTCGGGTGCAATCCCTGAGGTTCAGAGAATTCCACTGGTCCTTAAAGGATCGGGGTCAAACTTCTCATGTCCATTCTGGCCTGTGTGCTAACGAAGATTTTTATTAACTCGAATCACTGTGCAATGCAAGGAAGCTTTATCTTTCATATACTTACATAAGCAATTATTCCCAAAAGATTGGGCATTAAAGAATTATTTTATGTTATCATTTTAATTTGTTTGGGGGTGTTGCAGTGATAGAAACAGAACCAGAAAGGCCCCAAGAGGACACCTCCCCTCAGCCTGCTATTTTTACAGATGGGTAAACTGAGGCACCTGGCATTGCACAGGTTATAAACCTTCTGTTAAGTAGAATTTTAACTCAGTCCTCTGAGATTTAGATCCAGTGCTCTTTCTCCTAAACCATCCCACCTGCCAGATGCTATAGGCATCCTATAAGCAAACTCATTAAGTATGTTTTCTAGGGGATCTAACTCATTTTTGACATTTTAAGGCTTGAGGGTCCCTTTCTGAGGGCAAGTAGGTGACACAGTGGATAGAGTGCCAGGCCCAGAGTTAGGAAAACTCATCTTTCTGGGTTCAAATCTGGCCTCAAATTCTTACTATCTGTGTGACCCTGAGCAAGTCACTTACCCCTATTTGCCTCAGTTTTCTCATCTGTAAAATGAGCCAGAGAAGGAAATGGCAAGCCACTTTATTGTTGCCAAGAAAACCCCAAATGGAGTCACAAAGACTCAGATATTTCTAAAAGAGCTAAAGAGCAACAACTCTCTAGCTCACCAGCTACCACCCATGGCCCAGTCCCATTGTGGATGGCACAGAAGCTTTGACCTACTCCATTTCTAGCCTGGGCTGGTTTGTCCCAGGCAGCCTGGTAGCCAACTTCCCCTTAACCCTTCCCAGCTCATTACACTGATGTCAGATTTAGTTCGATTGCTTGATTGGTTCATGACTCCTGAGATTCAGCCTCCACTGTGATGGGGATTACTGGTACCACTCTCACCCCCTGCCCCCCACCACCATGCTGAACATTTTATCAAAAACCTAAGTATGAAAAACCCAAACTCCCATGAAGATAAATCAGAAGGCTATTGTGGATAGTTCCATAAAAGCTATTACCACTACTAGAGACAGTGCCATGAAGGTGAGTTTGCCTATTTGTTCCAAATAGATACTGATCTTTAAACATAAGGTATATGAGGAAGAATACCTGAGGTGAAGTCAGAAAACCAATCCCAACTCACAATTTGTTTTTATTTTATGATCTTGGTCACGTTACCTGGAGGGCTTCAGTCTCCACATCGTAATATATTTAATAATGAAGGAGCTCAGAGTTTCTTAGACTATGGGTCAGGACATGGGTTCGCATCCCACAGTTTAAGAAATGTGAAGGAGTTGTGAGTAGAAAAAATTTAAGGAATCCTGGTCATTAAATGATCTTGAAGGTTCCTTGAAGCTCTGAATCCAGAGTCTATATTTCACCTCTTTTTTTTAATGCCATGCAAGAAGAGAGGAACTCAGATCTCTACCCATTACCCCCCCCACAATACACACACCTCCCTTACCCTACTTCACCTCTTCCATCTAAAGACAGAGGATTAGACTAGATACTTTTAAAAATCTCCTTTACTTATTAGCTATCTACTATTAATAAGACAGTTCTATAGATTTACAAAGCATTTTACTCACAACAATATTGTGTAATGGTAGCTAGTAAAGTCATATTTATCCCATTTTTCCATAAGAAGAGACTGAACAGAGTGCAGGGGACTTCAAAATCATGTGATCTCACTCCCTTATTGAAGGAGCCACCGTCCTGTTACGATAAGCAGCCATGCCCAATGTCAGATATATATATCAAGGATAATAAAAATGGTTTATTGATTAATGTCCCATAGGAAGCAAGTCAGAACTGTCCACTCAAGACAGCCTTCAGCCACACCACCAACCATTATCAATGAGAATGAGCAGAATATTAAAAAACAACTCCTCAAGAGAAGTGATGGGTGTTGGCAGGTATTTTTCACAAATGACAAGCCATCTTTCTAGAAAAAAGGCTCATAGAGTCAGAGATTTAGTGATAGAATCTATCTACTCCAACTCTCCATTTTACAGATGAGTAACCAAGACCCATGTAGACTCAAACCAGGTCACATAGGTGGGAAGCTGTAGGAGCTGGATTCAAATTCATATCTTCTCCATCCAAATTCAGCATGCTTTCTACCATAACACATTGTCTCTTTTGTGTGTCTATGCATCTTATGCTGCTTCAGCATACTTAGAAGGATAGAGAATTGCTATAATTTTTATTTAAAAGGGTCTTCACTGAAATGCAGAATGAAGATCCTTCATTTGGTATAGAGAGTCATTAGAAATCAAAGCAACTACCGCCATCCCTAGCCCACCCCCCACATATGTGTGTGCGCGCATGTACACACACACACACACACACACACACACACACACACACATATAAAGGAAAGCCTTAAGGCAGCCACCACCTTTGACCAGAAGATCAATTTCCACATGAAACTCAATCCAGGAGAAAAGTCATGAGTAGGTATGGCTGTTCTTTCTGTCCTGAAAAACAACTTGGAGAGCCCCAGGAATATCTCTCTTAGTTTTAGCTCGGCCCTTTGCTTCACTATGAAGACACTTTACTTCCAATAATTGCCTCAGTTTCTTTCCTATAAAAATGGGTCTGGTCAAGATGATCTGGCTGAGAAGGGAGAATATAAAACATCCATAGCCAAACGATGAATTTGATCCCACCTGGCATCACTGAGCAGACGGACGGTAATCATTCACTCCACCCTTCTGACTGACTCTGAGAAGAAACAAATATAGATGTCATATGACATCATCTTTCCAACTTCGTTGCCGACTGCATCACTTTACTTCAGCAGAACTGGGTCTATGATATTCCCATCTGGTTGGGACAACATGTTTATGTCAAGGATATCCCATTAGCCTCAATGATTCAACAAGTGACACTTTGTTCTGTTAAGAAAACAAGTCTGTGAGACCTTTAGTGATATGTTATCTACTTACATTTTACCTACAAAGGATATGATGGCCTGAAATAGTTAACAAAAAAGAACACTAGAATGTCTGAACTATAAAAGGACTGAAAGAACAGAGCGTGGAATGTCACACCTTCCAGGGACCTCAGAACATAGAACAAAGAATGTCAGAGCTGAAAGAGACTCATGTTCTAAAACACAGAAGATTAGGGCCAAAAGTAATCTTAGTTTATAGAATATCTGGGCCTAAAGGGATCTTAGATTATAAAACATAATAGTAGAGCTGAAGGGAACCTTAAAGCATCAAAGCTAGATTATCAAAGCCTGAAGAAGCCTCAGGGCATGGAAAATCAGAGGTGGAAAGGATCTGAGATCGTATAGAATGTCAGAGCTAGAATTGAGTTCAACTCCTTTTACCAATGAAGACATTGGAATATGACTTCTCAATGTCTCACATTTAGGTGGCAGAAACCAGTCTAGAATTCTTGCTAGACCATCCCTGCCATAGCATTGCTTCTCAAGGCTATTTTAGGCACCTCATTCATTATGAATAAATGAATGAAAAGCATTTATTAAGCACTTACAATATGCAAACACATAGGAAAATACCTTAAAAACTTGTTTTTTTAGGAAATACCTTAATATTTAGGAAATACCTTAATTTCCTAAATTTAAGGAAAATACCTTAAAACTTGGAATGGCTTTCCAAGAAAAACAGTGAATTACATCAGAAGTCCTGGATTCAAATCTTCACTTTCCTACTTATTAGCTCTCTGACCTTAGATAATTCGCTTAACCTCTCTGAAATTCCATTTCCACCTCTTGTGGATAATAGTACCTGCCTACCTGCTTCATGATAGCCCAGTGAATTGAACAAGTAACTTCTTTGTAATGCATCACTATGCAAATATGAGTTTGATCATTTTCGTTTTAATTAGGATTTTCATTCTGGGGCAGAGACACTTTAGCCTTGGAGCACTCTCAAACTCGTAGGTCAGAGAGGCAGTATTGTGTCCTGGAAAAAACCCTGTGGTTCACTATGGGAACAGAATGGGGCAGATGTTGTCAGACATGGTCAATGTATCTGTTTTGTATCGTTGTACCTCTTTATTATGAATGTTCTACGCTGGAAGCACACAGATAATTGGGAAATAACCGTTCTATAAACAAAACAAAGCTATTAAGAAAACATTTTCTTTTTGAAAATTATTTTTGTTAAATATTTCCCAACTACATGTAAAAAATTAACAATTATTTTAAAAAATTTTGAGTTCCAAATACATTTCTTCCTACTCACCCCTTCCCCTCCTTGAGAAGGCAAGTAATTTGATACTGATTATACATGTGAAGACATGCAAAACATATTTGCATATTAGACATGTTCCCAAAGAAAACGAAAGCAAAATAAAACAGGGAAAATGAAATTTTTAAAGTATGCTTCGATTTGCATTCAGAGTTCATCAGTTCTCTCTCTGGTGGTGGATATCATTTTTCATCAAAGGGTCTTTTGGAACTGTGTTGGATCATTGTATTGCCCAGAGTAGCTAAGTCTTCCACAGCTGATCATCCTCACGATATTGCCGTTACTGGGTATAACAGTCCTCCTGGTTCTGCTCACTTCACTCAGCATCAGTTCATTTAAGTCTTCCCAGGTTTTTCTGAAAGCATCCTGCTCATCATTTCTTACAACACAATAGTATTCCATCACAAACATATAACATAACTTATTCAGCCATTCCACAATTGACATATTCTCAATTTCCAATTCTTTGCCACCACATGAGCTGCTAGAAATATTTTTGTATAAATAGGTCCAAGAAAACATTTTTCAAGAGAGAAAGAATCCTTGATTTGAAGTCACATAACTGCATTCATATTGTGAATTTCCCACTAACCATCTGTTTGACCTTAAACAATTCAATTTCTCTCCCTCGGCCTTTTTCCACACCTGTAAAACAAGGGGCTTGGACTAAATGATATCTAAGGTTCCTTCTAGTTCTAAATCTTATCCTAAAATATCAGAACTAACAAGGATTGAAGAGGATGACCAGGTACAAGATCAGAGCCAAGTACATGGCATAGGAAACAGAAGCCTGAGCCTGGAACCAGGAATATCTGAGTCCAGATCCAATATCAGCCACTTCGTAGCTTTGATGGTGATAGTGATAATGGTTTTATTAAGAACTTAAGGTTTTTGACCCTATGAGGTTGATGCTATTATCTCTTTTTTACCCATGAGTAAACTGGGGTTGACAGAAGTTAAGTGTCTTTTCCCAAGATCATGCTGTAAGTGCCTGAGGCAGAATTTGAACATAGGTCTTCTTGATTGTAAATCCAGCACTTTATCTACTCTGCTACTTCACTGCCACTAATAATAACAACTAGTTTTTTTTTATATCACATTAAAGTTTGCATAGCACTTTAAAAATAAGCTTTTTAACTAATACACTATATGACCTTGGACACATCATCATCATCTCACTGATTCTCAGTTTTCACACCTGGAAAATGAAGGGGTTCAATTATATGATGTCTCAGTTTCCTTCTAGTTCTAAGAACTTATGACCTCCTTTGTCTGCTGTGCCAGGCCTTAGAGCTGGCAAGCTCCCAAGGACTCTTCCAGGACTGAGATGAGGAGAAGAAGAAGCTAAACAGGAGGGAAATTGCTTCCTGCCTTCTAAGAGAAACTTTCTCCCCCCCCCCATTAATTTAAACCTTTCCTTGACATTAGGTAGTACAGATTTTACAAGACACTCCAACTTTGTGGAAGATTTCTTTTGATGGCCAGTATCATCCCTTGTGCCTCCATTTAGTTTGTCTTAATCCCAGCAGTGGTATTGAATTAAATAACTATCTTTTCCCACTGAAGACACAGATATAAGAGGATTCATTGCATCTCTTCTTCCCTGTCTTGCCCCAAATAATCATATTCTATTTTCAACTCAGTCATTTCTGCTTTAAATTGCAGATCATGAACCCTACCTCAGATGAGTCCTTAGCCTCCACCATATACATGCTGGGATACAGATCAAAGCATCTCAGAAGGAAGGGGGATTTGAAAAATTGTCTAGCCCAATCTCTCACTTTCCAGGTAAAAAAAAAAAATAACACTCAAAGCTCTCATGACCTTTGCGTAAGGTCATGCAACAAATTTGGGGCAGAGTTGGAAATGGAAAAAAGTTGTCCTAATTTCAAGTCTAGTGCTGAAGAACAAAAGCAAAAAAATCATGCACAAGTCAAGACATCACCCTCCTGATATCACTGGTCTTCTTTGAGAATGAAAGATGAACAACAACAAAGTCAACTCAGTATTTAATGCTAAGAGACTCTGCTAATTTTAGGAGGGCAGTTTATTCATAAAAGACAGAGCAAAAGTTAGAAAATCCAGCTAATTAACCACTACTTTTGCAACTGTAACAAGACCATAATTTGACCTTGTCATAGGATGTGTCCATCTTGGATATACTGACCCAAAGTACTAGAAGAGCCTTCAATAACTTTGTTCACCTTGAAGCAAGAAACTAGCCTTGTTACAGAGATTGGTTATAGTGAGTGAGGGGAATAGAGACTCTACCCTATGAAAATTGGTTGAAGATACTGGGAATATTTAGCCCTAAAACAGAGAAGACAGGCATGATATGAGAGCTTCTTTCAAGTATCTGAAGGAGTGCCATTAGGATGAAGGATTATACATGTTTTGCTTGGCCACAGGAGGCAAGAAGTAAAAGTAATGGATGGAAATTGCAGAGGTAGATTTCAGCTCGTTAAGAGGAAAAAACTTCCAAATAATTAGAGCTCTCTAAAAATGGAATGTGCTGCTTTGAGGGGTAGTGAGTTTCCCACACACAGGAGGTCTTCAGGCAAAGGCTGGAGAAACATATTCCAGAGATTTTTTTATCAAGTACAGTTTGGACCAAAATGATGTTTGAGATCTGTTCCAGCTCTGAGATTGGGATATATATATGAATGCCAGTCTAACATCCCAGAGATCCTTGAGTTTTATTTTGAAGGAGCAAATTATCTCCTTATCTAGAGATATTTAGCTGCCCAAACCCATTGGACTGGGGGGGTGGAATTGGAAATACACGAATATTTGTCTGTCCCTGTGGGGGTGCCCAAAGAAATGGCACTAGCCAGAGAGAAAACACCAAGCACGGATTGGGTCTGCTTTCAGCCATCCCCTTGGAATCTGTCCTTGTCCTCTGCTAATGACAAATATGACCTCCTTTGTTCAGGTACTGTTTGCATGGTTATTTTTCTAGCCTGTTGACTCTTCTAAAAGATGTTCACAAATTTATTCTCAGTACTTGCCAGTGTCAAAGTGATGTCTTCTCGGACAGTTGCTCCATGTTAAAACAAGCCACTCAAATGTAACTATAAATAATAGTCTGGGCTTCGTTTAGCTAACAAATGGCTTTTCTTTCTTTTTTCTTTCTCTTTTTTTAAGAACAAGTCTAAAATCATATCATAAACAAAGGGAGGAATTTCCCATTAATATTAAAGTACGTCTGGGTTGGTCTTTTTAATAGAATTTTCCAGAGAGAACAAGTCGTCCTTCCATCTTGTCCATGTGAAATCTGTTCTCTTTTCAGAATAAGATGCTTGGCAGCCTGGGTTCAGTAAGGCAATGTCTGAGCTTCCCCTCCCCACCAACGGAGCTGAGCCTTCATTTCTTTTTCATTAGGAGGGGCCATGGTTAGGCCATATGCAGCAAAACAGTGATGTAGGCTGGTGCCATGGGGAGAATATTGGCTTAAGGAGTTGAAGGATGTGAGACTGAATGCCAATTCTGCCCCTTACTAACTGTGAGATCTTGGACATTGAGGGAGCCACACTAGATTTTCTCTGTTCTGGTAAATTTAGTGAAGAATATGGCTCCTCAGAGTGGCTTACGTTCTTTTCTTCAGTCAGTACCCACACAGAGGTGTTTCTGATGGGAAAAAACAATCTAGACAAGAGCCTAGAACCCTAGCACAGGCAAGCAGAGCACATTAGCACTCTGAGGTCTCTGCGGTGTTTCTCTTCTGCCCTCAGTTCCCTCAGTTTCTACTTTCTATCAAAGATAATTAAGTCCTAATCACACCTAATGGCAGGAGAATGGACTATATGACCTCTCAACCACCTCTTCCTGGTTCCACAAATCTGAATTTAAGCAATTATTCCACTCTATTATGTTTACTGCAGTGTATAGAGTTTTTATTCTTTTCTTAAGAACAGCTTTTCTTCCTCAGCTTCTTTGTCCTTTGGGGTTGGATCAGAAGGATTTTGTCAATGAGCTCAAGAGCTTGGCTCTTCCTTTCAAGTCATGGGAGACAAGTGCTCAAAGAATGTAAGAACAGGAAGGAAAGTCCTCTGCCCCTTTCCTGGATTCTCCCAGAATTATGCCAAACCCAAGGGGAGAGTTAATTAGCTTCCTGTCCTAGGAAACATCTAGTTAACCTCACGTTTAAAGGGCCAAAGGAAAGAGGAGGGGCAGATAGGTGGCACAGTGGATAGAGTGCCTGGCCTGAAGTCAGGAAGGCTCATCTTCCTGAGTTCAAATCTGATCTCAAACACTTACTAGTTATGTGACCCTGAGCAAGTCACTTAACCCTGTTTGCCACAGTTTCCTCATCTATAAAATGAGCTGGAGAAGGAAATGGCAAACCACTCCAGTATCTCCGCCAAGAAACCCCCAAAAGGGGTCATGAAGAATCAGACACAACTAAAAAACAATTGAACAAAAGAAATAGAGAATATAGTTCCCTATTAGAAAATCATTACAAGTCTATCTTGGCTAGATCTGATCTCACAGATAGTACTTTAAGATTTATGAAATCACTTTCCTCACAACTCCATTAGATAGGCAGTGCAAATGTTATTACCTTCATTTTTCAGAAGAGGATACAGAATAGTTAGGTACCAGGTCCAGATACCCATAGTCAGCATGCAACAGAGGCAGGATTTGAATCTAGATCCTCTGAATCCAAACCCAAGGTTCTCTTCCCCCACACCATCCTTCTCCATCCCCTTTAACTCAATCAAAGTGACCATAATGTGCTTTGGAGAACTCAGAGAGCGAGTCATCACCCTAACTAAAGCTGTAGCACAGACTGGAGAACTTTGGAGGTCCTGGTGCTTGCTGACACTCCCAACAGCTGTTAGAAGTTTGAGTTCTAACTGCCTCTGGAGTCTGGAGGCCCTCCCTCACTCTGCATGGCCATTACTAGTCTCACACCTGGGGAACCCTGCCTCACATGGAGAAGCAGCACACAGCTGCTCCACGGTGGCCACCTATATCGAGATAAGTGCCAGAAACCAGGGCAGACAGCCATTGCCAGAATCAAGTCAAACACAAGACATGAATGAGTCATTCCTGACTCCCCCAGTCACCATTATTTCGCCAAGAGACAGTCTTACATAGTGGGTAGAGCACTGGAAAACCTGGATTTGAATCCTGTCATAAATACTTGCTGGCTATGTGAGCCTGGAGAAGTCACTTAATTGAGATCTGAGCCTCAGTTTCCTTATCTGTAGGATGGAGGTAATAATGGCACCTATCTCTCAAGGTATTTGAAAGAATCAAATGAGATACAGTATGCGAAGCACTTGGTAAACATTGAAGCATAAGCATGAGCTCTTATTAGCACATCACATAGCTTTCTTCATGTGGTTGTAACTGGATATTAAATTGGACAAAGGACAGGACCTGCAGATAGAGGAATGATGAAAATCACATGTGAAAATCAAGAGTTTTGATTTGCTCTGGTGGAGCATAGTATAGATGTAGATGTAGGTGCAGATACAGATATAGGTGATAGGTATAGATGTAGGGGTAGGGGTACGGGTAGGGTGGGAATAGGGGTAGGGGTAGGGGTAGATGTAGATGTAGATGTAGCTATAGATGATATAGACATAGATAGATATCATATACATACTTCAATAAGCAAAAAATCATTGCAGGTAGGCAAAGACTCTCAATGACAGCATGATTATTCATTTATGAAAACATTCACAATTTTAGAAAGAAATTGTCACTATAGAATTCTCTAAAATAAAAAAGCTGTACAGAGATGAAAACCTGCCCCTCTCTCCCTCCCCTGCAGAAGTGGAGAACCAGGGGTACGGAATGCTGCATACATGGTCAAACACGGTTGATATGTTGATCATTTTTTTTCTGAACGGCTCTTTTTCTTCCTCTTTAATTCTGTATAACAAAGGATAGATGACTGGGAAGGATAAGGGAAGGGAAATATTTGAAAAGGAAGATGATGTGAAAACAATAGACAATCCAAATGAATTAACAAGTCTAATAAATAGGACAGCGAGGTGGCAAAGCAGATAGGGCACAGAACTGGGAGATCTGGATTCAAATCCTGCCTCAGACAATTATTAACCATGTGACCTTGGACAAGCCACCTAATTGTTCTGAGCTTCAGTTTCCTCCACTAGGAAATGAAGATTATAATAGCATCTACCTCCCAGGACTGTTGGGACAATAAAATAAATTAATGTATGTAAAGCACTTTGCAAAGGTTAAATCAATATATAAATGCTAGCTATGATGATGATGATGATACAATAAGGAAGAATAGTAAGATGATCTTACAGCCAGAAATCCTGGCTTCAATCCCAACTTTATGTGACCACAGGGAAGTCAGTTAGCCAATCAGGGCCTCAGTTATTCCTTCTGTATGATGGGAATAGTAACAGCTGCATGGTACAAGTGTTTCAAGGAAATACTTTGCAAACCTGAAATCAGCATATAAATGCAATTTATTTTCTATTAGTTGGGGAGAAAATTTGGAACTCAAAATCTTGTGGAAATGAATGTTGAAAATTAAAAATTAATTAATTAACAAAAAGAAAAAAGAGTCTATGATCTGGTATGAACTCTGCCTTTAGGAAGCCTGAAGGGCCATGTGGAACTCTTAGGCAGCAGAAGAGGCAGCATAGATTTCCAGAGGCCTCTCATTCCACTGGCTCTCCAGGGTGGGCCTTGCTTGATGTAATTGGAGGACAGGAGAAAAGGCATCAGGGGGTCCCCTGTGAAGCAGTGAAGCTCCATTGTAGGTCTCCCAATGGAACCTCCCTTTAAAGCTTTTTGTGGCTGAGCTATGTTATCCTAGCCCCTGGTGGAATCCCAATTAGGCAGAAAGTTTTGGGAATACAGCAGATCTCTTTCTCACCTCTTGCCCTCACTTGTGTTTTATAGATTCCCAGATTTAGAGGAGGAAGGGACGTCAGAGGTCAGTTAATCCAACCCTTCTCATTTCACAGATGAGACCACTAAGGCCCTCAGAAGTCAAGTGGCTTGTCCAGGGTCACACAGATAGTATATTTGTGTCATTGGTAGGATTTGAACTCAGGTCCTCTGATCCCAAAGTCATTGACTTTTGTATTGTATTGTACCACACCAAGTGGCAAGTTAGGCTGACAACTATGTTAGTAGGACCTTACCCAGGCTATCGGCTTTTTAATATACATTTGAGAAGGTAAATGGGGAGAGAAGAAAGGGAATCACCTAGAACCACATAAAAATGACCTAATCCTTTTCCAATCGGACAAATGAGAGCTACTCAGTCTAGCCTAACCCCCCAGGAAGCCCCTCAACATGTATTAACAGGAGCCGAAGGAGTCAAAAGTCTGAAAGGTTGGGTTGTGAGAGGTGGGCCTGGGCCAGCAGTGAATGACATCTGGAAATGAAGTCTGGTGATGTACCTGGTGGCTTAGAGAAGGCTGTCAGCTCTGCTCTCCTATTCCCTACCCAAGCTCGGTAGGGAATGGCAACATTCCAGGGATTAATTACTGGTGATCTGAGCCCAAGGCAAACCATCCCGGTCCCCTAAAAGGGAGGAGAAAGAGGACTTAGAAAAAGATGAGAGCAAGACGGACTATAATTATGGCTGAGATAAAGAGAAGATGGGCTCCATAGGGAGGAAAGCTGACCCAAAAAAATGTACTGCAGTAACCTCAGGGTATAATGTGCATGTGTGATAAGGTGAGGGGGATGGGAGAGAGGGAAGTTGCCCCTTGCATTTGGGGTTTTCAAGGGGAGGGAACAGAGAGGATTGCTTCATTTTTCTCTTGGTATACTCAGTGCTTAAGACAGTACCTGGCACATAGTAGGTGATTGATAAATGCTTGCCAATCAATTAAAATGAGGAGGGGCTATATGTGATAACAATATTAATAATTAAAATTGACATTTATATAGGGCTTTAAGGTTTGCATAATATTTAATTAGCTCTTTTGATCCTGACAAATGGTGACTTAAGTCCTTATACCATCATTTTATCCCCCCTTTACAGATGAGGTAACTGACGCTCAGAGTCACATAGCCAGTAGGCATCAGAGCCAGGATTCCAATCCACTTCTTCCTGAATCCAAGTTCACTATTCTTTCATACAGGCAACTGATAGTATAGAATAGAGAATCAGACCTGGAGGCAAGACCTGAGTTTAGATTTGACCTCAGATACTTACCAACTGTGCGTCCCTGGGCCAGTTACTTAACTTGCATTTGCCTCAATTTTTTCAACAGTAAGGTGGGAATAAGAAGAGCACTTACCTTGCAGGGCTGTTGTAAGAATCAAACTAGGTAAAATTTGTACAAAGTCCTTAGTGCAGTGCCTGGCATGAGGCAGGTAGCATATAAGTACTTATTCACCTGCAAACGCCATGGGTTAGTGCCTGTGTGTGTCACACACAAGCAAAGGTAAAGAGAGGAATAATGAACTTGATCTGCTGCTTCTGTGGCCCAAGCAGGGTCATGGAGTCCACCATTTGTGATTGTGGCCCTCACAGATGAAGCCCTAAACTCACTCCCTTCAAGTCTGCTTATTGTCTCTGACTCAGAGGTTGAAATGATCTCGTTCATGCTGCTGGTCAGTTACAGTCCACAGGCTACAGCACCAGCCATCACATCCCTAGACCTCAGCAGGATCTATAGAATCCCTCTAGTCTTCCCCAATCACAAGAACCTCAAATGAGGCATCCCAGCCCTCCAACAAGGCATTTGCATTTCTCCCATTCTCTTGATAACAACCCGACCAAAAAATAAGCTACCTCTTGGTTGCCTTCGATTCTTTTATTCCAAAAGACACTGATTTACAAAATGGTAGCCATTAAGGATTGGTGCAGAATATATATAATTCCATAGTACTCCCTACACACAAGAAAAATGGCCCCTGATAAGACTTCTCATTTAATGCTTTGTGTTACAGCCATCCATACCTTACCTTGTACTAAACTACAAACTCTTAGCAGAGGGACTGGCACGTAGCAAGCATTAAATAAATGTTTATTGATGGAGTGCATCCCCCTCACTTCCTTGCACAGTGTCTAATGGGGGGCAATGGGACGTAAAGGAACCCTGACCTGGAGTCAGGAAGACTGCTTCAAAAACCACCTCTGACACTTTAGTGACCAGAATTATTTCCCCTCTCTGAGACTCAATTTCCTCATCTGTAAAATAGAGATCATCCTACTTCACAGAGCTTCTGCGAGGCTTGAATGTGGTCATGTAAGTATAGCTCTTTGTAAACTTATATAAATTCTTATATAAACACATAAATATTATGCTATGTTATATTATATTATATTATGTCATGTTATGTCGTGTTGTGTTGTGCTATGTTATATTATGTTATATTTATTATATTTATATCATATATTGTATTGTATTATATTATGTTATGTTGTGTTGTGTTATATTTATTATATTTATCATATCATATATTGTATTGTATTATGTTGTTATAGTATATTGCATTGTATTATATCATATCATATCATATCATATCATATTATATTATATTATATTATATTATTGTATCAAATATTTTATATAAATATATAAGTTCCAAATATTGTATAATTATAGTGTTATATATTTATAACATTCTATATTATATAATTAAAAATATTTTATGTATATACTGAAAGGGAGCAGGAGCTTAATAAAAGCTCCTATACTGCGTAATAAAACAGGAAGGCACCCAACACACAGTTAAAAGAATCACCATTCCCTACAGGAGCAAACCATAAAAGAGAAGATCAAGAGGGATAGAGAAGAGCAATAACTCACACTTTTTAGTATTTTAAGGCTTGCGGAATTCTATCTTCATAATAAATAGCCTGGTGAGGTATCTAGTCTAAGTATTATTTTCCTTCGTTTACAAGAGAGGTTCAAAGAAGTTAAATAATTTTGTGTTCAAGGTCACACATCTTATAACATGCAAAGCCACAATGTAAAACTAGGTCTCCCCAAGCTAATTCCAGTGATCTTCCCTCAATACTCCACTGCCTCTCATCAGATACATTAGAGGTGACCTATCTTTGGAAGATAAGCTACGGAGTCATTAGGTAAAGGTGATATATAGCAGGTAATAGGCCATGAGAGCACAAAAGGCCAACAGAAAAATGAAAACCCAATGGGACAAGGCAACATTCTGACTTTCTGGACAAAAATGCAAACTATGAGTCCAATATCATCAATGCTGAGATTCTCAACCTCAGCCTCCATGATGAGGAGGCTAGTACATGCTTCAGAACAAGGATAGTTAACAAGGCCAGATGGAGACAACCTGATTGTACCATGCCACAGAGATCACCTGCCCAAACAATTTCAAAGAGTTAGACTAGACTCATGACCTGAAGACTCATGAATTGCAAGGACATCAGTGTGGTGGATATGGATAAAGAAAACACCACAGAGGAAACGGCATTGGCAAATGACTCTTAGTCTCATGCAAAGTTTTTGCAAGAGCTAGTATCAGGCAGGTATAGAATAATGAAAGTGCTTTGGACTTAGCAAAGATCTAGGTTTGAATCCTGTCTCACCAAAGTGTCAATTTACTATGTGACTATTAACAAGCCAATTTATCTGAATCTCAGTTTCCTTGAGAATGAAGGTCAAAAATGACAGCAAAACCTGGTCATGTACTCCTGGGGTTACTGTAATGTCTAAATCAGGTAATGAATGTGAATAAGGGTGATTTTGAATTTGAAAATGGACATAATCCTCACTGAGATACACTTGCTACACTCTAAATTTCCTGAGGGCAGGGAATCATTTCACTCTTTACCCTTCATTCAGCACAGTGCCTTACACATAGGAAATGCCCCTCCAAAGATTTGATGAATGAATGAATAAAAGAAAATGAATGAATGAAACCACAACCAACTCTTCTTTGTGCCCAAAAAAACACAAAACCGAGGTACCCAGAGGAGAAGATGGCTGGAGGACACGGAAAATAATGACACCCGGGTCCAGGCACCAGAGTTAGAGGCAGGCCAAAAATTATACTTTGACTTCTTCACTTTTCAAATTGCTTTGTCTCCTCCTAAAGCCTTCGGAATGTCCAGTAGCTGCCAGTTCAGTTAACAAAGCCCAGTGACCTGGAACCTTCATGGGCAGCTGCCCAAACCCATCCTGAATCAGTCCCATGATGACATGTGCCAATATTGGACAACAAGAATCCCAGACGTATATCAATATACACCATGGGCACCACCAGATCCCGGATGAGGATCTCTGCATAGCTTAAATGTTTCTGCTGCTACCACTAAATAAAATTTCTCCACAGAGACAAAAGGGTCTCAATTAGTCACTCTGTTTCTCCACTTTCTGTTTCTATGGTACACAATAATAGGTCACCAGCCAAAATTAGGTTTTAATTGAGCTCAGACAATTCAGTTCTAATCTATAAACACTGATTAAGCATCTACTTAATAGGCAGCTGTGGATAAAAATGTGAAAAACTTGTGAGTTTCTCAAAAAGAAACTCATAATCTAATAAGGAAATCAGATACACACAAACACATACACACAACCTACTACAAGGGAGACCATTATAAGAGCAGAGAGGAGGGAGTAGGATTATAGATTCAGAGTTAGAAGGGGATCTCAGAGACCATCTAGTCCATCCCCCTTGTTTTACAGATAGAGAAACTGAGGTCAAAGAGGTTAAGTTTCTTGCCCAAAATTGCACAAGTCCCATGTGTTAGAGGTGAGATTTAAAGACATATCAAGTGACACTAAAGGCAAATGGTCTCTCTACTATATTTTGATGTCCAGATAAAGTATCCAAGAAAATTTGGAGAGAGACACAGAGAGAAGTGGAGAGGTGGAGAGAGAGAGGGAGACAGAGAGAGAGAGAGACAGAGAAAGAGACAGAGAGAGAGACAGAGACAGAGACAGAAAGAGAGAGGGACAGACAGAGAGAGAGAGAGGGATAGAGAGAGACAGAGAGAGAGAGAGAGAGATGGAGAGAGACAGAGAGATTACTTTCATGAGAGGTAGACTGTCAGGGAGGGCTTTGCCTAAACTGTGCCTTGAAGGAAAAGAAAGATGTCAACAGAGAGCTACGTGGAAGAAATGTATTCCAGGTATGGTGACACCTTGAATAAATACACAAGAGGAAGGAAAGAGAGTTTGAGGGACAGCTCAGTTTGTCAAGAATAGAGTATGTGAAGGGAAATGGATGCCAGAAATTTTGTAACTGATTCCTAATTGCCAGTGATCCTTGACAGCTAATAAAGATTGATCATCACAATGAAAAGATCCCTGGACTGGAAACTTATCTACCGTGCTATACAGAAGAGAGACTTTAGCCAAGGGGTGGAGAGCCTGTGGCCTCGAGGCTGCAGGTTCCCCACCTCTGCTTTGGACCAATTATGTAAGAAAATCTGGGCCTCAATTTCATTATTTATAACACTGAACTTCATTGGGATAATCTAAAATCTCTAGTGGGACAACAAGGTGATACAGTGGATAGATAACTAGACTTAGGAGTCAGGAAGACTCATCTTCCTGAGTTCAAATCTGATCTCACTTACTAGCTGTGTGACCCTGAGCAAGTCATTTAACCCTGTTTGCCCCAGTTTCCTCATTTGTCAAGTGAACTGGAGAAAGAGAAACCACTCCAATATCTTTTCCAAGAAGATCCCAAAGGGGACATGAAGAGTTGGGCGTGACGGAAACAACTGAACAATAACAACAACAAAGAGTCTCGGCTATTCTGTCTGCACCTCCCTTCTACCACTATCATAATCCAACATGTTTGTATATTTGTGTACATTCCTTGTTAGACTGTAAGCTCATTGAGGGCAGACACCAAACTCATTCATCTTTGTATCCCCAGTGCCTAGAACTTAATAAATGTTTGTTGAATTGCCCAGCAGTGCCTAAAATCTCTACTAGTTATGTCCTGCTATCATGTCTCATACTACTTTGTAGTATTTATAGTTTGCACTATTAGGTACTTGCCTTACTTATTGGGTAACTTAGGCAGCATGATGGATGGAGTCGCAATCCCGTCTCTGATGCCTACTAACTGCATGACCCTGACCAAGTCACTTAATCCCTCTCGGCCTCAGTTTCCTTGTCTGTAAAATCAGAGCATCTGACTCGGTGGTTTCTAAGATGCCTTTTGAGTCTAAATCCATGATCTTATGAACTCAGTGGTGCCTCAAAACACATGTGTCAATTTATTTGTTTGTTCACTGATCTCGGATTCCAGCAAGAATGGCTGAATCTGATTGTCAGGCCCCACAGGTTCGTGGACAGGGAACGTGGGCCAGGGGAGGGAGACGACTAGTTTCTTCCTCCTACGCTGTTTGTGCTGGTTGGCTGTGGCCCCCCACTGAAGCCCAATTATCCCCACTCTGAGCCCCATTCAGAAATGAGGTCAGGGAGAACGGGTGAGGCCAAGCAGCGTGTGTGTCCTTGTGTCCTCTGGGAAGTCCCCCAGCTGCCGCTACTCTGAGGGAGGCTCAGGCTTCACGCAGAAGAGCCATAGAGGCTGCTGCCTGACAGATGAACAATGCTCCTCCTGAACCAGGAGAAACTCAGCTCAAATCAGAGGCTAACTGAACCAAATTGTACACCAATAACTGGAAACAAACCACACTCATTTGCTGAAACATTCTTTTCTTTTTTAACTGAACAGTGAACCCAAGAGAAGTTGTTTGGGTATTTTTTTTTCCCAAAAAAACACCTTGTGAACCAGTTTGGACCAGAGCTAAAGCTGTGTACATTCTATAGCCACTGAACCTGAACAATAAAGGGATGGCAAAATATCCTGTGAATGAAACCAATATTTTATGGGCTGGTTTGCCTAAAGAAACAAGATGGGTAGGGCCGAGAGGGAGGAGGGCTTTTCACCCCCCTGGCTTGGCAAGGCAGGCCATTGTGCTCTGAAGAACTGGAGGCGGAAAATGAAGCAAAGCAACAGGCCGACCTCAGCCTTTCCTTAGGGCCTACAGTATACAGGAGCCCCCAGGCTCTGAGACAACAATGGAACTTGGTAGCTTCTGCCCACTTATATTCCACATTGTGATGAAGAACCCAGAACAAGGCAGGGGCAGTATGGCCAAAAGAGCACTAGATCATCGGTCTCAGCACAGGCATTCACATCTTGCCTTAGTCGCCCAATACCTGTATAATTTGGGTGAGTTATTTAACATTCCTTGGACTCGGTCTCTTCATCTGTAAAATGAGAAGATTGGGCTGGATTGCCTCTGATGTCCCCTTCAGTTCCTGCTTTGGGACTGCATGTATTATATAACATTCAGAATAATGGGTGAAATAAAGTGCTCCAAAGAATATTGAGGAGGGTAGGAACACTTTCTTTTTTTTTTCTTTTTTTTTTCTTTTTGGAGGGCAGTTGGGGTTAAGTGACTTGCCCAAGGTCACACAGCTAGTTTTTTGTGTTAAGTGTCTGAGGCCGGATTTGAACTCAGGTCCTCCTGACTCCAGTGCTCTATTCACTGTGCCACCTATCCACCCCATGGGTGGGAACACTTTCAACCTCAGAGATCAGATAAGGAATTGCTTGAGCTCAGGCTTGAAAGAAATATGATACCAAAACGTAGATATAAGGAAGAACTGTGTTCTAGCTATGGATACAAGCCATGCAGGATGCATGGAGGCTGGAAATGGTAGGTCAGATTTAGGGAAAAAAATTAATTTGGCCAGTTTGGCTGGAATGTAGACTGTATATAAAAGGGGTTACAATGGGGATTAGATGAGACTGGAATAGATTGGAGCTAGATTGTGAAAGTCCTTTATTACAAAGCTAATAGCTAAGGGACAGAACACTGTTGAAGCTACTGAATATTTTTGAGTGAAAGCAGCATAGCCAGAGCTCACCATCTGGTATGTTACTTTAGCAGTTATGTGATATGAAGGACTGGAGAAGGTAGAGACAGGTAGTGGTGGTGACAAGGAGGCAAGTTAGGAGGCTATGACAGTAGTCTAGGGAAGATGTGATGAGAACCTGAAACTAGGGTTATGTCAGCACTGTGTGTCCTAAGGTGCCCAAATCCAGATGATGCTGACATTATCTTTATTGCTTCATCAAGTAGAAACAGGAGAGCTAAGAGAAGAGGATGCCATGGGGATGAAATTGATAAGATGTTGTGAGTGACTAGATGGGAAAGAGAGGAAGAAGAGTCAGTAAGTCTTTCTGACTGAAAGTATCTGTGATACATTGTATCAGCAAGCACCCTAGCATACCCAGGGCGGCTGCTAGCACAGGTTCTTAGAACTGCTTTTCTAAAGGAAAGCCACTCAAAATGGGTTAACAATCTTTCTTTAATCAAACCAACATATCATTTACCTAGTTCAGGGGAAAAGTCAGCACTCTGAACTCCAGAGAATACAAACCCAAGTTACAAGCACAAGTTACAAACAGATCAACAGATGGGCTTCCAACCATCTGGCCATCACATCCATTACCTATTCAAGTTACCGGAGAGGGAAGCATCAAACATCTGGGTTTTTCAAAGCCGGGGGGCTCAATGGCTTCCCAGAGTCTCATCTGGCCAAATCCCACAACTCTTCTCAAAGTGAGCCCCAAAGCAAAGTCTTATATCAGGGCATGTGTGTGTATATATATAGGCCTCTCCTGGGCCAGCTCTCTTGGCCCACTGTCCAATTACAAAGTAACAAGGTGTGGCCATTCCAAAAAAACAAGCCTCTCGCCACTGGCTACACATGACCACCAAATCAGGGAACATTCTTGGAGCTACTTAAGCAAAGGGGTTAGGGGCAGAAAAGAGCTTCAGATTCCCATTACATACATCAACAGGAATAGGGGTGGAGGTGGAGGAGGACATCTTTGGGGGGACAAAAGATAAGATCCATTTTGGACAGGTTAAGTTTGAGATGTCAGTGAAACATCCAAGTGAAAATAGACATCAGGAAACTAGCAATGTTGAATTGAAATTCAGAAGAGAGACTAAAGATGGAAAAATAGATCTTGGAGTGATTGGTCTTGAAGTGAGAACTAATTAAATGAAAGATGATGAGATCACCAAGGAAGAAAGGATAAAGAGAAAGGAAAAGAGGATCCAGGACAAATACAGAGAGGAATACCACCCCTAGAGGTAGAAAAAACCATGAAATAGGAAAGTCGAACAAGAAGGCACCATCAAACAGGAGAGTCAACAGTATTATCAAAACTGAAAGCCAAGCCTGGAGGAAGAAGCAATCGGCAATGCAGATAAATCATTGAGGATGGGTACTGAGTGCCATGAGATTTAGCAAATAAGAGATTCAGTCCATCAATAAGCATTTATTAAGCACCTATTATTGTAAGACACTGTGCTAAGGACACCATGAAAGGTAAAAACTAGTCCTTGTTGTCACGTATCTCACAGTCTAATGAAGAGACAACACACAATGCCCAGAGTTGGAAGACAGAGTGTCAGGAAAGCAGGTAAAGTTGTGTTGTCGAATGGCAGAGGACACGTGGAGGGCAGTACACAAACTGGAAAGATAAGAAGAGACAGGTGATAAAGGGCTTTGAAAGTTAAATAGAGGTTTGGGATTTGATCCTGGAGGTAAATGGGAGCCACTGGAGTTTACTGAATGGGGAATGACAGATTCAGACTTATATTTTAGGAAGATCAATTGGATAGCTGAGTAGAGGATATATTGGAGTGGGGAGAGACTTGGGGCAGGCAGAACCACTAGCAGGCAATTTCAATAGGCCAGGCATGAGGTGATGAGAGCCTGAACCAAAGTGGTGGCATTGTCAGAGGAGAGAACAGGGTAAGAAATGTGACAAAGGCAGAAATAACATGACAATTGGTTGGATATGGGAGTTTAAGAAGGGGAGTAGAGAGTAAGGAGCTGAGCATGATATCCAGGTTTCCAACCAGGATCACTGGGAGGGTGGTGGTACCCTCCACAGTAATAAGAGGTTCAGAAGAGGAGTAGGTTTGAGGAAGAAAGATAATCATTTCAGTTTTGGACATGTTGAATTTATCACGTCTATGGGACAACTAGTTGGAAATATCTAATAAGCAGTTGGAGATGTAAGACCAGAGGTCAGGAGATCGGTTAGGGTTGGATCCACAGATCTGAAAATCATCAGCATAGAGATGACAGTTGAAGGCTCAGAAACTAATGAGATCACAAAGTGAAAAAATTAAGAAGAGAAGAGAGTCTGGGTCAGACCCTTGTAAGGACATCCATACTTAACAAGTGTGAAGATATAGGAAAGGAGATTGAGAAGGAACAGTCAGAAAGGTAGGAGAAGACCCAGAAAAAAAAACATGTAAATGTCATGAAAACCTAAAGAGAAGATTAATAGTGTCAAAAGCTGAAGAGAGGTAAAGAAAGACGAGGACTGAAAAACAGTTATTAGATGTGACAAGTAAGAGATAATTTGTAACTTCAGAGAGAGCAGTTTCAGCTGAATAAGGTCAGAAAACAAGAGGCAGAGTTAAAAAGAAGAAAGGAGGTGCACTAATTGTAGGCAGCCTTCCCAAAGAAGTTAGCCATGATAGGGAGGAGAGGCAAAGGACACAGTAAGGACAGGAAGATCAAGCGAAGGTTTTTTGGGGTTTTTTTTGAGAATGGACAAGTGGGCATGTTGGTAGGCATTAGGGAATTGTCAGTAGATAGGAAAAAATTGAAGATTCACAGAATCATTGAATCTCAGAGCTGAAATAGACTTCAGAGGCCATCTGGTCCAGTCCAATTCCTGACCCAGAATTCCATCTCTAATATCACCTATGTGATTATCCAGCCTCTGCTTGTAGAACTCTGGGGAGAGGGGAATCCACTGCTCCCTTAGGTAGCCCCTTCCATTTTCAAATAGGTCTAATGAGTTTGAATTTTTTCTTTCTGTCAAGCCTAAATCTCCACACCTTCCATTCACTACTACATTGTCTCTCATATTGCAGATACCTATGTGTATTCATGGATTTATTCAACCTCACGTCTGGGAAAGTTTTTTCAGTCACTTATTTTTCTGCATGGATGGTTAGAATAACCTCTTTGGGGTTACAATGGCTCTATAAAAGAATAAACCATATTATTTAAAACCTTGTTTTCTATGACCGCTTCACATGCACTTTCTGGTAGGTCTGCTCAGGGTACTTATTTGTACCCTGACCTTTGAGGGTAAGTGGAGCGAGAGAGGGGGATTAGTCCCTCTTCCACATGACACCTCTTCAAATATCTGAAGACTAGTAACATCTCCTCCTAAGTCCTCTCTTATCTAGTGAAACATCCTCATTTCCATCTGATGATCCTCATATGGCAGTTACCAATCACCCTATCTCCCTGCTTACCTCCCTTGGTATGGACTTCCATTTGGTCAATGTCCTTCCTAAAATGGTGTACCTCAAACTGATGCAGTCTGAGCTGAGCAGAGAACAGCAGAACCATCACCTCCCTCACACTCAACACTCTGCTTCCATTAATATACCCTAGAACCACATTAGCTTCCTTGAGCTTCCATGTCACAACATTCACTCCATTAGATTATGAGCTGGACTGTCTTTTGCCTCATTTTGTATCCTTAGCATTTAGCACAGTGCCTAGTATATAGTAGGTGCTTAATAAATGTTCACTGACTGACTGATTGACACATATGTATACCTTGCCCTAAAATAATCAGATCTTTGTTTAACATTGATGATTTTTTAACTCTAACCCCTTGTAAAAGTAAATTAAGATGATGCTCCTTTGATTTCAGAATCCCTGCCCCAGAAGAATAGTCAATTTTCTCCCTATCAGAAAATTACAATAATAGCTAGCATTTAAATAGTATTTACCATGTGCCAGCCACTGTACCAAGTGCTCTGCAGATCTTATTTTATCTTCAGAACTGTGCTGGAAGGTCCATGGTATGATAACCCCCATTCTTACCAAAGAAGAAATTAATGAAGCATCAAAGACTGAGGATACGGGTCTAGTAATTTTAACAATGGTGTCAGTATCAACATGTTGTAGTGTCCAGTGTCTGAGTCTACAGCCAGGATGACAATATCTACCAAAATTCTGTGAATATGCAGGCTACCAAAGGGCTCCATGGGTATGAATAAGTACCCTGAGCAGACCTACCTGACATCAATAACAGAAAGTGCCTATAAAACAGTCATGAATATTGACCACTAAAAAGCAAGATTTTAAGTAATATGGTTTATTCTTTCGTAGAACCATTGCAATTCAAAAGAAGTCATTCTAACCATCCACACAGAAAAATTAAGTGGCTTAAAAATTTCCTAATGATGCTATTGAATCTATCTACCTAGATCTACCTACCTACCTAACTATCTATCTATCTATCTATCTATCTATCTATCTATCTACCTATATATCTATATCTATCTCTCTATCTCTCATCTATCTCTCTATCTATATATATGTGTGTGTGTGTATACATAAATATATATATATATATATATATATATATATATATATACACACACACACACATATATATATGTTTGCATATTTTCCAAAAGCTCTGGGGACAGACAATAGGCTAGGTTCCAGAGTTGAATAGGAAGATTTTATTAAGTTGTAACTCACCAGGGAAGCTGTATAGCATTTTCAATGACCCAAAATTGTCCTCTTTGATGAAAGCCTTTTTCTTTACACCAATATTCCCCTTGTAATGTTACATAGCTGTGAATGATGAAACACAATGTAATCAAACTGTTCAGATTTCCAAAGAGACACATGGTGGCTGTGTAAGAAGGCTGTATCATATTAACAATAATGATTTATGCATACGAATCAGTACAAAAAACCATCAGCAATGATGTGCACGAACAGAGAATGAAGTAAGCCAGTCACACAGTGAGAGTTTGGGACACCAGATGGACAGCCCTATGTAGCACATCTCTGTCACACAGATATTGAAAGAAATGAACAAATTCTTCCTACACATGGCCAGATCCTCAATGGAGGATATACAGAAAGACAAGAGGCAGGCGTGGAAGCAGATGCTTGCAATCTTGCTACTAGAAAGGACCAAGGCTGATGGATGGTTTGAGTTCTGCAATCCTGAGCTGCAGGAAGACTAAAGTAGATCAGGTGTCTTTAGTAAGTCTGGCACCAATAAGGTGACACCACACATACACACACACACACACACACACACACACACACACACACCTAGGAGTAGGGAGTGACACAAGGCTGTCTAAGGAGGGTTGGTAACCCTAAGTCCAGGTTGGAAACAGGTAGTCCCATGCCAATCAACAGTTGAGTTGAGCTATGAGACCTGCTGTACTTTCAGCATAGGTGAGATGGGGAGAACCAGTCTCCAAAAAAAAAAAACAAGCAAAAAACACAAACAAGAATTACACAGGATGAGAAAAATGGAGGTGGATAAAGTACTTGTATGGAAGGGATCATGGATTTATGCATGAATGTAAGGATAGAGTCTGTGAGCTAAAATCCTTTTATAGTTAATGAGCCCAGTTCTCTCCTTCAAGTTGAAGAATATATAAGTTATTTGGGTGTGGAGAGACAAGAAGACCTGATAGAACTCTCTTGCCTTCTCCCCTCTACTCAGGCATACTCATACACTAAGGACAGGCTTAGTGTGAAGCACTAAGAGCAACCAAGCAGTCAGTTGAAAATCCTAGTTTCCTGTACATGATGAGGAAGGACCAGAGGAGAGTACAAAATAATGAGTCAAGAACTGCTGAACTCTGGAATAGACAAACTTCCTTAGCATAGAAGTCACGGATGCATTATGCCGATGTCAGAAAGAGGCAGTAGTTCCTCACTATAAATCCCACAGGAACCATGCTAGAAGTCAATTATAAACAGAGCAGGGCACCAGGGCTTTGTCCTATGGTGCCAAAATCCAGAAGGGGTTTCTATCACCTCTTGTACTTCAGCAAGTAGAAACAACAATTTAGTTAGCATCCAGTTAGGAAAAAGAATTCGTTAAAATCTAAGAAGCTACATACCAGATATGCATGGATGGTTAGCAAGACCCATCTGTGAGCCACTACAATAATTAATTTTCCTTCCTGCTTAATTGAGTTTGTCTTAATTACTTCTTCTATTATTTTCACAGCATAAATTACAAAGTTGATTTTGGGGTACATTTCATGCTGTTTGCCTCAGTGGGGGCGCTGTTTGCCCGAGGTGCCAAAATTGCTGGTTACCAGCTCTTCTAGAAGCCAAGGAAACATTTGTAAAAACCACTCTTCCCCTGTATAAGGGAAAATATCATCAGGATTCCTGGCCGTGGGGAGTGGGATCATGGCTCCAATCCAACTGGGTGCAGAGATTCAACAATTAGGAATTGACTGGATAAATGGTGTTTGCAAAGAACCACCACCACAGCCCTGAAACATTAGAACAATATAAAGAAACAGAAAAATAATAACTCAAAGAGCACAAGGCCAAATGAAACCTTATTTAAATACCAAGAGCTGAAAGTTGTCCAAGAAACTGTTTTAAAATAATCAGTTATAAAACAAATGCCTTTAAATCAACAAGTTGAGAACCAAAGAAATATCAAAAGAGATTAATTAGTATCAATTGTTCCAAATATCCCCCCAAATTTATCTTACATGCTTTTTTTTAAGGCCACAGAATCTGAATCCATGAGGATGAGGTCATTGAATTGCAAAATTTTCTGGACAAGGACAACATTCTAAAATCATAAGCTACTTTTACCCACAGAAGAAATTTGTTGGAAAGAAGGAGAAAATAAACTTGCTTACTTATTTTTCCTAGAAGAAAACAATTGAATCTTCAACACTCATTTGGGGATGACTGAAACCAGATTGTGCACAAGATGGTCTGCGGACCAGGGACAGCCAAGATGGTTTGGTCTTCCTGCGGAGTTTCTTTGTTCTGGCATTAACTTTTAGGGGCGTGTGTGTGTGTGTGTGTGTGTGTGTGTGTTTTCCTTTTAAAGAGAGGTAAACTTAAAGAGAAAAAGCTGTTTGTGAGCTGTGAAGGATCAGTTTGCAATACAGAGAAAAGTGTCCAAATAGAGAACTTCAGGAAAAAGAAAGAAAATTCAATTTGTGACTAGTGCATAGTCTTCCAGTGCTTACTGCTCAGGCAAACCTGGATTCCACTATTGGTTCTGAAGTAGGGTTAGCCCCTGAGCATCTCATTTGGTTTTTCTAAACTCCAGTTTAAATGCACCTCCTGAAACTGAACTGCTGAGCTGAAGTCTCTCTCCAGAGCTTCCAGATGGTAAATACATGCACATGGCCACCAAAGCTAAGGCGCTAATGATTTTAATGATGGTAGAACATCTTAATTAAAACAAATTATTAGGCTCGACATCAAAAGTAGAAAAATCGGGCCAAATGAATGGATTTACGAAGTGTTCTCCTCTGCTGCCCTTAGGGAGATTCAATCTAAGGTGGCGGTGGGGAGTGGGGGTAGATAATAACACACTTGGCAGTTTTCTAGCAAACATGTTCCCACACTGGCCTTGGTAATCAAGGCACAGGATCTTATTTAAGCCAACAAATCACCAACCTTCACAATGGAACTATGAGGAACTCTAATTAATGTGCTAATTGTTCTCCTCATTTAAAGACTATGGCCTGGTTGCTATGATACAATTGTTGATTGCCTGGAGCCCTATAACACTCTAGGGCTGCTACAGTAAAAGCAGCCTGTCACTCAAAACAGACATCTCTGAATGAAACTGCAGTAAAAGGAGAAGTGGTGACTTCAGAGTCAAGAGACTCTTGAGTTCAAATCCCAACTCTGCCCTAACTTACCACCTATGTGACCCCCTAGGAGTCACTTGGATTTAATTCAGCTCAATAAGCAGTAAGAAGAGAGATGAATTTGGAGTCATAGCCCCTGAGTGCAAATCCCAGATCTGCCATAAGTGACTTTGGGTAAGTTGCAGGCACCTCGGTTTCCCCATTTTAAAATGGAACGGATTGGACTTAGACAGAATCTATTGCAGTGCTAAGTCTACGACGTGACGCTACCTACATTGGGGACACAAAGACATGTACATTCATCTCTGCTCTCAAAGAGTTTATGTGGGTGGAGAGAGAGAAAGAAAAGAGGAACAAAATGTACACAAATCAATAAATACCAAGTATGTGCAAAATAAATGGAAAAATTGTTGGGGAAAGAATCAGGAGAGGTCTCTTAAAGGAGAAAGAATTTGAGCTCTACCTTGAAGAGATCTAGGTTTCTTCACTTGTAAAAATCCAGGGTTACTAAAAGATAGATCTACCTCTAAAGTTCCTGGAGAACTTAACCCCTTCATCTCTAAAACTTTCACTCTGTCTACCCTCCCCACCCCCAAATCCTCTTATGGTGTGAGTCACTGAGTAGCCACCATATCTTGCCTTATTCAAGTTGCTTTTCCCCTTCCCTCAACTCATCAACTACCTTGTCACCACTTTCCCACTTCCTTCTCCCTTCACCACTCCTTCCGGTTCTGGAAACATATCAAATCAACATGGTCTTTGCTCCCTGAAAGCATGGGCCAATATACTACGGCCCCACTCTTTATCTCTGTAGTTTTCCAAACCAAAATACTCCTCCCTCATAACTTGTCTACATGTGTTGCTAGGGCAGCAAGGTGGTGCAATGGCTAGACATGGAGTTAGGAAGACTCATCTTCATGAGTCCAAATCTGGCTCTAGACACTTAGTAGCTGTGTGACCCTGGGCATGTCATTAGATCCAATTTCCCTCAGTTTCCTCATCTGTAAAATGATGTGGACAAAGAAATGCCAAACCACTCTGCTGTATTTGCCAATAAAATCCCAAATGGGGTCACAGAGAGTGTGAAATGCCTCAACAACAATATATGATGCTTCCTCCATTTTAATATATAGCTCCTTGAGTATATTCACTCAGTTCTCAGTTTCATTCCTGTATCCCCAGAGCTTAAGACAGTATTGGACACAAGCTAAGTACTTAATAAGCACATCTTCATTCATTCCTTGGATGAGATCCCAGTGGACTCAACATTGCTAGTGCATGAATTGCAGCTCATTAGCAATGGGGACTTGTTTGAGAGACATGATAATATCAAGAAGGAAGACAGAGAGAAATCAATCCTTTGAAACACTCCTGGTGGGACTGCAAGTGCATGAAGGTCCTTTGGAGAACAATGTGGCTACATGTAATAAGAGTAAAACCAAGGACCATACTTTTTGCTCTACTGATTCCATTGCTAGTACTTTATCCCATAGATATTATATAAAGCAAAAAAAGGGGGGGGGGAATCTAGCTATATGAGAATATTCACAGCTGCCCTATTTGCAATGGCAAAACCAATAACCAGAAACAACTCATGTACCCAACTTTTAGAGAATAGCTCATTAGCTCATGGCACATTAATATGGCGGAATATTATGGTATTGTAAACATGATAAATATGAAACATAAAAAGAAATAGGAAAAGACCTATACAGATAAATGCAAAAATCAACAGATCCAGAACTAAGCACATTCTACATATTAGCATATGAAAGATAAAATGAAGAAAGGGGGATAAAAGGAAAATGAAACAAAAGGGTTAGAACTTAGCCTAGAAGGGACCCCAGAGGAAAAGCATGTTCTTTGCCTGTTTCTTGATTGTTAACTTGCTTAAGGCTAAGAGTTTGGGGGGATTTTAAACCCCATATTAACCCCATGAATCTATGCTACATGATAGGTATTGAGGGCACAAAGATATGTCCTTCTCAAAGAGCTTTTATTTGGGAGGTGGGAGGAGAGAGAGTGGTATTACAGGAGAGAGATGAGGAGAAAAAAATGTGCACAAATAAAGATATACAAAGTTTATGCAAAACAAATACAAAAATAGTTGGGGCAGCATTAACAACTTGTTTTTCATGTTTACTTGGCAGTTTCTGTTGACAATAAATTAATTGAACATCGTTTTATTTTTAACCATCAAGAAGGATAGGTAAAGCTTGAAACAGATGAAAGAATGATCATGAGTTTGGAGATGGAGGGGACCTTAGAGCTCATCTAGCCTCACCTCCCCTTTTACAAATGTGGAAACTGAGGCTCAGAAAAATGACTTGCCCAAATTCACAGAGACAGTAAACAGCAGAACCAGCATCTGTATGCAGGTCCTCCTCTGGCTCCAGAGGAGCCCTCTTTTCTCCATGCCATGCTATGTTGCTCATGTGATATGCACAGAACATTTAAAGGTCTAGAGGGAGAATGCCCCCCCACACACAGGGTAGATCTTGTAATAAAAGTTTAAATTTCTATAGCTTTACAGCTTACATAGTACTATCTTCTCCTAATACTGCTCTGTGGAGACAGCGCAAGAATTGCATTTTACAACTAAGGCAAATGAGGCACAGAGAGAGGTTAAGTGGCCCGTCCATAGGTCACTTAGTTAATAAATTTCAGATCTGAGCTTTAAACACAGGTCTTGATTCCAAGTTCTCTGCTCTATTACCCCATGCTGTCTTTCTGAGAATTTATAGAAGGACATGGACAAAAGTAACACAGGATGAGAAAAGATGGATGAGTCCCAAGCTGCTTGGGGGAGAAAGAGTGACCACATCTGTGAGATAACAAATTTATAGAAGTAACAAGTATGTACAGCATTTGGTCTTTGTAACTCATTGTAGGGAGAAAGGAAGTAGTTCAAGCATCACAGAAGAGAACTAGACCAGGACTCAGGAGAGACCTCATTTCATATCTTGGCTCTCATATGAGTCAGTTGGTCTTGGGCAAGTCACTCCAATTCGGAACCTCAGTTTCCATTTCTCCAAAATGATGACAATAATATTTATATAACCAAACCTCAAGGTTTGTCATTAAGTAAGTGAATTATCCATCCAAAATCTCTATTGAAAGATGAGTTGTTATTTCAGCTGAGTACAAGTGGCATTAAAAACTCATTTGACTATTTGGATATTTAATATTTTTTCTATACTTAACTTATTACTGGGTTAATCAAATACAGGCTAGTCAAATCACACTTGGACAGATAATTTCACTTGAACTTACCATCTACCATAGAGCCTCATAAGCAATACTATTAACCAGATTATGGGATGTCTGAGCTTCATTTAATTATCTGATTAACTAAAAGCTAAAGAATAAAACATGATTTTGTAGCCCTCTCTCCCTCTTTCCCTATACCAAACACAATACCTTACATATGGTAGCACTCAATACATATTTGTTGAAAAAATGAATTTCAGCCCTCGTTGGAAAATCTCTCTAAAACATTCAGAACAGTGTAAACAATAACGACAGTAACGTAAATGAAGAGAACACTAGAAGGAAGCCATGCTCAGAGCAATTGTAATAACCAGTCTTGGTTCCAGATGACAAATAATGAGAACTACTCCCTTCCTCTCAGCAGAAAAGTAGGGGAACACAGAGGCATAATGCATTGTCAGACAGTCACTGGATAATCTATTTTTGCTTAAATGTTTGACTTTGGTAAAAAGGGAAGGCTCAATTTCTAAAGAAGAGGATGGAGAGAAGAGTGTATCTAGAAATGACGGTGATGTAGAAGCAAAAAGTATCAATTATCCTTTTTTTAAAAAAGACTAGGAAAAAATGCTTTTGTGCATTTTCTTGACTTATAAGAATCAAACATTGAGTATGATTTTTTTAACTGTTGAGTCAGGATCTTAAAGGACCTCTAGGTCATAGTTCTGAATACCAAATCTTAATAAAAAGGACAATAAATGCAGAAATAATTCACAGAATCATCAGAGTCAGAAGAGATCTCAATGGTGACCTATTTTATCCCATACCTAAACAAGGATCTCCCTGTATAATGTATCTAATAAGTGGTCATCCATTTTTGACTAAAAGACCTTCCATGACGAATTCACTGCATGTCAAAGGATCCTATTGCATTTTTGTATAACTATAATTGTTAAGAAGGTTTTTTTTCTTAGATTGAGCCTAAATCTGTCTCTTTGGTCTTTATGCTCATTCCTGTCAGGTAGTCCTATTAGAATGTAAGCTTCTTGAGGGCAGAGACTACTATATTTTTATCTTTATATCCCTATCACTGAGTTCATCTGGCCCATAACAGACATTTAATAAATGTGGGTTTCTTGGGTTTTTTTTCTAATTTGCTCCATCTTCTGGGACCAAACAAAAGACATTTAATCCATCTTTTACAATTCAGGCCCTTCACAGGCTTGAAGACAGCTTTCACACACCTTTAAATTACCTCTTCTCTTAGTCAAACATCCTCAGTTTGTCCAAATGATCTGCTTCTGGCAAGCTCTCAAGCCTTCTCACACTGGGTTTGCCATTTCTGGAGTTCTCCAAGCAGAGACTTTTAGGTGAGGTTATAGAGGAAATTCTTGGTCAGGAACAAATTGAATGAGATGACCTCTGAGATCCCTTCCACTCTGTGATTCAGTGATTCTGTGAATCTTCAATCTCTCCTTGCTTCCTGGTTACTTCCCTAATGCCTACAAACATATCCACCTTTCCCTCATCCTCAAAAAACTTCACTTGGTCTATCCATCAGTACCTCACTGTTGTTGTCAATTCAGTCATTTCCAACTCTTTGTAACCCCATTTGGGGTTTTCTTGGCAAAATACTGGAGAGGTCTGTTGTTTCCTTCTCCAGTTCATTTTACAGATGAGGAAACTGAGGCAAGCAGGGTTAAGTGATTTGCTCGGGGTCACACAGCTAGTATCTGAGGTCAGATTTGAACTCACAAAAATGAGTCTTCCTGGCTTTAGCGTAGCACTTTATCCACTGTACCACCTAACTGCCCCTATCCATCCTGAGTATTATACCACATATCTCTTACTGTTTATGACTAAGCTCCCGGAGAAGTATCTACAGTCAATGCCTCTGCTTTGCTTTCTTCTCACCCTCTTCTTAACTCTGTGCAGTATAGCTTCTGAACTTCTCATTCAGCTGGAACTGCTCTCTCCAAAGTTACCAATGAGCTTTTAATTACCTCTGGACACTTTCCATTTTATCAATTCAACATCCATCAACTATTTATTAATCACCAGTTATTTGCAAAGTATCGGTAAGGTGTTGGGGAATATGCAAAGACATTCAAAATAGGATCCCTATCCTCACAAACCTCACAGTCTAGCAGGGAACAATATAATAAGTACATAAATATAAAACAGGAGGATAATTACAGTGTAACCCCAGTCCCAAAGCCCAGCGGTATGTGATCTCTTCTTACTGATGTAGATCAATTTCCTGATCCGACGTGAAGGCCTGGGTGGAGCTGGCAAAAGCAGGAGAAAGGAGAGTATTTCCAGTGTATTTTCAGATCCTCATAAACTCACTGAGTTCTCTTTAAGCTTTGGAATTGCTTTGGGCACTTCTGACTTCCAGATTCAGGAGAAAAGTTGAAGGACAACTTCACTTCAGGTTGTTGGAGAAAAAGACTGGTAAGACATGAGAAGAGCGTCCTTAACTTGCTACACTAGAGACTTGAGGGAATTCTCCATTGAGTGGGATCTAGGATTCTTTTTCTTTGTCGAGCTGAGTTACCTGACTCCCAATAGGAGAGTTCCTTTACTCTGTAGTACCTAGTATATATTCTCCTATATATACTTTAATCAAATTGAATAAATGAGTTTCTTTGATCATTACTAAGTGTGCTCATTGCTCATCTAGTACTTCATTGGAAGGGAGTCAAGCCTTGGATAAAGGTTGGGGTCTTGCTTCTTCCAATAACGAACAGTGATCAGAAGTTAGATTTAACCTTAAAAAATCACATCCTTCAACAAACAATATCTAAGGGACCAAATAGATATAATTCTGGCCTGGTAATCACCCTGAGGACAGCAGAATGGGCTCTGGACTTCACTTCCTGCTTCACCTGTTGGCTAAAAGTAAAGTCTCCCTAGGAGAAAAGTACAGGGAGAAAAGGCAAGAGATATCTATCCTGCCTCCCTTAGAGCCACACAATAAGGGAACGGCCTTTAATACAACAGTAAAAAAACAGAAAATGACAAAAGAGATAAAAAGGACGATGTGAAATTGGTGAAAGAGAGAGAAATGAAGGAAGGAAGGAAAGAAGGAAGGAAGGAAGGAAGGAAGGAAGGAAGGAAGAAAGAAAGAAAGAAAGAAAGAAAGAAAGAAAGAAAGAAAGAAAGAAAGAAAGAAAGAAAGAAAGAAAG
>CM053595.1:46052132-46083581 GCA_028646575.1 Pseudocheirus occidentalis | reverse complement strand
AGAAAATAAGAGAGCAGAGCAGGGGAGGGGCTTTACAATAGGATTGCTGTTTTAGGGGTGGGGCAGGGGCAAGATGGGGAGAAAATTTGTAATTCAAAAATGTAATGAAAATGAATAATGTAAACAAGAAAACAAATAAAAATAAAGTTAAAAAATTGTTCAGGAGTAAGATTTTAAGACTAGATTGTAGATTTGGGAGTCATCTTTGCAAAAATCATAAATAAATCCATGAAAGGTATTAAAATCACCGAGGGAAAGCATATAAAAAGAGAAGAGGGTCCAAGACAGCCATGAGAGATGTCCAAGTGTAAAGTCAAGCATGAGCAGCTTTCCAGAGGGCTGCTGCTGTGAACAGCTTTCAAGGTTCTGATTACATAGTATAGCAAACTATTTATTCAATAACAAATCAGAGGAAAACATTCACAGAAAATCAAGGCATAGCATTTGCAATGTTACAACTCAACAACTTATCACTAAAATGGCCACATAGTTTTACCCAAGTGGTCACAAAGTTTTCAACAAAATACAATCATTTAGTAACTCAATCATTGAATCGCCCTTAAGGCTCACCTCCTTGAAACACAAGGACACAAAGTATAAAAGTCAAAGTACTCCATCCCTCTGTGGCACATTCATTTAGTCAATCTCAAAGTCTTTAAGTTCTCAGTTCAATCACAAAGTACAAAAGTCATAGTACTCCACCCCTGGGTAGCCTCAATTGGAGATTAGTTTCCAATCATAAAGTATGCTCATTTGTTTAGTCACAAAAGACAGAGGACATCCACGCCTAGGCCACAACTAAGTTACAATATCACCACAGGTTCAATGCCCAAGGAGAGGTCTTTTCTTTATCTTGACTGGAGGCAAGTTCTCAGCAGTTTCTGTTCCTGGGAAGACAAAGCTTAGCAAAGACACAATAATCACCATCCTCTTCAATTCACTTTGTGTCTGTGAAATCAACCTAGGCCCAACAAGGTCAGAGGTCTCTATCAGCAAACAAATCTGACAAAATAACATCAAAACAGACTGAGCAAGTACTGGGGCCACAATCGTGCTTCCTCAGTCTTTGGCAGCTCCAGCTGGCCCTCTGAAGTCCTCAGCACCATAAACTCCATTCTCAAAATCAAAATCACTTTATCCAGCCTCCACGCAGCTTGCTCCAAGAAATTCTGTCTCAGTTCTCAATTGTCATTCCTCTTCTCAGCTCTTCTCAATTCTCAGTTCAGTCTTCAGTCCAGCAGCAGCTGCCCTGCCTCCACAATGCTTGTCCCAGTAAATTCTGACTGTTTAGCTTGTGCTCTTCCTTAAATATGGTATAGCTCAGCCCCTCCCTATTCCATCAGCAACAGGGGATCATACCTTCTTTTTCTTTAACAGAAGCTTAATTTGAAACTAGGTGCTAAGTATCTCTCAGCTTTCCAATACAAAAGGATTTTCAAATTTCCTTACTATTACACAAAGTTTTGTAAGTTCTACTTTTATAAAGTTTCTTAAATTATTTCATTCTATCTACTTACATGGCCACTTATCTCCTGTTTCATCACCTTTCACCTAAAGTGTTGCAATAGCGTTCTAAGTGGTCTCACTACATAGTCTCTCCCTCGTTTAATCCATCTTCCATAAAGCTGCAGAATTAATATTCCTAGATTAGGAGCATGATATTACTCCCCTGCTCAAAAATCTTCAGTGAGTCCCTATTACCTTTAAAAAGAAATAGAAACTCTTTAGCCTGGCATTTAAAACCCTTCACAATCTTGCTCACACTTACTTTTCCAGCTAATTTCAAGTGATTTCACATCACCCACCCTCCATTTGAGCCAAATGATCCTAGCAGTTCTAATGCATGCAAGATATTCCATATTCTGCCTCCATGCATTTGCAAAGATTGTCCATCATTCATGATATTCATTGCCTCATTTAGAATCCCAAGCTTCCTTCAAAGCTCCACCAGGTGCTACTTCCTATAAAATGCCTTTTTCTTCCCTGACCACCACCCCAGTAGTTAATGCCTCTCCCTGCCTCAAGTTACCCAGACTACCCTTTGATTATATGTGTTGGATTTCTCCCCTCCCTCAAAGGTTACCTTCAGGTGGGGAAAGACAACTTACTTTTCATCTTGGTGTCCCTATCACCTAGCTCATAATGAATGTGTGTGTGTGTGTGTGTGTGTGTTTTAATCACATTGGATCAAATAGAAGAATAAAGATTCCTTCCTCAGCAGAACAGGTAGGGACTCCTAGGGCAGAAATGTTGTCTGTATGCTTAAGTACAGTCATTTTAGCATTATTTTTTACTTAATTATTACACTTTATCACAAGAGACAGCTCAATCTGGAGGGGGGCTCCACAGAAATGACTAATATAAATTACATAATATATAGCAACAACCTTTTTACTTTATAATATATACGTGTGTATATATACATATATCTCACACACACATATACACTTATCGTAGTATCATAGATTTAGAGCTTCAAGGTACCTTATAAGACATCAAGACAGACAGACAGACAGAATAGTGCCATTGATTTAGAAGCCATCAAATCCAATTCCTCATTTTATAAATAATGAAACAGGTACAGTTGTTAAGTATCTAAGTCAGGATTTGAAACTGTCTTACTGCCTCCAAGTCCAGTGTCCCACCCCCATGCCATACTGTCACTCATCACATTTGTGTTACTTCCCCATACACACACACATACACACACACACACACGGGTAGAAGCTCATTAAGGGCAGGAGCTTATTCATTTTTTTCTTTCTATACATAGTGTTCGGCACAATGCCAGCCACATAATATGACTAAAATAAATGTTATGTGTGTTAAAGTTAATTATGAAAATGTGAATAGTAACCGATTTTATCTGTATTGATATTCAACACTTAAATCTGATAAGGTATAATATTCAAGGTACATAAAGAGTTGACATAAGCATATAACAAAGTTATCTATTTAATAAAGGCTTGATGGACTGGGGGAGTGGGTTGGACAGAAGAGTGAAGGAAGGAATAATTCCAAAATATGCGAGCACTTCCAAATATCTGGTCATAGCTATGAAAAATAAAAGGTAAGGTTTGAAATCTATCAGGCAGACATGAAGCTTTAATGAAATGCTTCCTTTGCGCCAGACACCGTGCTAAGTTCTAGGGATACAAACACACATAAAAAGAAAAAGGAAGAGAAACAAAGGCAGTGTGAGCCTACATTCTAATAGGAGAAGGCAACACATAAAAGGGAACTTTAAAAGGTGAGGGTAGAGGAGTTTAGGGAGAGAGAGAAAGAAGTTGGCATCTACAGATGAGGTGATCAAGCCCTGAGAGTCAAATGCACAGGCAGGAGAAGAATGACCAACCAGGGACTGTCTTTAGAATGGAGACCCCAGAGGGAACTCATCAATATGAGAAGAGGGCAGGCATAGAGGAGATATATTCCAGAATGAAAAGGCCATGAAAAGTCATGGCAGCAAAGTCTTGAGAAACAACAGCACAAGCAGGAGGGCAATGAACATATTCTTTAACAATAGCCCATCCGAAAGCTTTGGTTTGGAGAACTCTTCAGATTAAAAAAAAAGTCAGAATCTTAAAAGGAAAAAAAGGGGTAAAGGGATAGAATTATTTTACATTTTCAAAAACTGCTCTTTGTGTTCATTTCAATCCAGGAGTGAGGAACCTGTGACCTCAATTTATTCTGTGGTTTGGATTCAGTCAAAGAGCCACATTTGAGGACCTAGAGGGCTGCATGTGGCCTCAAGGCCTCAGGTTCCCCAACCCTGAATCAGTCTTTTCCCCATCCAAAAAACTGACAACCCACCTGGTCCAAGTGTCCAAGTGTTCTTACTTTATCTTCCCCTTAGGAGAGAGCACAGATAAAAGAACACCTACCAGTCAGAGGTTCACTAAGCCTCATTTCACAACACTCACATTTCTGTAGCATTTAAAGATTGACAATTGACTCTCCTTACAACAATGGTGTCAAGTGGGAGCAACCATATTATTATTGTCCCATTTAATAGATGAAGAAACTAAGACCAAAGTGACTTGTCTATGGTGACACAGCAAACAAATGTCAGAACCAGCATTGAATGCCAGGATCTTCGACTCCATGTCCAGCTCGCTTTCCCCTATACCACACTGCCATCCCACAAAGAAATGTTATCCTTTAAAATAGCAATTTAAAGGGCGGCTAGGTGGTATAGTGAATAGAGCACCAGCCCTGGAGTCAGAAGGACCTGGGTCCAAATCTGGCCTCAGACACTTAACGCTTACTAGCCGTGTGACCTTGGGCAAGTCACTTAACCCCAATTTCCCTGCCCTCCCCCCTCCAAAAAGATATGTGTGTATGTATCAATTTAAAACATTTCAATTTAAGGTTTTATTAGAAACTTAACAGTGAGTTTCTTTTTAACCTTATTTCTATTGATAGCTTGTTATTAGATCATCTTCATTTCCAAATATATCCATCCCCACCTTCTACACACATATATAGAACATGTCATTCCTTATATCAGTGAGGTTAATAGAAGAAAAAAGAAGTTGAGGCAATATGTCAATTGTGTGTGACAGAAAATGCAATATGCTACACCCATAGGCCCCACGTGCAAAGAGAAGAGCAAAGCGCTTGTTCTAGACTCTTCTCCAGGGTTAAGCTTAGTCACAATTACATAATGTTCAATTTCAAGTTTTTGTTCTTCTTGTTTACATTATTGCCATAACTGTGCATACTGTCTTCCTGGTTCTGTTTATGTCATTCTGTGTCCTTTTATATAAATCTTCCCATGTTGCTCTCACTTCTTCATATCCATCACTTTTTATAGCATAGCATAATGGGACTGGGAATTTGAAGATTTAATCTTCCCTTAAGAGGCCGAATGTAATAACCTAGACCCTGTGGTGAGAGGAGTTTGCTGAATGGGTGGAGGAAGAAGGGTGGAGCCGAGCTGAGAGGAATCTGGAAGGTAGAGCAGTTAAAACGGAGGGAGGAGAAAGGACACAGGCTAGCAGACAGCTAGTATTGTGAGTATTTGTTTGTGGGAGGGCTTTGGGATGGTGTTGCTTCCTGCAGTGATAAGGTATATTAACTTCTTTGTTGCTATGATGGATTCAGTTTTCTGGTGTTGGGATTTGGCTTTCTGGTGCTGGGATTTGACTTTCTGGTGTCTGAATAAATGTTTCGTTTGTCTTCTATATGAGGAGTCTGTTATATTTTGCAATTCAGAACTATGCCAGCATATTCATAGTCACCATCGGTGCTGTGAATATTGCGTTGGTGCTACACATAGTAATATTCTTTTATATTGATATACTAAAATTTGTGTAGCCATTCCCCAATGGATGAATATGTACTTCATTTCTACCTCTTTGCTTCTACTAAAGTGTTCTATGTATATTTTACTAATAGTAGACCTTTCTGGCTTTGACCTAATTGGAGCATATATATATAAGTCATCTCTAGACCAAAAGGTATGTCTACTTTAGCCACTTTCTAAAAGAATAATTATAAATTACTTCTCCAAGTGGTTGGACTAATCCACAGTTCCACCAAAAATGTATAAATGCACTTGGTTGTTGGGTTTTTTTTCAAAGCTCCTCCAACATTATCTCCATCCTTCATCATCTTTTCCCATTTGCTCAATGTAAAGTGAAATCTTTAAGTTGCTTTGTTTTCCATGTCTCATATCGTTAGTTACTTGAAGCAATCTTTCATATGGTCAATAATACCTTGCAGCTCTTTTGTTTTTGAGAACTTTTTATTCACATCCTTTGATCATTTATCCGCTGAGTAATGGCTTTGTCAAATTTATGTTAGTTCCCTATAGATCTTGGATATCAGATACTTATCAGATTTAAACAATGAATTTCAATGTAAACAGTAGAACTTGCTTAGTAACTATTCACATTTTTATTCCTTGATTTTAATGCATATATTATAACATGTCTTTTTAATCCCCATTGGGAGTCTTTGGCAACTTATTTCCACTTTTCCTCATAGGATAATGGTTAGCATATTCTGCATTTTTTTTCAAAAGTGCAATTGATTTTTTTAATCACTATCATTCATCACCCTCCCCCCCCCAGGACCTTTCTGTGGAACAAATACATTTAAGCAAAACAGATGAACTTATTGGCCATGAGTGACATAATTATGTCTCGTTACCCACCTACAGGCTCTGAAGAAAGGGAGTATGTTTCACTGTCTGTCCTGTGGATTCAAGATTGTTCACTAAAGTGATCAGAGTTCTAAAAATCTTTCAAAGTTGTTTTTCCCTTGTGTTATTGTGATCATATGAATTATTTTCTTGGTCTTTATTTCACTTGCTCTCTAGTTCATATGAAGAATCCCCAAGTTTCAGAGAATTCTGCATATTTATCATTCTTACGGCAAAATAAAAGTCCATGATATTGACAGACCACGATTTATTCATCCACTTACCAATTGATGGGCACCCATTTTGTTTCTGGATATTTGCTACAACAAAAAGCATGAATTGTATTTTACATACCTGTGGCAGCCAAAAACAGGGCAACTCTTGTGTACTTTTAACTTTAATTTGAAAAAGCCTGAAAAATATAAAATACTCTATAAGCACACCATCCTAAAAAAAATCCTTTCATGAGATATGGAGAAATAACCAAAAGCTCTCCTGCTCCATGGTTGATAACAGCACTCAAGGCAAGAAAATGGTGATTCATTCCTGATGCAGTCATTCTTCTTGTACCTATGTCTAGCTGCTACACTGGTGGAAAAGGAAAAGTCTGGGGGCCTTTGGACAGTACACTTCCCCCCTCTGGGCTTTACTTCCCTCACTTCTAAAACAGTATCTAAGTCCCTTTACAATTTTAAGTCCTATGGCCTGTGATTTTTCTCCCTCCTACCTCCAGCTCTGGGGTTTCCAGGTTTGGTTTCTGCTATGGGTGACTTAGAGCACTATCCAATGTTGGTTACTGGGGATGTTTTTATTTTGTTTCCTTCCTTTTGAGGGGTTGCAAACTATACCAACTCTACTCTCCTCCCCCCAGCATTTCAGGTTTTCTATTGGGGTTGTATTGTTGCTCCCAGCCTGGAACAGAGAAGGTGCAAATAGGTCAAGATCAACAGGAGGAAGGGTTGGGGAGCTGAAGAGCCAGAGCTGACTAAATGGGCCTGAAGTAGAAGCTGGACCCAAAGAAATATCCCAATCAAGTCCCAGAGGCGTTTAGACAGCTAAAGCCCAGAGTTGGCTTTAATGGATGGAGGCAGGTAACAAAATGTGGAGTCTGACAAAGAACTCTCTCAAATCTAAACAATCAGTTGTTCCTCCGGGCGATTTGGAGCTTAAGAGACTTTCAACTTCTCATCTCTGCTGCGATGGGATGCAGCTCTCCCACCCTGCTGGCCCTCCATAATTCTCCATGGCAACAACTAATTCCAAATGGGGGCAGGCAGCAATCACAGGATTGCAGATTCAGAAAGTGGGAAGAAACCCTAGAGATGGTTTGGTCCAATTCCCTCATTTTATAGATGAGGAAACAGGACTAGAGAGGTTAAGTGATTGACCTAACACAGGGGTGGGGAACCTGTGGCCTTGAGGCCATATGTGGTCCTCTAAGTCCTCAAATGAGGTCCTTTTGATTGATCTGTGCTTGAGGATCTAGAGAGCCACATATGTCCTTGAAGCCACTGTTTACCCATCCCTGGAAAGTCATACCAGAGACACAATGGGAATCAGAACATGATTGGAACCCAAGTCCTTTAATCCTAAATGCAAAGCTCTTTCCCTGGCACCATACTTCCTTCAGGGGTGGGTGACTATTAGAGTTGTGTGACCTTGGACAAGTCACCTAATCTCTCTCAGACTCAGTTTTTTCATATGTCAAATAAGTGAGCTGGTCTCTAAAGTCCCTTCCAGCTCTAAATCTATGGTCCTATGATCCTCATTCCAGTTTCTGGTATTGTTACAATTCTTGTGTGTGTGTGTGTGTGTGTGTGTGTGTGTATAGGATAGCTAAGTGGTGCAGTGGATAGAGAACTGGGTTTGGAATCAAGAAGATTCATCTTCATGAGTTCAAATCCTGCCTCAAAATCCTGACTGCTTGTGTGACCTTGGGTAAATCACTTTACCCTGTTTGTTTCAAGTTCCTCATCTGTTACATGAGCTGGAGGAAGAAATGGCAAACCACTCCAGTATCTCATCCAAGAAAACCCCAAATGGGGTCATGAAGAGTCAGACAACTGGAAAACAACTGAACGTGGTGGGTGGGTGTGGGAGAGAGAGAGACAGAGAGAGAGAGAGAGAGAGGGGAAAGAGACAGTGAGAGACAGACAGAGATCTGACCCCGCCCTAGCATAGCCTATAGCCATTATGGATTGGAGAGGAGGAGAAATAGGCGGAATGAGTAGAAAGGGAGGGCAATGTGAGCCTCAGACTGCTAATAGGGACAGCCTTCTTAGATACTGCGTTGGGACGGTTGAGGCCAAATCCAAATCTCCAGTGCTCACGTAGAACCAGACCCATCCAATCCCCAGTTTCCCAGATCACAGGCGTCGGAGCCTGAAGACGCCTCAGACACATCAAACCCTTTTTCTTACAAATCAGGAAACTGAAATACAGATGAAATATCTCGCCCAGAGGTCACACAGATACAAAGTAGTGATGCTAGGATTAGAACTCAGGTTCTTTGACTACAAGCCCAGTATTCTTGACTCTAAAATATATTATCTAAGGTTCCATCGTTCAGCTCATCTCTAATATGATCAGCATTTCTTGCCTGATCCGTAATTTTAGGCAGTGTTCATTTGGGTCCTCCAAACTCCCCCACCCCCTAGTGGAGAGAGAAAAAACTGCACCTCAGAAACCACCTAACAAGTCCTGCTTCTGACTAGGGCCAGGACTAGAGACAGGGGTAGGGAACCTTCAGCCTCGAGGCTGCGTGTGGCCCTTTAGGTCCTCAAGTGCGGCCCTTTGAATGAATCTAAACGTCACTGAACAAATCTGCTTAATAAAAGAAGTCTAGGTTGGTCCCTAAAGGCTTTCAACAAGCCAGGTCAAATGTGGATTGCCTTTGCTCCATGGGTCATTCATTCACAAAGAAACAGGAGGCCTCACCTGTCCAGTTTCTTATGCAGTAATTTCTCAGAGCATGGCCTTCTGAGTCTTTCTGGGATACTAAGCTCCAGCTAAGACTGGGAACAGAGCATGCCAAATGCCTGGACAAAATCAGTCATTATGGTTTTGTAAGGTAAGAGAGGAGGATTTCAGATCCTTGCAGCCTGGACGGAGGACTTTAGATTCCAGGCTGCTCATTTTACACAGGAGGAAACTGAGGATGAGACAGGGAAAGCAGTTTGCTCAAGGTCATAGAGACAGTGAGTAACAGAGCAAAAATTTGAACCCAAGACCTTTAACTCTAAATCTGATGGATTCGGTGGATCCTACTCCAAACTGCCCCTTTATCAAGCTAAAGAGACACAATTTCACAGCATCAGCTTATGGGAAGAAGTGTTTACCTTTCCTCCCTGGGGGCTAATGCTACGTTGTCACAGTTCACATCTATTCAAACTAGACTGTCTAACCAGAGGAAAATTAAAATGTGCTCCTTAAGAAAGTTCAGGTGGCAGAGAGGATAAAGCATCAGATCTGGAGTCAAAGGACTCATCTTTCTGAGTTCAAGTCTAGCCTCAAACACTTACTAACTGTGTGACCCTGGGCAAGTCACTCAACCCTGTTTGCCTCAGTTTCTTCACCTATAAAAAGAGCTGGAGAAGGAAATGGCAAACCACTCCAATATCTTTGCCAAGAAAACCTCAAAAGGAATCACAGAGTTGGACAGATCTGAGAAAAAAAACCAACTGAACACCAACAAAGCAAAGCTTCCTTTCCTTCCTATGTGTCATTCTCCTCATCTATAAATTGAGGGGAATGGATGAAGTAACAAGGTAACTACCTAGTTCTTCCAGCTCTGAATCCTTGATTCTCTGATCCGGAGGTGCAGAACCCTGAAATCTCCTCCTGTGAGCATTGTCAGGAGAAGGTCTTGCCAATCCAATCCTGTAGTAAAAATAAGAGACAATTCCCCTGTCCCCAGCCCAGCCCCTAATGCCCCATATTGCTGTAAACTCTGAGGCAGGGGGAATAATAATAGTAAAGACTGTAGACAGTAGACCAGAGGAAGAATGGACCCCAGGGTATCATTATGCCACAGACTTAGGACTTAGGACTCTGTATGACTAACTTCTCCATTCCTGGACATGGAAGTGGTGAGAAGGAGGTTGAGGGGGGGGAATGAGAAGGGGCCTGGATGAAAGATGGGGGTGGAGGGGTGGTAATTGGCCTTCTTGACAAAGCAGCTGAGACAGAAGATAGAAAGCAGTGGATCCTATCAACGAGGTTAAAGTATGGTGGAAAAGCTGGAAACAGCAAAAGATACAGAGCAGTGACCAAGCTGGGAAAAGAACATTGGACAGTACAGGGATCTACCATCAGCTTAATCTAGGTGAAGAGATGTGATGGCCCAAGGTTTGGTAGACATCTGTATGTGATCAGGAGGAGTGCTGAGAAGGGGACAATGGCCAGTGAGAAACGAGATGCCTGCCCTTCTGTAGGTTACTACTCCACATGTGAACCAGTGTGGTATAATAGCATTGGATTTGGAGCCCAAGGTCCAGGGTCAAATCTAACCTTCAATGCTTACTACCTGTGACTTTGGGCAAGTCACGTGACCTCTCTGTGCCTCAGTTTCCTCACCTGTGAAATGGGAGTATTGGATTAGATGATTCCTGAGGTCTCTTCCCACTCTAAAAATCCTAGGATCTTACTGTTCTCAACCCCTTAACCTAGTTCTGGCATGCCTGGGTAGGTATTGAAGCCCCCGATGCTGTATTGCATTTGGAGAATTCAGAATCTGGACAAACAGGATGTTTTAGAGGGAAAAATGTTGTCTCATAAAGCAAAGGTTCCAGGACAGAGGACGGTACATCTTCCCCCAATGATGTAAGAGGCTGATTATGTATCACACTGAAGGCTTGGGCAAAAGGGGAGGGATGTCGGAGGGAGGGAATGCCAAATGCTACTAGAACTAACGGGCAACACCTGTTGCAATGAAAACTACTTCCTCTCCTTGACTCTATGAGTGTTTATCTTTTGAATTAGGAAATGATCTTCCCATGTCTGAACAAGATTCTAGGGATACAAACATATGTCTGGAGTTGATGTTTTGGCTTATGAGACAACTTCAGAAAAGAAAAACAACTCATCAGAATATGCGGTCCAATTTCTATAGCATTCTACCATTTACAAAGTGCTTTCCTCCCATCAGCCCTGTGAAAGAGACAGTACAAGTATCTTTATTATCCCTTTTTTACAGATGAGGAAACTGAAGAAGGTCAGAGGATCATGGATTTAGAACTTGAAGAGTTGTCAGAGGCCATCTAGTTCAACTCCCTCATTTTAAAGATGAGGAAACTGAGGCCCAGGGAGATTCAGTGACCAGCCCAAGGCCACAGTGATGTGAAGTGGAAGAGCCAAAATTCAAACAAAGATCCCATTATGCGAAGTTCTGCATTTGTTCATTGTTCTTTGCTCTGTGCTACCCTGCCTCCCTCCCAGGTGAAATGAATTGACCAGTAATACAAATGGTTGGTAGAACCAGCCTCTGTCTCCAAGCCCTCTGCTTTCTGTTCTATGCTATGCTTACCCTTCTTTCACTTGATGAAACTTATCTATATTGCAATTTCACCTTTTAAATATATGGAAGAATAGGTTCCATGAAAATGTTAATTTACATTATTTCTGGAAGAGACAGATTGGGGTGGGGGTGAGAGAGAGAGAAGAAGGAGAAGGAGGAGAAGGAGGAGGAGCAGGAGGAGCAGGAGGAGAAAGCCATCCTCTTCACCTCTGATGGGCAGAGAGCAGTGGGAGACCATTTCCTTGCACAACCAGCACTTTGCCTTTCCCTTCACTGAATTGCTGAGCTGCAACCTTTCCTAGCCACCACACCTCTCTCCAAGTTACCTTCCCACCTCCCCAGCCCCAGCAGGGACTATATATCCTTCCCTTGACTGCGCACAAAGTAAGCCCTCAATAAATGTTAGAGATAATAATGGTTGCTGTGTTTTCTGTCAAATCAAAAATTCACCCCCCCATCAGCTGAGAGGGTTCCAGTTGACAGTCAGGGGCTGCAGAAGCCCTTGCTGCACATCTTTCTAATTAGAACCTTGGAGCTCACTGGGCTTCTCTGCCCTGTCCGTGAACTATGGCTAGCAAATTCCTACCTCTTGATCCTATAAACTCTAGGATACAAAACTGACTTCTCTCTATGCAAAAACCCTTTCCTTCTGCTACCTGGCCCCATGCTCTCATCCCTGTTGAGCTCAGCCCTAACCCTCAGAAGACACTACATCTCCTGGTAAACTATTTAAAGCTGGCCACTTCCTTTCCTGAAGCCCTGAAAATAGGGTTGAAAAGAAACCAACATACTGCATGTTCCATGCTTCCAGACGCCCTCTTCCACCATTACTCAGAAACTACCTCTTCTCTAAAGTTGACTCCATCCTCTCCAAATCCTTATTGCTGTAATCATGGACTCCCAAATCACTCTCCCTTCTTTCCAATAATTTTTTAGACAGGGATCACATTTCTCCCCTTTTCTGGCTCTAAAAAAACCTGATTTCAATTTATACACTTGTTGATTGTAGGATAATCACAAAAATGAAAATAATAGTCAAAGCAATCAATACAGAAAGAGCCAATATAACACAAATGAATGGAATTTCTTCACTTAATTTGAAAAATGTTTTTAAAAATTAACAGTAAATATTTATATCACATTTTCACTATGATCATTTTTCATTATTGGTTACACATGCTTACATCCAGACTAATGTAGAATTTTATTATTGTTGTTGTTCACTCTTCGTTTTCAAAGGGGACCAATGACATCATGGCATGATGTCTTGATTTGCACATGAATTGGATTTAAGTGAGGCAGAGCTGAGCAAAGTCATCAGCCTCACTCTCTCTTCTGGAGTCACTGAAGTCCAGTGGCAAGATAAAAGTCAAGACAACTGGCAATGGCCTGGGTGTAAATATTTTATTGCTAAAGCACCTTTGTGTGCCATCTTGGCAAGACAATTTCAACACCGAGTTTGGTCATCAGTATTGCTCATTTCTGAAGGCTTTCCAGGTCTGTGGAAAATACTGGCTTTGGAATCAAGAGATCTCAGTCAGAATGCCAGCTCTGCTGCTTATTGTGGTCTTCAGAAAGCACATGAGCCTCAGTTTACTGTTCCATAAAATGAAATGGCTGAATTAAAAGACTCGTATGGCCCTTTCTAGCACCTGTTATACTATGCTCTAGTTACGTAATCTTTTTCTACTTCTATTTGTTATGTGAACCCAGCATTGCATGATAGAAAGAAGACTGGACTTGGAAGCAGAAGATTTGGTTCAAGTCCTGATTTCAACACTTATAGCCATTGGAGCACATGGCAAGTGACCTGACTTCTCTAAGTTTCTGTTTCTTTGTCTGTAAAATGGAGATTCATTTCAGTTAAATTCACTTCAATTCAACAATTATTTCCTGAGTGCCTGCTGTTTACCATGCAGAAAGCTGGGCACTGGGGCTCTAAAGAAAAATCACAGCAGTTCTTACCCTCGAAAAGGCTTACATCCCTCGTAAAGGAGGGATAGGGACTGGGGAAGATAACAATGTAAACACAGATAAACCATACAAAAATGTATGCAAAGTAATGTCAGAAAGGGTGCCTGGCATATAGTAAGCACTTAAAATGCTTTACCTAAGGGGAAGAGCACTTACAACTGGGAAGAACAGCAAAGGCATGATGTAGGATGCTATGCCTAGGGGTTCTGTAAAGGAAGCTAGGGATCCAACAAGGAAGAAAGGAGGAAGGACAGCATTCCAGATACAGAGGACAATTTGGGCAAAGGCGTACACAAAGTGAAAGAGAAGAATGAATGAATGAATGAATGAATGAATGAATGAATGAATGAATGAATGAAGAGTGAGTGAGTGAGTGAAGAGCATGTATTGTGTGCAATAAACAGTGCAAAAACACTGTGCTAAGTCCAAGGAATGAGCAACTAGGTGAAGCAGTGGATAGTGTCAGGCTTAGAGTTAGAAAGACTAATCTTCCTAAGTTCAAATCTGACCTCAGACACTAACTGTGTGATCCTGGGCAAGTCACTTAATCTTGTTTGCCTCAGTTTCCTAATTTGTAAAAGGAAAAGAAAATGGCAAGCCACTCTACTATCTTTGCCAAGAAAACCCCAAAAGTGGTCACAAAGAGTCAGATAATATGAAAACGACTGAATGAAAACAACAAAAAGTCCAAGGGATACAAATAGCATCAGAAAAACAGTCCTTGCCCTCAGGAAGCTTAGACCCAAATGGAGGAGGTAACACCCAATTCCAAGGCAAAATCCCCCACAGTCCTTAGGGCGCTGGTGCAAATGGTAAAGCCTCTTCTTCAGTATCATTTCCACTCACAAAATCACATCAGTTTCTGATGCTGAACTACTGGACAGTGCCAAGGACCTGAGTGACAAGAACATTTTTCCTAGACCATCAGTAACTCTGTCTATAGCATCCACAGAAGCCACTGCCTGGCCATTATCTCCATGGGAGCTGCTTCCTCAGGTGATCACTGTGGAGAATAGGCTAGAAGCAGGACCAGTGGTCTGGAGGTGCTGCCAGTTCAATTCCTGGACCTAACTACCTGTCGATGGAAGTTACTCAGCAATCAGTGATAGAAAGGATGATGGGTTCATTTTTCACAGGGACTGTTCCTCTCAATAATAGTAGCAGGACTCAAGATGAGGAAAGATGTGGTCAGGTGAGGGAACACTACTATTCCCAAAAAGAAATAATTTTATTATCTAGAAAGACAGGTTGGAGTGAAGCTAAGTGCCTGACAAAAGAGTCTATAATTTTTCCTAGAGGAAAGAGGTACCTCGAGGTACCTCTTGATCAGAGCAGGAATGAGGTCAGACCTTTAGTAATATCAATTTGGCAACTGAGTGGCTAGGTGGTGCAGTAAATAGAACACGGGTCCTGAAGTCAGGAGGACCTGAGTTCAAATCTGGACTCAGACACTTAACACAAAACTAACCATGTGACCTTGGGCAAGTCACTTTACCCCAATTGCCCTACCTTCCCCCCTCCAAAAAGAAAAAAAAAATTGGCAACTGAGTGGAGTATGGATTAGAAAGAGGAAATACTGGAGACAGGAACACCCCCTAGAGGGTTATTGCAATAGTCCAGGCAAGAAGTGATAAGTGTCTGAACAAAGGCCATGGCTATGTGAATGAAGAGAAGGCAATGGGTGCAAAAGTTATTATAGGATCAAGAAACAACAAGACTTGATAGTTAATTAGAGGTGGAAGAGGTGAGGGAGACTGAAAAAAATGATGTGATTTAAGTTTCAAACCTAAATGACTGAAAATAAAGGGGGTACTATTGACAAATAAGAAAGTTAGGAAAAGGGATTAATTTGGAAGAGAAACTAATGAGTTCTGTTGGGACATATTGAGTTTGGGAAGTCAGTGAAGACATATAAAGGATGAAATATTCAATTTAAAGCTGGGGATGTGAGATTGGACTTCAGGAAAGAAGGGCTAGAAATATAAATTGAAGAATAATCTACACAGACGTGACCTTTTGGGAGAGGACAAAATCATCAAGTAAAATTTTAAGAGAGTAGGACTCAGGATAGAGCCCTGGGCTGCATGTATTTATATAAAAATCTATGAAAATTTATATAAAAACATGCTATTGTGGAAGTCTCTGGAAGGCTAACTATCCCTAGGCAAAACATACTGTATTATACTTAGTCATAGAAGACCTAGGGAAAGAGCCACAAGCTTGACTGAGGGAAAATGAGCATGAATTTCATTAGAATTTCTAAAGGAGCACAAAGAGAGGCAGTTATAAGAGAGGAAGAGAATGAGATTCACAGCAAGTCTACAGAGGAGTCTTCACTCAAAAGTCGGTTCAGAGGGAGCCCTAAAGAGAGCAGAGTTGATGAATGCACCTGTGTGCAGTCATCATGATTTCCACTGGGTTACTGAGGGTTGTCCAGGCAATGTCCTTCCTGGTGATGTTCATTCTGAGGCTATGGCCAGAACATTTGGAACTTTGTAAGGAACAGAGAAAAGGGAGCTAACTGCCCTCTTGCTCTTGAAGAAGCAGGTTTGGGTAAAGCTCTCAGGCTTTGGTTTTATTGATGGAAATTTGCCCACACAACATTTTAGTTTGAAGGGAAACATAGAATCACAGAGTTCAATCCAGTAAGCATTTATTAAGCACCTACTCCATATCAGGCACTGGGGGTATTTAAAAAAACATAATAACCCCTGCTCTCAAGGAGTTTACTTTCCACTTAAAATAAATCCTACCAGAACTATAAGTATCCCATACTCTAATAACCCACCAAAAGCAGGAATTGTCCCTATAACATTCTTGTGAGGTGGTCACTTAGTTTCTGCAGAAATACTTCATCACTATCCATTTCTAAATCCTATGAACTTGTGATTCTGTTTCCAGGGACTGGAAGAACATTACTACCCATGGGCATGCTGGAGCCAGTTTAAACCAGTTCTGGAGAGCAAATGTTAAATTCTCAGTATAAGCATTTGTATTTCAGAAATGCATTTCTTTGCTGATTTTTAGACTTAAAAAACGATGAAGTGTTAATAAAGCGGACAGACCTAATTTAAAAGTCTATCATGCATACCATTTTTCCTGCTGGAAAACCAGTTGTTCTAGAGCAGTGGCTCTAATCTTCCTAATGCCGCAACCCTTTAATACTCGTATGTGGGTGTGTCTGCATGTGGGCAAACCTGCCTGGAGACAGACAGAGGAGCGGTGTCTCGGTTCCTAAGACTATCGGAAATATGTGTTTTCCGATGGTCTTAGGCAACCCCTGTGACCCCTGTGAAGGGGTCATTCGACCCCAAAAGGGGTTACAACCCACAGAATGAGAACCACTGATCTAGAGAACCATTTACTTGTACATTCCTTTAAAAGACAGCTTTCATAGAAACTTCTTAATAACAAAGCAAAATTCATCTTGCAATAACTTCCCCATAATTAGAGTTCTGCCCTGTACATTATATATGTGTGTGTGTGTGTGTGTGTATACAGTATAAATCTAATCTCTGTTCTACATGAAAGATCATTCAAGTCTTCTCTTTAGGTTAAGCGTCCTCATTCCTTTCAAACATTACTCTTATGAAATAATATCCAGTCTGCTCATGATTCTGATCATTGACCCTCTGTATATACTCTCTAGATCTGTGGTTCTCAACCTTCCTAATGCTGCAACTCTTTAATACTCATATGTGGGCGAATCTGGGCATATCTGCATGTCAGTAGACCCGCTTGGAGACCGATAGAGGATCAGTGTGTTGGTTACTTAACGCCATCAGAGATATGTGTTTTCCAATAGTCTTAGGTGACCCCTGTGAAAGGGTCTTTTGACCCCCAAAGGGGTCACGACCCACAGGTTGAGAACCACTGCTCTATACTGTCAATATCCCTCTAAGAACCTGGTACTTAGTCTAGAATAAAATATTACATTCGCTCTTAACAATACAAGCTACAAAGGAACACCATCTCTCTTATTCTGGGACATTACTATTAACACACCCTAATATTGTATGAGTGTTTAGAGGTTGTGTGGGAGGGGAAGGGACAATTTAAGCATCCACATTATACTACCTATCAGTGCCAGATCATACCTAACTAAAATCTCTAAATATTTTTTTACATTAAGTATTTTTCTCTTTTTTTAAAGTCTATCCGTACCTCTATGTTGGAAATGCAGAGTGGATAGACAATGAACTGAGCCTAGATTTGAATATGATGGAAAGACCAATCTGGATTGCATTTGGAAATGGTGCGGTTCTCCTCAATGATCCCAGGCTACTCCATAACATATACAAATATTCTCCTAACAATGCTACATGGCTACAGATCATGGAGCACCAGGATCCCTCATGAATCAAAATTGTAGATTACCCCAATGACTGTTAAACCAGGCCTCCTTTATCCTGTCCTTCTGCAGTTGGCTTTTATGTTTAACCTAAATGAAGCACTTTATGTTTGCCTCTGTTAAATTTAATAATAGAAAGAAAGAAAACAAAGCCAAAAGTAAAGGAACTTCAGACAAACCTGGAAGGGGACACAGAAGCAAAATCTTTTGTGGCTTGTTTCTTGTTCATTAAGTCATCTTTTTCAGTTTGGAATGAAGCAAACAAAGTTGCAAAATTCTTCACGCCCTTTGACTCAGCAATCTGGATTTATACCTGAAAAGAGGTTATTGATGAGAAAATATTCAGAAATAAAATTATTCCATATGTGTTTTCCAAAACACATACTCATGTTTGAACATATCTGCAGTCAATCAATAAACAGTTATTAAGCACCTTCTATGTACAAGACATTGTACTAAGTGCTATTACCAAAATATGGAAACAAACTATGTGTCTAAAGAAAGTGAAATGGATAAACAAAATCAATGTACAAGAATATTAGAATGACTCGTTGAAAAACTCAACTAATCAGTACTTATTCAGTGCCTGTGGTGTATTCCACCATGTACTGGGAATCCTAGCACAGAGAACAAAACAAACCCCAGTCACAAGGATCTTACATTCCAACAGGAGAGACATTAGGACACATACAAAAGATAAATTTCTTGTTGTTCAGTCATGTCCAACTCTTCATGACCCCACTTGGGGTTTTCTAGGCAAAGATAATTTGCCATTTTCTTCTCCAGCTCATTTTATAGTTGAGAAATCTGGAAACAAACAGGATTAAGTGACTTTCCCAGGGTCACACAGCTAATAAATGTCTGAGGCTGAATTTGAACTCAGGAAGATGAGTCTTTCTAAATTCAGGCCCAGCACTCTATCCATGCACCACTCGGATGCCCATGCAAGATAAATATGAAGAGATAAATACAAAGTAGTTCATTACATGATAAATTGAAAGGGAGGACATCATCAATTAAGAAGATCAAGAAAGGTTGCATGTAGAAGGTTCTGCTTGGGCTAAATCTTGAAGGAAGTGAGGACTTCTGTGAAGCAGAGATGAGAAGAGAGTACAGTTCAATCATGGCAGGGGAGGGGGTGAAGAATAGACTCTGCAAAGACAAGGAAAAGAGGAATAGAATGCTATGGGCGAGAAACAGTTTCCAGGCTGTATAAGACTTTAGAAGCTAAATAAGGGGCAATTAGGTGACACAGTGGATACAGCATCAGCCCTTGTAATGGTAATGAAATTTGAAGATCCCCTTGTATGGAAAGCTAAGAGATACTTAGCACCTAGTTTCAAATTAGGCCTCTGTTAAAGAAACAGGAGGTATGAACCCCTGTTGCTAATGTAACAGGAAGGGGCTGAACAGAGAAGAGCTGTACCATGTTTAAGGAAGAGCACAAGCTAGACAGTCAGAACTTCTTGGCATGAGCATCTGAAGGCTAAGTTACTGCTGCTGGACTGGAACTTCCATGGAGAAAGTTATTTTGATTTTGAGAATGGAGCTACAGAAGACTTCTGAGGGCCAGTTGGAGCTGCTGAGGATTTTTGAGGAGCTGCAGAAGACTGACAAAGCATGACTGTGGTGCCAGTATTTTGTACAAATGTTGTTGTGGCCTTGTTAATGTGTATGAATGTCCTTGTGGCTTTGTTGAGCCTTTTCTTCCCAGGAACAAAGACTGTGGGGGATTGGGGATGGACTGGACACTGTGAGCTCCAGTGTGGAGCAGGAACTGTGCAGAGAGCTGGACAGGGAGCTGGGAGGTGTTTGCTTTTGAACTCAGGTAGCAGTTTGTTAGATTTGGGCAGATTCTGGGACAATGGAAGAGGAGCCATGGTAGCTGAAAACCTGCCCCGAGTCAATATGAAAAGACCTCTCTGTGGTTACTGAGTAGTGATGAAATTATGATTTACTTGTGACCAAGGGGTGGATGGCCTGTGTATTTTCCACTGTCCCTTAAGAGGGTATTGAGTAGTGACTGATGACTAAATAGCAACTGATTTGTAACTTAGTGTGCCCCATGTGTGGAGGACTTTGACCTTTTGTACTTTATGATTGACTGACTGTTACTAAGTGATTGATTAAATGATTGTACTTTGCTCAAAACTATGTGACCACTTTGGTTAAAATTATGTGGCCATTTTAGTGATAAGTTGTAATATTCTGAATGCTGTACCTTGATTTTCTGTGAATGTTTTGCTCTGATTTGTTATTGAATAAATAGAGAGTTCACTCTACTGTGTAATCAGAACCTTGAAAGCTGTTCATAGCAGCAGTCCTCTGGAAAGCTGCTTGTGCTTGGCTTTAAAGCCCTGGAGTCAGAAAGACCTGAGTTCAAATCCATCCTCAGATACTTACTAGCTCTGTGACCTAAGTGACTGGTCAAGTCACTTAACCCCAACTGCCTCAAAAAAAAACCTTAAGTATATAAGTTTATATTTGATACAAGAACAAAGAGAAAGCTGATTTGGAGATGACTGAGTAGGAGAATGATATGGTCAGATCTGTACTTAAGAAAAATCACTTTAAAGCAGTGTAGAGGGTAGATTTAGGTAGAGAGAGACTTGAGGTGGGGTGACCAATTAAGAGGCTGTTGCAACAACCTAAGTGAGAGGTAATGAGAGTCTAAATTAAGTAAAGAAAATGAGTCAGATTCAAGAGGTGTTGAAGATGTAGAAACAGAAATATTTGGCAAATTAATTGGCTATGTTAAATGAGAGAGAAGGAGGAGCTAAAGAGATTGCCAAGGTTACAAACCTGGGACTCTAACAGAATGATTGTCCACTAAGCAGAAACAGTCAAATTTGTAAGGGGAAATAAAGAAAACAAAGCCAAGAGTAAAGGAACTTCAGACAAACCTGGAAGGGGACACAGAACCAAAATATTTTTTGGCTTGTTTCTTGTTCATTAAATTTTTTTTTCAATTTGAAATGAAGCAAAAAAATGCTGCAAAATTCTTCATACCCTTTTGATGGAATCCTAACAAAGCTTCCCCCAAACTCAATACAGCCCCTGTCCCTATAATATAATGAGTCCTGTTTTGAACACATTGAGTTTGAGGTGTCTCTAAGACATCTCATTTGAAATGTTCAATAGGCAATTGGTGATATAGGACCAAAGCCCAAGAAAAAGATCAGGGCTGGATATACAGACCTGAGAGTCCTCTAAGTAGAGATGATGACCACCCATGAGCTCATAGGAACTGAAGAGACAAAGAAAGAAAGAAGACTAGGGAGAGCAGGATAGAGCCTTAGGGAAGACCCACAGCTGGTGAACCCAGCAAAGGACACTGAAAAGGAGCAGTTGGCCATGTAGGAGGAAGAGGAAAACCAAGAAAGTAAGTCCTTAAAAGCCCAAAGAAGAGAGTGTATCAAAGGTGAGAGGACATTCAACAGTGTTGAATGAAGCAGATAGGTCAAGAAAAATGAGGACTGAAGAAAGAGCATCAGCTTGGGACATTAAGATCTCACTGGTAAGTTTAGAAAAAATTGTTTCAATAGATCAATAAGGTTGGAAGTCATTGCAAAGGGTTGAGGAGTGATTGAGAGGAGAGGAAATGGAGGCAGAAAATGTAGACAACTTTTTCTAGTGATGGATTTGCAGCCAGAGGACCAGGATTCATATCTACTTAGTGCCTGCATGACCTTAGACAAGTCACTTAATCTCTCTGGACCCTAGTGACCTCATCTATAAAATAAAGAGGTTGGATTACATGTCCTCTTGAGGTCTCTTTCAGTTGTAAATCTGTGATCCTATTCACTGCACCTTAAGGAATGATGATTATGAAGAATTCAAAGAACAATGAAAAGACTGATTGAGCCTGACATAGAATCAAAGATTGAAAGCTTGAAGGTCATCAAGTTTATGTCTCTCAATCTACAGATGAGGAAACAGTCACAGACAGCTTAAGTGACTTGACCAAAGTCACTTAGCTATAGATGTCCGAGGCAAGATTTGAACCCAGGTTTGCCAGACTCCAAATTCAGTGCCTTACTCACCATGTCATGCTGTGATATAGAGTAAACAATGCAGACCCAAAAGAACAATATCCTCAGTGGGTACAATTTATAATGTAAATGTAACCTTGTAAAATGCAACCAAATTGAGATAGAAGCCAATAAATGACATCAAGACTTAGAAAGACCCACACAGCCTTTCTTTTAAGATACAGAAAATCACTTAATGTATAATAAGTATTCTGTACCACAACTCTGACTATTATCAGGGACTATGCATGGGTGGGATAGGAAGAGAGGATTTCATTGTGAGTGTACTGGGGCTTCCAAATATCATATATTGGAACAAGTTATCAATTTAAAAAGAAAAAATTTTTGTTTCTACCTTGCTAAAAGCTAAGGTTTATGTGAGATTTTACTCCCCATTTTGTATGTTTCATTGTTTCTGTTAAAAGCTAAGTTTTGTAAAATTAGTCTTGTAATGCTTTAACCATCTTTTGCATACTCCTTCTTTTTGAAGTCTGAAAGTCACTTACTATATTAGCTATTTCTCCTACTCCTGCATCATCCCCAAACTGGCCAAGTGCATACTGTAAGTCTTCACCCAAGCTGTTGGCTAAAATGTTGGACAGGACACAGACTTTTGAAATACCTACTAGAGAGTCCTTCTTCCATGCTGATATTCACCTATTATTACATGTTGAATAAAGCCATTTTTCAGTTGTGTCTGACTCCTGGTAACCTCTTTTAGGGGGTTTCTTGGCAAAGGTACTCGAGTGGTTTACCATTTTCCTTCTCTAGTTCATTTTACTGATGAAGAAACTAAGGCAAACAGGGTTAAGTGACTTGCCCAGGGTCATACCACTTCCTAGGAAGTATCTGACGCTAGATTTGAAATCAGGTCTTCTTAACTCCAGGACCAGAACTGTACCCACTGTGCCATCTAGCTGCACCATTTAACCGACTACAAATCTATATAATTATACTACATAAAACCACATACAGCATTCACTAGGATCTCATAAGCAATCTTCTGGAAGGCCTCACTGAAACTAACAAAAAGAGTATGCCTACTCCATTCTTATCAGTATTCATGTTTCAGGACTTCCTCATCAATATGAATACTCCCACACACACAAAATTCATATCACAACCCACAGGTATCTTTTTACCCTGCATGTTGGGGGAGCTCCCTAGGCAACTCTAGGAATTCTATTGTACATAAGTTGATTATGGAGGAATCATGCAGTCACAATTGCAGTCTTTACCAAAGGGACCTGGCAAATTAAATGGCCAAACATTTTAATTGAAATAAACTAGCAAATCAAGCATGGAAATAAAAACATGAAGTGGGATCATTCTTAGAACCCCAAAACTAGTGAAAACAGTATCTCGTAGACTCATAAGCCAATAGAGAAAAGTACCCATCTCTCCATCCATCACAAAGCCAAGAAAACTGAAGTTCTTCTCTGTGGCAAAGTTGCCTTGCATTATGGCTAAATTATTCATCTCTCTGGACAGTACCTAACTTCTTCATCTGTCACTTGACAAAGCTCTGCCTCCTTAGATCAATCTGGGGAGGGAAGACCCTCAGGCATCTGAGGATATTTCCAGTCATCCTGATCTATATCTTGCCATTGGGTCCAGATGGCTCTGGAGGACAAAGTGAGGCTGTTGACCTTGCACAGACCTCCCTCATTTAAATCTAATTCACTTGCAAGTTATGGCATCACCTTCCTAATGTCATGGTCCTCTTAAAGAACAAAGGAGAAACTACAACAGCCTCCTCCAATACTACTCATAGAAGTTCTGTCTCTGCAATTGTCACTTTGCCTACATCAAAAGTTGTCTTTCCTGAACCTAAGCCTCTATAGTAGTGACTCTCCTAGGCTCTACCTCTAGAGGTGCCGCTTGAGGGGTCTCCTGCACTGCATCTTCCTAGTGACTGCCTTCAGCTGTTTCAGGCTTCTTAGTTGTCAGTTGTGGAAGCTCTGGTCCACAGGTAAGTGTTAAATTCTCTCAAAAGTTAATAGTAATTGGTTAAGTAGACAGACCCAAAACTTATTCAGAACCCTTGTGCCTTTATAATGAAAATTTTCCTTTGGGAAAAGAAATTCGGAAGGATTACACTTGGTGAGAACTAATGTCGCAAAAAATGAAATTGATAATATTTTACTAAACAGCAAATGACTTATTACTAAGGTATTAATCATTCTTGTACTAGTTGTCTGTGTACAAACAGACCATTGATGACTTGGAGCAATGATCGAAATTAACATAAAATTAGAAGAAAACAGTAAAATGAGAAAAAGATATGATATACAATGAAAAAATCAGTCTGACCTATTTAAACAGATTATACCCAAAATGAGAAATAGATGGAAGAAAGGATATTGATATTAATTGTAACAATTTCATAAAGAAGTTTAACCAATGCACAGTAATTGCCATAATGATGAGACCCAAAAACCTAAAAACCAACTTGGTCAACAAATACTTCATCTACTTACCACATAGAGGTATGATCACCAAAGAAAACACTGGTTTAGAATATAGCTTGCTTATTACAGAGAGAGAGAGAGAAAGGATCAGGCAGTAAAAATTAACACAAGTTTAAAGAAAGCTTGGTGAGAGACTCAATTCAGCAAAGACATCCTGAGGACATTTAAGAATGAAACTAGAAGAAAGAACAACAGATGATAGAGGAACAGAATCTATAAAGATTTTTATGGCAAATTCTTTTCACCTTCAAAGACACTGAAGTCACCACACTCCTGGATTTTTTTTTAGGAAGCGGCAATGGCATTTAAGGCAACAAAAAAGGAAAAGCAGATGTACCAGATCAGGTATATACAAAAAGCGTTTGTGCTACAGGGGAAACAATTTTAAGGGCACTGAGGGATCAATTCTCCAAGTATTCAGAGAGAGGAAAATTTTTAAAAGGAAAGGATAAAAATCTCAGACTTGAGTATTTTCCCAAAATAAGTGACCAAGAGAGCATTAATAACTGCAACTCATGCCTACGTAACCATTTAAGTAAAATTTTATGACATTAATCTCTACTTCTGTTATTGTTGTTGTTGAGTCATGTCTGGCTCTTGTGACCCCATTTAGGGTTTTATTGGCAAATATACTGAAGTGGTTTGCCATCTCCTCCTCCAGCTTATTTTACAGATGAGGAACTTGAAGCAAATAGGGTTAAATGACTTCATCAGGGTCACATAGCTAGTAAGTATCTGAGGCCAGATTCTAACTCAGGATGATGAGTCTTCCTGATTCCAAGCCCAGTGCTCTATCCACTGTGCCGTCCAGCTGCCCTGTATTTGCATTGATAGCATGCTAAATGATAATAGTAGGGGGAAATAGGCAAACTTTTACATAGAGTATCCCACTGTAGATCTCATCTCTACTATTGCACACTTGAAAAATATAGATAATACAAGAGTTAATTGTGCCTATTTTTTTGTCTTCTGTGATTAAAAAAACAATTGACTTCACAGAGTAAGTGGTTCTCCTTCAACAAATTGCTCTTCATACATATGTCAAAACGATACCAGGCTCTTTTAGAAGACACAACAGATAATTTTGTTCAATGATTCTCCTCAAGTAAGGCATAAAACAAGAAGACGTACACTCACCAAATATTTTAACCACTATCATGGAGAAGATCCAGCATAGACTCCAAACTGAAGAAGGCTTTTCTATACATCTGCCAGATGACATTTTACTTGTTTCACCAACCCCTGTTAACATTACTGGATGACGACTATAATCACAAGATTTGCCTGATTCTCCATCCAGGAAAAACTAAATGGTATGGAATGCCTGTTGTCTGGACTATAATATGCAATTGACTGGACAACCTATAGGGTATGTCCATCAGTATGTGTGTGTATGCATGTATATGTTTGAATATGTATAGATTAGTATATGTATATGTAGACATGCATGTGTGTATTTATAGCTATATAACTGTATCACAAACCAAAGGTCATGGGGAGAGAAAGACGGACAGAGAGAGAAACAGAAAAACCATAGAGTATCTTTCTACATAGCATGTATCTAGCTCTCATGATATCGAAATAGATAGATAGATCAATCAATCTTTCTAGAGCACTGAGACCACTTCACTGGACTGGAAGCTGTACTGTTCAGTACCTAACAAGTATAGTTTGTAGCTGAGGCTCCGTTCTGGGGAAGCCCTACTTGTAACAGAGAAGTTAGGGAGGAATAAGCATGGTGACCAAACATGAGGGGCATCATATAGAGAATCAGAAAGTAGGTGAGCAGTGTGCATGGACTGTATAACATAGAAGGGGAAATAATGTTCAGGAATACTGGAAAGAAAATTTGGGGACAGTTTTGAAGAGCTTTTAAATGTCCAAGAGAGGAGTTTCTGTTTGAACAGAGAGGCAAAAGGAAGCTACTAGAGTTTTTGAGTTGAGGGTGACGTGGTCAGAACTGTGCTTTGGGAAAAATCACTTGGGCAGCTATGTGGAAGACAGATTAGAGTGAACGGAGTCATACACACACAAAAAAGAAAAACTGGTGAAGTTAATAAAAAATCAGGGAGACCAAATAAACCTCTATTTCACAAGTCATCAATATAATACATTAAAACCCATGTGTGCCCATTACACATCTCTTCATTGCCCTTTGGATTGTCTTCAATCTTTTTTTCTTCAGGGAAATGATTTTGGTCCACAATTCACAGCCATATAGTTCTGGATCTGGTTTACAAGCGAACTCAGACTTGATTCAGAACAATCTCTGATCACAACCAGAACCCAGTCTGGACCTCAGAAGAGCTCTTCCCTTGGGTGCAATTACTTGACCTTAATCACCAATGCAAAGTGATGGAAAGGACTGGCAGTAGCTCAACAATCATATCTAGAAGGGGGTTGTGTTTTTTTGCTTGTTTTGGGTTTTTTAAAAATATCCTTGGATATAATCCTTCTGGGCTCAAAGACTTGAACTCATTTAGATAAATTAAGTGCTATCTCCTCAGCTATCTTGGGCTTCAATTCCTTTATAACTATGTTTGCCCTACCCTTTCCAGTGGAAGATCATTTTCCTCGATAAAGGAAAGGGAAGCAAACTAGAAACTGAGTAACTAATTATAACAACATTCTGCTTTCTATTATGTATTAACATTAAACCATCTAGCCCATTAAACCTATCGCTTGTTTCTTGTCCTTCTTTCTCTCAACATAACTTTAAAAAGTATTTTTTAATTAACTTCTTTTTTTTTTCAAGATTCAGTTAATTCTCAACCTTATTGTTAGGAAGCTTGGGCTGGTCTTTTGTTGTCTATGGCTTATTCATTTCTCAAAGATACAAAACATTCCCACAACTTTTAATATGCATTAGCAAAAGGGATACAGTGGTAGTCTTTGAAGAGTTGCCATGTAAAAAGAAGAACTATACTTTAGCCTTAGAGAACAGAGAGAAGAACAAGAGAAGTTATAAAGAGACAGACCAGCTTGCTATAAAGAAAAATTTTCTAATATAGATATCCAAAAATGGAATGAACTGCTACAGTAGGTCGTGAGTTTCCCAGCAGTAGAGTCTTTCAGGTGGAAACCAGATGACCACTTTTCAGGCATATTATAGAAAGGATTCCTGTTCAGGCATACGTTGGATAATCTGGTCTGCAAGGTTTCTCCCTATTCTGAAATGTGTGCTTCTGTTATCCTGTGAGGTAATGTGGAATTGTGGGCAAATATTCTGTGAAATAATCCTGACTAGACTAATAACTTAGATCACTTAGACCTTCTGGTAAAGATTCTCTGGTCCAGAGTTGTCAGGCTCCCCACAAGGCTCATAGAACTATGGAGTATGATGGGAGAAGGGGAGGAGGGTGGAACCAGACTAAAATGTATCTGGGAAATGTTTCTTAACAAAATAAATAAAAATACAATAAAACAGAAATAGTTAATTTGTGGGTTTTCTAAGTCAATGTGTGGCTTCAGGGATCCCTTTCTAGTCCAGTGTGACACCACTGATCCGACTCTCACTTCTGTCTCTGTTTTGTAGATGAAGATGCTAAAGCCCAGATAAATCAAGTGACTTGTCCAAAGCCACACAGGGAGTCAGCGGCAGGATCCACACTGGATTACAGGTCTCCTGACTCCCAGAGAACCATCTTACCACAAAATCTTTGCTCTCTGAGAATATTTCACAATATATCACTATATTTTTTCTTCTGGATGCAATTTTAAAACATTTCTCTGTATATAAGGCTTGGTTTGTGGCATCTCCCTCTCTCTTCTCATCATACTCAGTCCTCAGTGGATAGAGAGCCAGGCCTGGAGCCAGAAAGAACCATCTTGGGGCCACTAGGTAGCACAATGGACAGAGTACCAGCACCGGAGTCAAGAGAACCTGAGTTCAACTCGACCTCAGGCATTTGACACACTTACTAGCTAAATGACCTTGGGCAAGTCATTTAATCCTGTTTACCCCAGTTTCCTCATCTGTAAAAGGAAAAGGAAATGGCAAACCACTCTTTTATCTTTGCCAATAAAACCCCAAAAGTGGTCACGAAGAGTCAGACAAGATTGAAACTCAACAACAACAATAACCACACAAATCTCATTCCACCTTGTGTTACAATGTGAAATCACCTAGTTCAGCCTTCACATATTACAGAGAAGGAAACAGCAGCCTACATAAGTTATATGGACTGCCCGAAGTCACGCAAGAATCACCAGCACACAGCACTTGCTATGCTTCAATCACTGTGAAGCCCTTTATGATCTTTATCTCATTTTACCCCCATAATAACTCTGGGGGGGGGGGGCAGGTGCTACTATTGTCCCGATTTTACAGATGAGGAGACTGAGGCAGGCAGAGGTTAAAGTGACTTGCCCAGGGTCACACAGCCAGTAAGTGTCTGAGGCAGATTTGAACCTGGGTCTTACTCTTGGCCCAGTACTTTATCCACAGGGCCACCTGGCTGCCTCATAGAGCTTAGTAAGGGGTGGAACAGGGATCTAAAACAGGTCCCAGTCTATATAGTCCCAGTCCTCCAGGCCTTTTGTCCTATTTGATAGCAATTGACTTTAGAGAGAGTTTGGAAGTTTACAATGCATATTACATTGATTAACTTAATTGTTCCTTATTGTGTACCCATTAGGTAGGTATTGCTATCCCATTTTACAGAAGAGGAAACTGAGGCTGAGAGGTTAAGTGAACACCAAAATCACACAGCAAATAAGTCTCTGGGGCAGGATTTGAACCCCGATGTCCCCGACTCCAGGTCAGGACTTTGTGCACGGTGGGCACTTTAATGTTTGAGGGATTGACCTGAGGCACTCCTATGATTGCAACCCCATGTACAGTAACACAGACTCTGTGTTCTGAAGCCACCCTGCAATAACAAATCCATGTGTGTGGCCCAGCACTCCCCACTCTAGCAATCATGTCAGCGCCTCACCATGGATCCCCACATGAATTTGGCCAGTGACGGTCTATTTTGAGTGTTGACCTGGTATGGCTCATTTCATCTTCGGGACAAGAGTTGGTTCTGGATAAATATGTTCTGGGCACATTTGCAATAGCCAGAGAAGGAGCACTTCCTTATATGCAGAACACAAAATTATCACATAAAAATCAGACACAACTGCCAATCCAGGGTTTCAAATAAACAAACAAAACCCTAAAATTACCTCTCTGGGCTGGACAAGGGAGTGAGTACCTCTGGGTCACAGACTGAAATGGTGGTGAGGAGGCTATAAAAATCGGACTGCGGGAAGGGCATAACAAAACGGCTCTCTTGAGAACAACTAAAGAACCAAAGCCTCTGTTTTTCCTCAGTGTCCAGGCCCTGGTCTTCACTGGCACAAACATGTCAAATCTCCACCCTTTAAAAAAGCAGTGACAACAGAGATTTGGCTCCATTCTCCCCACCTCACTTGGCTGAAGGCCTCCTCCAAAGTGACCTGGTCATGCTAATGCCAGGAGACAGATAGAATTGCTCCCTACATCCCATGGCAGAGCAGGGGATTGGCTCCGAATAGAACCTTCAAGGCCAGCAGCTTCCTGACTCTCTCCTCTCTCCTTGTGCCCCTCTTAGGAGCTGTGCCCTGGAAGACTTCAAAAGATTTAGAGGAAGGGGCCTTGAAGATCCTCCAGGCCAATTCTATCTCGTATGTGTTTGACTTTAGTCAAGGCATGAAGCCTATCTAGGTCTCTTTACTCATCTTCAAAAAAAAAGAACCTGCACTAAATAATGTGTAAGGTCTAGAACCTGTCAGTCTATGAATTGGCATGGGCAAGTCATCCAACCTTTTTAAGGTTAGCTTTCTCATCCATAAAATGAGGGTGATGGGACATCTATCTACCCCACTGGACTGTTATAAGGAAAGAATCTATGTAAATCTTAAGGCACTGATGAAATGGGGAGCTATCATAGCTATAATGTATTATTATACATGACATAAAATGCTATATAATATCATATGCCTCAAAATAGAGGAATCAGGATTATGATTACATTGCTACTGCAAACAACTTTTCTTTTTCAAATCTTATTTTACTGGTATCTTTTACTTTACATTACCTTTATATCGAAATATATTCTTCTTCTCTCCCCTAAATAGTAAAGGAAAAACAGAGGAACTTAGCAAAACCCACCAAGACATCAACTGTGTCTAAATATAAATACATATATACATATATGTACATGTGTATGGAGGCAGGAGAAGAGAGAGGAAGAGGGGGAAGGAGGGAGAAAGGGAAAGGGAGAGGGAAAGAGAGAGAAAGAGAAAGAAGCACAGGCAGTTAGGTGGCACAGCAAATAGGCACTGGGCCAGGAATCAGGAAGACTTGTCTTCATAAGTTCAAATCTGGCCTCAGATACTTTCTACTTGTGGGACCCTGGGTGTCACTTAACCCTATTTGCTTTAGTTCCTCATCTGTAAAATGAGCTGAAGAAGGAAATGGCAAACCACACCAATATCTTTGCCAAGAAAACCCCAAAACATGGTCATGAAGAGTTGGACACAACTTGTTGTTTATCCCCCATTCTCAAAGGAGACCATGATACCAGGAAGACAAATGCCATGACATGCAAATGAATTGGACTTAGGTGAGGGAGGGCTGTGCAAAGTCACCAGCCTGACTCTCTCTCATCCAGAACCATCTGGGTCCAGTGACCAGATACACATCAGGATAACTGGAAATGGCCCTCGATCCAGCAGAAGACTTGGCCTTTTAAAGCTATGGTCTTTAGCAGGTCTCACTTTGAGTGGGGCAACGCCCACTCAGTGAATAAGTATAGGTAAAAATGAGGCAAAGAATGGTCTCTTTAATGTAGTATAGAAAAAAAAACCAAACTGGGAGTGGAAGACACTCAGGGTTTTGGTCCAAAACAGAAACAATTCACTCTGAGTCAATCAGGGCCCAAATGATGAGTGGGATTTGACCTGGGACCTATTGTTAGCCAATCAGTGAGAGG
>CM053595.1:46026830-46040478 GCA_028646575.1 Pseudocheirus occidentalis | reverse complement strand
GATGCCCATCAGTTGAGGAATAACTAAACAAGTTGTGGTATATGAATGTAATGGAATACTATTGAGCTATAAGAAATGATGAATAGGAGGATTTCAGAAAAACCTGGAAAGATTTCTACAATCTGATGAGTGAAGTGAGCAGAACCAGGAGAACATTGTACACAGTAACAGCTGCAATGTGCAGTGACTGATTTTGATAGAGTTAGCCCTTCTCAGCAATTCAAGGACCTAAAACAATTCCAAAGGACGCATAATGGAAAATGCCATCCACATCCAGAGAAAGAACTATGGAGTCAGAAATGCAGAGCGAAGCAGATTGTTTTCTTTTTTGTTTTGTTTTGTTTCTCATGGTTTCTCCCCTTCATTATAATTCTTCTATGCAACATGACTAATGTGAAAATGTGTTTAATAGGAATATATATGCAGAGCCTATATCAGATTGCATGCCGTCTTGGGGAGAGGAGGGGGAGGAAATTTAAAAATTATAAAACCCAATGTTGAAAACTAAAAATAATTAATTGAAAGAATAAAATAAAATCTTGATTTTTACCAATTCATTTATTATCATGATACTCCCATAGTAGACCATTATTATTAAGTTACCTCAATGATCTATAAATATGAGATAGATTTATTCTTTCAATAAAAAGGTAATTAGTTATTGAGTACTTGTTGAGTCAATAGCACTGTACTAGGCACATTGGATCACAGGATTTAGAGCTGGAAGAGACCTTAAAGACCATTTAGTCCAGCCCCCTCATTTTATTATTGACTTGACTGAAATTGACTTTACAAAAAGTAAATGACTTACCCAAAGTCACACAGACACTTCTGACGTCCAAATACAAAAGCTCCCTCTTCCCACTGTATCACAATTTCCCTAAGAAGAAACCAAGATATTAGGGTCCCTTCTCTCTAGGAATTTATAATTTAATTGAGTAAACAAGATATACACACAGAAGAGTAGAAGTAAAGACGAGAGCAGTGAGTGTAGTTGAAAGTGAGTAGTATTTACTGGGTCCACATGCTAGAAAAGGCTAATAGAATGCAAACACCTTAGGGCAGGGATTTTTCCCACTTTTGATAGTAATCTCCAACCCATAGCAATGTGCTAAGTAGAGGAGGCAATCATAAATACTTGTTAATTGATTGACCAATTAATGTAGGAGAAGGGGCTTATGCTGGGCCTTAAAGAATAGGTAAGATTCAGAACATTCTCAGGCAAGGGAAATGCTTATAGAAAAGATACATAAACCATAATGAATGGGGTATATAATGCACATTGACTAACCTCACTAGAAAGGAGGTTATATAGTTGAGAAGAGACAGGTGGAAAAGTTAGGAAAAGCTCATAGAAAGTTGGAATTGGAATGGATTTTAGAGTTTATCTAGTATCACAAATTTAGAGCCAAAAGGAATCTTAGAACATTAACCCCCTCATTTTCTAGCATACTGAAATGCAGAGAGGTTATGTGACTTTTCCAAGGCCATACAGATAGTAATTTAAAAAGCAAGGATTCAAATTTAGTTCTTTTCTATCCAGATGTGCTCTTATGCCTATATTCTACTGCCTCTCTTTTATGCAAATTTAAATACGTCGAAAAGCATTCGGGGTAGGCTAGAAGCAACAGGAATATGAAAGAAAAGATGCCTATGTGAGATCACTGAATTTGGGTGTCAAGAGACCTAAATTCTAATCCCAATATTGTACCTATTAGACTAACGATCTTAGGCAAATCATTAATTTCTGAAACATTCAATTTTTTCATCTGTTAAAAAATGACCTTAAAACAATAGGGTTATTGGGGCAGCTAGGTGGCGCAGTGAATAGAGCACCGGCCCTGGAGTCAGGAGTACCTGAGTTCAAATCCGGCCTCAGACACTTAACACGAAAAATTAGCCGTGTGACCTTGGGCAAGTCGCTTAACCCCAACCTGCCCTCCAAAAAGCAAAAAAAAAAAAAAACAATAGGGTTATTGTTAAGATCCAATAAGACAGCACTTTGTAAATGATAAAGCATTTTACCAATACCTACTGTTATTATGACTAACTTATTGGTTATGGATGACCGGGAAAAGAAAGAAGTTAAAAAGTGCTGGATCACAGAATTTTATACTACAGGAAACCTTAGAAATTAGAAAGACAAAAGTTTCTTGTTTTAGAGATGAGGAAACAGAGCCCTATCAAGGTGAAGTGATTTGCCTAATGTCAACTGATATTTAAACCCAAGGCACTTGATGACATACGCAATCTTTCCCTCCTTTCGTCTTGGGAAATAATGGTACCATTATGTGAAATCAGAAGAAGGAGGCAGTTGGGGTTGGAGAGAGGAAAGATGGCCATGAAGATAATGAACTGAATTTCTGACATGTTATTTGATGATACAGTGAGTCACCCAAGTTGAAATGCCCAGCAAGGAGCTAGCAATCTATACCAGAAGTTGGATAAGTCAAACTGAAATGAAATGAAAAATCCTTTCTAAGTCCTTGTTATGTACACTACACTTACACATTAAAGATACAACTCAAAAAGCAACAAGACATATACAGGAGAGTGACCAGGGAACAGTGTTTTCCTTTGGGAAGTCACTGGAATGATGAACGAAGCCATAAAGAAAGTTGACTGGAGTGTCCTTTCCAGTAGAAATGGCAATTATTGACCTTATGAAAGTTTCAGAATTGGAAAGAAATGGAGAAGGAGAGAAGGAAGGGCTGGGGCAGGGCATGCCTGGCAGCAAAGTCACTGGGGTAAAATGAGAGGCAGAACTGAGATTAGTTAGAAATAGGGGACCATGTGAATCACTCATCAAAAAAGAAAGAGTTGAGAATCATGTACAAAGAACTAACTGATGGTTCAAGAGGACAAGTTCCCTTAAAGGGAAGCTCTAAAGAGAAAAATTAAGGGCTAAGATTTAAGGACCACTTAAATGAGATGGGAGAAGGAAGAAAGTAGCTTATCTTCATTTTAATGGAATACAGAAAGAGTCAAATGGATTTCTCTTCTTAGCATATTCCAGAGCACTAGGGAATGGAACCAGAGGAGCTTCTCCATTCCTCTACCAGGAGCTCTTCTTCAACTGGCCTTAGACTTAGAAGAAAGTGATAACCAGTTGACCACATCAAGAGCCCCATATGCATCAAAAGTAAATCACCTTATAAAACAAGCATATTTTGTTTCAATAGGCATGCCCCTCAACAGAGGCAGCTATATGGGGCTCCCTAAGAAAAGTCTAGGAACATCTATTGAACAGCCTTCTCTTCCCCTTGTCTTCATCCCTTTTGAGACTATCCCAAAGGGACCACCCACAGGCAACATGCCAAGATCTAATGTACAGTTCTGGTTATATTATTTCATTGCTCAAAACTCTCCCCTGGATCCCTGTTTCCTATAGGATAAAATACAAATGCCACAGCCTGGCATACAATATGGCTTCAACTCACCATTTCAGTCTTCAGATCATACATCTAGAGTTGGGTAGGATTTTAAATGCCATATAATCCAAGCCCCTCATTTTATAGATGAAGAACCTGAGATCCAAGGAAAAAGGAGGGTGGCTCCACTGGAGACATACTTGCTTATGCAGGTCAAGTAGAGGGGCAGGAAGGCTTCTGGGCAGCCTGGGGGTCAGGGCTTTGTTTTAGATCACTTTCTACCTATGAAGATGACCTTCACAGACCTTGATTTTCACGGCAGAAGATGTACTCATCTGGATATTGACACAATAGAAAGAGGAGGAATGGCTGTCTTAGGATAGGATCGATGCTGGGGACAAGACAAGACTTATTTAGTCATAGGTGTTCTAATGGAATGAAATAGAGATGGCATTTCGGGGTCCTGGTCATCTAGGGCAAGGGATGAATTCTTCTGGAATAGCTCTGGCGAGAGATTCTCTAGACATAGGAGTTCTGGCAGAAAAGAGGTTCTTAAGAGGCTTTCCAGCACATTCAACCTGGGGAGAAGGGGCATTTCTGGGCCAGCTGCACTGGGAACACCAAGGTTAGGAACATATGTCTCTACACTCCAGATAGTCCAGGAAAAGGAGTATCGCAGCTTCCAAGGATCCACAGGATAGGCGCTTCTACCCTTAATGAATTTGCCCCATGAGGCACAATTCCTAGTTACAATTCAGCTTCCCAACACTGTGCTATGATTCTATGACTGTAAAGGAACTAAATACTCCAGCCTATAATCAGGGCAGGGTGGCTAGGTGGCGCCATAGTGCACAGAGCCCTGGGTCTGGAATCAGAGTGACTCATCTTCCTAAATTCAAACCTGGCCTCAGACATATACTAGCTGTGTGACCCTGGGCAAGTCACTTAACCATGTTTGCCTCAGTTTCCTTATCTGTTATAGGAGCTGGAGCAGAAAACACCAAACTACTCCAGTATCTTTGCCAAGAAAACTCCAAATGGGGTCATGAAGAGTTAGACATGACCCATAACAGCTGAACAATGAGCAACAGACATCTGTTTAGGGGAGTCATCCCAAGGCAGTACATCATCCATTATCCAGCGAAAATGGACAAAAGAGTATTGCTCCAGAAGTCAAGAAAAGATATTCTTACTATGGGGAAAGTTTATTTTGTCCTATTGGAGGGCAGGAAATGACTCTTCCTCAATAGTCCCATCAGTAGTTAGGAGGCCATATTTTTTTTTTAGAAAGCAGCAGATATTTGAAGCATCCTTCTCTCCATCACTGACCTTCTCCTTTGTCATACCGTGTTCCAGTACTCTTCTATCTCCTTCACATACCCCTTCCTATACCGTTAACTTGAACTTCAGATCCTGGAGGATCCATAATATTGTCCACGAGGATATGCCTTCCTCTGGTGAAGATCACCACCCCTACATGCCTACCAAAGGAAGACTTTAGCGGATAACAATCAATCCACCAACAGGTGTTTATTAGACAATGACTATATGCTAGGTGCTGAAGATATAAACACAAAAGTAAAACATTCCCCACCCGCGCTGAGTTTACATTCTATATTCAGAGTAAATATTGTGTACATGTGAGTATATGCAAAATAAATACAAGGTAATTGAGGGTGGGGAGGCATGTTGCAATCAGGCATGGCTTCATGAAAGGGGAACTGTTTAAATGGAACTACGACAGAAACTAGAGATTCTGAGCGACAGGCAAGGAAGGAATGTATTCTAGGTGTGGGGGTATGTGCCTGTAATCCCTGCTAAGGGGAAGACTGAGGCGGGTGGACTGTTTGAATTGGGGACCTGATCCACAGCAGGGCTAAAATTTATGGAGGTGTCCTCATGAAGTCCAGCACCAATACAGTGAGTACCAGCAGTAGCTGAGGAGGGACTGACCAGTCCAGGTCAGAAGAGGGGCAAGTCAAAGCTTCCATGTAAATGGATGTTGTGATAAACCCACAAAGGGCCTCAATCTCTTGCAGCCTGGGTGTGATAGGAAGACTCTGGGTCAAACAACGGGAATGCATTCTTAGTATGGGAGATGGACAATGCAAAGGCATAAAGAAAGGAGAAGCATAACATGTAAAAAAAGAAAAAAACAACCCAAAGCCCAATCTTCCTAGACTTTGTTGCATGTAAAGGGGAATAAAGCACAAAAAGGCTGGAAAGGTAGGTTGGAACCAGTAGTGAAGATCTTTAAATACCCAAGGAGTTTATACTTGACTCCAGAGTCAATGGGGAACCATATGAATTTACTGAGGTACAGAGAGACGAGCTTAGGCTAATATTCACTCAGTATTTGTGAGCAGCTTCCTGAAAGACAAGGTTATACTGGAATTCTGCCTCTGCCATTGTTGGTTATATGACAATAAGCACTTACAGCCTCTCAGGATCAGTTTCCTCATCTATAAAATAAAGATAATGATCTCTTCTCTACCTAACTACCTCACAGAATTGATACAAGTATCTAATAAATTCCATTGGATGGGCAGGTGGCACCATAGTGTACAGAGTGCTGAGTCTGGGGTCAGGAAGGTTTATATTCCCGAGTTCAAATCCAACCTCCAACATTTACCAGCTGTGTGACCCTGGACAAGTCACTTAACCTTGTTTACCTCAGTTTCTTCATGTATGAAATGAGCTGGAGAGGGGAATGGACAATCACTCTAGGATCTCTGCCAAGAAAACCCCAAATAGGGTTATGAAGAGTCAGACATGACTGAAAATCAGCTAAACAACAGCAACAATCTAATAAATTACTACTTGCAATATGCTTTATAAACCTTAAAGCACCATCTAATAACAACTTTCAAGTCTAAAACACTTGAGTTTACGAAGTTCTCTCCCCAGCCACCCCCCAAAAATGCCCTGTGAGACAGAGAAAGGGAAGGGGAAGAAAAGGGAAAGGAAGAAACATTTATTAAGAGCCTACAACGGCACCTTGGCACCTCGCTAGGCGCTGTACAGATATTATCTCAGTGGATCTTAGTTGAAGACCTCACACAACCTCACAACCTCACAACAACCCTGTGAGGTAGGTACGATTATGGTCCCCATTTTAGGTTGAGGGAACCAAGGCCAGCAGACATTAAATAATTTGCCCATGGTCACCCAGGGAGTTAATACAAAGCCAAGACTGAAAGCTAAGTCTTCTGACTACAAGTCCAGTGCCCATTACAGTTCACCATGGTGTTGCCTATTCTCCCTTTCTCACACGCTCCCGCACTTCTCCTCTCTTCACAGAAGCCCATATCTTCTTCCATACTTTCTTATTCTCACACAAGACTCCCCCTCCCTCTCACGTATTCTGAATGCTTTTGTTCTGCTTAGGTTTTTTTTTTTAATTAAGATGAGGGAGAAATCAGAGCTGCCAAAAGGTTTTATTTATTTATTCCATCATTTATGTGCTTATTGGAGGCATCTAGGTAACATAATAAAAGCACTGAACTTGACATCAGGAAGACCTGAGTTCAAATTTAGCCTCAGATACTTATTAGCTGTGTGACACTAGGCAAATCACTTAACCGCTCTCTACTTCAGTTTCCTCATAGGTAGAATGGGGAGAATAGGAATTTCTGGGTCACATGAACAACAAGATGGTGGGCTAGGCATTTTCTCCAATCCTCACAATCTCTTAAACCTCTCCAGAACAGAAATTATGTACCTAAGACAAAACAACTTCAGATGTTTCTGTTGTCTAAGACACCTAAAATTAATTTTTAAAAAAAGTTAAAAGAAAAAGCCTTGAAAACTCAAGAATTGACACTGAGTAACCCTGAGCTCATTCAGTACCCCTTGTCTGCCTCTGATGCTACAGGGAGCAAAGCCATACTAGACAACTCAAAAGATACAACACAGGCTTACATCAAAACACAACCCTGAACTCCTTTCCTCTCTCCCTCTTTCCAGGGCTATAGAGAGTCCAGCTCCAGTTAAGGAAGTTTGCTAAGACCTCCACATTCAGCTTGGTCATAGCCCATTGGGAGAAAAAGCCTGCTGGGAACTGCAACCCAAAAGCACAAGCTCTGCAAAGATTTAAACTGCCCGTACTACAGGAAGTAGCATCTGAACTGCTGGTGTCAGGCCAGAGAACTAAGAAATAGAGGGAGTGGGACAGACTGCAACAAGAGTACACCCTATACATAGGAGGTTTGCAGCATTCCCCCAAGCCTGAGGAAAAGAGCACAGCATCCTGCTGGGGCCAGTTCTGACCACCCAAAAGTCAGCTGGGGTAGAGACCTAGGCTGGTGAACTGTGAATTGCCCAGTGTGGAAAGATACTGAGATACTTTGAGATCTAATGCCCAAGGAAACCACAGTCAGAGGAAAGAGTTAGAAATTGAATGATAAGGAAAATAAAGGAAGGAGAAAAGACTGAAATTCTAAAGACTTGAGGAAGAAAAAAACCTTTAAGACTTTGAACATAAACAGATAAATCAATAGGAATGACAGTAACAACATAAGGAAATGTGGCGTCCAGATATAGTAAAGAAGTTCAAATGTCTACAAATAAATTCTGTAAAATGAAGGGAAATAATACAACATTTGATGAAACAGAAAATCTTGTGGAATTTGAGGAGAATGTGGACCCACAACACACTGTTCCCAAGGGAAATGAGAATTATGAGGACAGAATCTATATCCTGCACAGAAAAAAATAAGGAACAGAAAAGAAAAATTTAATATGCAACGGTAAGCCTTCACCAAAGGAACAAAAAAGAAAACAATAGATTGAGAATTCAAATACACAAAAGCAAAGTCCAACCTAGAAGAGAAGAAGTAAGAAACAAAAACATTAAAAGAAAATATGCTCACTATGCAGGCAAAATATACAAATTTCAAAGACAGGGTGCACAGAGACAACCAAAGGATCATAGGTCTCCCAGACGAACAGGACAGGATAAAAAAAAAAAAAAAAAAAAACCTTAATACTATAATGAAATAGATAACAGAGGGGAACTGCTCAGAACGTTGGGACAAACAAAATGAAATCCCAAATGAGAGAATTGACAGATCACTTTCAAAAATCAGGACTGCAAACTCTAAGACACATAATACTTCAATTTAAATATTCCATTTGGAAAAAAAGAAGTTCTGCAAGTTATCAGGAATTTGTTTTTCCAGTTGTTTGGGTTGTGTCCACTCTCCATGATCCTGTTTTGGGGTTTTCTTGGCAAAGATGGTTTGCCATTCCTTCTGGAGTTCATTTTACAGATGAGGAAACTGAGGCAAACTGGGTCTAGTGACACAGATAGTAAGTAGCTGAGACCAGATTTGAACTCACAAAGATAAGTCTTCCTGAATCCAGGCCAAGTGCTCTATCCAGTGTGCCAATTAAACTTCAAATACAAAGGAAAGGATATTCAAATAAAGCAAGACTATTCTGCACCCACTGTAAAAAGGAGGAAGGAATGGAATGATGTGTTCAGAAGAGCACTGGAGTCCAGGTGCAGGCCAGAGTGACCTATCCTGCAAATCTGAGTTTAACCATACAGGAAAAAAGTTGGATTTCAATTATAAAGATGAGTTTGAAACATTTTTAGAAAGAAAACCATAACTAAAGAAATTACTTGCTTCTCAAATACCCGAAACAACAGATGCAGGAGTGCATAAATGCAGACAGCAACAGCAAGAGAGTGACAACAGAAAGCCTATTAAGAGACTTCTTTCTCAACATACACAAGGAAATAGCAATGATGACAGAAATCTGATAGAGGTAACTAAGTGTAAAGGCAGATGGGGACATTATGAACAGATCCTGGTGACATGCTGTCTAGTGGTTAATATTTCTTTCATGAATCTACATGACAACATGGGAAAGCACATGAAAAGAGGGTAAAAATCAGGGAGATAGGGAGGATAGAATGATACACTGGGTTCAAACCAGGGGCTAGCAATAAGGGTAAGGTGACCTCTGTGGTCTCAGAAAGAAAAGAGCCAACAAGGGAGCAGAAAAGAAGGTGGGGAGAAAGATTCAAAGGGGAGGAAGGAAGGAGGTCTTACTTTGGAGGTGGGAGGGGCTTGCTCCTGTGAGTGAAGGGAGATGAAAAACTTATAATGGATAAATCCTGGGAGATTTGAGAGTTGAAAAGTCTATTTGTCCTGGGATAGGGGGAAGAGAAGGGTTGGAATCCCTGGGGATAACTGGCACTGAGAGAAGTGAGAGAACATAGACATGGGGAGGAGATTTCCAGGCAAATGTAGAAAAGTAAAAAAGGCCAATGAGAGAGAGAATAGATCAGTGTGGGGGAAAGGGAAGAGGAAGTATGGAGAGAAAGAAGGGACCCTACAATGGAGAATTAATTGCCATTGCTCTGAGAGTAAGTCACAGTGGCAGAAAGCACCTAGTGTCAGAACCTAGAACTGATATCTTGGAAGCTTCGATTTGTATAAAGAATATAGAGGAGAGAGAGACAGAGATAGAGACAGACAGACAGAGAGACAGAGACAGACAGAAACAGAGAGACAGAGATCAGATGATTATATGGTCAAGAATCAGACAATAAGAGTCTAGAGTAAATAGAAAGAAAATTTGGGTAATAAAGTGAGAAAATTAATTTGTGGAAAGGGGTACAAAAATGACATTTAAAAATTAATGAAAAGGACTAATTGAAGAGAGAAGAGGAAGGGGGACCTACTTGACTAACTAAAAGGAAAAAAAGAAGAGGAAGAAATACATAAGTAGATAAAAGCAAGCTAGAGGAACAAATAAACAAAACCCTAAAAGGAAAGGGAAAACAAATGAAAATAGAGGACCAAGGAAGGTAAAGGGGAAGAGAGTCAGAGGGAGTAGAGTCATCTTTAAAAAAGATTAAAGTAAAGTAATTGAAGAAACATGGTGCTGTGCTTATAGCAGAAGGTAAAAAAAAAAACTTGGAAAAAAGTCATTTTCATGACAGATGGAAGAAAATACAAATCTAACTCATAACTTTATGTTAATAGATTAAACAATCCTATAAAATGGAAAGCAGTGACAGATTAGATAAGAAAACAAAACTCTATAATCTTGCTTACAACTACATACATTTTTTAAAAATAAAGATATACACAAAATAAAACAGAGCATGGAGAAAAAATTTACTATGCATTGAATGAATCCAAAAAATCAGGAGCTTCCATCATAGTATCAGACAAAGCAAAATAAATATTCAAAAAATTAAAACAGACAAACAAGGTAACTATATTATGCAAAACGAACCACAGACAATAAATCAAAATCAATAATAAACATATACAACCCAAATCCTTTATAATGCAAATGCTTAAAGAAAACATCTAACTTTCACAAAGACATAGACAATAACATAATAGCAACAGGATACTTCAGTTCCCTTCTATTCATTTTGGGTAAGTCTCATAGATAAACAAAAGGGAAAATGTGAAACTGAAAAAATTTCTGGAGAATTTAGAGTTGAAAAACTTATGATGAATTCAAAATGAGACAGAAAAAGAACATACATATTTCTCCACACCATGTGAAACTTTTACAAAAAAATGACTGCGTACTATGGCACATAGATATTGCAAACTAAAGTAAAAAGACAGTAATAATCAATACATCCTTTACAGACTATAATGCAAGAAGAATAGAATTTGGTGACAGGAATGCAAAAAAGATATATAGACTCAAATGGTGGTTTAGCAATAAAATCTTAAATGAGTGGGTCATAGAAAAAATCATAGAAATAATTAATAATTATGTAAAATAAAATTATAATTATGAAATAAAATACCAGAATTTCTGGGATGCAGTCAAAGCAGTCCTCATGGCTAAAATCATATTCTTATAATCATACATTAACACGATAGAAAAAGAGAAGATTCATGAACTGAATATGCATTTATCAGAAAATTAACAAATGAACTTATAACTAGCGCAAAATCTCAAAAAAGAAAATAGATCTAGCTGTAAAAGGACTACAAAAGGAAAAAAAATTCCTGGACCTGATGAATTCACCAGAAAAGTCTATCAAATTTTTAAAGAACAGTTAGTATTTGTACTTCACAGGTTATTCCAAAAATTTTGAGAAAGAAGCATCCTACTATAATCCTTTTATGAGACAGTCATAGTCTCAATACCAATACAAAGGAAAGATAAAACATTTAAAGAAAATTATATAGGCCAATATCATTAATGAACATTGATTCAAAAATTTTAAACAAAATCTTATCAGACTACAGCAATTTATCAAAAAAAATTTATTCATTATGAACAAGTGGGATTTAAAATAAGCATGTAAGGTTTATTCAGCATTAAGAAAAAAATCAACATAATTAATCATATTAAAAACCAAAATAGCCAAAACCACATGATCAGAAAACTGAATCAATAAATGTAGATATAGATGCAGGAAAAGCCTTTGACAGAAGACAATACTCTTTTATGCTAAAAAAAAATAAATAAACCTACAAAGTATAGGGATAGATAAACCTTTCTTACTATCATAAAAAAAATCTATCTAAAACAAAAAGTATCATATGCAATGGTGATGATACACCAGAACTTCTAATAAACACAGGAATAAAGCAAAAAATGCCTGCTATCTCCACTATTATTTGATATAGTTCTGTAAATGCCAGCAATTACAATATGACAAGAGAAAGAAGTTAAAGGAATAAAGATGGATAAAGAAGAGATAAAACTATTTCTGGTTGTTGAAGAAATGATAGTTTACTTGGGAAACTGCACCAGCAAAGACACTGATTCAATAGCTTTAGCAAAATTGCAGGCTACAAAATAAAATCTCAACAATCAATAGCATTGAAGATGGCGGAATAAAAGCAGGAACTTGCTTGAGCTCACCACTCCAGCCACCTCCAATAGCTGTAAAAAAAATGACTCTAAACAAATTCTAGAGCTACAGAACTTACAAAGTGACAGAGAGAAACAAATCTCTCACTGAAGGCAGCCTAGCAAGCTAATAGGAAGGGTCTATCACACTGAGCTAGGAACTGAGCACAGTCTCACATGAGCTGCACTGGCCTAGAATCATAGCCCAGACCAGCTGGAGCAGACTTCAGGAGAATGAATCACTGGCAGTTGTGGCGATTTCCAGACTTCTCAACCCATAAATGCCAAAGAGAAAGTAAAATGTCAGTAGGGAACTCTGTTAGAACTGCGTAAGAGAAGAGTGCAGTCTGGCGGCTGCCCCCCATGGCAACAGAGGTGGTGGTGGCATAGTGGCTACAGCTGCTATTGCATAGCTGTCTCTGGAGCTCCTGGTTTGCAGATCATAGGGGGAACAAGTGACCATTCAGAGGGTAATTGCTCTTGCTTTGACCTTCTTGAATCTGGGTCACAGTCTTGGGTGGTAGTCCTGGGGTGAAGAATGCTAGCCTGCCAGAGCTTGTGGTGGCTGTAGAGAGGGCACCTTCCTTATAGCTCTGACAACAGCTATGAAAACTCCAGAAAATTGGGACACAACTCTGTCCACTCTGGAAGCAGAGTTCTACCATGGCAAAGAGTTCAAAAGTCAAGTAATTGTCTGGCAAGATGAGCAAACAGGGGAAGTGCAATCAGACCATAGAATCTTTTTGGGGAGACAATCAGAACATGGAACCAGAAGAAGACAACAAAGTCAAAATCCCTGCATCAAAAGACTCCAAGAAAAATATGAACATGCCAATGAGGAGCTCAAGAAGGATTTTGAAAATCAAGCAAGAGAAGTGGAGGAAAAATTGGGCAGAGAAATAAGAATGATGCAAGAAAACCATGAAAAGCAAGTCAACAGCCTGCTAAAGGAGACCCAAAAATACACTGAAGAAAATAACACCTTAAAAAATAGACTAACTCAAATGGCAAAAGAGGCCCAAAAATCCAATGAGGAGAAGAATGCCTTAAAAAGACAAATTAGGGGGGCGGAGCCAAGATGGCAGCATAGAAGTAGCAAAGCACCACAGCTCCCACACAAACACGCTAAAAAACTCATAAAATGGGATGCTAAACAGATTTTCAAGATCCAAAACTCTCCAAAAGACGGAAAGAATATCTGTTGCTACAGGCAGCACAGCAGGCGGGGCTCTTCACAGCAGTCTGGGAACCGTGGCCGAAACCCTGGCCAGGTCAAGCCCTGGGGCATCAGGCTATAGGAGAGCTGATCGGCTGCACTGGAGGTACAATTACCACATCTATCAGGCCAGGAAGAAAAAAAGGCTAAGAGAAAGGTCAGTGGATTTTGCTAACTCGGGAGGAGAAGAGCGGGTCCGGCCAAACTGCTCCCA
>CM053595.1:45996358-46026330 GCA_028646575.1 Pseudocheirus occidentalis | reverse complement strand
AGAGGGGCCTTACAGTGGGATCAATGTTCTGGGCTGGGGGGTAGGGGCAAAAAGGGGAGAAAATCTGTAACTCAAAACCTTGTGGAAATGAATGATGTAACCAAGAAAATAAATTAAAATAAAAAAAATTTTAAAAAAAAGACAAATTAGCCAGATGGAAAAGAGATTTCAAAAACTCACTGAAAAGAATAATTCCTTCAAAATTAGACTTGAGCAAATGGAAACTAATGACTTTATGAGAAATCAAGTTACTCTAAAACAGATCCAAAGAAAATGAAAGAAATGAAAATATATAAGGCAATGTGAAATATCTCGTTGGAAAAACCACTGACCTAGAAAATAGATTCAGGAGAGATAATTTAAAAATTATTGGACTGCCTAAAAGCCATGGTAAAAAAAAAAGCCTAGAAATCATCCTTCAAGAAATTCTCAAGGAAAATTGCCTGATATTCTAGAACCAGAGGACAAAACAGAAATTTAAGGAATTCGCCAATCACCTCTTGAAAAAGATCCCAAAAAGAATAAGAATATTATAACCAAATTCCAGAGTTCCCAGGTCAAGGAGAAAATACTACAAGTATTCAGGAAGAAACAAATTGAGTACTCTGGAAACACAATCAGGATAACACAAAATCTAGCAGCTTCTACATTAAGGGATCCAAGGGCTTGGAATATGATATTCCAGAGGTCAAAGGAGCTGGGATTAAAACCAAGACTCACCTACCCAGCAAAACTGAGTGTAATACTTCAAGGGAAGTATTTTTTTTCAAGGGAAAAGATGAATATTCAATGAAATAGAGGACTTTCAAGCATTCTTGATGAAAAAAACACAGAGCTGAACAGAAAATTTGACTTTTAAATACAAGAAGCAAGAGAAGCATGAGAAGGTAAACAGGAAAAAGAAGTTATAAGGAACTTATTCAAGTTTACCTATTTACATTCCTACATGGAAAAACAATAATTGTAACTTATGAGACTTTTCTCAAGATGAGGATAGTTGAAAGGAATATATAAGTATATGTATGCACACACACATATATGTATGCATGTATATGTATACATCTACGTATGCATACATATATGTATGTATAGAAGGGTGCATGTGGATATAAATATATATGTGAGTGTATGTATATGCGTGTATCTGTATACATAGACAGAGAGCATAGGATGAATTCAATATGAAGGGATGATATCTAAAAAAAGAAAAATAAGAGGTGAGAAAGGAATATCTTGAGAGAAGGAGAAAGGGAGAGATAGAATAGGGTAAATTACCTCACATAACAGAGGCAAGAGAAAACTGCTACAATGGAGAGGAAGAGCAGGAAGGTGAAAGGGAATGGGTCAACCTAACTGTCATTGAATTTGGCTTAAGAAGGGAATAATATACACACTCAGTTGGGTATCTTACCTTACAGGAAAGTAGGGGGGAAGGAGATAAAAGGAAGGATGATAGAAGGGAGGGTAGATTGGGGGAGAGGGTAGTTAGAAGCAAACACTTTTGAAAAGGGACAAGGTCAAAGGAGAAAATAGAATAAGTGGGAGAGTGGGATAGCATGGAGGGAAATGTAGTTACTCTTTCACAATATAACTACTATGGAAATGTTTTGTGTAACTACACATGTACAACCTCTATTGAATTGCTTGTCTTCCTAGTGGGGGTGGGTGAGGAAGAAAGAAGGGAAAGAATCTGGAAATCAAAGTTTTAAAAACAAATGCTAAAAAATTGTTTTTTTACATGCAACTGGGAAATAAGATATACAGGTGCTGCAATACTGAAATGCATCTTGCCCTACTAGAAAGTTAGGTGGGGGATGGGGAAGCATATAAAGAGAACAGATTGAGGGAAAGGGTATTCAGTAGGCTCGCTATATTGTGGGTAGGGGGTAGAAGAGAGACAGAGAGAAAATTTGTAACTCAAAATCTTGTGGAAATGAATGTTAAAAACTAAAAACAAATAAATTTAAAAGAAAAATCAATAGCATTTCTGCATGATAATAGTAAAACACAAGAACCTTTTCCAATCCTTCCAAATCCTTTTCTAATCCTTCCAAATGATTACAAAATACATAAAATAACTGGGGCTCAACCCCCTCAAGCACACAAAAGACATGTACAAGACGTGTACAAATTCAATCATAAAGCACTTCTTAAAGAAAGAAAGAACAACCTAAATAGCTGAAAGAATATTCATTGCTTATGGCTAGGCTGAGCCAATATAATAAAAATGACAAATCTACCAAAATTAACTTATATTTTTAATGCTATGGCAATCAAATTAGCAAAGGGATAATTTACAGGGCTTAATAAAATAATCACCAAAATCATTTGGAAAAGAGCAGATCTAGAACATTAAAGAAAACTAAGAAAAGAAGTAAGGACAAAGATAAAATGGAACTTCCAGACCTCAGACTATATTATAAAGCAGCAGTCATCAAAACCATCTGGTGTTGGCTAAAAAACCAAGAGATAGACCAGTGGAACAGTAGACAAAGGAGATTCAGAAACAACAGAACCCAATAACCAGAGCTTGATAAAGTACAAAACGTCAGTTACTTAAAGAAAAACTCCCTATTTGATTAGAAGTTGCTGGGAAAACTGAAAAGCAGTCTGGCAGAAACTAGGTTTAGACAAACACCTTACACCACACTCCACAATATATCCTAAAGGGATAAACGACCTTATTATTAAAGATCATACTGTAAAAAATTAGAAGACAAATAGATCATACACCTTTTACAGCTATGGGTAAGGGATGTATTCTTAACCAAACAAGAGACAGAGGCAATCACAGAAGATAACTAGATAACATTGATTACTTAAAAATGAAAAGCTTCCACACAGACAACATTAATGCATATAGGGTAAAAATAATGTAGTGATCAAATTGAGGAAAAAAGTTTTGCATCAAATGATAAGGGTTTGGTATCTAAGATACACAAAACAATTAATATATATATATATATATATATATATATATATATATATATATATATATATATATAAGACTAATAGCCATTCCCCAAAAGATAAATGATCAAAGGATATCCTTCTCAAAAGAAGAACTACAAAGTATTCATGACCACATGAAAAAATGCTCCAATAATAAATAATAAAAATACTCATGAATAATGAGAGAACTGCAAATCAAAGTAATCCTGAGGTTTCTCCTCACACCCTGCAAATTTTCAAAACTAACAAAAAATATCAAGAGTCAGTATTGGAGTAGTTGTAGAAAGATAGCCACACTAATGTAGTGTTGGTATATGTGAAGTGGCACAAACATTTTGGAAAGCAATTTGGAATTATGCAAATCAAGTAACTAAAATGTCCATACCCTTTGAACCAAAGATTGGGCTGAGACCCCAGGGAAATCATCAATAAGAAAAAAAGTCCCCAAATATTCCAAAATATTTCTATCTTTTGGAGATAATTAAGAATTTGAAACAAAGTAGAAGCCCATCAATTGGGGAATGGCTAAACAAACGTGTTACACGAATGTAATGGAATATTACTGTGTTGTAAGAAATGATGTGAGTAATGAATACAGAGAAACATGAAAAGATCTATATAAACTTATGCAGAGAGAGGTAAGCAGAACTAAGAAAACAATATACACAGTAAATACAACAATGTAAATGAAAAGAACAATAACATATCAAAAGAATAAAAGTAAATTAACAAAATTATAAATATCAAGTAAGACTCGAATGATGGGCTCTGAGAAAACACATCCAACTTATCCCCTTCATAGAAGTGGAAGATCAACAGTTGTTAGATATGACACTTGCTTTGAGGCTTTTTTGTATGTATCAATTATGTATGTATCAATAATGTATCAATTAACTGTGTCAACTTTTTTCTCTCTAAAAAATGCTATTTGTCATAGGAAATGGCATCAGGGAGGTGGGAAGGACACATGTGATACTATGGTAATGTAAGAAACAGAAACTATCAATAAAAAATTATTTTAAAATTAAATTAAATTAAAATGAGAATAATAGCACCTACTTCACTGGGTTGTTGTGAAGTTTAAATGAGAAAACACATGTGTAATTCTTTGTAAATCTTAATGTACTATATAAATACTAGCTGTGGAAGTATCACCACCACCACCTCCACCACCACTACCACCACCATCACCATCATCACCATCATCATCATTATTTTGTTATTATTCTCATCATCCAAACAGTAAGTAAGCAGACACTGCCAATAAGAGCTTTTATTTTAAGCTACATCTTTGTTCAGAGATATACTATCCAGATTACTGTAGGCAGCTGGATGAACACCCTACTGAGTTTACCTATTGCATTCAGAGAATCATAGATTTATAATTAGAAGGGACCATGGAGATCATCAAGTTCAACCCCCTTATTTTACAGAATAGGAAACTGAGGCTCAGCATGCCACACTTAGTAAATGTCTGAGGCAAAATATGAATTCTGGTCTTCCTTACTGTAAGCCCATGGCTGGACCCTACTCTGCCACCTCGCTGCCTTCGTTACTTTATTATAGTATAAGCATTGAACTGCCAATGCTGACGGATTGTTGGGCCTAGAATTGTTAAGGAGGAGATAAATGGGCTGAATTGTATTCTAGAGATTTCATAGCTCTTTGGCTGATAGCAAGTTGCTTCCTGCCCCAAAACCCAAGGTGCAAAACAGAACACCACAAAGAAGCTAAACACCAGGTGACCCAATGGGTAATGGGAAGATCCATAGTGAGTGTATAAGCAGGTTCTGTGTTGTATACATTGCACACAACCAATAATGCCTTCCATGCAAGTAACTTCCCCTTTGTGGAGCTCAGTGTTCTCTCTCAAATAGACTAGATTAGTCTCTGAGGTGCCTCCCAGTTTGAAATCTCTGATACCATGATCTTAAGTCATCCAGAAATCTAAACAAACTTGGAAAACTGTCTAGGATTTAGATGTCAGAATTTGCATGTGTTAACCATGACCAAAAACCTGGCTATGGCTTTGGAACATGCAGAAGGGTGGAAAAGCCAAGGGGAGTAGCTCTAACAAAGGGGAAATGATAAGCAAGGCAGGGAACTTATTCTTCATGTCTTGGATTTTCAGTAGCTTTTTGCCATCTTGAGGGTAAGATGTATTGTAATGTAGCAGGATGATCTGATTTCAATTTCAACTGTGCCACAACCCTCTCTGATTTTACATATATTAGAATGCCCAGGTTGAAAAAGCAGAGAGTGGTGGTGACGATCAGTCCTTCTCTGAAGGACAGTGTAATACAGCAAGAACTTTTTTATTTAAAATCAGAGGACTCAGGGAAGCTAGGTGGCACAGTGAATAGAACACCAGCCCTGGAGTCAGGAGGACCTGAGTTCAAATCCAGCTTCAGACACTTGACACACTTTGGGCAAGTCACTTAACCCTCTAAAAAGCAAAAATTAAAATAAAATAAAATCAGAGGATTTTAGTTCCTTTTTTGTAAAAGCAAGGGGACTGAGCTGGGTTAGCTTCTGAATTCCCTTCCAACTCTAAATCTATGGTCCTATCTAAGATTCCATGATCCTAATAAATGGTACAAGCCATTTTCCACTATATAAGTAATCAAATCAAAAGAAGAAATGCAAAGTATCAAAAAGCACATGAGAGACTACTTCAAATTTCTAGTAATAAAAAATGCAAAATAAGGCAACATTAAAGTTTCATCTCCAAACTTTTGGATTAGAAGAGATGAAGAAAGAAAATGTTTGATGTTGTTCTAAGGGAAAACAGCAACATAAAGTTGTGAATTGGTCTAAGTGCTCTGGAAAACAATTTAGAATAATGATAGTACACATCATAGCTATCCCAAGGAGGAAAATCTTTCATATATTCTAAAGAATTTATAGTAATACTTCTTATGATAGCAAAGAACAGAAGTGGATAGCTGTCAATTGGGTGTCAAATGACTGAAAAAAATATGGTATATGAATATAATAGAATATTACAGTACTATGTATAATGATGACTATTAATAAGCTTGAGAAACTTAGGAAGACTGGTATGAGCTGATACAAAGTTAATCAAGTAGAACCAGGACAGCAATTTACACAATGACCAAAATAATGTAAAGGTGTGTGTTGTGGTAGAAAGAGAGCTGACTTGAAAGAGAGTCAAGGAAGACCTGAATTCAAGTACTGTCACTGATACCTACTGGTTGTATAAACAAGTCTGTTGACCTCTCAATGCCCCAAGTGAAGTTTCAAGACTCTAAGATTCAGAGCAGTTGCATATCTGAACTGGTAGAGGGAGGATTTTATTTCTAAGTATAGGAATTTAACTGGGAGTGGTCAAGAGCCACAAAGGAAGAGGAAACACAAGTTTTCCCCCTGCAGACAGACACATGAAGTATTGAGATATGAAATAACATAAGGTGACAAATGAAATTTCACATGACAGAGGCCAAATTCTGATGATAATAATAATAATAATAATAACAATAATAATAATAACCACCTACATTTTGATCACTTTAAAGTTTTTACTTTATTATCTCCCTTGAGCCTCATAACAATACCAAGTGTAATGCTATAGTGTTCAATAACACATGATTAGTCAAACATGAGAGGAAAGTAATAGGAATTCAGAACTGATTGACCTGTCAAACCTACAGAATGGCCTTGATGTTTTAAAGTCCAATTGGAAAGAGATTTCTAGTCAAGGGCCTTAAGGATTCGTGCTTAGTTTGGTAATGTGCCATTCATCATTTTTACCACTAACTCAAATGAAAGCATAGATCTCATATTTATCAAATTTGCCATTCACATTAAGTAGGGAGAGAGAGTTCAAACTTCAGATAAGAGGGACTGTATCTAAAAAGAATTTGATTGTTTAAAATATTAAGGAAAAAATCTCATGAGATAAAATTTATTAGAGATAAATGCAGCATGCTCAAAGGGCTATCAAACTATGCATATCCTTTGACTCAGCAATACCACTACTGTGTCTGTATCCCAAAGAGATGAAAGGAAAAGGAAAAGGATCCATTTGCACAAAAATATTTATAGTAGTTTTTTGAGGTGAAGAATTGGAAATTAAGGGGATGTCCATCAATCCGGGAATGGTTGAACAAGTTGTGGTATACGATTTTGATAAAAAATACTATAAGAAATGATGAAGGGGATGGATTTGGAAAATCCTGGGAAGACATATATGAACTAAGACAGAGTGCAGTGAGCAGAACTAAGAGGACATTATACACATTAATAGCAAAATTGTAATGATAACCAACTGTGAAAGACTTAGCTACTCTGGTAATAATCCACAAAAATTCTAAAGGACTCATGATATTAGCCAGCTCTAGAGAAATAAATAATGGACTTTGAGTAGAGATTAAAGCTTTTCTTACTTTATTTTTTGTTCTTTTTGCAACATGAATAATTTCAAAATGTATTTTGCATGACTTCACACATATAATGGTTATTATATTGCTTGCCTGCTCAGTGGATGGGGGAAAGAATAGATGGAAGAAGTGAATTTGGAACTAAAAATGTGTAAATGAACATTAAAAAATTAACATTAGAGATAAATGTAGAGTCCTTTGTTTGGGTTCAAAAAAATTCCCACATAACAGGAATGTTGAAGTATGTCACATGTCAAGACAGTAATTCATTTTTAAAAGATCCAAGGATTTTGGTGGACTACAACTACAAATGAACAAATGAGTTGACAATGCAAACTGGCAACCGAAGGAGCTAACGCAATCTTTAATTGCATTTAGAAAGGCATAATGTGCAAAATTAGGCAAGTGAGAACTCCACTCCACTCTGCCCTGGTCAGACCACACTTTGAGTATCATGTTCAGTTCAGGGCACCACACTTTTAAAAAGGTATGATAAGCTGGAGAATATCCAAAGGAATTTGGATGGTTAAGTGGTGAATGCTTAAGTGCCTCAAAATCATGTCACTGAAGAAAACAGAGATGGATGGCCTAGAGAAGACTTACAGGGCATGTCATAGCTATCTTCACATTGTTGGAACCTGTAAGAGGGAAGGGGGATTAGATTTGTCCTACGTGACCCCCAGAAGACTGGACTAAATAGCTATGGGTAGAATTTGGAGAAATTAGATTTAGGTCTGATATAGGGAAAAACTTCCTCACAATGAGAGCTCTCCTAAAGGGGGATGGGTTGTCCTGAGAAGCAGTGAGTTCCCCTCATTGGAAGGCTTCAAAGGTTGCATGACCAGTTTTTGAAGCTGCTGTAGAAGGAATTCTCAAGTACAAGTTGCACAGGATGGCCTTAGGTCCTTCCAACTTTTAGGTTCTCTGAGCATAATTTACTCCTTAATTACCACCTAATGACGCTAACTCTCAGATCTATATCTTCAGTCCAGACTTCTTTCCTCTGCTCCAATCCCACTATTCAGTTTAAGAAATTATTCCAAAGAATGCCACTCAACACATAACATTCTTTAGCTTTCCTCCCTTCCCAAACTTCCCCATAGGTGCATGTCTCTGTGTGCCTCTGTATGCACTTTTGATGTTTCCCTTTATCTGAAAGACCATCTCCAGTGCTAGTTAGTTGGTGGGAACTTGCTACAGAAAAACGTTGATATGTCTATATTGCGCATGACCCTGTGAGATACCACAGATGATAAGAATGGCATAAATTCTCACCACTCTCTTCACGAAGTAAATCATAGGACAGCAAGAATTTTTTCCAATTTGAGAATAAAATAAGAGAGATCAGCCTGTGATTTCAGTGACACAAGAAATTCCCATTGAAGATCTCTTTACCAGTGCAGGTCAGCACCTTCTTTGCAACTCATAATCAGAGAGAGTAGTCTGGCATACTGAGAGATTAAATGACTTGGCTAGGGTCACACAGCCAGTGTGTGGCAAAGGCAAGAATTGAAAGCAGGTTTTCCTGGTTCTGAGGCCAGTTCTCTAACCACTAAAACTCAACGCTTCAACCTGAAAGCCTCTACTATCTGGGATTCCTAGGGAAATTCCCATCCAAGTACTCACCAAATCCAGCCCTACTTAGGTTCTGAGATCAGATGATATGGAGCATATTTGGGATAGAATATGGGCATAGACATCTGGGAATCATGAATGAAAAGTCCCACTAAGAGAGGAATGTTTTAATAAGCATTCTGTAAGCTGTGGTGCCCTGGATCTTTCACCTTCTCCCTCAGCATACCTTTCTGAGTCTCTTTCCTGTCTTCTTCTATACAGACACATACAGATAATCAGACTGTCATCCATTTATTCAACCATTCGGTAAATATTTAGTCACTGTGCTTAAGTCTTAAGAGAAAAAAGCAAAGTTTAGGCAAAATATGGCCCCTACTCTCCTAGCACTTACAAACCATCAGGAGGAGAAGACACAAACGTAAGTAACTAAACTATGCAGCATCACATGATTAGGGCACTAAGGAGACGTCCCCCAAAAAAGCTATATAAAAGCATTACTGGCCTGGGGTTTCAGGAAAGGCTTTATAGAAAATGTGCATCTTGTGAAGGGAGGAAGGGAAAGATAGGATTTGGAACTCGGAAGAAAAATGTCAAAAATTGTTTTTGCATGTAATTGGGGGGAGAGGAAATGAAATATTTATTTTAAAAAAGAGACTACATCTGAGTTGGGTTTTAAATGATGGAAAGGAATTCAGCCCGTGAAAAGGAAAGTATTCTAGGCAAGGTGAAGCGTAGGAACAAGGGGATGGGGAAATGAGGATCAGGGGTGCTCACGAAACATTTTAACTTGTTTGATAGGAGAGTGGAGAAACAGAAAAATGGACATATGAGAGATGTGATATAAGTAAAATTTTCAGTACTCAGTAACTGATTGAATATGAGAGAAGGCAAAGGCAAAGAAATTGCCTAGATTTTGAGCTTGGATTTATGAAGTGAATGGTGGTATCCCAGACAGAAAGCACAAAAAGTCAGGTAGAGAATCACCTCTAACAGCAAACAGCAAGAAAGTACAAATTAAAGGAAATTCATGAGATAACAAGGATTCTCAAGAACAGAATCATAGGATTTGAAGCCAGAAAGGTCACTCTCATTTAGTCCAATCCCCTCATTTTCCAGAAGATGAAATGGGAGTCCCAGTAACAAGGGTAACTCACCCCTTGTCCCATAGGCAATAAATAGCAGAGCCAGAATTTCAGTCCAGGTCCACTCACTTTTTTTTTTTTTTGCTTTTTGGAGGGCAGTTGGGGTTAAGTGACTTGCCCAAGGTCACACGGCTAGTTTTTTGTGTTAAGTGTCTGAGGCCGGATTTGAACTCAGGTACTCCTGACTCCAGGGCCAGTGCTCTATTCACTGCACCACCTAGCCGCCCAGGTCCACTCACCCCATGCTCTTTCCCATATATTTCCTGCTGCTTCCATCACCTATAGTAACAAAGCATACTGCAAATAGAGAGAAAGGTAACCATTGGGAACTTTCCACATCCTGAATAACCACCAAGACAGTGTTTTCAAGGGGCAGCTTGTCTGGAAGCTTTCTGAAAACTTCATAGAAGGATTACCTCCACTAAAGTTCTCCCATCCGTACCTCATTGTGTCATGGATGAATGGATGGATAGATGGATGGAAGAAAACACATTAAGTGCTGAACACTTATTATGTGCTGAGCACTACGCTAATACTTAGATACAAATAGGAAAATCAAGACAATGACTTCTCTCAAAGAGCTCACACTAGAATTGGGGGCAACAATTTTTTTTAATTCAACCGTGGAAAAGATGAAAAGGCCTAGAAGTCTTAAAGATTCAATGAGAGGTGGATGGCAAGGTCCAGGAGTGCTTATTTTGCATCAGTAGGCTCAATGACAGTGCCAGGAGTCTATAAGGTAGGTAGTTTTCCATCTCATTAGAAGAAATAGAGATGGTCACCCGTATCCCATAAGATGGGTTATGGATCAATCCAGAAGTAGGAGAGGAGGTGAAGGAGCAAAGTAAGAGAGAAAGGGCATTCCGAGGTGTGGCAGTTTCTTCTACCACATGGCTACCCTAAATGTGTTCAGGGGCTCCCCAGGAGAGAGAGCCATAACTAACTGGGTCTGTTATCCAAGGACTGGCCTGAATAGATTTGAGGAGACTCAGCACCAGAAGGCTGGCCACTGGCTGATTAATATTTTGAGACACAGAAACTAATCAACCGTAACATGGAGAGGCTGTATCTGTGTCAGTGAAAGAAACACCCATACCACTGACAGTGAAGATACTGGGAGTATCCTTGGATTAAATATTAAAGGGCTGGGTGGCTAGGTGGCTCAGTGAATAAAGTACTGGCCCTGGAGTCAGAAGCCTCAGACACTTGACACACTTACTAGCCGTGTGACTTTGGGCAAGTCACTTAATCCCAACTGCTAGTGATCAGTTGGGATACAATTTTTTTAATTCAGACTTTCACTTCCTCCTACATAAAAGGGCAAGTATCACCCTTAAAAGCGTATCAAAAACTTCTAATCAATAGTAATAGTAATAAAAATACAAATTAAAATAATCCTCAGGTTTCACGCACACCCTTCAAAGTGACAGAAATGATCAAAGATGAAAGCAATTAACGTTGGTAAGGCTATAGAAAGACTAACACTCCACTCTACTCAGAAGTGTACTAGCTATGTGACCCTGGGCAAATTAATCAGATCTTTCTTAACTTCAGTTTCTTCATTTGTCAACTAAGGATAACGAGAGTACCCACCTCATGGTCTTGTCATGAGGGTCAACTACGATCATGTACGTTATATGTTAGGAAACTTAACTCTAGTCTCATTTCAGACTATTACCCTGCACACGCTATATTCCAGCAACTAGACTGAGTCATTCCCAAAATTCACCTGGTCCTGTCCTTCCACCATGCATTCATTCAGGCTGTCTTCCATACCGAGAACACACCATCTCCATTGCCTTGCTGCCTAGAATCAAAAAGACCTGAGTTCAAATCCAGCCTCAAACACGTACTAGCTGAGCTGCCCTGGGTAACTCACTTCCCCTCTGAGTCTGTTTCTTCAACTGCTAAACGGAGGTGATGACAGCACCTACCTCCCAGAGGTATTTTGAGAATCAAATGAAATAAGAATTGTAAGGAACTTAGCACAGTGCTTAGATACCTAAAAATGCTGGTTCTTTTCCCCACCTGTTAAAATCTTCCCCTTCCTTCATAAGCAAGATTAGGTGTCAATTAGGTAACCCTCTCTGATGCCCCCAAATGAAAGAGATTTTGTCACCCACCAAATTTGTCTAGAACACTTTGGATGGATTTCACCCTTCCTCATATCACATTCTCCCTTTTATAATATGTAATTGTGTGTTTGTGTTATCTCCTGCCCTCCCCCCCACCATTAGATTGTAAGCTCCCCAAGCGTAAGAACTCTGTTCTCATTCATCTTTGCTTCCCTGACCTACGTGCCATGCCAAGGATGGATTATCTTTTAGGACAATAAATTACAGCAGCAGTTCTCAACCTGTGGGTTATGTTCAATTTGTAACAATGAAAATACATCCTGCATATCAGATAGTTACATTACAATTCATAACAGTAGCAAAATCACAGTTATGAAGTAGCAACAGAAATAATTTTATGGTTGGGGGTCACGACAACATGAGGAACTGTATTAAAGGGTCACAGCATTAGGAAGGTTGAGAACCACTAAATTACAGGAACATACTCTGAGAAATCAGTGGAAAGTATGAAAGATTCAACACAAAGTCTGTAACAAAATGCAATAGTCACTCAGGTAACAGCCAGAGTTAGAAAGGTTGAGATTGTGATAAGTGCAAGAAAAAGCCAAAGGAATCATGCAAATATGGCATTTCAGAGCATCACAGATTTGCAGCTCAGAGGCATCTCCTATCATGCACCCCCTCATTTTATAGATCAGAGCCAGAGGGGGAAGGGATGGAGAAGAAAATTCGGGCACTGCATCTTTTATGTGCCAGGCACTGTGCTAAGCACTTTTCAGATATTTTCTTACTTGATCTTTGCAACAGCTCTATAAGGTATTATTATGATCATCATTTTACAATTGGGTAAATTGAGGAAGACAAAAGTTAAGTGACTTGTCAAAGGTCACACAGGTAGCAAATATCTGGAATCAGATATTCCTGACTCCGGGCCTGGCACTTTATCCTTTGTGCCCCTTAGCTTCATCTGTGATTGAAGTGGCTTGCCCAGGGTCACACAGGTAAAGAACTGGTGAAGCTGAAATCCAAACCAAAGCCTTCTGATTCTAAAGCCAGAATCTTTCCCACTAGATCACAATGTCTTGAATGAATGAATGAATCTCCAGTTATATGTTTGTATAGGAGAGAGAACAAGGGCCTGGGAAATGCTTCCTTAAGCGAAACAGATTTTGCATTCAGATGAACTCTGGCTTCTAGTTTACCTCTGATAATGACTTGTACAGGCCATGTTTCCCAGGAGGGTATTTCCTGAATAATTCGCCTTAATTGCCTAGTACAACTTGTTCCCATCCCCCACCATAATGGGAATGAAATGCCAACAAAGTAAAGAAGTTGCTGGGGCTAAATGTGGAGTCAGAACAATATGTGTGAGCAATGGCTGGAGTGGATATCTTGGGCTTGAATCTGAATCCACCATTTACAAGCTGTGTGACTTCACCTCTCTGGGCCTCAGTTCTCTCAGCTATTAAATGAGTGGGTTGTTTAATCCAGGAGTTTAATCTTTCTGGGGAAAAGCAACATGGGCAAATCTAAAGAAAGCAGTGTTTAAGGACCTAGCAACAAGACAACAATTCCACTTGGGGATGGTCCAAAAACGTGTGCCTGTGACTCAGCAGATTTCTTCTCCGAATGGGTTACCTGCAAGTAGTGAACAAGCTCTACTCTTCTAGTTTCTTCCCAGGCACAAAAGAATGTCTCTAGTCATGTAAGTAAAGCAATTCAGAGTCAACAGCCACAGAAGTTACAGCCAGTACCTGTAATTCATCGTCCATCAAGCCCACCAAATGGCACTTTTAAACACTGAGCAATCTCAGACACCAGAGTCTGCAAGAACTCCTGGAAAGGGAGAGACACCAAAGCAGAAAAAACTAGGAAACAAGAAAAAAAAAAGGCAGTGGGCATTGGATGACTTTGAAATTGGTCGTCCTTTGGGAAAAGGAAAGTTTGGAAATGTTCACTTGGCAGGAGAGAAGAAAAGCAAGTTTATCCTAGCATTTAAAGTACCCTTTAAAGGCCCAACTGGAGAAAGCAGGAGTTGAACATTAGCTGAGGCAAGAAGCAGAAATATAGCATCATGTTAGGCATCCTAATATGCTAAGATTATATGATCGTTTTCATGACGCCACAAGTTTACCTAATTCTACACTATGTACCTCATGGAGAAGTCTATAAAGAACTTCAAAAGTTTTCAAAGTCTGATAAACAAAGAACAACTACTTATATCACAGAACTGGCAGAAGCTTTATCATACTGACAATCCAAAAAAGTAATTCATCAAGGTATTAAGCAAGAGAACTTTCTACTTGGATCAGCTAGAAAGCTGCAGATTGCAGATTTTGGCTGGTCAGTCCATGTTCCACCATGTGGGAGGGCAGCTCTTTATGGTGAACTTGACTGTCTAGCTCCTGAGATTATTGAAGGCAGGATGCACAATGAAAAGGTGGACCTATGGAGTCTTGAAGTTCTGTGCTATGAATTTCTGGTTGAAAAACCTCCTTTTGAGGCAGAAACATATCAGGAAACTTACAGAAGCATTTCAAATGTTGAATATAAATTCACTGATTTTATAACAGAAGGGAGTAGAGATCTCATTTCAAGACTTTTGAAACATAATCTTACCAAAAGCTGATACTAACAAAGCTCCTAGAACATCCTCGGATTATAGCAAATTCTTCAAAATCACCAAGCAGCCAAAACACCAAAGAATTGGTGTAAAATCTTAAGATCCTTGCCTTCTAGGAAATTTGAACCGAGGTTACTGTGTTACCATATAAGAAACGCTACTAAAGTATATGTAGTTTTGAGAAATTGCCTTCTGTCTGAGCTGCTGAAGGAGAGGAGGGGGGAATATTAACTTGAATTGTCAATACCTTAACTTGTACTAGTTGTAATTCAGTTCTGTGAGTTAAATGAAAAAACTCAACTACACTTGAACATCATTCTGAAGTAAGACAGTTGAGGGAATAAAAGCAAACACAAATTCCTGTTGCTTAGCTCAGTCCTCTGAGGCAGGTTGACACAGAGGAGCTGCCAAAGAGCTATGTTAGGGTGCCCTAGACACAGAATGTTGAATTTTCTGAGAAAGTTAGACTATAATTATTCTCATCTTAGTGTCCTTTAAAGACAGTGTAATAACTTCCCAATAACCCTAAGTGGTGATGGTGATGTTTTAATTTATTGGGCAGATAAGACTTTTATCACATGGTCTAAATCTGAACAAAACTGGTAAACCCCTGTGAACACTGATTTTCTTTTCCATACTGTTTGAATGTTGATTGTCCCATCAATTTATTAAATAAAGACTTGTTTAAAAGTATGTTCTTTGTACTTGATGGATAAGAATGGAAGAACAAGGAGATCGTTAGGATGTTTATTTCTTATAGTTGCAGCCAAAAGGGTTTCGTATGTTTTATAACTAAGCAAGCTCTCCTAGAAAATGCACAGGAGTAGGGCGGCTAGGTGGTGCAGTGAATAGAGCATAAGCCCTGGGGTCAGGAGGACCCGAGTTCAAATCCAGCCTCAAACTCTTAACACTTACTAGCTGTGTGACCTTGGACAAGTCACATAATCCTAATTGCCCTGTCTTCCCACCTCCAAAAAGACAAAAAAAAAAAAAAAAGCACAGGATTGATAGTTGGCAACAATATTGTTACCCAGGTATATTTAGGGGTAATGCCTATTGCAAAGAAAAACTACTTAAACTTTAACCAATTTGTGAAGTTTTTATAAATGCAACAGAATGATTTGCTAAAGTATTTACTTTATACCATGATTATAAGTTTTGATAGAAATACTGACTGACTCAGTATAAAATAAAAGAATTTCAATTTAGAAAGAAAGAAAAACAAATTCATGTTTCCCAGGCTGTGAACCCCTGAACTAGATAGTCAGTCAATCAACAAAGACTTACTATGTGCCAGACTCTGGGCTAAGCACTAAGCATGTGAAGAAAAGCAAAAATCATCCCTGCAATCAAGAAGTATCCATTCTGATCTCAGATAATCTCTAAAGTTACAGAACAGTGGAAAAGGGGCTAAATTGAGGATCAAAGGACATGGGTTCAAATTCTAGTTCTACCTGTGTGACTTTGGACAAGTCACTTTATTGGGGACCTCCATTTCTTCAACTATAAAATAAGAGAATTGAACTAGAGCAGTGGTGTCAAATTCAAAGAGTACATATTGACTTAGAAAACCATAAAGTCACATGATCTGTGCTCTATTTCATTTTTTTATTTATTTTGCATTTCCCAATTACATTGTAATCTGGTTCCTACCACTTGGGAGTCTGAATTAGGTGACTTACAAATTTCCTTCCCCCTCTAAAGCTACAAATGTCTTATCTCTAAATCCTATCATCCTTCCTTTCCCTGTTAGTCCCAGTCTCCTTAGGGAGAAGATATTTTGCCAATACCTCACTTCCTCAGCTATCTCTCTTCATTTACCCAAAGGCTAAAGTGAATGAGGGAAGAATTTCTTATTACTCTGAGATTATTCTGTACTGGATCCAAAATGAATCTCAGGTTATGTCTACACACACCAAACATCTGGATGGAAACAGAAAATCTGGCCCATAAATCCAAATATCCCCAAATATTTGGTTGTCTAGCATCATGTAGATCAAACATCCAGACCACTGACTGAATTTCTCAGTTTTCCATCCAGATGTTTGGCATCTGTAAACAAAGCATATACCTCCCTGAATGCAGGAGCCATTCAATACGTAGATGTCTACTGCCTCTGGAAACACTCAAGCAATGCCAAGCTTGTCACTTTGTGAATAAGAACTTTACTTTTTTTTTTAACCTCTTCATCTAGATAGTAGCATTTGGCATCATGAAGGGACTCTTTCTGATAGCCTTTCAGCCAAACCCAGGACATGTTTCAACAAGAGCAGCAGTAAACCAGCCTGTTTATCATTCTCTGTCCGGCATTAGCTGTAATCACATCATATTTTTGTTTATATCACAAATAACAAAAACCATGCATATTTTAACTTCATCTTTGAGATTAAAGTAAATACATAATTCTGGCAAATTACTTGGAATTACGGGCTAGCAACATCTGGTTCGGATATTCTGTAGTCAATTGTTGGCACCAGCCCTGATACATTTTTCATTTGAACCAAAATGTTCTCAGAAACATGTGTTTTTTGTCCAATTTGCATGTAATCAGTTTTAGAAAGTCCATAAAGCTTAAGTAGAGGTTTTCAAAAATTAGCCATATTACCTGAATAGTGCAAAGGTCTCCAACCCTCAAAAAAGTACCCTTGGCACACAAAGCCACTGGAGTTTTGTTTTCTTGTCCCAGGATCTAGGGCTGGAAAGGACCTCAGAAATCATATAATCCAACTTTATTTGACAGAGGCCAGAAGGCCAAAGAAAGAAAAAATGAGATGATTAGGGTCAAACAGGTAGTTTGTTCTTAGGCAGTCAAATCCTAATAATACTAGGGTTTGAACAGCCAAAGCCCCAATGTCCATCCACTATATCACACTCAGGTATGATGGCTATGTTCTACTCCATCTTCTCTTTGCTCTGAAATCCCATACCTCTCTTTTATGTCAAGTCCAATATAGCTTCCTTAGCATTTTTCCCCTTATTCCACATCAAGAGTACCCAATTACTTTTATAAATACTTGTTTTAAAAATATCACAGTGGTTTCCTGCTGCTTCAAATTCTGAAGGGCTATGCAGGATTTCTGGGTTCTTATAAATCTTTCAAACAGTTCATATTTTATCAACAAAGTGTGCATTTTTGTAAGCCCTGAGGATAACTCCTCATTGAGACCATTTTTTTTTCAGTTAGGGTGACCTTTCCTTTCGAAAGAGCAAAAAGAGGTATTTTAGCCATTTAAAAAACATTTTGTGATGGCTACCTTGGACCCATTCATTTCGTTTCACCCACCTACAAGAGCAGTATTTTGGGTTAAAAGAAAAATCAGAAGGGATAGTAAATTCAAAAACAGGCTGGAGGAGGTAAGGCAGGGTTATACACTGGATTCTTGTGTTTTCTGTATTTTTTTCCTTAATTTAATTCCAGGAACGCCTTGGCTTTAGTTAAAACTGAAAGGGTCTCCTAACTCCAAGCCTGGACCTCTTCATCAGATCATCAGTACTTTTGTGCCATCACATGGGGAAATATTGTGAGGGTCACAAATGGGATTAGGTTCAGCGTTGTCCCTGGCTGAGGTCCAATTGCTTGGTTTAGCACTGTGTCAGCTCTTATGAGGCTGCCTGGACTATATCTGCAAGACTGTAGTTACAGCTGCTCAAGGGCCTAAAGAGAAGAACAAATCTCAGGGATCCCTGTAGGAGTGGCAAAGTCAATCCAATCCAAGACATCTGTTGATGAAAGGGTCTGCTCTAGGTAAACTGGCATGAGTGCAACTGAGCATTCAATCACTAGGCATTTATTAGGAAGGATTAAAAATTGCAGGGGGCCTTTGAGACCATCTAATCCAATCCTCTCTTTGACAGATGAGATCACTGAGGTCCAGGAAGGAGAAGAGTCTTGTTCAAGCTCACAAAGTTAGTAGGTAGAGGAGAGATTATGAGCTAGATAGTCCGACCAAATCCAGTCTTCTTCCTATTACAACCATTTCAGACAGCTCTCCCTGCCCCAAAAGAACTTACAGTCCAGTGATAACAAAGGCAGGGTGGCTGGGCTATCACTGATGTTGGCACTGGCTTTCAGACATCACTCCAGGACAAAGGTCCTCAATCTGAGACCCACAGACCTCCCCCAAGTGATTTATGAGCAGATTTCAGAGGGTCTGTGAACTTGGATGAGAAAAAAAAACTACATCTTTATTTTCACCAAATTTCCTTGAATTATTTAAAAACATTGTTCTGAGAAGGTGTCCCTAGGCTTCACTAGCCTTACAAAGGGGTGCATAACACAAACCCCTGTTCTAGGACTTCATGTTTAGGTTAACCGAAGCCCTAAAATATGTCTTGGGACAGTTCCTGTTCTCCAATCTGCATTTTTGATGAGGAATCAGAGAACTAGATCTGGAATAGACCTTAGAAATCAAGTCTAACCTCTTAGTCTAACCTCAAAATTTCTTGACCCTCCCTTCCTTTCAGAGAAGAAATCTTCTAGCTTTGTAGATTTCCTTCTCTTTTTTCCTGATATTATACAGAACCATACATATATTTTATGCATTTCCGAGTTTCTAAACTTTTTACAGATAAGGAAACTAAGAAATAGAAAGGTCAAAGCATTTGTCAAGGGTCGCACAGCTACCAAGTGTCTGATATAGAATTTGAATTCATGTCTTCCTGACTGCACCACGCTGCCTCTCAAGGAAAAATAATTGCAAATATAAACAAAAGCTCTACAGATTTTAGTCCTTTGGACCTTGTCCCAGGGCAAATGAACAATTTTCTGGACCAGGGACTTTGAAGTGGGTCTCTGGCCTCCACATCACTGGCTTTTTTTTTCTTTTTGAAGGGAGAAGGCCGGGCAATTGGGGTTAAGTGACTTGCCCAAGGTCACACGGCTAGTAAGTGTTAAGTGTCTGAGGTCAAATTTGAACTCAAGTCCTCCTGATTCCAGGACTGGTACTCTATTCATTGGACCACCTAGCTACCCCAACATCATTGCTTTCTTCCACAGTGGTATGGGAAAATAACCCTTCATTGGCATCCTTCCCTTTTTCAGTCATTTCCATGGCAACCACGCTGTTATAATAATCTACTCATTTTCCTGACTCCAACATCTTCCTTTTTCAATTCATCCCCCACACCATTAAACTAGTACCATTGTTGTTGTTCAGTTGTGTCCAACTCTTTGTGACCCCCTTTGGGGTTTTCTTGGCAGACACACTGGAAGTAGTTTTCCATTTCCGTTTTTAGTTCATTGGACAGATGAGGAAACTGAGGCAAACAGGGTTAAGTGACTTGCCCAGGGTCACACAGCTAGTAAGTGTCTGAGGTTAGATTTGAACTCAGGAAGATGAGACTTGCTGACTCCATGCCCAGCACTCTGTGCACTATGGCGCCACCTAGCTGCCCCTTACGTCTCACACAGCTGTCCTTCATACACACTTTTCTCCCTTCCACAACAGGAGCTTTAGGGATGCGACTGCTCTTTGAACCAGAAAATCCCAGCAAAATTTCTTGACCCTCCCTTCCTTGCAGAGAAGAAGTCTTCCGGCTTTGTGGATTTCCTTCTCTTTTTTCCTGATATTATACAGAACTAAACATATATTTTATGCGTTTCCGAGTTTCTAAACTTTTTCAGTTTGATCAGCTGGGTTATCTGCGGCTTCTGAAAAACTCCCAAAGAATTCCCGTTTAATTTCTTCCGCCGATCTGTGGAAGGGGTAACTGTACTCGACATTACTCTCCGCCCTCAGTTCTCCGCTCTTCTCTCTCATCTCCGTGCCTTGGTTCACTCGAGCTTAGAACAGGCTTCGCTGCTCCCTAACGTTACCTGCCAAAGTCCCTTCCCTTCTAAACAGTTGAGTTTAGATGCTTCCTCCTCCGAGAAGCCTTCCCTGACCTTCTTCCCCACTTTCTTACACCTCTTACAGCACTTTGCCTAGACTTCTGCTTTCCCCTTATACCAGTCTCTCTCATATCAGAATCAGTTGTATATATATCTTTACCTCTGTTACTTGTAAACTCCTTAAGAATAACTCTACAGCCTCTCTTTGCCTCCTCAGTAAGTATGTAACACAAGAGCTTTATAAGATTATAGAATTCAGAGGTGGAAAGAGCCTTAGAAAACCTAGTCAAACTCTTGCATTTTACAGAGATGGAAACTGAGGTTCCGAAAGGATTGACCAACAATGGTGCAATGGAAAGAAACTTGGGTTCTTAGGCAGAGGGCCTGGGTTGGAATCCCAACTCTATTACCTTTATAATGGTACCTTGGAAAGACTTTGGAGTCAGAGGATATGGGTTCAGATCCTGCCTGTATGACCTTAAGCAAGACACTCTGAGCCTTAGTCTCTTCATCTACAAAATGAGTGATTTGAATAAAATGGCATCTGAGCCCCCTTCCAACTCTCAATCTATGATCCTAGGAGTACTAAATTCTTCTAGGGACAAATAGTAAACATTTCTAAGTAGTGAGGATTCATCAGATGTAAGAACTTAGCTCTGCAGACCCTGGATCCAACGTGCTTTGCCACACTCTCTTCTCTTGGTTTGCTAGTTTTACGGGGAAGGGGCAAGGGAGCATGAAGAAATCTAAGGCAAGGTCCCTGTCTTTGGCATGCTTAGAATCCATGCTTAGAATCCAGTCAGAGATACAGGGACATAAATAACAATGTACAAGCTGGAAAGGCTTCAAGTGTGGGACTGGTGGATACTATGTCCGTTTTCTGAGGATCAGCCTAACTAAATTTGGAAAGACTCACCCTAAGGACGGCAGTAGGATGATGAATATTTTGGCAACAACTCCTTAAAACTCCCTAAAACCATCCACTGAAGCCAGAGAAAGTCTGTGATCTGCATTGACAGGGGGAGCCCCCACACCACTGAATTCATAGCCCCTTGAAATTACGAAGTGACGACAAGGCAGCACATGATTAAGTCCCCAACAGGAGGTACAGACAGGAAGAGGGACAGAGGCTGGGAGCAGGGAGAGGTCATTATGGGCTATAGCAACTGGAAAAGGCTTCAAGCAAGAAGTAGGACTTTAAAAATCGGTAGCATTTAAGGAGCAAAAGGTATGGTATAAGGAACAAAGGTGGGGAGACAAATATGCACCATCTACTGGAGGGGGGGCAAACAGAAGCATTTGGCTAGGATGGCTAGGATGATGGGAAGAGTTTACTGAGAAATGACAATAATAGCTACTATTTACATGAAATTTTAAGATGTACAAAATACTTTACAAATATCTCATTTTATCCTCTCAATAACCCTCAATGGTATCTGAGATTATTAGCCTCACTTTACAAATGGGGAAACTGAGGCAGAGGGGCTAAGTGACTTACCCAGGATCACACAGCTTAGTAAACTTCTGAGCGATAATTTGAACTCGGGTCTCCCTGCCTCCGGGTTCATTGCTCTGTCCACTGCAGGGCCCAGGAGACAAACTCAAGGAATCTCAAAATTTAGAATGACAAGGGACCTTAAAATCATAAGGAATCATGGGAGATTGGAAAGAGTACTGAGCTGGGAGTGAGAGGACCTGGATTCAGATTCTACCTCTTGCTACTTACTAGCTGTATGAGCTTAACTACTCTAGTTTCATTCCAGTTCTGTTCTCTTATCCCATTATCCCTAAAGGACCTTCTACCTCTAAATCTATGGTCCTATCATCTTGCTAAACTTCACAGATAGGCAAATGAAGGCTGAAGAGGTAGACTAAATTACTCAAACCTGCAGATAATCCAGTGGGAGAGCCCAGATTAAGCCTCTCACTCCCAGACTACAAAGGCTATGCTCAAGGATAAAGTTGGAAAGACTATCTTCACCACCACCACCCATACACACACAAAAAGATCTTGGAGAAGAGATTATTAAATCTACCTTTTCCCTCATGGTAGAGAGGCAGGAGACTACTGGAATAGAACATTGCTTACATCGTTAGACAAAGTTTCTGGATCAGATGTTTATGCTTAATTATTTTCTTTGCCCAAATAGGAAGGCTCAGTCTGGTAGGCGTTGGGAATGTGATATCAAGACAAAGAGCATTCAAAAGAAAAAAGAATTAAAATCATTTCAGATGACAGTCTACAGATCTAGGACTTAGTCCTGTATGAAACAGGAAGCCATTACAAGTGTTGGTTGGTTGGTTGGTTGGTTGGTTGGTTGGTTTTAAACAGAGAAAAATATAGGAAATTTAATTAAATTAATTGAAAATTTAGGAAAATTAATCTAGCAAGGTGTCTAAGAGAGAGGAGAAATTAGAAGCCGGACGAATAGGTAAGACATAATAATACTGGCAGTAGTGTCATAGATTTAGAGATGGAAAAGGCTATCACGTCAATACCTGAAGCCCAGAGAGGCTAGGTAAGGGGTAGTGAATCTGTGGTCTTGAGGTCACATGTGGCCAAAGGTCACACTTGAGGACCTAGAGGGCCACGTATGGCCTTGGACTAAGTCATTGACCTAAGTTCCCACAAAGGGCATGTGGCAGAGTCAGGAATCAAAAGATGTTTGTTGTAGCAAGCACCAAATAACATCCTACTAAATGCAAACTAATTCCATTCTAATAGAGAGAAAAGGATGGGTTACCACTGTGGAAACCATTCCCAAATCAACTTTCTGTTTACAGTTATAGACCACAGACTTACTAGAGAAAAGATCAAAGTCAATATCAAATTAAAAGAAAGGCTAAAATTGACCCTTAAAGTATTAAAATAAAAGGCCTGTCTGTCCAAAAATGTTGCCAAAAAACTGGAAGCCACTAAAATGTCTACCAATGGGAAAATGGTTGAATAAACTGTGGAGTATTCATATTGACAAATCAAGATAATAGTAAAATATGGGAAGAGTTTTATGAAATAATGTAGAGTGGGGAAAGGAAGCACTGTTTCCATTCATTATTACCATAAAAAAGGAAAAACAATTGGAAGTGAATGGTCAAAGAAACTTAATGGACATTTTGCGTAAGTAAATGAAAAGCTATGGTATTTTTACGTGTGGGATTTCATTTATTTAAATAAAAATAGTTATAAAGTTCTATTGTACTTGAATAAAATGTTTACTATAGTTGTTGGGTTGTTTGTTTGCTTGTTTTTATTTGAAGGAGGCAGTGCAGAATATGGTTATAGCACTAAAATCTGAAAGACCTGGGTAAAGCATTTAAAGATTAAGGTGCCTCACAACTCCCTGGAGGCAATCCAGTCTGCTCTCCTCCGATTTATTTCTAGGACTAATTTATTATTAATAAATAGGTGAATGAATGAATTAATCTCTAGTGATAGACAGGTAGATGGATAGATAGATGGAGACAGACAGACAGACAGACAGATAACACAGATGATGAGGTAAACAAAGGGAAAGGAAAGAAAAGAAAATGCCACCCGAGGACTGATTGAAAGAAATGGGAATGTTTAGGTAAAAGAAGAAAAGACTCAGGCTCATGATAATAGCCTTCAATTATTTGAAGGGTTATCAGGTAAAAAAGAAAAAAAAAGAGAGAGATAAAATTTGTTCTGTTTGGCCCCAAAAGAAACAACTAGGAAGAAAAGGGAGGAACTTGAAAAGGGGCAAATCTCTATTCAACGAACAGCTTCCTAACAATGTAAGTACAATGGGCTGTCCCATGAGGTAACAGGTTCTCCCATCACTGGAAGTTTTCAGACAGAATTTGGCTATTTGTTGGTAATGTTACAGATAAAATATACCTGTTCTGACATATGATGGACTATGTGATCTCCGAGGTACCTTTAAGATTATTAGATTCTAAGATGGAGCAAGGTGAGATACAATTTTTGGAGATACTTAGCCATGACTAAATATTCAAATGGATCTGTGAGCTTAGAAACTTGGCTATTCCCTCCAGTGATGTAGAGCTGGAGCCACCCATCCTGTGAGTCTTGTCCATGTCCCTCCATAATCCACCACAAGGGGGAGTCCCTCCAACATGCTGGGACCTTCCCCAAATTCTCTTGATATCACAATGGAGCACCTAGTCTGCACCTGTTAGCCCCCACACTGGCCACATAGCCAGTCCATCTTCTTTTCTGAACATACATTTTACTGACATTCTTTTTCTTCTAAGTCCCTTATTTATTATATGTTGCAGCCTTGCACCCACCATGTTCTTCTCCACTGCTTTCTGTATGGGACTCATTTTTAAAACTTCCAAACCTTTGCATCCTATGACTCAATGCCGTATAACAATATTTATTGAGCACTAATATTAAATCGATGGACCTTTTCTTATGAAAGAAGTGTAGGTCATTAAAGGTGTCTTGCAATTTTCTGGAGGCAATCTCATCTGCTGTCCTTTTGTTTAATTCTAGGCTGAAGTCGCTATTTATATTGGCTATCCAAGACAAATCTTAAGATAGACAAGCTCAATAGGTCACTCATGGATAGATGCCCAAGAATTATTGTGAGTTCCCCACTGGTTGCAGGTAAGCAACTTCTTATAAAGCAGATAGACATTTTACTTATAGGATAATGGGCTACTTTGAAATACTTCCTCCCTCCCACCAAAAAAAAAAAAAAGTCCTCTTTCCACCTCCTCCAAACCCCACCCAGTGGTCTGGAATCATGGAAATGTGCCTGGCCCACTATAAAGAGCTAATTTGAGTTAACGGGGATTTGACCCATGGAAAAAATGTAGAGAATGAAATGAAGGAATCGTGTCATCACCCCTCACCCTATCACTGTAGCTCACTGTGTGCTGTCAGTCAACCTAACTCTACCCTATCCAGGACAAAGAATGGCCTATTTAGGATCTGAATGGTACTTTACTTCCCAAAATTGGTCTTCACTCAGAAAAAGGCCAATGACAATGGATTTCCTCATCTGTAAAACAAGGGAAAGCTGGACTACATGACCTCTAAGGTGCCTTCCAGCACAAGACATGAATCCTATGGCATTCTAGGAAGGGGAGGACCAGGGCCTGATTTCACAAAGGTCTCAGGCTCAGGCTATTTCTTAAAGAGCACAGAGAATACACAGAAAATTTAGAGGGATATCAAAATATGGTCATAGGTGAAGTATAATTGAAACATTAAGGAAAACACTTCCTATCTACTTGTTACTGTTCTACTGCCTTCAAACATGCCCAAGTCTCACCCATCTTTAAAAATCCCTCAATATGCCTCAAGATAGCCACTCAAGCTATCATCCTATATTGTTTTTTCTTTCCTTTTTTTTGTTTGATTTTTTTTGCAGGGGGAAAGGCACGGCAATTGGGATTAAGTGACTTGCCCAAAGTCACACGGCTAGTAAGTATTAAGTGTCTGAGGCTAGATTTGAACTCAGGTCCTCCTGACTCCAGGGCCAGTGCTCTTTTCAATGAACCACCCAACCACCCCTTGTTTTTTCTTTCTCAAACTGTTTGCACTCCCGGCCTCTCCTTCCTCTTCTCTCACTCATTCCTTAACTCTTTGCAATCCAGCTTCTGACCTCATCACTCAGCTGAAACTTTTCTCTCCAAAGTCACCATTTACGTCTTAATTGTCAAATTCAGTCTTTTCTCAGTCCTCATCCTTCTCAATTTATCTGCCATACCTGACTCTGCTGACTCCCCTCTTCTCCTAGAGAATCTCTTTTCTCTGTGTTTTCATGGTTCTCCTCCTTCATCTCTGACCGCTCCTCAGTACCTTTGGCTGTTTCATTCATTTCCTGCCCCTTCTCTATGAGTGTGACCTATGGTTCCATCCTGGACCCTTGTCTCTTCTTCCATTGCACTGTCTCTTGGTGACTTCATCGGCTCCCATGCACTCAATTATCATCCCGTTGCAGATGGCCAACATGTATAAATATATGTAATACATACACCTGTGTGTGCATTATGTATATATGTGGTATGCTGCGCTCCATCTATCTCATATATGTGTGTAAATAAGAATAGTTAACATTTACATAATGCTTACTTTGTACCAGGTACTGTGCTAAGTGCTTTACAAGCATTATTTCATTTGATTCTTGAGGCAAATGTTATTATTATCCTCACTTTACAGATAAGGAAATTGGGGTAAGCAGGGGTTAAAAATGACTTGCCCGAGGACACAAGGTTAGCAAGTATCTGAGGCTGAATTTGAACTCAGGTCTTCCTGACTCCAGGCCCTAAACTCTATCCACTAATCACTCTGAATGATATATACATATCATCAGAAAGATATATATGTGTGTGTGTATAGATGTATAGATTATATATAAATGTGTGTATTAGACATTCCAAATTGAATGTCCCAGGAACATCTCAGATTCAACATATCCAAAACCAACCTCGTTATATTTTTTTAATACTTTTTTTTTGGAGGGGGAAGGTAGGGCAATTGGGGTTAAGTGACTTGCCCAAGGTCACACAGCTAGTAAGTGTTAAGTGTCTGAGGCTGGATTTGAATTCAGGTCCTCCTGACTCCAGGGCAGGTTCTCTATTTACTGTGCCACCTAGCCGCCCCACAATTTCTTTATATTTAACCCAAACCCACCCCTAATCCAAACTTCCCTATCTTTTTTGAAATCATGACCATTCTCATAGTCTCCAAGGTTCATAATTCTGGCACTATCCTGAATATCTCGCTCTCCTTCACCCTAAATATCCAATTAGCTGCCAAATCTCACTGTTTCTAGCTCTATAACGACCCTCCAACTCAGTCCCTTTTCTCCACTCACCCCCCCCTCCACACACACACACACACACAGCCTGAATTCAGGTATCATCACCTCTTCCCCAATTACTGGACGTAGTCATTTTTTTGCTTTCAAACATAAAATCAACAATTATTTATTAAGGGCCTCCTGTATGCTAGGCACCATGTGAAGTGATGGCAGTACAAGAACAAAGAACTAAATCACCGTGACTCATAAAGGACTGAGATTCTAATGGGGGAGACTATAAATGCATACTTAAATATATATAGCATAACTATTCCCTTCTTTCATTCAATTTTATGTTTGAAAGCAAAAAAATGACTATGCATTCTTCTCTGCATACTCTGATCACTGGAATTGTTACTATATAGAATGGGACGCTTTTCCCCTAAATAATGTGCAGCGTGTAGGAGCTGGAAGGCCTCCAAGCGTAGAACAAAGAATATCAGTGCCAGAATGGAACTTAGCAGAATAAAGCAGATCAAAGCCAGACTAAAGGACCTAGAACTACAGTCTGCCAGGACTAAAATGAACCTTTAAAAATAAAAGACAAAATTTCAAGGCCCGCAGAGACCTTATGCTCCAGTATTTGTGATCTCATCAATGTAGACATTTCCTCCAAAAATACTCATCACAACCTAGTTATGCCTTCTGGCATGTGGGGGTGTCCAGGGAGGATTACCACCTCTGGTAGAAGGGTTTGCTGAGCTCTTTTCAGAGCTCCTCATCCAACATGGAGTGTCCACCTGTCACCCAGCTCTCACCAGAGGCTCTAAGAAGTTGTAGCATACACAGTGATCGCACCCCATTAAGACTGTCTCAGCAGACAAGCTAAATGTTTACTGGTTGAGGGCAACTGACTGGCCTCAAACCCATGAATGAGTGAGGAGACTGTCTACCCCAAGCATGTCAAGACTTCTCCCATTAGATGAGGTCAACTTATTCCAATGGTCATGAAACGGAGTTTGGCCAAACATCGAAGATGCCAAGGTCACCCACTGCATTCTGAGCCATCAGCGGTTGTCTTGACATTTCTCTTGCCACTGGACTTTGATGACTCAGGAGGAGAGAGTGGGGCTAATGACTACGCAAGTCAGTCTACCTTGAAAACAGTTCACACATGAGTCAGCACATCATCCATGATGTCACTGGTCCTCTTGGAAAACTTAACTACAACACCACCAAAAATGTTGAGGGCCTTCTAGCTTTCCCAACATTTCTAGTATATCAATGTATCCCACCAATTGGTTATCCTTCACTCTCTCCATATAACCAAGCCTTCTTCTTCTTAGATCAGGCATTTCTTTGTTCACATCTTTCACACAGCTCATGCCTCATAATTTCCCCTTGATGATGTATTGGAGCCTGTGCATGCCACCATATGCCTCTGTTATTCCAATAATCACCTATTCAAATTCTTCAGAGATTGGAATATTGCTGCACAACTTACAGTGATGTAACAGTGAAAGATTTTGCTGTAGTTCAGTCATTTTCAGTCGTGTCCAACTCTTTGTGATCTTGTTTGGGACTTTCTTCAAAAATATACTAGAGTGGTTTGCCATTTCCTTCTCCAGTTCATCTTGCAGATGTAGAAACTGGGTTAAACAGGGTTAAGTGACTTGCCCAGGGTCATATTGATAGTAAGTGTCTATTTGAACTTAAGAAACTCAGATCTTCCTGATTCTAGGCCCCATGTTCTAGCCCCTGTGCCACCTAACTACCCCCTCAATGAAAGAATATTGGCATTAAGATAGCCCTTTCTTTGTTTCGGGAAGAAATCTGGAGCCATTACCTTAGAACAGACTATTCTTTTTAATCAGACTTTAAAACACAGAACAAAAACTATGTTTCTTCTTTTGATTTACAAAGTATATTTAAGTCACAACAACCATCAGATCTAAAAAACATTTTCCTCACAACAATTGGGTAAGATGGCAAAGAATTATCATTCCCTATAAAGGAGGGGATGGATGGGAGAGATGGCAGAATACATTCTGTAGAAACTGGAAGCTAATTAGAAATGGGTAGTAAAGAAGGAGGAGCCAATGATGAATCTAAAGTTTGGGGCCTGAGTGGCTGAGATAAGAGATAGTAGGGATTTGCTGTGTAACTAGGAGATAAATAAAGTCTAGCCCAAGCACAGAATTCATCTGAGATCACTGGTAATGTTAGAGAGAGCAGTTTCTTTAGATTAACGGGGGTGGAAACCAGATCAAGAGGGTAAGGAATGAGTCAGCAGAGAAAAGTAGCTTGAAGGAATATTAGGATAGAAGGAAGGGTGGGTGGGTGGGTGTGTTTGTTGTTGGGTGTGTGGGTGAAGGTTAAAGACTTTGTCACTAGAAGGTTACTATGGGTGTCAGAGCTGAATTTAGTCTTTTTGGGGGGGGGTCAGACAAAGCAATACAAAAGCACTTTTGAATCGATTTTTGTTACAGTTTTTGGGGGTCAGGCTGTATAGGTTTCACCTATACCCTTCCTCAACAGGCTTCGGGCGTCTCCGGCTCCCGGCTTCCACTATCTCTGGGAGAAACAGCTGCACAGAAATCTTAAGACACAGGGCTTGCTTCTTGCTACTTTCTCTTAG
>CM053595.1:45977792-45996258 GCA_028646575.1 Pseudocheirus occidentalis | reverse complement strand
CCTACCCAATAGTACAATATCATGCACAGAGTGGACACTAGGAAGACCTGAGGGATTTGATTCACGGTAGAGGGAACCAGACCAGGAGAACAACTTAGACAATGATGTCAATATGGTAAAGACAAACAATTTGAAAGACTTAAAGTACTCCAATAAATGCAACGACCAATTACAAATCTAGAGGACTTATAATGAAACATGCCAGCCACCTCCTGGCAGAGAGGCGATGGACCCCAGCTGAAGACTGAGGTGTCTATTTTTTGGACATGATCAATGAGAGAATGTGTTTTGCTTGAACTATGCATATCTGTTGGAAGAAAAGGGTGAATGCTTTTCTTTCTTTATCAGTTGTGGAGAGCAGGTAGAAGAGACAGAAAATAGATTTTGACAACTGAAAAAAACTAATTGACTTTTAAAAATAATAATATTCATGCCCAGTTTTGTACACTATAGACACTTTATCTTTGTAAAAAAAATTACTAATGTATTATTCAAGAGCATCATGAACCATATAAAAATAAACCTGTGAAAAACATCTTTTTCAGAAATATGTACATAAAAAATGCTCTCTACTATATTATACAAATTGATGCTTACAATAAGAGAGGGGATTTAGACCTGAACAAGATCTCAGAAATCTAGTCCAGCTCTACCATTTTACAGCTGAAGAAACTGAGGGACAGAGAGTGGAAGTAACTTTTCTAAGGTCACACAGCTATTAAGGAGCAGAGCAAGAATTCAAATTCAGATCCTCTGACCAAAACTGTAACTAAGGCAGAACAAAGAAGGCTTTTGGCCTGGGTGCTGAAATTTGGAGGGTACTGTTAGCACCTCCACTCTTTTAACAATTAGAAACAACTGAGTTCAACACCTATTTAACAGGAATAATTAGGTAAAATAGGCTGCCCCACCCCAGGTGACCTCTTCCCCAGCAGGATCTAGTGGCTTGCTATCTCCCAGCTGTCCTGAGCTCCCCCCGCCCCCCAAAAAAACCTGAATGTCTTAAAAGTTGCTTTCATGGTAGTTTTATGCAGCTTGCTGCACACCCCCCACCAAAAAAAGGTAGGGGGAGTTCTAGTTCTGCCTCTGACACCTATAATTAGAACCTTCTAATAACAAAATCTCTCTCTCTCCTAAATCACACACCTTCCAGGAAAATGAATCTCAAAACAATTTAGAACACAGAGCTATTGCAATAAGGCAAAAGAAGCAAAAAATTCCATAAGACTTGCAACTCGTAAAATACACTACCAGCTCTCTTGAGATGTAACCCCATTCTGGAAAGCAATGAAGCCATTCTGTGCTCCCCTGGGCATCAAGGGTCTCCTAGGGCCTGGCCACGGTGAGGTTGAGTCTCTCTGAACTCTCACAGTATTCATAGGCTGTGCCACATTTGCTAGTCTGACCATATGCTTTCACTCTGGTTTTCTAGTTCTTTCTCTATATCCATCTCTTCTATCCAACCAGAAAGAAGTGACTCTGTCTCCTATGCTCTTGTATTCCTCAAAGCATCTAACACAAGACTGGATACAAAGCAAGAACTTAAAGAGATTAATTATGACACAATTAATCACTAATGCTTGACAGGTGGATTAAACATGTAAACACTGTATGTTTAGGGCATCTACATATTTCTAACCTACATTACATGGCAAATGCATGTTTCTTAGAAACGTATAAACAGATGTGTGTCGCTAACCTATATGCTGTGTGTGTTTCCTTTAGAAAATCCTTTCCTCAGGCTCCTCTTATGGGCTTTCTCTCTTTTCATTTGTTTTCTTTTCCTTTTCTTCTCAGTGATTCTTCTCTCTCCCTCACTATAACATTCATTTGCCACCTTTCTCTTCTTGACTGTTCCTGTTTTTAGCTGTTGCATTGAAAAAGAAAAGAAAAAAAATTAACTCTTCATTTCTTATTCTGTTTTCCATCTCCCTCTTGTTACCTTCTTCCGAGTTATTTCTCTTACCCAGTTATGTGTCAGAACTGAAAGAGACTTTAAAATTCTACCTACTAGTTTTGTAGCAATGGCCAATTCACTTAACTTCTCTGAATCTCAGTTGTATCATCTGTACAATGGGAACAATAATACCGGCATTCCCTACTTCAACCTAGAAGGGGCATCTAAACCCAGATTGATGGCTGGGAGAGGCCTTAGGACAGAATATTAGACAAGGCAGGACCTTGGGCTCAGAGTTCCATTTCACTTCTGGTGTTAACTGTGTGATCATGGGCAAGTCCCTTAAACTCTCTGAGCTTAAGTTTCCTCATCTATAAATGAGAGGTAATAATATTTACATACTACCCCCTCTTCCCAGAAAGCTGGCAGGAAAAATATTTGTTAATATTAAAGCTAGAAGGGTCTTGGAGCATAAGCTATCAGAGCTAGAAGGGACCTGATAACAGAATGGCAGAAGTGAAAAATACCATAGTGACCAACCACTCAAATCTTCTTGTTTTACAAATAGACCCAAGGGGGGACCCGGGGGAATGACTTATCCAAGGTAATATAATGAGTTAACATAAGAGTTAAGACTAGAACCTAGAGCTCTAGCCACTGGTTCCAAATATAGTGTCCTGGAAACTTAAACTCAATCTCCTAAGACAAATTCAGATCAAGAATATGCAGTGGCATTTTTTAATTTCAGGGAAGTATAACATTCATCATCTGCATCTAATTCTATATGCTGATAGTTAAATCATCTTCATGATTTAAAACAGCGCAATAAAAAGAAAGCTGATCATGAAGTCAAAGGATCTGGAACCACTTGCTACCGTGTGACATTGGATAAGTCCTTTCCCTTCATTGGGTTTGAGATACCTCATCTGTAAAATGAAGAGTTTGGACTAAACAGATTCAAGGTCCTTTCTAGATTTACAGCTATGAACCTGCTACTGAAAATTATTTTACATTTGAAAAATCAATTACCTTCCTTTGATGCATGCATATTTTCTAATATGTGTAATAATTTTTGTTATAAACTTAAACAACTTCAGGGAAAAAAAGAACCTAGAAAACATATAAATATTTCTGTGGATCAACATAATCTGTTCCATATACTTTTGAATTTAACATCCACATAGATTTTTAAACATTTTGTCACCTAACTTTAAGAAATAGAATAGAATTCTAAAAAAAATTGGAAGGATAGATATGAAGATATGATGCTCCTAAGAGTTGAGAGATAATATAAAATATGGAGGAAGCAACCTAAGGATCCACTTTCCTCATCCCACCACAACCACCACCACTCCACCCAGAAGACATCCTTTTTCTCCCCCAATGAAGTCATCATGAAGCTACACAGCTTTAAATTCAGGAAAGTAATATGGTTGAAATAACAGGAAACAAATCAGTACATGTATTTCCTAGAGCTGGCAGCATTCTGGCAATGGGTCTCAGCTCTGCTTCTTACTTTCTTAGAAAATTCAATTCACTCTCTGGGGCTGTAAAGCCAAGCACGAGCAGCTTTCCAGAGGACTACTGCTGTGAACAGCTTTCAAGGTTCTGATTATATAGTATAGTGAACTCTCTATTTATTCAGTGACAAATCAGAGCAAAACATTAACAGAAATCAAGGCACAGCATTCACAATGTTACAGCTTATCACAGAAAATCAAAATACAGCATTCACAACAACGTATCATTAAGATGGCTACATAGTTTTCACCACAGTGGTCACATAGTTTTGAACAAAGTACAATCATTTAGTCAATCAATCATTCATTCAACTCAATCATTCAATCAACCTTAAGGATGCCTCCTTAAGGGACAGAAAGTACAATGGTCAAAGTTCTCCACTCATGGGGTACACTAAGTTACAAATCAGTCACTTATTCAGTCATTGATCACTATTTAATCATCAGAAAATACACAAGTCCTCCACCCCTAGGTCATTAGTAAATTGCAATGTCTCAGTCAGTACACAGTATCCAAGTAAAGACTTCTTTCAGCTTGACTCAGGGTGGTCTCTCAGATTTCCTGGATCCCCTTCCATGGTCCCTACCTGGATTCACCAAACCGTCACCTGGGTTCAAAGGCAAAATCCCAGGTCCTTGTCCATCTTTCCAAGCACTTCCATGCTGAAGCTCACAGTGTCCAGTCCACCTTAAATCCTTCATAGTCTCTGTTCCCAGGAAGTAAAGGCTTAACAAAACCACAAACAGATTCATACAAAGTACAAGCATCACAGTCATGCTTCCTCAGTCTGTAGCAGCTCCAGCTAACCATTGGATGTCTTCAGGAGGTCCTCATCAGAAGCTCCAGCTGGTTCCCAGAATCAAAATCACTTTACCCAGTTTCCAAAACCAAAATGATTCTCTCCAGTCTGGGGGGCCTTTCCTTTTCAGCCTCCCTGGTGGCAGCAGCTTCTGCCTCCACTGAGCTTGCTCCAAGAAGATCTGTCTGACTCAGCAGGGATTTCTCCTTATATACACACATGCATTAGCTGCTTTCTGTTTCAGCCAAGCCCTTCCTGTAACATCAGCAACATGGGTTCATTCATACCTTCTATTTCTTTAACAGGGGCTTGATTAATTACTAAGTGCTAAGTACCTCTCAGTTTAGTAATACAAAAGGAACTTCAAATTTCATTACTATTAGAGGGCTTTAGTTTCTTCAACCTTATAGGAGAGATTTGGACCAGACAGTCTCTAAGTCCCCTTCCAGCTCCAAATCTTATGACCCTTCTGTACAGTGACATTCAAATTAACTGGAACAAAATAAAATAACTAAATTTATTCATTTACAACTTTTTTCCCCAAAATAATTCAATATGTAATATTTCCCCCTTTTGCTACAATCACTCACTTTACATTATTTAACATTGACTTGACAAGATTTTGACAAATATTCTTAACTATTAATCATAAAACCATACTTATTACATTGGATATCAGGCATAACTTTAATGAGCAGTCCAGTTTTTGCATATCTAGTTTTTATTTAGTCTCTATAAATAGTTTTATTTTACTTTTTTCTTTCTTTTCTTTTTTGCTTTTTTACAATCAAGGACTATTTCATTTTTTGTTGGTCTAGTACAGTATATTGCACATAGTAGGTGTTTAAAAAAATTTCTTCAACTTTTTCATTGAAATTACATTCATATAGATCCATAAAGGAGTCCCCTGTGATATTTTTATCTTCTTTTTAATTTTATTTTTATTCTGAACTTAAATATCAAAAAAGAACATTTCTACATCCATGAAAGAATATAGAGGACTACAAATGAAACTATAAATTTCCATTTCATACCACTTGCTTTTAAAAATAAAATATATAATAACTCCACATATTAGCTTAAAAACTCTTCTGCTTCTCTGTGCTTCCATCTGTTGTTGTGTTTGGGGGTTTTTTGCTTTTTGGAGGGAGGAGGGCAGGGCAACTGGGGTTAAGTGATTTGCCTAAGGTCACACAGCTAGTAAGTGTTAAATGTCTGAGGCTGGATTTGAACTCGGGTCCCCCTGACTCCGGGGGGGGGGGGGAACTCTATTCACTGCACCACTTAGCTGCCCTTGTACTCCCATTTGAATGTCTTTCTGTTTTATTCTGACATTAAAAGAAAGGTTCAATGACTGTCTTTTTATTTTTAGCATCACTATTGCTAGGTCCCCTTTCCATTAAAAACAAAGTGGGGGAGGAAAGCCTTGTGATAAATAATCATGGTAAATCAAGAGAAATCTACACAGTGTCCATGTCCAAAAATGTATGTCTATTTCTGCACCATCACCTACCTATCTTTCAGGAGGTAGAAACATGCTTCATCTGGAGACATGACTGGTCATTGCATTGATCAAAGTTCTCAAGTCTTTCAAAGCTGTTTTTCTTAATGATGGTATCATTTTTGTTATAAATTGTTCTCCTGATTCTGCTCACTGCACCCCGCATCACCTCAAACTACCCAGCATTCTCTGAAATCATTTATTTTCGCACAAACATGTTCCTTTGCATTCATATTTCACAATTTGTCCAACCACTCCACAACTGATGAGCACACCCTAAGATTCTAGTTCTTTTCTTCCCTTTTAATCACCACTTTAGGATCAGAAAGTTTGTTTTACTGCTCCCAATGCTTCCAGGGCATTACTGTCCCTCTTAAACCCTACCTCAATCTGTGTTCTTTTCCCAGCTGGATTTAATGTATTTCTACAACAAACTGCATGCTTAGGTGGGTTCAACCCTTCTTTGTCCATTTCAAATAAGAATGTGATTCATCTGATTCTTAGTTTCCCTACTACTTCCTTCACATGTGTATATTCTTCTCACTACTCAACTGTGAGAAATAGCAAGTTTCAAACCCATTCGTCTTCCTTTCTCCACTAATGTATTCGTTTTATCTTTCCTTTTCTTCTTCCTCAAAACAAAACCAATCCATTCTCTGGTCTTCTGTATTTCTCATTTAATTCCCTCAATACACTTTGAAGTCATTAACTTCATGAAAGTACTTTTTGCTTCTTTTCTCTCTTTAGAATGTTAGCACCACATCACCATGGAGCCCCTTCAAATTGCTTGAGCACATTTACCTTGCTAGGTTTTTCTTGACTCCTTCATTTCTCTTCCAAAGTTCCTACACTATGTATTGAGTGAGTTTTTTTTTAATTGCTCAACAGTAGAGTAGTTAGAGGAAAAGATTTTTTAAATGATTATTAATTGAAAAATAAAAAATAAAATTTTGATAAAAAAATTTAATGGATTATACTCAGCTTTGCAGAGTAAAGTTATTCTTGGTTGTAAGCCTATATCTTTGCCTTTTGTAACTTCTCTCATTTTTAGTAGAAGCTATCAGTTCATGTGTGATCCTGAGGGTTACTTTTTGAAAAAATCGTGTTTTGGAGGCCACTAGGTGACGCAGTGAGTGGAGCACTGGCCCTGGAGTCAGAAGAAACTGAGTTCAAATTTGACCTTAACACTTACTAGCTGTGTGACCTTGGACAAGTCATTTAACCCAACTGCCCTGCCTCACGCCCCCCCCCCCCCCGCACTCTCCAAAAAAGAAAAAAAAATCATGTTTTTCAGGAAATCCAATGATACTTAAATTGCTATTACTTGGCCACTTTTCCAAGCAAGTTGTTTTTTCATATCATATAGCTTATTTTTTCTTTTGTTTTTGTTCTAATAGTTCTTGCCTGCTCACAAAGTCATTGATTTCTGTTTGGTCTACTTTAGTTTTCAGGAAATCCTACTTATGTAAGGCTTAATACTTTGTCTTCTAAACCATTCTCCTTCCAATTCTTTCCTCCAGAACTTTTCATTTTTATCTTGCTTCATTTTTTCTAGCTACAGGGCCCTTGTGGAAAATCCATATTTTTCTCTGCTTGCAATTATTATAAAAATTTATTCTTTCTTTTTTGATATCTCTAGATTAGCAATAACTTTTATACTGGTCAGAGTTTTCTATACTTTACTCATCTCTCTAGTTCTGATTTCTGAAATAAAGTTTTATGCTAGTATGAGGCTGCTTCTTCTGCACTTTTGGGTGGGGTGGTTGACTCTGCTTGGTATTACCCTGGGTTACCTGGGTTCCTACACTAGCTTCCACTAGGAAGTAGCTAAGATAACTAAGGTACACCCCCAATCCCTTATCCCCCACCCTACCCTTATTCCCTCCCACACACTTCCAGATCTTTCAGCTTCAGAGCACTAATTCTTCTTGGCCTTCCATGGTGTCTCAGGACAGGATTCTAAGGTCATCAAATTTAGAAGGAAATCCAGTTCAAATTGAGCTCTCACTGGTCACCACTGTGCCCAAGCTGCTCCCAGAGTTTCAAGTTCCTCATTAGGGCTTCTGAGCAACCTGAGGCTTTCTCTGCTCTTACAGTCTTTTGACAAAGAACCCTTCAGGCTACATATGTCTCTGGCCCATCTGGCAGCAATCAGAAGGTGGGCTTTTCAACCTGCACTGGTGCTGACTTTGATAGAAGCTAAATTTTCAGGCATTTCTAGGGTAGAAGAAATCACTACAGTTTCTCATTTGATTCCTTGATCATTATTCAGGCAATTGAAAATTTTAATTTTTTTTTTACTGGAGAAGGTATGGGGGTGCTAAATTTCCTTCCTCCATCAGACAACCATCATAGCCAGAATTTTCAGTCATAGATTTTCAACAATATTTCAGTTGGGTGATTTCCCAGGCCATTGAAGTATATTTATATCTATCTCTTAGAAAACTTTCTTAACTTTTCCTGATGCACCAATTTAGAGTTCATTATTCTCTCAATGGAGACAAAACTCCCAGACCTATTGGAAGTTAAAAAAAATTGCCAAAACACGTGTTTCTGTCCAGATTTTACAGGCTCACCTTGACTTATTCTGGTAATGGTTTCGAATAGTCTTGAATATGTAAGTTTTGTCAGTAAAATAATAATAATAATAATAATAACAAAAACTTTTCCCAATGCTCAGTACTCTAGTCATTATAATTTCTTGCTTGGGACAAGCATGTGTTCTTCATAGCACTGATAAGAAACTTTATTGATCTTCTTGCTGCTCTAGATTTAAGAAGCCTCCATGGCACTGCAGAGGAAACAGTAATAACTCATACAGTTGACAGGTCTCTCTGAAAATCTTTGTTTTCTAAGGATTAATTAGGTTGTTTGACACAAGATTTTGTCCATTCTTGGCATAATTTTTTATTTTTAACTGCATTTTTTTGTGCTTCATGTGACTGACTTGTTTCATCTGGGACTTGAATTATCCTTGAAAGGGTTAACTTCTCCAGACCAATAGTCATTACAATATCTCTAACAGTCATGGACTTGTGCTCTTTGTTTCCTTGAAGTAATATCCATGGTTAAGAACCAAAGAATTAAAAACACTAGAGAATAATGAAATATGTGTACATGGCACAAAGTCTTATACTTTACTGACAGAGAACTAACTAGAATGCCAAAAAAAGCTTAATCCAGGTTTATCTGATCAAGGTTAGCCAAAATTGAGTCAGTCCAAACTCATTAAAAGCACATACTTATCACCAATGTTGCCAAAAACCGAAACCAAAAAATACTACTTGTCCCAAGTAATTCATATGCCACTATAATACAAAACTCTAGAATCATCTTCAACTCCCACTATTCCCCATATTTAATAGAAGCCAAATACAAAGTGCACTTGCCAAGACCAAGTGCTAAGAAAGTCATGGATGTCAGGGATGTTGCGGACGTGTGTCCATGGATTGGGGATATGAATCCACAATATCCCTAAAGTCCATGACTTTCTTTGCATTCCTACTGCTGTCATCCTAATTTATCCCCTCTTGCCTCAATTTTTATAACCATCTCTCATTGATGGGCCTACCCTAAGTCTCTCTCCATATCAATGAACATTGCCACCAGATTAATCTTCCCGAATTACAGCTGTGGTCACACCATTCTGCTGCTCAAAAACCACATGATGCCGAGCACATAGGAGGTGCCAAAGACAGGCTTGTTGATTAGAAAGAAAAAAACCTTTCAAAAACTTGTAATGATCTCCTGAGGAACAAAAGTCTAACCTCATGCTGGCATTTAGCCTGTCCCACAATCTGGATCCAACTCACCCTTCCAGCTTTTACCTTCACTATTAACCTGCATATTTTCTAAAATGCAGTTCAAATGTACTACTCACCATTTTCCAAACACTCTTTGCATTTCCTTGCCTCCACAATTCTCTTCATCTCATCGCTTCCACTATCCTTTTTCCCAGCCCTAACCACATCTGGGGAAATCCAGCCCATACCTCAAGACCTGGCTCTTCCAACAAGCCTTGTCTATCCATCACCGTCTCCTTCCTCTATAACTCTTTAGCACATTGTTCTCATGTCTCTATGGCACTTAGCACATAATGCCTTGTTAATTACAATAAAGGGCATACAGGCCTCAACTACCCTATCCAATTGAGAACTACCTGAGGGCAAACAGAAACAATATCATCTTCATCTTTGTTTCTTCTAATGCATCTAGTATTCAAAAAAAAGTTTAATTAATAAATTTGGAAAAAGAATTTCAAATTCTGAGGCCCATTCAGGAGGGGTATGTATGTCTGTGTGTCTATGTGTATATATGCATGTATGTGCATAATACACTTATGCAGATGGTGGAACCTATGTACTCGAGTATGAGCTTGTTGCACGTGTATACCCATCTTCTACGAGGGTCAGAATCTGATTCAATGGAAAATCACCTCAAAAAAGACTTGCCTCAGTACTCTAAACGTTTCCAGTCAAAGGTAAAAATAAGACCAGAGGGAACCTTTCTAGCATCACTGACTTCTTGCCTCAGACATTTTTCAATTACAGAGCACTATACTGGGTGGGGAGCAGGGAGATGAGGGTTAACAGTGAAAGTGAGAGTTCCAAATTAAAACGAGTTTATAGTCTGAGATTGGCATTACGACACACATAGCGTGCTACATATTAGAACACGACCTTATGGGTGGACACGGACCAGGGTTGCACCCGATGACTAGGGGTGGATGAGTTGTCCTCTGCTTCATTGGAGGAAACATCCTCATTGATGGTGTCACACACACCTTGGAGTTATTGGAGTCAGCAAAGTGAGAAAGACATTCATTCTTGGTCAGATACACAATAAAAATAAACAATTGAATCCCTCATGTTTCTAGAACACACACACATACACACACACACACACACACACACAAAATGCAATCTCACTCATTCAACTCCAGAAGCTCCTATTGCCTCTGGGATCAAGTGTAAATTCCTCTGTCTGGCATTTAACGTTCTTCACAACCTGGTCCCAAGCTACCTGTCTAGGTTCTTTACACATTATTTCCCTGCACAGTCTCCAGTTCACTCAAACTGTCCTTCTTATCTGACAGTTCATCTCCTTTCTCCTATCAAGCATCTGACTGTCCCTTAGACCTAGAGTACACTCCCTACTCACCTCTGACTCTTAGAATCTACAGAATTGTTGTTGTTTTTCCAAGATTTAGGCAAAGGACTCCATCTTACAGGAGGTCTTTTCTGGTCCCACCAGCTACTAATAACTTCCCCTTCAAAGTGACCTTGGATCTGTTTTATACCTGTACACACGTATGTTGTCTCCTTTCTTAAAATTTCAGTTCCCTTCAGGTTGAGATTGCTTTTCTTTTGCTTTTGTATCTCTAAAGCCTTCCATAAGACTTGGCACATCACTTGACAAATGCTTACTGACTGACTGACTGACTGACTGAATGCCCAGGAGAGCCCAGCCTACAAGTTTATGATGCAGCTGGGGATAGAAATACATACCACTTAACCGGGAAACAGGAGGGAAAAAGAAAACAGAGGTGAAGAAAAATGATGAAGGGTAGCCTAATGAATTTTTTTTTGGACGTGGGGGGGAGATAGGAGGGAAATCAGAGGAAGAGAAGGTGGATCTTTGCTAATTGAAAAAATAAATTAGGTTTTAAAAAATGTAGATTGAATGCAGCTAAAATTAGAAAAGAAATAGTTAACTAGAGGAAAGAAATCTTCGCAAGTTTCTCTGATAAAGGTCTCATTTCTAAGACATGAGGAAATGATTCTAATTTATAAGAATAAAAGTCATTCCTCGATTGATAAATGGTCAAAGTGTATGAATAGGTAGCTTTCAAAGGAAAAAATCCAAGCTATCAATAACCATATTGAAATATGTTCCTAAACCCTAATAATTAGAGAAATGGAAATTAAAGTCACTCTGAGTTAACATTCCTCAGATTGACAAAACTGACAAATTTGACCCCTCCCCCAAAAAAATGAAAGAAAAGAAAATGACAAATGTAGGAAGGGAAAGCAGGCTAATTAATGCATGATTGATAGAACTGTGAATTAGTCTAGCCATTGTTGAAAATAATTTGGAAGGGTGGCTAGGTGGTGCAGTGAATAGAGCACTGGCCCTGGAGTCAGGAGGACCTGAGTTCAAATTCGGCCTCAGACACTTAACACAAAAACTAGCCGTGTGACCTTGGGCAAGTTACTTAACCCCAACTGCCCTCCAAAAAGCAAAGTAATAATAATAATAATTTGGAAGTGTGCCCCTCAAATTACTAAACTGCATATTCTTTTACATAGAAATACCACTATAGATCTTTACACCAAAGAGACCCAAGAAACAGGGAAAATACACATAAGTACAATATTTACAGCAGCCCATTTTGCAGTGGCTGCTGAGTGGTGCAGTGGATGGACTGGGCCAGGAGTCAGGAAAACCTGTGTTTAAATCCAGCCTCTGATTAAGTGGGTGACCTTTGAAAAGTCACCTAACCTCTATTTGCCTCAGCTTCCTCAAGCATAAAATGGGGATAACTAGGGAATCAGAGGACATTTGTAAATCATTTAGCACAGTGCCCAGTGCATAGGAGCTGCCATGTAAATGTCCCCTTCACTTTCTCCTATAGTGGCAAAGAAACTAGAAAAGTAGGTACCTATCATTGGGAGAATAACTAAACAAATTATGTCATGTGAATATAATAGAACATCATTGTGCCATAAAAAATCATGAAACATTATGGTATCAGAAAAATCTCAAGACTTGTATGAACTGATGCAGACAAGTGAGCAGAACTGAGAACAATTTATACAATAACATTATAAAGACTTTGAAAAGCTTAAGACCTCTGATCAATTAGATTACTAACCACAATTCCAGAAGACCAGTGATGAAGACTGCTACCTGCTTCACCATGGAAAGGTGATAGACCCAGGATACAGAATGAGACATACATTTTTACTTGGCTAATGGGGAAATTTATTATCTTTAACTATATAATATGCATAGTATCTTACAAGGGTTTGGTTTTGTTTCACAGGGAAAAATGGGAGAGAAAATGAGGGGTTTTGTAATTTTAAAATGAATTTTAAAGCAAAAAAATGAGCTTATAATAATAATAATACCAAGGATTCCTACCTGACCACTTACTGGGTGACTGCGAACAAGTAACTTGCCTATTTTGCCTCCTTTCTAAAAGTTGTCTACTAATTGATAAATGGGTTTCAATGTGTCAATAACAGCATGCAAACAAAATCATAGATCCTCAATATAATAAGAATTCTGATGATAATAATACTTAATTTAATGCTTCAATTTAGCTGTAAGCTGAACAATGTGGGTATTCCTTCCACTGGTACAGAACATAATCCATCCAGACCTTCTTACCTTCTGTGCTTTCTCTGGTAGATCCCCCAGGGGATCCCCCAAAGATGATACACTCACCTCACTGAAGGTCCACCTCTAGGCTTTTTTTTATTTCATAGGTGTGAATGTCATATTTGCTAGCCCGTCTACTCTCCCTCATTTCTATATGATTGGCCCATCTCTTTTTACATTTCAGGTCATTTTCCATGCAGATTATGGCTGACCCCCAGATGCGCATTCTACTTACACTTTCCATAAATTTCCTATCCTCTTTTGGATCACTCAAAATTTTGATTCATTGTAAGTCACAGTGTTCTAGGATTCACAGTGCTATAGCATAGCTAAAAGGCACATCTATGTTCAGGAGTTCTAAAAGAAAAGAACGGTGAAAGACAAGAATTCTGATGAATGCAATGACCAGTCACAAATACAATGTCCCAATGCTGAAGCACATTACATACTATCTGACAGAGAAGTGGAGTTCTAGAAATGTTCATTTGTTTTGCTTGACTATGTTTATTTGCCACAGGTGTTTTTTAATTGGGATTGGAGAATTTGTGAGAGAGAGAGAGGTGGTCTATAGAGAGAGATTCCAAGAAAAGAAAGAAAATAGGGTCATGGTAGCTTTTTTTGAAATGCAAAGAGAACAGAAGGTTCACAAGGAGAAAAAGACAAGCAGGACAATTTTGCCACTAATGTGTTGAAATTTTTTTTAATGCAAGCTGTATATAGAAGATTTACGATTTCGTGTATAATCCTACTTTTCTATTCTACCATGTACGTGGAAATATACATGTCTATTGATGTTTGTCAAATTCAAAATAACAAACAAAAATTAAGCCTTTAATTTTTAACAACACAATTTTGTATAAAGAGATGCCCAGGAACAATCTAAGTCCTACCTAGGTAATTTCCCAAATGCTATCTAGCCCAAGATCCTCTTCTTATTCAGTTCTGGACCCAGTGTATTGTCCATCCACATTTTCTGCCCAATAGATATGTGTATATACATATACACACATATGAACATATATGTACATGTGTACATGCATGTGCCTGCACATATGCTTGCGCCTATGCCTATACCTATACATCATATACATATACATATACATATACATGTACATCATATACCTATACCTATACCTATACATATACATATACATATGCATACTGATTAACTAAAAGTGTCCTGCCCATTCAACTACATAGCATAATCTGAACAACAGACTTTCTTCATCAACTTGATTTTTCCTATGTGGATCATTAAGTCATTCTCTTTTGAGTGGATGTAGATCTCACTGAAAGGGGCAGCCAGGTGGCACATTGGATAGAGCACTGGACCTGGAGACAGGAAGACTCATCTTCCTGTTCAAATCCAGTCTCAGACACTTACTAGCAGTGACCCTGGGCAAGTCACTTAACCCTATTTGCCTCAGTGTCTTCATCTGTTAAATGAGAGAGAGAAGGAAATGGTGAATCACTCCAGAATCTTTGCCAAAGGAGGTCAGGAAGGGTCATATGCCACTGAACAACAACAAAGATCCCACTGAAGTGGCTCTATAGCATCCTGGGACTTCCTGAAGCCAACAAAATAACATGAGCAGACAAGATCATCTAAAAGAACTTAACCCATACAAAGAAACCCTCTTCCACTTGCACACTATTCAAGGCAACCTCCATGACAGTGATAATAGCAGTGGCATCAATCTATTGATAATCAGAACCACCCAATAAAACTTCAATACTAGCGAGCAATCTCTTACAATCTTTATGTATTCATAGGTGACATTTTTGGAAGTCTTTTTAAGGGTTTTTTGTTGTTGTTTCATGGTGACAGTTTTTTTATTTTGTTTTGTAATCAAAACAATATATATGGCAGGATTTTATGTCTTCTACATCTTTCATCTGATTAAGACAGAAGATAAGTCTTTTATTTTAAAAAACTAGAAAAAATGCCTATTCCCTTATTATATTTTCATTAAGTCCTACACAGTGGACTGTTCTCATAAAGATTTTATGCTATGAGAAAGACCTGTATGTGTCAATAGCTGCAGATGTCTTCTTGTTCAACTTTTTTCAATTATTTTCAATGATTTTGCTCTCTCTCCAGTCTGAGATATCTTGAAAACCAATTGCTCATTGCTTGTTAAATGTTTTGCCTCCATCATATTTCTTCTATGTGTTTTAGTCTGGTCCAGCTGCAGTTCTCCAATTCATCTACCTAAAGTGGCATTTCCACTAACTCATGGAACACATTGAAATTTAGGATAGTAATAGTACAAATATGGTGGTGCCACCATTATTGATAATGACATTAAACCAATATAGAAATTAAATTCACACGAATCTGTTCCATTTCACATCCATCTGTTGGCCTCCATCCATTTATATCTTTAAATGCTCTTGGGAAGATGTGATTTAGCTATGTCTCATGCCAAGATTTCTGCAGGCTCATTTTCCCCTCCACTATTTTTTCTTCCTTCTTTTTTTAGGCAACACTGGTCATAATCTTCAGCCATCTGCCTCTGTAATGTTTTGCAAATTATCTTTTACTCCAAACCAGTGGTTACTCTTGGCTTCCATGTGTCTTCACTTGTCAAAGTGATCGATTATTTTATGGATCAGACAGTTTGGGGGTTCTCTTGCTCTCCTGATTGTGGTGACTGTTTTGTGCTAGTTAGACTTCCCAAAGACAGGCTGATAATCACAGTCAATGCATTTGCATTTGATTCCCATTTTTGAGTGAAAAATGTGTTGAAATAAATTGGGTTATAACTTCTGTAATTGCATGCAGTCTTGGGATCATAACGTTGTTAGTGCTAGGAGGTATCAACGGTTCACAGAATCATAGATTTAAAAGTAGGAAAAGATCTCAAAAGTCATTTCAAGTCAACAAGTATTTATTTAGCACTTGAAATATGCCAGAAACTGTGCTGAGTGCTAAGAATACAAATATAAGCTAAAAAAAAAAAAAGACTCCACCCTCAAGGAGTTTACATTCTAATGGGAGAAATCAACACACAAAAGGGAAATGGAGTCTAAGGAGAAGCAGGGAGCTAGTACCAACAGGGTGACGTGGTAGAAGAAGAATCCAAAGAGTCAGGAGCAGAGCTAAGAGAAGAATGAAGGGGCAAACATGGCTCATCCGGGCACTTTCCTTAAAATTGGGCTTCTGGGAAGCACTTACTGATCAAAGGAAGGGGCAGCAGAAGCAGAAGCATCTTTTAGGATATGAAGGCTACGATGGCATGGTGAAGAAAGAATTCTCAAGAGTCAGTCAGGAGCCCAAACAGGTATGAAGAAATGAGTCAATCTAGTAAATCAATGGCAAAATTTAGATTTGAACTCAGGACCTCTGAGTCAAAATCCATCACTCTTTACACTACATTTTATTGCTTCTTCTAATTTTGTATGGGTTCTAATCTTTGCTAAAACTAGGCTACACACACAAGATTTAGAAATGACTCTTATGTTAGTAACTGTGAATTTCCAATCTATTAGTATACAGTATAGTTAGTCTCATTTTGCATAATATTGTTCACACTAAAATCAATGGGTGTCAGGTGAGGTGCTCTCTACCTGAGGTCCATGGACTGTTCAGGGTTTATGAGCCATTAGGTTGGATGAGGGGGAAAATGCTCCTTTATTCTAACTAGCTTTAAAATGAAATTGAACATTTCCTTTAATTATTTAAAAACATTATTCTGAGGAGTTCAGAGTATCACCATATGGCTAAAGGAAATAGCTCTCTCTCCCTTTCTCTCTCCCTCTCTCACACTCTCACACACTCACACACACATACACACACACACACACACACACACAGGACTTGGTTTGAAAGTTCTTGTCAAATAATTCATGGCTGTTCTCTAATTCATTTTTTTTTAATTTTGGGGGGGGGAGGAGGGAAGGCAGTTGGGGTTAAGTGACTTGGTACTGCGCCACCTAGCTGCCCCTCTAATTCATTTTCTACACCAGACATTAGCATGCAAGCAATATCATATGTATGCTGTATGGCAATATGCTATATTATACTATATTCATGGAAGAGTTTGTTGTTACTTTGCTAATGCTAAATAGGAGTATGCCAGGACAAGTCAATCAAATATCCAATCGAATCATTATTTCTTATTGCTTTTGGGTAAAATGGAACTGACTCCGCTAACGACCTAGGGAAAACTTTCCATTTTGCTACTAGTTCTTTAATCAATCAAAAAACATTAACCTCCTTTCTGTGACAAGCACTGTGCTAAGCAGTAGGGATACAAAAAGAGACAAAAGACAGCCCCTGTCCTCAAGGAGCTTACAATCTAATATTGTCTAATCATCATATTTTTTTATACTTCTGTTTCCATTTGTTGGGGAGATAAAAGGTAGAAAGGTGCAGAATGTCCAGAGTAGTGGATCTAGAGATAAAGGAGCTGAATTCAAAATCTAGTTCTGCCACTTACTGTTTGAGTGGTATCTGTTCAATTCCTTGCTGTATCTGAACCTGTTTGTTCACCTTTATAAAGAAGTGACTGAGATATGTGGCCTCTAATCTCTTCCAGCTCCAGATCTATAATCCTAAGAATGTTAATATTATCTAGGTTCAATGAGCCTCATTAGTATGCTAACCCAGTGGTCATTGGACAAAGCTCTGTATTTAGAATAACAACAGCTAAGGTAATATTTCTAGGTTGTCTAAAAACTTATATTATTCTTAGGAGCTTTTAGCTAATTTTCTACTCAGTGACAATTCAGTGACAAACGAAAAGTGGGTCACACAGAACAGATAACTCATCCCTTATTTTTATTTGTTTCAAGGGTCACAATGGACAAAAGAGCATTCTGGGTCTAATCTGCTGGTAATGAGCCTATCCATGTTTAACAAGGCTGATCCTGGGATAGCAGAAACTGTCAGTCATTGAGACTCCCAGGAAGGAAAAGAGGGGGAAGGAAGAAATGAGGTAGAAGAAAGAAGGATAAAGAGGAGGAGGAGGAGAGAAATAATTTACATTTCTATAAGAATTATATATATGTATATATATAATTCTATGAGAATTATAGAATTACAATTCTATAAGAATGTATAGAAATATATAGGTTTATATATATACATATAGGTTTATAAATTATTTTTCTCATAAATACTTTTTAAGGCAGATAATGTCATTATCATCTACGGTTCTCTTCTAGATGTGAAAAGGGATATGCGTAAGAAAAGCAGCTGGCCCAGAGACAGACACAACTAGTAACTGTCAGCGTCGGGTTTTGAACACAGGCCCCTTAACTCCATATTGAGCACTCAGTCAAGCACAATATGCTAATTCTCTGAGAGCAGTTCGCACATAGGAGGCACTTAATAAATATTATTTGAATAAATGGACAGATA
>CM053595.1:45960934-45977292 GCA_028646575.1 Pseudocheirus occidentalis | reverse complement strand
GTATATCTTTTCACCTCCGGATATCTGAATACTCAGCCCGTTCATCCTCCCATTCATTACTTCCCTGGGATCCCTGGGCTCCATGGCCCCCAGCTTTGCCACGGATATGGGCATTTGGGTGAATCTTGCTACCTTTTTCCCCCTTGGCACTTCTGGAAGCATCCCTCCCACTTGATTCAGGGAGGTGGTAGCCTAGATCCCCTGGATGAGCCCGGATGGCCTTGGATCCTTCAGCCTGCAGCTGTCTATCAGGAGTGGCTGCTGGCTCCCCCTGAGTAGCTGTAGTGCAGAAACTCAATATGGAACAAAGGCTTCCCCAGTTCTGTTCACACTGAGCCTGCACACTTCGGGTGATGGCCTCCTTCACCTCTTCCCCGCAGGTCAGCAGCATGTTCACCAGGTCTACATAGGGTCTGGAATTGAAGGTACAAAGAAATGGCAGTATGCCCAGGGTTGGGGGTAAGGGTGGGAAGAGAGAAAAAGAAAAGAGACACTAAGAATGAAACAAGGCAATGGGCAGTGCTTAGGACTTTGGAGCATAAAGGTGCAGTCACCGTCCCCCTCCCCCAAACATTGCATGGGTTACAAAAGAACAGTTCCAGAATCAGAAAGGATTCAATGTATCGACGTCTCAGCTTTTACTCTGAACTCTTCTAAGGGGTTGCAAATAGAATTGTTTTAGGACAGTGACCCTATATTCAAACCATAGGACAAGAATGTATTATCACGAGCCAAACCAAGCATTCAGTGAATACCTACTGTCTATCCTTGGACAAGTACCTTAACCTTCTTGGGTCTCAGTTTTACAGATGAAAGACCTGTAAAATGAAAAAGTGGGCCTTCATGGCCTGCTCTAAACCTATGATCTAAGGTGCAAAAGCATTATGTTAAATGCTGGAGATGTGAAGAAGTATGAGACATGGGTCCTGACTTCAAGAGGCTAATAATTAATTGGAAGTGAGAAAAGGCGTGTGTATGTGTGTGTGCACGTGTGTGCGCATACTTGTGTATAGACATATATACAGTATACATATATAGTAATTGGTCTTATTTATAATACATATATGCATGCGTACAGACATACATGTATATATGTGCCTATATATGTTTATATGTATATACATGTGTATATATGACCAATACAATAACTGATAGTTATACAGTATTTCAAAGTTGCTTTATATCAATTATTTAAGACTCACGACAACCTTGTGAGGTAGATATTACAGGTATAACCCTTCCCACTTTATTTTTTTTCTTCTTACCACTTTATAGATTGGGAAAACAAGTCTCAGAAAGGATGAATGACTTGCCCGTGGTCACAAAGCTAGTGATATTGATAGACTTGAACCCTCAGCTTCTTGACCCCAATACTACTATTCTCTCCATGAATCCCCACAGTCTTTCAGTAACAATACAAGACTGAATAAAAAAAACACCAAATGTAGGCATTTAGGTGGCACATCCAATAGACTGAAGGACTTAGGAGACAGGAAAACCTGAGCTCAAATCCTGTCTCAGACACTTCCCAGTTATGTGACCTTGGCCAACACACTTAACCTTTCTCAGCCTCAGTGTCCTTATCTGTAAAACAGAGATGGCAATAATAACAACTATTTCATAGGGTTTCTGTGAGGATTATGTCTAATGACATAATACATATAAAGTTTATGTAAACCTTAAAGCATTGTAAATGCTTTAAAAAAATAAAATGAGTAGCAGAGCCAAAAAGCTGTGTCATTTGTGAAATGGAGCTCATATTTAGGTTGTTTGGAAGAGCTATTGAAATCATAATCACTCGTAGACAGTGATTTGTAGCTTACAAAGTGTTTTCCTTGTAAAGTAGGTGTTATGAGTATTATCCACCTCATTTTAAAGATGGCAAGAGTTATCTAGTCTGACCCCTAATTTTGGAGGAGACCAGTGCCCAGAAAAGGAAACGGATTTGCCCATATTTGAATGTAAGGTAGCATCATATGGCTTGGGGGAGGAATGCCAGCTTGGAGGACCCTACTGGAGACCCCTAAATAAAGTGCCACATAGGATTAGTCAGATGCCTACATATGTGGTTTACTTAGCCCCTGAACTCATAAAAGTTTATGTTCTGACTTGGGAACTTCAACCAGGGTACCCTTGAGTAAGACAATTTGGTCTGGGGCCTTCCTAGGATGAAGGGAAGGAGGAATGGTTATTCCATGGGGGTTGTAGAAGGAATACAATATTTGATATTGAGACTCTGGGGTTTGTATACCAGTGGACATCACTGTGGGCAAATCACAGCCTCTCATTTATAAAATGGGAATGGAAATGCCTACTCTTCTTACCTCATGGGACCATGGGGAGCAAAGTAAGCTTCCTCAACAATTAAAAGGGCTTAAGAAATGGCACTAGTTGTTCATTTTAATTCCCTGAGACTGGAGACGTGCAGAATGCTTGTGCTGAGCTGCCCTGAATGAGGGCTAAGTGTCCTCAAGCAGAAACATTTAGTTCTCTGGCCACTTCACCTGCCTTGGGTCGTGTTGTTAGGAAAACAGTGCCAGAGGAAGGGATGGCAGAGCTGTGTGAACCGCCCAGAACCAGGCACAGTGCCTCCTTCCCATGCCCCAAGGCCAATAAGGGACTCAGAAGTCTCTAGCTCAACTATTAGTGTTTGCTTTTTGAGGTTTTTCTTAGCCCACAGGGGCTACGGCTACAATAGCCTCGAAGGCCATTGCTATCTGGAATGTGGCTAACCAGAGTTCCTAAGCCATCTGGTTCAGCAGTCTTGCCTAACAGGGCCCCTAGTGCATAAATATTGCCACTCCAAGCCATTATCTGGGTCATAAAGTTTACTCAGGAATGTGTGATCACTTAAGAGAAGGAATAAAACGCCCCATGGTGCATGGTAGTATTAAGAGCACTGAGTGTGAATCCTGATTATTTATTGCTCAGTAGGGGAAGACAGAAAAGGCTTTATTCTTGTTGGCTCAGCTATTTTACTGGCCGTGTGATCTTGGGCAAGTCTGCTTCCCTTCCCCGAGCCTCACCTGCTTCTATAATAAAGAAGGGAAGGCATTTAAATAGCATCTACCATGTGTCAGGCACTGTGCTAAACATTTTTTAAAAACAAATATTAACTCATTTGATTCTCAGAACAACCCTGGGAGTAGGTTCTGTTATTATCCCCCTTTAACGGTAGAGGAAACTGAGGCAGAGAGGTTGAATGACTTGTCTAGGGTTATACAGCTAGTAAGCTGTCTGAGGACAGATTTGAATTCAGGTCTTCCTGACTGTGGGTCAAAAAAGTACTCTATCCAATGCATCACTTTACCTCAAGAAAGCAGGACTAGATGGTCTAGAGGTCTTGTCTAGCTCTGAATCTCAAGAAAAATGCTGTCTTGGATCATAGTTAATATTTATGTTAAGCAATGGGCAGACTTGAATTTTTGTTTATCACGTATGCCACACTTTGAGATCTGCAAAGGAATTAGCATTTAAATCCATCAGTCCTTAAGCATCCCAAGGTTCAGTTGGTTAAATTCTCCTGGAGAGGAAAACCAAAGCCCTAAGAAATGAGGTGCTTTCTGCATGCTTCCACAGCAGATGATGAGACTCCAGACTTCCTAGGGATACTTTGCTGCTGGTCCTGAGAACTAGGGACTGACCCATGCTGGTATACAAAACAGTCCTGGGTTTGAATCTCTTGCCTGTTATCTTTACCAGCTGTGTGACCTTAGATAATTCAATTTCTCCCACCAGGCCTCAGTTTACTCTTTTGTAAAATGAGAAGATCCCTTTGAGGGTTCCAAATCTTTGATTAGTCTGATGTAGTACAATATTTCAACAGAAAGAGCAATAAATAGCATTTAATGAGCCCCTAATTGTAAATGAAACCATTATGGGAAGCAGAGAAATAAGACACAGTTGTCCAGGGCCCATCTGGGGCTGCTTAACTCATCTAATCTCCATATTGAACTCTTAAGAGGCAAAACAATGTGGTGGAAAGAATTCTGACTTGGAGTTGGGAGACCTGAGTTTAAATCCCAGCTTGGATACTTATAAAGCTGAAACTGCGTAGGCTCCGATAAGTCATTTTACTTACCCAAGTCTCAGTTTCCCAATGATTAAAATGGGGGATGATAACAGTAACCACAGCAACAATAATGCTTCTAGTAATAATCCACCACCTACCTTTTATGATGGTTGTGAGGGAAAGTGCTTTGTAAACTCGGGAGTGATTCTTGTAACTGTTTGCTTTGCTTTACTTGTCTCCTTCTCCAAAGAGAGGGGTGGGGTCAGCTGTCGACCATCCAGGTTGCTTGGCTGGTCTCTATTCTCCTTCAGCAGGGGGGCACTCTGCTCAGTTCTTGGCAGCCCAAGGAGGTAGTTCTAGGAGCTTGGGCTAGTCAGAGCTATTCACTCAGCTTGGAACTCTCTCTGCCTGACAAGGGAGCTGCGTACTGTCAGGGTGTGCAGAACATAGCTAATCTAAGTTGCGTCTTGGGTTGGCACGGTGCCTTCTCATGCTGCAGCCTCAGCCTGTGTCTAATGACAAAGCCCAGCTCCCTTAACTGGGTGTCAGCGAGGCTAAAGGATTTTAAAAAAATACTTGGAAGGAGACGTGCCTGGCAGCTCCAAACCACTGATTGTTGCCAGTGAAACAGCAACAGTGCCTCAGCTGGAGAGCTAGGGTGGCTGGAGCTTGGAGGAGTGTCTGATGACACTTGGGCTTGGGTGTGTATGGGGTGGTGGTGTTGGAGGAGACAAAAGAGCAAAGAGCCTCACATTTCTGGAGCACTTTCTTTCCTCGAAACAATCTGGTAAAGTGGGCAGTGCAGGGACTATTATCTTTGTCTGACAAATGAAGAAACTGGGGTAAAAAGAAACGATTGTCTTAGGATCATGTAGCTAGTGGGTGTCACTGACTCAGCTTGACCTCAAATCTGTACAGCTTCATGATCTGAGTTCTGTTCCAGACTGAAATTTTAAAATCTTTTAATTTTTTTTTTAAATTTAACATTCAAGAAAAGAAGGTTTACTTAGTGGGTTGGTAGATATTCTGAGAGTGACTGTTTCCCTGATCTCTACATGGAGGATAGAAATCTTTTTGTAGCAGTTACTCCAGTTGTAACTAGGAGGTTCCAAGCCACACTGATCTCAAAACAGGCCCCTGTCTTTGGACCGAAAAGACAGTCATGGCTAGGCCTGCGGTGAGGAGAGCTGGGTTTGAACCCCTGCTTCCAACACTTGCAAAGCTGTGCGATAATTTCCCCGAGTCTCGGTTTCCTCAGCTATCAAATGGGGATGATAAAGCCATACTAAGTATTACAGGGTTGTGAGGAAAGGATTTTGTCAACTTTAAAGCACTGAAAGATATATGAGATCCTGAAGGCTGAGTTTTCCCACTGGGGTTGTTTCACTTCTTATTAGAACCTCTCAGTGTCCCTGAACACTAAGGGATCTGTGCAGCTCATCCCCAGGAGCCCAGAAACAACCCCGATGACATGGGGGTGAGGGCTGTGGTAGGATCCCTGAGGAGATTCCTAATTCTCCAAAATGGGTCAAGCCCTGACCCATATTCCAGGTCCCACCAGAAAACTCACACTTCTAGAGAGGGCTCTACCAGTCTCTTTAAAAAACAGACAGCAGCCCCAACCAGAAAATTTAGCAACACCTATTCAAAAAGTCCTAATTGTAAAAGAGATTACTCCAGAAAGACCAGATCTCTCCAAGCTGTGGAGGAATATTAAAGGCGTCTAAGTTAACCTTCCCATTTTCACTGCATGGAGCCAACATTTTTGTCTCCTAAAGGATGTGGGCTGGTCATGCACGTGAACGAACTTGGTGAGTGTTTTTTGGCCATGAAGCTTGTTTGCCTCTTGTCTTACTTAAGGGTTTTGAGGGACAAGTTCTCATTCCCAGAGGTGCCTAGAAAGGAGAGTGTTTCACAACTTCTCCTTCACCTATCACAGGCATGTGTGAGAGATTAAAGAAAGGCCACGTTCAGGAACTATGAAATGGCTTACTTGTTTGCTAGGGAACCCTCTCTTCTAGCTATAAGTGAGCTACCATCATAGACCAGGGGAAAGGCCTGGGAGCAAGATCTGAGTTTGGTTTCTGATAAGTCAATTCATATTTCTGAATGCCTCAGTTTCTCTATCTGAAAAGTTGGAAGCACAACTTTTACCATTTAGGGATGGTATGAGGCTGAATAATTGTGAAGCACTTGAAGATGGAAGATGGAAGATGGAAAAAGCATCATCCTTTGGGGCAAGGGTATTGGAATGTTCAACAATTTTTTAAACTGAATTTGTGGGTTTTCCTGGTACCGTTATGCATTCTCGTTGGACATAATGGCAGTCTGTCCTATGTCCCAAGGTGTGCAGTCTCCTCTTCAGGACAAACTAGCAAGGTCCTCATACTCCATTTTATATAGGGTGGATTCTGGAGTCCCATGTGACATTAGTGGAAACAAGTCCTGCCATAAATCTAGGCATCTCAGGTCACCAAATGATACTGAGAGCTGGTGGGTTTGAATTGCAAATGGAAAATTTCAGGGCTCTTAAATCCCTAGCAATCATTGGTTTCTGGGGCATAGTAGAAAGAATGCCTGATTTAGAATCCAGAGATCTCTCACAGCAACATGTAATTAACTACCTGTTATACATGGCCTTGGACAAGTCATAGTTTCAGTTTATGCATGTGTGAAACAGGGACAAAAAAGTCGGCACTATCCACTTCACAGAGTTGTTGTGAGGATCAAAGAGATCCACTTTGTAAATAAAATGGCTTTGGAAATTTAAAGCATCGATTAATAGTTTTTTTCCCCAAAATCATATCAGGGATTAAATAAATATTACTGAATTGAATTACATTTTTACATAAAGGCCTGTTGTTATTGACCCATCTGGCCTCCATCCTCCTGAACCTGCTGATCACTCTTTACTTTTGAGAATAATTAACACCGATATCTTATCATACTTAAAAATAAAAAACAACAACACATTTTTCCCCCTTTGGTTTCTGATGAGTTAAAAAAGTAACTCCATCTGGCTTTCTGGGAGTGTCAGGTGAATGGGAATAAAGGAGGAGTGATGTCTTGTGTGTGGGACTTTGGGAATGATTTCTCTAGTGTGGCACATCTCTTTAGGGTGCCAGTTACACGGTAGGGCTCATACCCTTTATTCCGTAAAGGTGTCTTATTGTTGGGTAAGATACTACATGGCTGTCCTTGACCTTTTCAGAGTCTACTAAGGTCTTGTAGAAGTTGGAATAGTTTATCTAAAGGGAAGCTGCACTTGGCCTGAATTCCTTTTGGGCATTTGACCTTGGACAGGTCATTTCTCCTCTTGGCCTTGGTTAACTCCTCTGTAAGATGGGGGCTTGACCTAAATGATCTCTACAGTCTCTTTAGTTTCTGAAGTGCCTGATGTTATGTTATGATGGGACTGGGTCTAGTAGGGGCCTATAGGTTTTATTAGAATAACCAGAGAACTACTCTCCTTGAAGCGACACCAAGGTGAATGCAATTTCTAAGGCCCCCTTAAGGACCAGACTCGTATGTTTCAGTAAAACTTTCTCATCTCTGATGCTTCTGGGTTTTGAAAAGGTAGCAGACGCTTCTTACCACCAACACAAATGCTAACGGGAGGGAAGGCCTGGAGAGACCACTAGGACTTTTGGGTAGAAAAGTATAATCCTTCCCATTTTTCAGGAAAGAAGTAATGTTGCCCCTTTTTTCTCCTAACATTATCCCAAACCAGACCAAAGCAGGGGAAATTCCTTTTGCTGCTGATTTGTGACTAAGCAGAAAGAACTCACTCGTGTACTAGCAGATCTTTGAAATGAATCATCTCCACCATCACTTGTATGTTCTCTTTGGCAGCCGAGCAGAGGTTGTGTTTCAGGTAGCAGTCCCGTTGTAACTGGAATACCATCTCCTTGATGGCTGGGCACTTCCGGCTGATGCAGCTGAACTTGTGCCTCAGGCCATGGGCTTTACACTTCAGGGCATCTTTGATGAAGGACTTACCCTGAGTAAAGATGGGAGGAAAAGAGGAAAAAAGTGCACGTTGGAAGATATAGGTTCTTGTACTCAGTCTACTGCTCATAGATCAAGAGATAGAAATGACCCTAAATGCCACTGACTCCAGCTCTCTCACTTTACAGATGGGGAAACCAAGGCACAGAGAGATCAAGTGACTTGTCAAGGTCACATAAGCTGTGACAGAGTCAATATTTGAACTCAGGTCCTTAGATTCCAAAGCCAGTATTCTTTCTATAGTCCTCCGTTGTTTCCTGCTGCATAACCTTGAGTAAGCCTCTTCCTCTCTCTGGGTCTAAAGTTTTTTTCCCTATAAATGAAGCAGCTAAACTAGAAAATTTCTAAGTCCCTCACAGTTCTAACAGTCTATCATTCAATATGTTCATGTTTTGTGTTCGTTCTTCCTGGACCAATATGGGGCTGATGGCTGTGATAGTTGTACTTTAGAATAACTCAACAAGTGAAATGTTGTCGTGGGAAAAGTAACCGAGTTGGAATCAGGAACCTTGGAGATTTGGGCTCAAATTCTGGCTCTGACAATTACTAGGCATGTGACCTTGGGCAAACAACTAAAATCTGTCTGAGCTTTGGGTTCTTCATCTGTAAAATGGCTAACAGCAGCTACCTAGGGGCAGCAAGGTTGCATAGAGGATAGAGCACAGGCCCCATAATCTGGAAGACCAAGTTCAAATGCGGCCTCAGACACTTATTAGCTGTGTTATTTTGGGCAAGTCCCCATTGCTCCAAACCAAACCAAGACAATAGCTACCAACCTTTAGTATTGTTGAAGGAAAAACACATGGTAAACCTCTAAATGCTGTTAAAAGAACAAAGTGAGCAGTTGTGATTCTTATTAGTCAGGAACTTGAGAAATAGTAAAGCTCTTTCTGCCTTGTTAAAGTCTCTTTTTTTTTCTTTCTGCCTATCACAGAAACTGTCTCTGATAGAAGCCCCACTTAGAGCCAGCTGACTTTAGGCAGCAGTAGCTTTTCCTCAGAATTATCACCGGTTGGGTTTATACCTGCTATCTCCCCATCCCAATTCTCCCTCAGGGTTAACAAAACTCTGGTTTCCCCCCCCCCTCCCCCAGTGGAAGGTTCCTTTTGCATGTGTTCAGATTGTAAATGGATTCCTCAGTCAGCTGCAATGAATAGCTTTCCTCTTTTTCTTTCTGATTCCATTTGCAATCTCAGAGAGAGGTATTAACATTGACTTTTCTCATTCCTGCTAGAAAGCCAGCTGTAATGGAAAGATCACTGGCTCCAACATCAGAGGACCCAGGTCTGACTTCTGGCCTCTTCTTCTTATTGCCTCTGTGACCAAGGACAAGCCATTTCCCCTTTTTGAGTCTTAGATTCTTCCTCTGTAAAATGAGGGGGTTGAATTGGATGACCTCTGAGGTCTCTTCCGGCTCTAAATCCTATGATCCCTCATGCCTAGGATCCTGATTCCCTAAATCCCCATGCACTTTCCTCCTACACCTTCCGGCGGAAAGTTCCTTTTCATTGGAAAATGATCCCTATTCCTTTAAGCTATTAGGATTGTTGTCTCTGTGACACTTGCCTGGCGGAATTTGGAGATTTGAGCTACCCATCTGACATAGACACTCCCCCTCTTCCTCTCTCTCCCTGCCTGGAGTGGCCACGCCAGCCAGCTAGGCACACATCTGGCCTACAGTTTTCTTTCCTGGCAGCCCTATTGGTCTCTTCTTATCCTAGAAAGGAGACAGCTGTTAGGGGCTTCAGAGGGGATCTTGGAGCACTTAGCTTCTTTATCAATCTCCAATGGCAGATCAGGCTTATGCATCAAAGTATGCTCAAGTCCTCACACTTTCCATTGCAATACAAAGAACTGTTGCAGATGACTTTACCTCATGGTTTTTAGACAGACACAAGGAGACACACTGGAGTAGGTTAGGGCTGGAATTCTGTAGCTATTCAGCACATTTCTTTGGCTCTCCCTTGGAAGCAATTGTAATATTTGAATATATTTTCTTTGCAACAGAAAAAAAGCTATGTAGTTCCCTTTTCTTTCTTCTTAGCTCTTTGCTCTCCTCTTTCCTCTCCCCACACCACCACCCTCCTTAAGGACAAAAGATGAACCACTGTACAGGGTAATGGACACATCTGAAAACTTTCTGGAAACTGAAATCTCTAACGCTGAGAATTGCATATGTGTATATATGAGTTCTTAGGACCATAGTAATTTAAAAATATTTCAGGTAACTATCTCTCTCCTCTCTCTTTTGTCCCTTTACCCCATCATTCCAACATTTTAGGGATCTGTAAAGTATAAAAATTGAGCATATATATTGCTACTCCATCCACTGATGGAGAAAGCTAGCCTAGTGGAAAGAGCACTCCATTTGGAATCAAAAGACTTGGGTTTGAGACCTGCATCTGCCATTACTGACTATGTGATCTTGGATATTGGACAAGGTACTTGCTTCACCTCATCTGTAAAAGAAGACAGTACAACTAAATGAGGCGCAGAGACCCCTTCTAGATCCAACTCCATATGATCCCTCCATGCCATAGTCTTTGGGGAACTTCTTGGGGAAAATTTTTTTTATCATCTGGCAGTTAAGTCATGGTTGAAGGACCTCTTCAATTTTGCTAAGTTGCTCCTATAAGGACAGTCATACTGAGCATTTAAGCCTGTCTCTTCTTTACTCCTTTCAGAAGAAATGAAATCGTTGCCCCATGGGGCACCAGGTCTGCATGCAAAGTCCTCCTAGTCTGGTAGGGGTGGCCACTGTTGGCTTCACTGGCAAAGCCTTTTGGAGCCTGGGGCTAACTTCATAACTCACTGAGGCATCAAACCAGGATCTTGGTAGAAAACCACTCTACTAGGTTTCCTAATTTCAGGGAATGCCAACATTATCTTTGTCCACAGGAAAGAGGGATGGGGAAGCAGAGCTTCAGAGCTCATCTCTTCTGCTGTTGTCTTTCTGCCATCTCTCCGTGCCACCTCTGGCATCTCCCAAACACTACCTCAGCCTCTAGCCTGCCAGTCTCCTTTTGCCTACTTCTAAGGAAGGGGAGGTGATTCCACAGTTACTTCTCAATGCCAAAATCAAGGGGAAAACATTTGAGATGGGAGACAACACTGCTTTGTATGCATTGCCTACAGAATGACACCGGCTGATGACTGAGGATTTTCTAAAACTACACTATAAACTTCAAGGTCAAGCCAAAAGTAGCTGGCCCATCCAGATGTTCTCATCTCTCCCCAGTGAAATGGGAGAATAGGTTTATAAGACTTAATAACTGGATGCTTCAATGATGTATAAAATGGGCTGGGGAGAAAATGAAGGCAAGGAGCCTAATGTCATATGCTTTCTGAAAATATATTTTTATTGTCAGTGTTAGAGCCAAAGATTTTTTTGCTGTTTGGCTGCCATGCCTGATGTAGTGAAGCTTTTTAAATTCTACTTAATGTGAAGCTAGCTGGAGTATATTCCACCTAGATTAGGACTAGTTAAGGTGGAGAACTGAGAGTCATGGAGGTTTTTTGGTGACAGTGGAGAGTGGGGGAAGGCAAAAACCATTCAGATTATCCCCCTGGGGGCAGTGAAGTATGGTTAGAAAGAATTCAAATGTTTGCAGTTAGAAGATCTGGGTTCCAATTCCAATTCCAATTGCTCTGGCAATTCTTAGTCAAGTCCCTTCCCTTTCTCTTGCCTCAGTTTACTCATCTGGAGGATGAGATGGGGATGGACAAGATGATATTCTAGGTTTTTTCTCCCCAGTCTAAAATCCTATGATGTTAGTAAGAGGGGACTTGTTTCTGTGACTTCTCAGCTTCACCTAACCTTCCACATTAGCCTATACTAGCTTCTAAAATACTGTGTTGGACTTACCCAGCCCTGAACTGTGTGTTTGCATTAGGGTGGGAGCAGGAATGAGGGGTGGCAAGTTGGGGTGCTGTCTCAGGACTGGGGCTGTCTTCTTGGGTGTGCACTCTTTGTCCTGACTTTGGTCTACATTGCTCAGATTCCCCAAGGATTGCTCAACTCTCTTTATTTCACTTTGCTTACGCAGACTCAGCGTAAGAGCCCAGAAGGGTTTAACACAGAGTCAATTCTGTGACCCCCATAATAGCTTAACTGAGCACTAGGGGAGGGGACATCAATATTAACTTTTCCTTTTGAACTTTTATGAAATCTGCCAGATTAGATTTTTTTTTTAAAGGCTGAGGAGGTTAAAAAAATGTTTTTCCTATAAGCATTTCACAAAGCCTATTCACATCACATGTCCAATGACATATCCGGTTTTTCTTTACCTGGGCATCAAATTTTCCAGCGTTGTGCAGGAAGGTCATGCAAATATCATGCAGCCCTCGAATTTCACAAGAGTTGTTTTCAAAGCACTCAAATACCCCACATCCCACGTCGCCAGCATTTACCAAGCAATGCTGGATTTCCGCTAAAACAAAGATTTCAAGACAAATCCATACAGCTAGTTAGATTGGGGGACCAAGGAAACATGAATAGAAATGACATTTCCTAATGTCCATTTCAGGGCACACTGAGCACAGGGCATTGGGATGTAGTGAAAAGAAAAACAAAAAACAAAACCCAGTTATTTGCAGGATTCAGACCAAACCTACATTACAAAAATAGTATCCAAAAAGGACAGTGTCCTGCCATTCCATGTCATCCTACCATTTTCCCTGAACCCTTAGAGGTAATATTTTGCTTTAGAGCAGATGTTATTTTAAACCCTGCTTATTAAGCCTACCAGGCAAGTAATTTTTTTTAAATAGCCTCCTCACCTCGCTTTTACATTTGCAATACTTCACCATTTTGGTGGTATCAGTTAAATAAAACATTTGTCTCTATTTAGATCTGTAGGAGCTGCTGCCTATTAAATCCCATCCATTTCCTGCCTGGCAGAAAAGGATCTTTGCCAAATGGAGTTTCAATTCAGCTTTATGATTCAACACCTAAAAATTAAAACAAAATTCCTATTAAGGCAGTGCCTCGAAAACCATCTGCATTAAAAATACCAAGCTGGCGGAGCTGTGGTTTGCAAGGAGCTTAGGAAGAGAGTCAACTTGGGGGCAGCCTTCAGGGTTAAGTGAATGATGCCCAGAAGCTGAATGATCTACTCAGTTAGAGGCTCCTTTAATTAGAACGAGAATGTGACAAGATTTCATTTCATTTTCCACAAACCCCAGCAGTATGATCGGGCTCAGTCTCTCTTTCCCTCTCTCTTCCTCCTCCTCCCCATAGGGCAAAAATTTCTTTTCTTCTGAAAGGAGTAAGAAAGAAGAGACAGGCTTAAATGCTCGGTATAAATTAAGTAGTGGAAAAAGCAATGAATTTGAAGTCAGGGGAGCTGGATTTGAATGCTAGGCTTATTAAGCACTATCTGTACGACCTTGGGCAAGTATTTTACCCTCTCTCCATGTCACAGTTTCCTCAATCTGTAAATGTGAGCATTAGACCATCTCTAACGTTCCCGGCCCTTGGTTCTACCGGACACTCCACCCCTGTTCCCTCTTAACCTCATTTAAACGGTGATGAAATGAAATCAAGATAGGCTCACAGTGGACTTGTGACAACCAGCTCTAGGGTAGCCAGTAACTTGGGCAGCACCTGGATACACACGACTGAAAACCACAAGTGACCTTGGAAAGTCAGCGCTAGAAGAAACCTTAGAGATAACCGTCTATCTCTTTCATTTTACAGTCCCAGAGAAGTTAAGGGGCTTATCCAAGGTCACACAGTAGGAAAGAACCCAGTCCCTCCCTCTGGCTCCAGTCAGTGCTTTCCCCACCACACTTGGTTGCCTCTCGTGCTATATTAGGAATTATATTGTGCTATTCTCTGGGAAAGCTTTACAAGCAGTCCTAGAGGGACTAGTGGTTGGGGTGGTGACTGACTCTTTGTGAAGGTTTGGATAAGATCTTGGATTTAGAGATGTGGGGCTGAAAACTCAGCTGATGCCTGTGTTGGCAACATGGATGGAAAAGACCCTCTCCTCTCCCCTCCCCCACTGCAGTCGTAGGGTGCAGAGAATATTTCTCGCTCCTGGGCTTCACGTGTGGCTAGCCCCTAATGGGCATTCGTGCATTCCAGCTCGCACGGGGTTTGAACTAGTGCCGCTGCAGCATTTACACGGTTAAAGAGAAAAAAAAAAAAAAGGCGTCCGGGGGTGGGAAGAGCGAAGAGGCTGCAGGAAGCTTTTCTTTCGCTCTGGGAAAAGGTCCAGCCCCGTGCATTGCACGCTTGGGCTCTTCCAGGCAGCTCGCCCACGAGGGTTTGAGGCGCAGCGGCAGCAGCAGCCCAGTTCCCGGCCAGTTGCATCATTTTTTTTTTTTTTTCGCTCACTGCTCTGCGCCAGAGAAGAAGGCAACCGCCGGTTTTGGATCTGATCCCGCCTCCCCCACCCCATCCCCAACTCTGAGCTTGTCTGAACCAAAAGCCGGTAAGAACCCGAGGTCCCCGGCTCAGGAGAGAGAACTAAGTTAGCTGCTCGCTCACACAGCATCTTTCCAGATGGAAGCCAAGGCGCTGGGCTGAGTTTAAGCGAAGTGGGGGCATGAGCCAACTTCCCAGAGCGCAGCTTGCGCCTGATGCCCGCAGTCTAGGATTGGGAGCCACGCTCCTCCACATCGATCAGCTGCCCAGGGTCATAGGACTGCGAAGTAGAAAGAATCGCAGAGATCCATCCCCACCCTCCGCATTCCTTCCCACCTCCCACCCCCCACCCCGCCTCCCTTTTCAAACAAACCAGGAAACTGAGGCCAAGAGGGGAAGTGATGCTGCTGCACTGTGTTCGCTTCTTTAACGCTTTCAAATACCAGAACAGCAGCAAGCAGCCCTACCCCAACCCAGGCAGTTCATTGCCACGGCAACACGTGAGGATTCAGGGCTACGAGAGCTTAAGCATTTCTTTGCAGCTGAAAAGTCAGGAACCGGCAAGCAGCGTGCCGGGCGATCCGGGGGTGGCCCGGGAGAGTTTGCATGCCCGACAACTCGTGTTTTCTCTGGGGCAGAGAAAAAGAGAGTGAGAATGAGAGAGAGACTCGTGCACCCATTGCATTATAGGGGTGGGTGGTGGTCACAGACTGCAAACCCCAGCTTCTTTACAGTCACTGTAGCCCCAGTGAACCTACCTGTATTTTGCAGGGAGAGCCGCCCTTTCTGCGGAGAGGCTCTGTCCTGCGTCCCTTCGGGTGGGTTAGTGGCTTCAGTCCCCAGCACCGGATCGAAGCTGGCCAACACAAACGCCAGGGTCACTAATTGGCTGAGCCGCTCCACACACATGGTTGCAGTTACAAAGCTCCCGCTCAGAGAACCTTTACTCTTTGTGTTCTCTTCCTCTTCCTTCGAGTATTCTCCACCTCTTTCCACTCTTCCTCCTTCTCCTTTTTCCTCCTCCTCCTCCTTTCTGACTCCACAGAGCGCTCGGGAAGGGAGCTCGGTAACCTCTCTTCGGGGAGCATGTGACCCGTGCCGTTGCCAGCGCTGTGGAAGTGCCCAGGAATGGAAAGGATGGTGCTTCAAATATCCCTGGAAGCTTTGGTGTCACTTGAATGAAGGAGTCGAGCAGGTGTTACCCCCGAGCCCCGACCAATCCCAGCCCCATCCCCGTTTGCCTATATGGTCAGGGGGCGGAGCTTGTGCCTAACTACTACATACTAAGGGAAGCGAATATTAGGAAAAACTTGCAGACCTGGGGTGCTGCGAATGTCCACATCTATACACATATCCTTACCCATCTATATATGTTCATATACACTGTTAATGGGGGGGGGGAAGACCACAGCTGTTTGGAATTTACCTGAGGCTCGGGCGTTAGGGCCCAGAAGCAGGAGCGGAAGCTGGGAGAGAGCTCCAGTCCTTTCTGGGATTCAGTACTACTGATCCGGGAGGAGAGGCAGCCCGGTATAGCTGAGAGCCGGATTTGTAGTAGGACCTGCGTTACAATGCTTCCTTTGCCTTTTATCACTTGCATGACCTTGGGCAAGCTCCTTTCACCTGTCTGGGCCTTTCCTTATCTGGGAAAGGAAGGCGTTAAGCTAGACGGTCTATTTTTTAAAGGTCCTTTTCACCTCTATAGTCTTTTAGGGTAGGAGGATACTGGTTTGCACCTTTGGAAAAGTTTCCCCGGATCCCAGTCATTAATTCATAAAACCTCCGGCATAACCTAAGGGTAAATTTCAGCCGGGTTCCTGGTGAAACAGCGCAGCCCCAGAGGACACTAATTCTGGTCACTGTCATAGTTTGATTTGGGGGTGGGGGTGGTAGTGGTGGGGGTGGTATGAAGAGAATGTTCCGGGGCAGAGGGAGTAGAAATAATATTCTGTTTAAGCACGCCCCCCC
>CM053595.1:45939677-45960434 GCA_028646575.1 Pseudocheirus occidentalis | reverse complement strand
ATTCAGAGAAAGAACAGATAAATAGAAGTGTGTATAGCATGATATTACATATATATATACATATATGTACATACACACATTTGTGTCTGATGGTAGCCAATCTTTAGGGTAGAGGGGGAGAGGGAAGAAAAAAAAGGAAGAAAAGAAATTTATGTGATAATTTTATTATACATTTAAAAAGAATAGCAAGTTGTGTGTAATAGATTTTCAGTTTTACTTAGTCATCTTTTTTCTACTATGCTATAGAAATGCTTGTTTTATTTCATAGAGTTAAATAAAATAAATAAAAGAAAAAAAAGAAAAGTTGGAGCTCCTAATTTCATAGATTTAGTGCAAGAAGGGATTTTTGAGGACTATCCCCTCATTTTATAGGTGAGGAAACCGAGGCCCAGTGGTGATAGTGATCTAGGGAGGGTGGTTAGATTGTAAGCTTATAGCTTTAGAGCTGGCAGAGACCTCAAAGGCCATCTAGTCCAAATCCTTTATTAGAAATATGAGGAAGCAGAGACTGAGGGACGTTAAATGATTTGTTCAAGGGCACACAAGGAATATCAGAGGTGTGGTTGAGCCCAAGCCTTCTAAGTCCAGAACCAGTATTCTTTCCACTATACTAGCAGGAGTAGATAAAATAGTCACAAATGTCTGATTTAAATAATAAATAGGTAATTGATGCTATAAATCATAGTCCAAGGCAGCATTGGGCTCCCACAAAGTCAGCTGTGATCTATTGCCAGATGAATGGGAATTGAGGACCAGAGGATGGCAGTCTGAAAGACTGACAGGTTGCAGTGGACTGGGGTAGTCAAGGAGGTTCGGTGGAGTGAGTAGCACTTAGGCTAGAACATGCTGGATGGTTAGGATTCGGATGAGCAGGGAGAAAGAAGAGAGAGGCAGCGTGCCATATTGGTAAGAGCCTGGGACTCGAAGTGCAGATTCCAGCTTTTTGACTTAGCTATGTGACCTTAGACAAGGCACATGATTATGGTAACATACTCCCTTTTACATGAAGCCCTTCCTCTTCTCTTCAACCTTTACTGCAGTCTTTTCCTAACCACTCGGTGCGTTTGACAACCCGATATTCATTTGGTATTTATTCTGTGTCTACTTCCATGTATATTTGTTATTTCCCATGATAAAAGAAAGATCCTTGAAGGCAGGTCTGTTTTGTTCATTGTATTTGCATTCCTGGGGGCCTAGCACAGGCCTGGCACAGAGTAGGAGCTTAATAAACACTTGTTGATTGATTGCTGATGATAGAAATCTGGGCATAGTAGAGAGCTAGCCTTAAGTTAGTAGGACCTGACTTGGGATTCTCTCCCTGACATGTACTGGCTGTGTGACCCTAAGTGTCCTATAATAATGAAATTACAGGTTTGGCCAAAAAAAAATATGATGGTATTAATGAAGATCGCTATTTTTATTGTGCTTTAAGGTTTACAAAATGCTTTTCTTACCAAAAATTATCCTAATTTTGATACATGTTATTCCCATTTTACAGATGAGGAGAGTGGGGTTCAGAAAGGTGAAGTGATATGCGCATGTTCAAATGGTTAGTATCATCAGAGATGGGATTTGAATTGAGGTTTCCTGACTCAAAATTCAGTCTGCTTTCAGTCAGCTTTCCTTTAGTGTGACCCTTGGGCAGGCAATCTCTCTAGGCTCCAGTTTAATCGTCTGTCAAATGAGGTTGTGGGATTAACTGATCTTCTGGTCACAGGAACCAGGCCAGGGATGAGTTTCTGGGCCTGAGGTGATAAAAGGCTGGGGTAGGCCAACCAGTTAACTTACCTTGGTAGGAAGAACTAGGGCAGCATCTCCCTGTGCCAACATTGAGGGAGCTTAGCTACCTGGTTCACCCTAAGCTTGTATCTCAGCCATAGGAACTGGGGTCTTACCAGACTTCCTACTAGTCCCCCCAGTTCCAGCAGCTAGTTTCCCATACTATTTCCCAGTTCATTCTTCTGGTTCTTCTGGGTCCTAGGGTTATGTATCTGAATACCCTGAGTCTGAGTTCCTGTTCCCTCTTTCATGCCCAGACTTCCTTCTATTGCCTCTTCAGAGGATTGTACAATTCAGAGATGGAAGAGGCCTTAGAAGAGGCCATATGGTCCAAACCTCTCATTTTTAGAGGAGTAAATGGATGACCAGAGTCGTTACATGACTTCCTCCAGATCATAAAGACAATAAATGACAGTGCTGAAATTTGTATGTGTCCCTCTTAAACATTCCTTCAGTGACTGCCCAGGTTTTGTGGGTTTCTCTAGTCTTTGGCTCTCAGCCATTTCTATTCTGGCCAGCCCCACTGATGAATAAGCCCTGCTTCTGGTCCCATAGCCACCATCTTGGTACAGACTCTCATAACCACCCACCTTATACTGTTGTGGTAAATTCCTAACAGGTTTTGACACTTCTATTATTTCCTCCCTTTAATCCATCTGTCATATTGAAGACAATCCTTTTTATGCACATATCCAGGCAGTCTCTCTAAATGCTGTGACACTTCAGTGACATCCCATTGCCTATAGAGTAAAATTTATGCTCTTTGCCTCTTATTCAAGGACCTCCACCACATGGGGCCTGCCTATTGGTTTAGCTTGTGTTCTTAAAATATAAAAATATTTGTAAAGCATGAAATGCTACACAAACATAAGTTACTATTATTATTCTTATTCTTATTATCTTCCTCTCATTATGCTATGTTTTAGTCTCACTGGATAACTCATGGTGTCAGGAACATGCCCAGTACTTCCACATCTCTGTGCCTTTGTTCGTGTCACTCTCTAGTCCCAGAATGCTTCCTGTCCGTAACTGTAGAATTCCTACTCAAACTTCTGGGTTATGTGACCAGCAAAATGGAGGACTAGAAATTTTCTTTGATCTTTATGACCTCTCAAGCTTCTCCAAAACAGAAATTAAGTGTCAAAGATAAAAAGAAACTTCATCTGTCTCTGGTCTAGGATACCTGAAACCCAGCCCCATGAACTGACTCCTACCTCCAGCCCACTCAGCACTCCCTCCCTCACTGCCCACTATACTACTAGCAGCAAAGCACAGAGTTCATCACAGTCACTCAAAGCAGAAGCCCAGTCTGGTAAAGCATTAATTGCCCAGTATGGCTTTGAGGGTCCAACTTTGAGACTCTAGCAACTAGGTAAATTACCATCAGAGAAGAGAAAGTCAGAAAGTTAGTAACAGCAGAAAATGAAAGAAAGAGTATAGAAATGACCAAAGATCTCAGGAAGAAGAAAAGTCAAAGAGCTTGAACACAAGCAGACAAATCAACAAGGGAAACATTAACAACAGAAGGAAATATAGCCTCCAGATCTAGTGAAGAGTTCAGGCATATAGGAACAAATACTGCTAAACAAAGAAAATCAATTCAACACTTGATGAGACAGAGGACCCTGGGGAATTTGAGGAGAACATGGAAACACATGTTGTTCCAGAGTGATTTAAAAGAGAAATGATAATTAGGAAAGTAAAATTTATGTCCTGTATAGCAAAAATAATTGTCAGAATAAGAAAAACTTGAATCTGAGATAGCAAGTCTCACCAAAGAAATAAAAAAGAGCAACAGGTTGGGAGTTCAAATACTCAGAAGTGAAGGATCATCTAGAACAGTAGTTTTCAACCTGTGGGTCACGATCCCTTTGGGGGTTGAACGACCCTTTCACAGAAGTCACAGGGGTTGCCTAAGACCATTGGAAAACATATTTCTGATGGTCTTAGGAACTGACACACCACTCCTCTATCCATCTACAGGCAAGTCCACCCACATGCAGATATGCCCACATATGTGTATTAAAGGGTTGCGGCATTAGGAAGGTTGAGAACCACTGAGCTAGAATAAGAGAAGCAAAAAAAAAAAGTTACATATATTTTATCCAAACAAAACACATTGATCTTGAAGACAAGATGTGTAAGGACAACATAAGGATGATAAGTATACCAGAAAAACACAAGAAAGCCTGAATACCACAATGCAAGAAATAATGCAAGAAAATTGCCCAGAGCTTCTGAACAAAGAAAATGAAATACCAGTTGAAGGAATTCATAGGTTGCCTTCAGAAAAAAAACCCAAGACTGCAAACTCCAAGACACATAGTGGTTAAACTGAACAATTCAATTCAGAAACAACACGTTCTGCAGATGACCAGGAAGACGACTTTCAAATACAGAAGAAAGGAAATCCAAGGAGCACAAGAGTCTGTTCCTCCCAGAAAATACAGGAGAGGACAGAATGATGTGTTGTGAAAAATGATGGAGTTCGGGATGCAGCCCAGGATGATAATAATTGGCAAACTGTATGAACTATATAGTTATAAGTATTATATAGTTAATATATAAATATAGTTAATATAAATATAAACTATAAATATTGAAGGAATATAGCTGTCAAACCTGAGCTTAACTATAAATGAAAAAAAGATGGATATCCAATAACAAAGAGGCATTTGAAGTATTCTTAGAAATAAAACCAGAGCTGAAGAGATTATTTGCTTTTCGAACACCCGAAGCAAAAGTCATGTGGGATGCGTGTGTGTGTGTGTGTGTGTGTGTGTGTGTGTGTGTGTGTAAATGAATGCAATGGTCAAGGAAAGCAACAGAAACAGAATGGTAGAGAGACCAATATGAGCCTTTTTTCTAAATGTACAGAAAGAGAAAGGGAGGAAGGAAGGCACAAGTTAGGTGGAGGAAACAAATAAGCATGGGGAATTAGGGATAGAATCTTCTGACACTCTGACTATACGTGAATGTATTTTTTTTTGTGGGACTACATTACAAAATAGAAGGGTGAATGAAAGGGGAGAAGGGATTAGGGGGATAAAGGGAACGTATGGTGTACTTGGGTCAAGATGGGGATGAGCAATGAGGGGAAGGTGACCCCTGTATTCTCTAAGGGAGAGAAGAATCTAAAGGGTGTGGTGAAGAGGAGGGGGAATGGTTTGAAAAGGGAAAGAAAGAGGGAGCCCTTGTTTTGGTAGGGGAAGGGAGTACTGCTAATGAATGCTCCTATGGGTGAAGACAGATGTTCTGTGAAGGGAAATGGGAGACTCTGTGCTGGGTGTTGTCTGTGGAATTTGGTGCTTGAAAAAAGAATTTGTCATAACTTGGGAGTAGGGTAGTTGGAACTACTAGGGGCAACTGGAACCTGGAGGAGTTGGGGGACATGGACCCAGGGAGGAGGTAACCAAGTGAATAATATATTAGATGATATATATCAGTGGTGTGCTGCATAGTCAGACACCTGGAGGCAGGGCACAATTCCTAGCATGGGGCAGCATCCTTTCTGTCACCTCCAGGAATTAGTCTTGTTCTAGGAATGAGGGATATTGGAAAAGGGGAATGCAAAGGGTACCCTTGACAAAGCAGTGCCACATATTGTCTAGAGGGCAGAACCCAGAACAAATACCTCGAAATTTCCATTCTATGAAGAATACAGATAATAGAGAGTATCTAGGAGTCATGAACCAGAGAATAAGGGTCTGGAGTAAACGGGAAGAAAGGACAGATAATAAAGAGAGCGAGACAATCCCTCCTCACTCTTTAAGCCCAATTCAAATGCTGCCTCTTCTAGGAAACCTCCCCTGATCCCTCCTGTTGATGACCCCTCCCTCTCTAAACCCCATGGTCCAGAGCACTTTGCGTGCTCCCCTAGGACATCCTCATTGTGTCTTTTTGTTTTTTGTCCAGGTGCTATTTCTTCCCCTTTCTGCCTCCCATGCCCCTAAGACTACAAGCTCCTTGTTGTCAGGAATTGGATCTTACCTTAGCTTTCTCTCTCTAGCACAGTGCACACAGTAAGTGCTGAATCAGTGTTAATTGAGCTGAATTTTGATATATTCAGGAAGTGGTTATCTTCTGCAGAATAGACCCCTTATAGACTATAAAAGAAGATCATCCATTTCTATGATTTTTTTTTGTCTTTTCAGAGGGCAGAAGGAAGGGCAATTGGGGTTAAGTGACTTGCCCAAGGTCACACAGCCAAGTGCCAAGTGGCTGAGGCTGGATTTGAACCAAGGTCCTCCTGACTCCAGGGCTGGTGCTCTATTCACTGAGCCACCTAGCTACCCCACTATGATGTTTTAAGGTTTACAAAACCTCTTTCTCACAACCACCCTCTGAGGGAGATAGTCAAAGTATCCCCATTTTATAGATGAGGAAACTGAGGCCCAGCAGGGACTTGCCTGGAATCATAGGCTCATTCTTGAACACTCCCATATTTCTCTTCTAGTTTCTCTTCGCCCCTTCATAGGCCACTTTACAGAACTCCCCTCCCCCACACATAGTGAGCTCTGGACAGTTACCTGTGCTACATGAATACAAAAGGACCTCAGGTGCTGAAGGGGAACTCCTGGTATGGCAGCTTCTTCCACCTATCTATGACATAGCAGGTAAGTCCTGGGGAACAAAGTGACTTGCTCAGGATTTAGTAGCTAGGAAGGGTCCCAGGCAGGATTTGAATTTAGGTCTTTCTGTCCTAATGCTCAATGCTCGGTCTCTTGTGTCGTGCTTCCTCTGAGCTGTTATTAGTTGAGTAAACAGAGCATGCCCACCCAAGATCACACAACTCACCAGGGGCAGAATAAGGGCTCTTCAAGCCTCTCTACTCCAAAATGTTACTTTACAGATGGGGAAAACAGTGGCCTGTCAATGTGAAATGACTTACCCAAGGTTACACAGCTGAAGAACTGAATCAGTATTTAAATCACTATCCTTGGGCCCTAAAATCCAGTGCTCTTTCCATTCCACCACATTGCTTCCTTGAATGAGAAACTCCTGCAAAATATTTTTTAGAGCAACATCGCCTCATGTTCCTTTTGGGTTTTGCAGGAATTGGAAGGCAAAAACTTGGGATTCTATATGCTGAGGCTTGTGGTCCAAGCCTGACAAAAGCTCTTTCAGTATTGAAATAACTCTGCTGCTCCAAGCTCTCAGCCCATTTCTATTAGCAGCAGCATTTTCTCTTTGTCTAGAAATTGCTGTGCTAGTGTTTGCAGAAGGGGTTCCTCCCTGCTAACTGTGTACTCATTCAGCACTCCCGAAGACAACCTTCCTAGGAAACAGGACCTCTTGTCCCACTGGGCCTCCCTCTTATTTATCTTGTCTTCAAATGAGTCACTGCTCTGCATACATTATTGATGATTCACTGGCTCCGAAAGTGGCATCTGATGCCTTTCAGGAGACTAAGCTGGACTCCATGGATTGAAGCCACTGATTGGGGGAACAAACATCTGGTAAAAATGTAGATGGCTAGTAAAAGTATCAGTGGGCTGGGAGGACTTTGGGCAATAATCTAGAAGGCTGTTTTCATATTATTAGCCTTATTGTCTGGGTTTACTCCTGATGACAGTCTCTCCTCCAAATTGCCTTTCCCTTCCCCCTCCTTCCTCCCATGTGTCCCAGCTATGAATTCAAGGCTACCAATCTCTATTCTGTCATCTCATTAGGTGGAGTGTTACCCACCTATTAGCTGTAAGGTCCAGGAGCACAGATCTGAGTTTCATCTTAACTTCTGATCTTCTCTGTTGCCTGGTGCAATGTTCTTCACATAGCAGGTGCTCAGTAAGTGTATATACTCTTGTCTGCCCTCTATTACCCGTGTAGTAAGTAGATTTCCCTCTCTAGGGCTCAGTTTTCTCATCTATAGAAGGGGGAGGTTGGAGCAGATGAACCCTAAGATTCCTTCCCACTTTGACATTCTGTGATGCTTTGATGGAGGCAACTGAGGAAAGACACAGATTTATGCCTTATTTGGACAAATCAGTTTAACCCTCTGGGCTTTCATTTCTTCCTTTGTAAAGTGAGGGAGTTGGATTTGAATAATAGGTGATCTCTAAGAGTTGTATGCTTTTTCCCAGACTGATAATCTAAGCTACAAGTTTCCCTCCAGCTCTGACATCCTCCAAGGCCTTTGTTACCTACCTGCCTGTATCTCCTGTCCAGAGAATACTTCTAGTTAGCACTTTTTTGTTCTCTTCCTACCTTACTTTAGCTGTTGATGCTTTAGCAGCAATTCCATCACCCTCCTCACAGGGTCAAAGGGCTACCAGGGGTGGAGAAGCTGAGGCCTTGAGGCCATGTGTGGCTCTCTAGGTCCTCAAGTGTGGCCCACTAGGTCCTCAAGTGTGGCGCTTTTGAATCTAGACTTCACAGAACAAAAGAATTCAGGTTCCCCACCCCTGGGCTAAGCTTTCCTCAGGTCCTAGGCCAGGCCCGAAATTGGGTGTGTAGTGGGTAGGCTGTACCTCTATTTGTCACTCTATTTCCTAACAACTTGGTGTGGGTTCAGGAAAAGCAGGGTGACAAATCTGAACTGTGTTTTCTACCACACTCCCTTCCCTCCTCCTTCCCAGGGTAAGCCCCATTTCTGTGGGGCGTGGACTGATGGGGGTGGTAGAGCAGTACTGCTTCTGTAGCCTTCAGTAGAGAGCAGCTCCTTGCCTTTGAGGCTGCCCTGAAGTTGAGGCTTCAGCTGTGGGGATTTGGGAGGTAGGACCCTTACCCTGGCTCAGGGGGTGGGGGGGAAAGGGTCCCTTAGTGTTCCACGGTCCCTGCTTGCAGAGTAATTGTGCTAGGTCGTTCCTTGGACTAGGGCCAATTCCAAGGCTCCTGGGTCCTTTGCTACAGACAAACTCTAAATGTTAGGAATATTTTCCTAATGCCAAATTGAAATTTATTCCTCTGTAACCTTTATACCCATTTTCCCAAGTTCTGCCCTCTGGGCTCAAGTGGAACAAATCTAATATTTCTTCCACATAACAGCTCCCACAAATAATGTCCCCCCTTTTATATATTCACTTCTTTAAGCAAAATACCCCTTGTTCCATCAACTGATTTCTGCATGACATTGTTTCTAGTTCCCTCACATCTGGGTCACCCTCCTCTATCCGTGCTCCAGTTTGTCCGTGTGCTTCTTAAAGGGGGTGTCCCAGACTGTACACCATGTTCCAGATGTGCCCCTATGAAGGCTAGAGGACAGTGGAATCACCACTCTGTTTAGTTTGGCCTCTCCATCTCTATTAATGTAGCCTAAAATTGTGTAAACTTTTAGGCCTTTTAGCAGAGGGCCTGATCCCTCTCTCCCTTCCATTGTTAGGGGCCTCCCCATGTTTTGCTTGCTTATTTGTATACATGTTACTGCCTTGTAATAGAAAGTAAGTTCCTTGAGGGCAGATGACTGTTTTGTTTTTGTCTTTGTGTCCCTAAAGCTTGGTAAAAGGTGCTTAATAAATGTTTGTTTAGTGTCTGAACAGATGACTGGTTCTCATGTCTCACTGTTAACTCCTGTTGAACTTGCAGTCCATTAGGACTCTCAGATCTTTTCTCCCTGAATTGTTGTCTACACGTTTTTCACGTTTTGTAGTTGTACACCTGATTTTTTAAAAAATGACTTCGACCTACTTTGGCAACCTCCATCTCAGAGATGGCAATTCACAACATTCAGAATTTGGACAGAGCTGAATGGAGAACAAAACGTTACCTGGGCTTTTGCCCTAGTCATCTGTCCACATGTTGTGGGTCATTAGACACTGGGGCTTTCCAAGCAAGGGGAGTTGTCCCTTTAGTAATGTGGGGAGAGTGCTCTAGGGAGCCACAAGGAGGTCTGCAGCAGGCTGACTGAGTCACAACTGAACTCTGAGCCAGAACTTCTGGTTCAGTCATTTCAATTGTGTTTGACTCTGTATGACCCCATTTGGGGTTTTCTTGGCAAAGATACTGGAGTGGTTGGCCATAACTAAGGCAAAAAGGATTGAGTTGATCAGGGTCTCACAGTTAATAAGTATTTGAGGCTGGATTTGAATTTGGGTCTTCTGGATGACAGGCCCGACACTATTCATTGTGCTACCTAGCTATTTAAATCTTGGCTCCAGCTCTTACTAGACATCCATCCATCCATCCATCCATCCTTCCATGTCTGTCTGTCTGTCTGTCTAATCTCTCTCTCTCATCTATCTATCATCCATCTATCTATCATCTATCTATCTATCTATCTATCTATCTATCTATCATCTATCTATCTATCATCTATCTATCTATCTATCATCTATCTATCTATCTATCTATCTATCTATCTGTCTATCTATCTATCTATCTATCATTTCTTCTCTCTGCTCTTATATTCTTCATCTGAACTGGGGACTAAGACTGGACTGGTGATCTGGTTGTTATCAAGGATTCTCTGGGAAGAAAACATTCTCCACCAGGGCAGGACTGCACTTTTTCTCCAATAAGGTCTCAGAGAGGTGTCAAATTCATGACCCTTGGGAGTTCAGTCCCAACTAAATAAAAATGTAATTGGGAAATATTTAATCAAATAAATGAAAATATGATACAATTTAGATGGTGTTAATTTGTTGTCTTCTATGTCAATATCTGTTTCCATTTGAGTCTGATGCCTCTAGCCAGAAAACACTGAGAGATTAAGTTACTTTCCCAAGATCATAAACCAGTATATGTCAGAGGTGAGATTTGAACCCACATCTCCCTGGCTCTCTGTCTACCACAACTGCTGCCTCTTATCTATAAAACAGAAAAATAATACTTCAATATTTTGTAGATAACAGCATAACGCTTAGGCTAGCCATCCATCGGGTTATTCTTCCCTCTTACTTCATATCCATCTCATTTCCTTTTTCAGTTATACATAGTGTCTTAGATAGCAGAGCCTTAATTGATGCTTATAAGAATTAATTTTAAAAGCATTCGTTAAGCATTTACTATGCACAAAGCATCATTCTAAGCACTGATGATACAAACAGAAAGGCAAGGCAGTATCTGCTTTCAAGTAGCTTATGTTCTAAGAAGAGTCAAGATGTAAGAGGTTTCAGTTTCAAGTCAGATGGTGGTACTTAGGGCATGGTCTCCACCAGGCCCCCCTCTGCAAAGCAGATTGTAATGCATCTACTTTGATATCATTTCCATGAATAAAATCACATAGATTTCTGATGTTGGACCATTTGATAGTGCTAAGGATTTTGGCGGTGAGTACTTTATTTTCTGGCTTTTCATTAGCTCAGATTTGTGGCTGCTGAGGAGGCAGAAGTTGCTAGGTGGCTTTCCTCTCAAATCAAGACCCAAAATGATGGTGGATATCCCTTTCCCTGCAGTGTAAGCCTAGCTGGTTATCGAGTTACTATCTGACTTGTTGCTTAGGAGATCCCAGTATAAGCATTCTCTCTCTCTACCCTGTTAAGTTGTACAATGAATCCATGGCTTGCTTCTATAACTGTGAGCCCCCAGCTAAAGGTTTAGTTTTATAACTATCTCCTTCGGTGCGTTGACCAGTGGCCTCTCTTCACTGAATCTGGGTGATAATAGTGCACAGATAGTGTAGTGAGGAGAGGCGCCTTTAACTTTTATCACAGCTGCTTACTTGAGACAAAGCAAACATTTAGGCACAGAAGGCAAACACACTTTTAAGAAGCGGGGCGAGCCTCCCTCCCGGGGGAGATATCAAGTAGTCATCCTCTCTGATGAGAGCACAGCAATGGGAAGGGAAATGAAAGATGACTGACTCTGGGCTTCAGGAGTCAAAGTATTTTAGCAAGGTACTCTTTGCCCTGTGTCTTGCGTGTGATTGAATCCTCATTTCCAGAGTCTGGTACTGCTGATATCATGCCATCTTCCACTCTGTGACATCTGCTTTCCAGGTCCCATGTGTGTCCTCTCTCTCCCTGTCTCTCTGTCTCTGTCTCTCTTTTCCTGTCTCTTTGTCTCTGTTTCTCCCTTCCTCTCTTTCTCTGTCTCTATCTCAGTCTTTCTCTCTCCCCTTCTCTCTTCTTTATCTCCCTCTCCCTCATTACCTCTTGATATCTGCATTCCAGGTCCCATGTGTGTCCTCTCTCTCCCTGTCTCTCTGTCTCTGTCTCTCTTTTCCTGTCTCTTCGTCTGTCTCTGTCTCTCCCTCCCTCTCTTTCTGTCTCTGTCTCGGTCTTTCTCTCTCCCCCCCCCCATCTCTCCTCTTTCTCTACCTCCCTCTCCCTCATCACCTCTTGCCTGGCCTATTGTAATAACCTAACTGATTCCTCTACCTTTAGTCTCAGACTTCTTCGATCTATCTTTAACAAAACTATCAGAAAAAACTTCCAAACTCAAGTCCTACAATGTCACTCTGCTCCTCAAAAACCACCATTCACTCCTTATTGCCTTTAAGTTGGAGCAAAAACCCTGCAGCCTGGCATTCCAGGCCTTCCGCCGACCTCTCTAGGCTGCTTTTCCTCCCTTATTTCTGGGTGTTCCCCTTCATGCTTTCTCCATTCTGCCTCAGCCACAACTCTCATTGACCCAAATGTCCATCTTGCACTCTTCTCATCTGAGTGCACGTGGGCATGCTACCCTCCCTCTCTGGAATGCACTTCTTTCTCATCTCTTCCCATCAACATTCTTCCCTTCCCTCAGGGTCTATCTCAGGTACCACCTGTCCCATGAAGCCTTTCCTCATGTCCCATTTTGATGACAGTGAGATGGACTCCCTCTGATTTCCAGAGATTTTGTCTGTACACTTTGGCCTGTATCACACCCTATCATGCATCGAACTTCTCTGTGCACACGCCATCTCTCCTCAGTAGATTTTAAGCAGCTTAAGGCTAGACCCATTCTTCATTTGTGTTTCCCTGGTGCCTCTTGATAAATGGTTGAACTGAATTGAATGAAGTTGAATGAACACCAGACATTAAGAAAGGGTTCTGAATGCAATGGTTCTGTGATCTTGTTCATGTGGATACTTGTTCCTTTATGCAGTCTCCAACCATACCTGCCTGATTATCTTGTACAGTTCTTCTCCATCTTCTCCTGTAAGTCTTCTAGAGGGATCCATCCAGCATTCTGAGGTCCTTCCCCTAGGTCTCTTGTCACTGCATGAATAGCAGTGGAACCCTCAGATTTATTAATTGGTTGTCCATCAAACTCACTTAATAATAATCAAATAGCTAACATATATATAGTGTTTTAAAGTTTATAAAGTGCTTTACATGTCATCTTGTTTTATTCCCACAACAATAAATAGATGTTGTTTTTTTAGCCCTATTTCACAGATGAGGAAACAGACTGATGGAGATTAAGCCATCTACTCAGAGTCAAATAATAAGTTTCTGAGCAGAATTCAAACTCTGATCTTCCTGACTTCCAGTCCAGTCCTCTATCCATTATGCCACCTTGCTGTCTTGTGATTGGCCTGCCTCTTTCAGGCATAAATATCTCTGTTGATACCCTTTCCTCTATCCTTTATGCACAATTCTTCACTAATAGTTTTCTACACTAAAAGTATCAGGTCTTAGCCGGATTATTTCTTTTCTGGAAACCAGAAATAATGGAGAACATCTTTGCCCTCATTCATTCCCCTTAAGGTCACTCGTGGAGTGGTTAAGGATGCTTTCCTTTAACCCAAGATTTAGGAAATATAGAAGAGGAGGAGGATCAAGGGATGGTCAATAACGAAGTAGAATCCTACAGGGTCTTGGCCGCTGGCGAATGACTGTGTAGACACTAGTGAAATCCATTTTAATCCGCTGACTTTGACTGGATTCATTATTTTCCCCCAATCTCTCAGAGGAGCAATACAGAAATGCGATGCTTATGCAAGCAGTCACACATGATTTCTAGCCCGAGGCTTCAACTGCTCCTTCTATTCTCTTTCCCTCCCCCCTTCCCTTCCACAAAAATAATTCAACATGAAACCAGCAGCCAAGGCTCTTCCCAGTTCCCAGCAGGGGGGTTTCTCTTTGACTTTGGAAGAAATTCAAATATCCATCTCCTCAGTTTGGTTAGAGAAGCTCCTGCTTCCTTACCTTACTCACCAGCACATACCCTTCCATCTAGTGCCATTGGTCTCCTGGCTGTTCCACTAACTAGACAGTCCTGGCTCAAGGCATTCTCTCTGGCTCTCTTTCACGCCTGGAACTTCTCCCTCCTTTGCTCTGACTACTGACCTCCCTGGCTTCCTTAAAATTCTGACTAAAACCCCACTTTCTACAGAAAACCTTCCCCAGCCCCTCTTAATTCCAATACCTTGCTTCTGTTATTTTCTACTTATTGGCTAGATAGCCTGCTTTGTATATATTTTTCTGCATGTTGCCTCCCCCGTTAGACTGTAAAATTAAAGGAAGAAACTTGTTTTTTGTCTTTTTTTTTAATCCCCTGGGCTTAGCGCTGTGCCTGGCACACAGAAAGTACTTAATAAATGTTAATAGATTGATTAAAAATCATCATGTTTGGAAGTGATTCCATGCTCAGTCTTAGAGCGAAATGATTTCTTAATTGTTCTCCTAGAGCACTGGCTGAGAGGATATAGCTCACATTCCACTTTAATTCAATAGATGTTTTTAAAGCATTTACTATGCAAAAGTTGCCGGGTCAGTCAATCAACAAACATTTATGGAACTCTTACTAAGTATAATACCTTGTGCTGAGGATAGAGAAAAAAATGAAAAACAGTCCCTGCCTTAGAACTTACTTTCTACTCAGGAGACACAACTCATACTGAGAGAATTATATACGTGAGAATCTGAGGAAGAAGAAAGTAAGTACTAAGACATAAGATGGTCAGGAAACACTTCTAGGATATGCTGAATCAGCTGAAACCTTGGAGGAAACTAGGAATTTTAAGAGGTTGAAATGAGGGTGTGCATTCAGGCACGGGGGATAGTTTGTGCAAATGCATGAAGATAGGCATTGTGGGGCCAAGTTTGGGGAATACCAATTAGGCACATTTGGCTGGAACATAGAGCACGCAAAGGAGAATAATGTGAAATAAGTTCCAATGGGAAGTCATATACAGACTGGCTTTATCAAACTTTATATTTTATCCTAAAGCAATAGGGAGCCTGTGAAGTTTTTAGCATAAAAGTGACACGGTCAGATTTGTAGATTCAGACCTCAAGAGGATCTTAAGAGATGTCCTCCCAATTTAAGGTCGCAGAGGAGTACCTTTTTTAGATTTCACAGAAGAAGACTTGTGTGTGTGGTGGAATGGGAGAAGGGAATAAGTGCCTGTTATGTACCAGGCATTGTGTAAAGCATTTCACAAATATTATTTCATCTGATCCTCATGGCAACCCTGGAAAGTAGGTGTAATTATTTACAATAGAGGAAACTGAGGCAGAGAGAGGTTAAGTGACTTTCCAAGGGTCACATAGCTAGTAAATATCTGAGGCCAGATTTGAACACAGATCGTCCTGACTCCAGACCCAGAACTCCATCCATTGCATCACCTCACTGCTTGGAAAGTCAGCTTAACAAATCAGGTTCCATGGAATGTTGATTAGACAGGCTTTATTGGATAGAAATGAGTCGAGTCAATCTTCATCAGATAAACCAATCGCCCACAAACTGTTCTCAGAAAGATTTTGATATTTATCATGTGTAATCCTTGGACAGTCAGTCCACTTCTCCCGGTGCTCAGTTTTCTCATCTTTATAATGGGGGGAAGATCTCAAAGGTGCTTTATAGCACTAAATATTATGGTGTGTGAGTGCATGTTGTACCTGAAGGGCAAGAAAAGTGGATGGAACCCCTGTGGGTCTCATTCCTTGTGATGTGAGCCAGACTTTAAGTCTCTGCTGAGATGCAAGGTGAGAGCATCAATTTTCCTTTTTCTCCCAAAGCTGAGCTCCTCTGCCACAGGGTGCTATAAATACAAGAGTGTAATTATTCTTCTTCTAAGCCCTGTCTAAAACAGGAATAATACTGATCAAGTTTATTTTTAATTTAAAGCAACTCTGAAGAATCAATGAGATGAATTCTCCTAAGTAGGGTTAGGAAGATGTAAGGTGGAGGAGCAGTTAGTTTGATAAGGGCTCATTGGGATGTGGATAGGGGGTGGGAAATGCAGTACTCCTGTTTCTTCTTCATAAATAAACCTGGCTCTGTACAAAGCCACAGGACAGCTAGATGGCACAGTAGATAGTGCTGGGCCGAGAGTCAGGAAAGCTCATCTTCCTGAGTTCAAATCCGGCCTCAGGCACTTACTAGCTGTGTGACCCTGGGTAAGTCACTTAACCCTGTTTGATTTGGTTTCCTCATCTGTAAAATGAAATGGAGAAGGAAATGGCAAACCACTGCACTATCTTTGCCAGGAAAACCCCAAATGGGGTCACAAAAAGTCCAATATGATTGAAAATGACTAAACAACAACATGCTACATAGACTACTATGAGGGCACAATCAGAAAGCTCCTTGAGGGAATGACCTATGTCTTATCTCATGGACATATGGCACCTGGGGCCACTTATCTCATGCACATATGGCACTGGGGTCATCTCCAGTCATCCTGATTTATATCTTGCCTCTGGATCCAGATGACTCTGGAGAAGAAAATGATGCTGGTGACTTTGCACAGCCCTCCCTCACTTAAATCCAACTCACCAGCACGTCATGGCATCACCTCCCTGTTGTCATGGTCTTCTTAGAGAATGCAGGACAAACAACATGCTGTAGCCTTTTATGCCCACTTCATATCTTTTCATGCCATATGAGCTACTTGTTTTTTATTTCTATGAGAGCTTATTGTTCATTAATATAAACTATTTTTTTTGTGTGTGGTGGAAAGCTTTGTGATTGCTGAAAAAACTATATAGCTTCCAAGATTTGATTGTCTCTTCTCCTTCTACTGACCTCTAAGCCAATTTCATTTTTCATCTACAGTGTTTGACCAAGATGTTCATACTGATGGACCAACTCAATAGGTCGCTTATGTAGCTTCATGTCATAATCTTGGCAACATGCATTTTCATCCACTTTGCTTTTCCTAAGTGGATGTCTATATCAATTTTTCCTGAGACTGGTATAGTAGATGTTCAGTCTTTGTTTAATTGAATTGCCCATAAGTTGGTCAATAATAGGGATGCAGTGTGATGTAATGGAGAGAAAACTAGAACAAATGGCATTAGACTTGGGAGTAGAATCTCAACTCTGATGTTAACTGGATATGTGACTGGACAATTCACCTAACCTCCTAGTGGCATTGTCCCCTCATCCTTAAAAAGAGGCACATTTTCTACTCTCTCAGGGCTGTTGTGGAAATTAAATATGAGCATTTCTGAAAAGCACAAGTGCTATGCAAAAATGACTATTAAGAGTATCATGGGCTCTATGTGGCCCAAAGCCAGAGGAATGGAGTGATACGTAGCAGCTGAGATTTTATCCTCTTCTTTGCAAAGGTGAATCAAATGGAGAGGGAGGGAATTATTGTCTTCTCTACATTTGAGGGGACCATCTGGTTAGTATTTCTTGAGATTCTTTGTGGTTAATGCCTTCTTGGGAGAGAAAGGGAGAAATGAGATCTCTTAAATGATATCAAATTCACCTGGTCATTTTTCTTTACTAAAAAAAAAAGAAAGCCTCATAGGTAGTATAGTGTAGTGTATTAAAAAAACACATTTGTATTTGGGGTTAGAAGTTGTTGTTATTCAGCCATTTCAGTTGTTTCTGACTCTTTACAAACAATTTTGGTTTTTTTTTTTGGCAGAGATACTGGAGTGGTTTGCCATTTCCTTCTCTTGCTCATTTTACAGATGAGGAAAATGAGACCAACAGGGCTAGGTGACTTACCCAGGGTCACACAGCTGGTAAGTGTCTGAGGCCAGATTCAGAGGCAGGTCCTTCTACCTCCAGTGCCCAATGCTCTATCCACTGAGCCACCTACCTGCTCTGAAGTTAGAAGATGTCATTTCACACGTTAACTCTGACAAGGGATTGTGGGCAAATTGTTTCAACTCTCTGGCTTTTAGTTTCCTTGCCTGTAATAGGGTGGTGTTAAATTAGAATCAGTAGTTCTTAATTTTTTTGTGTCATGGAAGTCTAGAGATCTATATATATCCCTTCTCAGAATGTTTTTAAATGCTTTAAATAAAATACATAAGATTAGTAAGGAAACCAGTTATAATCAAATATAGTTGCTGATATATATATTTGTATTTACATGGGTGTATATATGAATGTATATCTATATATATTTCAGTTTAATGGACCCCAAGAATCCCTAGACTACATGGTTTCTGGGCATGTAGTAGTTTAATAAATGTTTAGTAACAAAGGTCCTCCTTTGTATAATTGTCTAGGAGATGTATGATATTCATACCTCACAGCGTGTGTCTATCCTTGGGAAGATCATGAGCTCCCAGAAAGCGGGGTCTAAATTTCTTTTCTCTGCACCTCTAGTTTAACCAAGCATGGAGCTCTACACAGGTTGGGAGGGGGCTCAAATAGTGATTATAGAACTGAGCTGCAAGAGAAATCATCTATTCAAAATGTTTATTAGTGTTGGAAGAAAAAAATGCAATGGGAAAATGTACAGATCTCAAGACCTCAGTCCGCAACTAAAATCCCTATCACAGCTTACTCAGCTTACTTAGTGTCAGGTCCTAGATCAAACTGGATTGTTTCTCTTAAGGGGATGGTCCAAGGGAGCATTAGTCTCTAGCAGAAAGTTACTTGTTTAGTTGGGTTTTGAATGTTTTTCCCCCCCTCCCCATTTTATTTTCTGATGTCAAAGTATGACAGTGATGTGGGCTGGTGTTTTCTGTTGACTTAGTGTTGGGTGTCAGCATTTCCCTGTACTCAAGCTTCTCATTCCAGAATAAGAGAGCTATTCATACCAAGGAGAGGTGTTCAGATCCTCTCCTTAAGATGCAAAGCTTAAAGTAAACATCTCATCTTTATTTGGAGATCCAACAGCCTTCCCCAAGGAAGGTTCATAAGAAAGTATATACTTTATCCAGTTCTGAGCTTAGCACAAGTCTTCAGGAAAAGTAGGGACTAGAGAAATGCTTTCCTGGTTTTAATTCAAAATATTTGTAAAAGGAATATGACAGAATCACATGGAGAATCTTTAACTTTCCTTAAATTTCCAGTTGTCTGATTTCCCTGAGTACAACATTAGCAGGCAACACTCTGTAGTCAGTGGGGAGAGAGAAAATAACCTGAACTACAAGCAGTACTTTCTGCTCCCAGTAATGTTGTAGGCCAGCAAGGAATTCACTTTATCTTTTGATAAGAGAAACAAACCATCACAGACACACTCACACACACAACACAGGTCAAGGCATATGATTCAATTTCCAAAGTAAGCCATTTATAACTGAAATGAAGACAGGAAAATAATAAATACAAAGATTACGTATTTACAATTGCAGCAATGACATGAGACGCCAGTGGATGAATGAACACAACATTTTTACACTGAGAGAAGAGAAAAAGTCATGCCGCAGACAAGCCCACCCCAGGAAACTGGGAGCCACACTGATTGAAGCAAGAGTCATGGCTATATCTCTGGCAATCAAAATTATTCTGCTCAAATGGCCTGCAAAATGATAGGGAACCCCAGAGGGGCTTACTCCTCCCCAATTAAGGCAGCGGCACAAGGAGCTCAGTAATAAGTCCTTGGTTTTCCTGAAAGTACAATGTGGTTTTATTAGGCCAAAGCCAGTCTTGGTGAATCCCTGCTCCAGCCCTGGTGGAGCTGGGAGCTGTGGACCATGCAAGGGGTGAGATGACAGAGAATAAGGTATGACTGGAGGTGTTGGGACTGTTAAGACTAGCCTTTGGCAGTAGACACTTAGGTGCAGAAGGAACCTGAGTGCCACCTTCTCCCTTTTCTGCCTTATTCTTTAGATTCTTCTAAGGGAAACCCAAGATACTGATGTGCACATCTCAGACAGAAATATTTTGGACCCTCTTCCTAGGGGAAGGAAGACTCTACCCCAAGAGTCCCCTTAGATTCTGTAGTACCCCGGGATAGTATGCATTAGAGGTGAGAAAGGATAAACTTTTATTTTATAGTGTAGAGGGCAAAGAGCTAGAGAGAGAGGAATTTGAGTCAGAAATCCATTAATAGTGCCAGTGGGCTTAAGCCTACTATTTCCTTCCTCTGTTTCCTTCCTTTCTTCACGTTGACTTGCTTCCTCACTGCAAACATTTGACTCCCCTTCCTTGGAAATTTAATATCAGGTTCTCCTCAAAGTGGACTGTCTTCCGAAAAAAGCAGGTACTCCCCCATCCAGGCTAGCCAAAACCACACCTTTTCTTTTCCCTCCTTTTGGATTCTGGTAGTACAGACCCCTGTTTTAGACACAGCTCCAGGGAACAAATAGTGTAGGCTGTTCCTTAGCAATCTGATAACGGGGAGAAACACTGTTCTTAGGGAACACTGTGCAGAGTGTGTGTGTGTGTGTGTGTGCGCGCGTGTGCGCACGCACACTTTCTTCCTCAATGTAGGACTCTTCCTAAGGGGCTAGAAGTCCACATTAGTTACACATTCATTTACAGGGCTTCTGCCTGCATTCTACCAATGGTTTAAAGAAAATGGGAATCGCGGTTCCCCAATTGTGGGAACTGGTTCCCAAAATGGTTCATTTTGAAAAATGAACACAAAGAACAGTGTATGTTTCCATCATGTACATGGGGTCATAGCACAGTGCTTTGGATTGTAGTAGGTGCTTAATAAATGTTGGTCAGATTGGGGTGGGAGGAAGAAAGAAAAACTAATAGAGAGGAATGGCAGAGGAGGAGTCCAAGATTTGGAGTCAGAAGACATGGGTTAAGGGGCGGCTAGGTGGCGCAGTGAATAGAGCACCGGCCCTGGAGTCAGGAGTACCTGAGTTCAAATCCGGCCTCAGACACTTAACACAAAAAACTAGCCATGTGACCTCGGGCAAGTCACTTAACCCCAACTGCCCTCCAAAAAAGCAAAAAAAAAAAAAAAAAAAAGAAGACACGGGTTAGAATCCTAGCTCTGTAACTGACTTCTTGTATGACCTT
>CM053595.1:45925459-45939177 GCA_028646575.1 Pseudocheirus occidentalis | reverse complement strand
GTCACCTAGCACTTTGATTTATGTCTCTCTGACACACTTATCAAATAAAAGAGTGTAACATAATTATCTGTACTTTCATCTCATCCTACAAGATCCATAAGAACAGGGATTATTTCTTTTTCTAAGTATTCTATTTTTATTAATAATATTATATTCATGTACAAATATATCCCTCTCCTCTTCTCACTCCCCCCTTGCCTCTGTGAGTCATGCTTTTTAAAAAATTACAAAAGAAAAAAACCAGTTCAGCAAAAAGAACTGACACTTGTCCATGTCTGACAATATATGTAATATTCTACACTCATATTTTTTTCTGTCATTTTCTCAGCTCTTCTCCAAGGTAAAGATTAGCTTGCATCAGTTCATATATGCCTTCCCTTGCTTCTCTGAATTCTCCATATTAGTTATTTCTTATGGCACTGTAATATGTTATTACATTCATATTCCTCAATTGAAAGATATCTATTCATTTCCAATTTTTGCTGCTAAGAACATACCACTATGGGTTTGATGGTGTATTGGGGACCTTTATTTCTGCCTGTAACTTCTTCGGGGATGTATCCATAGCAGCGGGATCTCTCATTCAAAGATATGAACACTTTAATAACTTTCTAAAAAGCATAATTGCAAAATGTTTTCTCAAATGGTTGGAATTTAAACTCCTGAAAGAATATATTAGAGCGCCTACCTTCCTGAAGCCCCTCTAACACTTTAGTATTTCCACCTTTTATCATCTTTGTCAATTTGCTGAGAGATGAAACCTCTGAGCTGTTTTGATTCTCCTTTCTCTTACTAGTGATGTGGAGCAGGCTCCCATATGATGCTTCTTTTAAGAACTTTCTGTCCAAAACCTTTGACCATTTTTGTTCAATGGAAGATTCTTGATCTTATATTTTTGTATCAGTTTTCTATAAATCTTTAGCATGCAAAGATAAATCTATAAATCTTTGATGTGAAGTTTTTTTGCAGGAGAGAAAGGAAGGGAATGGAAAAGGGAAGGAAGAAGGGAAGAGGAGGGGAAGAGGCTGGCATAGGATGACAGTGCCATAGATTGCAAAGAGGTGTTCAGGAAGATAAAGATTGGGTGCCCAAAAGTAAGTTTGACCACTGGTCAACTGTGCCCAAAGACTAGTCCTATTCCACCTGGGTGGAAAGTTAGACCCACATTGCCAAGCCAGTTTTCTTGGGAAACACATAGAAGAGACTTCAGGAAATGCCCTTCATTGTTGACATGAGAAAGAATAGAAGCCAATAGTGAAACCAACTAACAGCAGCCACACTTGAATGTTTCAATCCAACTTTACCTTTTTTAATGTCACTATTTTAAAAAAATATTATTGGAGTGATTTCTTATCCAGTAAGGGACTATTAGCATTGGGATTAGACCTCAACTAGAACTCCTAGCTCCAAATTCAACCACCATCTCTGACACCCCAGAATATTGCTTCTCCTCTTCATGTTTCTGTCTCTTAGTCAATGTGTTTAGGAAACAGAAAGATGTCTTTGGCCAGATGTTTCAGGATCTTTGGCTGTGAAAAAGGATTTGGATTTCTAGTTCTTTAATGGGTCTATTACAAGACAATGAGAGACTTAGAACTAGAAGAGATCATAGAGACCACCTGTACCTCCTCCCTTATTTTACAAATGAGCAATTGAGTCTCTAAAAGGCTAATTGACTTGCCCAAGGTCACACAGGTGTGTGGCAAAGCTCAGATTTCTCATTCTAAATCCAGCTCTTTCTCCAATGTACCACATTGGCATCTCCTCCACACTTTTTCCAAGGTGGCACCAGGGCACCACACTGGTCCCCCATTCTGATCTACCAGTTTATATCTTTTGCTCCCATGTGATCTCTTATCCATGTGCTTCCACAAATTCCTCAAAATGGAACCATTCAATAAATTAGAGACCTTCTGTGTGTATGTATGTGTGTGTGTGTTTAATGTAACAAACACATATAATATATGTGTGATAGATACAGACATAAAATTTTGGATACAAGTACAAGGACTCAGACCATCCATCTTCTGTTCCTTTATAATGACACACTATCTTTTCCAAACATATATATCTTTGATGATGTCTAAAGTAGCCTAGGCTGGGGTGGCTAGGTGGCATAGTGAATAGAGCACCAGCCCTGGACCTCAGAAGGACCTGAATTCAAAATCAGCCTCAGACACTTGACATGTGACCTTGGACAAGTCACTTAATCCCAATTGCCCTGCCTTCCCCCCTCCAAAAAGCAAAAAATAAATAAATAAAGTAGGCAAGGCTGACTCAGGCCAATCTGGTCATTTGGATTCAAGATTCAAATGAAATAAGACACACATAAGAGCGTCTCATAGTTAACAAAAGGAAGTTTAGTTAGCTATAGCAAATGGATACTCAACAAGGATACAGCATTCGTTCAGTTGGGCATAGCTTTCCTGCCTCTTTGTTGGCCAGGTTGGCTGCTGGTCAGAAGAATGAAGGAGGAGCTCCAGTGACGGCTTTTTTTCTGCTTAGGTCACACCAGGAAGCTATATCAAAAGCTCAAGCCTTAGCACCCTGAACCAAATAAGTCTCGAGGACAGTTTCAATAACATTAAGGAAAAAAACTAGCTTCCCTTCATTCAAAGCTGATATTTCTCCTATGGCAATGTCTTTCATATTATTTCTCACTTTACCTCATCATTATTGGCAAAATTGTGCAGCCTATTATTTAACCTGACCGGGCCTATCTCCATCATTTTTTTGGGTCACCCCTAATTTTGATGACTTCTGAGGCAAGGAACATTTTGAGATCATTAAATGACTATTGACTTTTCCAAGTGTCATGTGGCCTGCTCTTGTCTTCCACTCAAGGCCTAGCACACCTTTAACTTTCTCCCCAATCCCTCCCACCTGGCAGTGAGCCAGAACACCACTCTCCTTCCTCAGAAGTCAGGCCAAACACTGGCTGTTCAGCAGCCATCAGCCCTGGAGGCAAGTATCTCTAAGTCACAGGAAGAGGGCAAAGGGAAAGCTAATAATAGACTCAGCAGCTTTGAAAATGAGGCTGATGTGAAAATTGTGATATCTGAGCCCAGGTCACACACTTCATTTCCCTAGCAGTCTTGTTGATAAGGCAGTGCTTGCCCAGATGAGAAAGAAGAACTGGGCAGAGAAAGGGGGTAGAATACAGATATAGTCAACTCTCAATTATCTCTGTGCTAGTGGAGGAGGATAGTGACATGGGCTACAGAAAAGGAGAGATGGCCCACATAGGAGCATTGCATTTTGAGTCTGAGGAGCTGGTTTGGAATGTTGGCTTTGCTCCATACTAGCTGTATGAAATTGAGCAGGGCATTTAATTTCTGTGAACTTCAATTTCTTCCTCAGTAAAATGGAGGGTTTAGTTGGATGATTTCTCGTATCCCTTTAAGCTCTGATAGTCTAGCTCTGTGTTAGAACAGAAATTACTCTACATCAGCAGTTCCTAATGTGTATCCTTCCAAGGGGTCCACAAAGGCAAAATTGTCTTCATGACATGTTTTAATTTCTAGTGTGGTAAAAATCATAGATATAACCCATACAAACTAAAGTTCTTTGTGGGGATCCTCAATAATTTTTAAGAGTGGAAAGGGATCCTGGGACCAAAAAAAAAATGAGAAAAACTACTCTATATGAAAGTCTGGGGAAGGCGTGGATTTTAAGATTCAGGCAAAGTAGAAGAAGAAAGTCAAAAGGCAGAGGTAAGACAGAAAAAAAGGAAAAGAACAGAGCAAGCATGGAGAAAATAGGGCAGAGAAGGATTAAAAATAGGTGGAGGGGGAAAAAAGAGATTGAAGAAGGAAGGGACAAGGGGCCTTTGGGACAGGGTTTGGTAGGTGACTTTCTCACTCAGAGGCCCCACCTTCTCCCTAGAGGCCAGGTTGCCCTCACTCCAAGCTTTCCTTGCCTCCCAAATGCAAGCCTAGGAGAACAATACAAGATGAGACAAGCCTTGGCATCCACTGTCTCCACCCACTGGGTGTGCAAGAAGCCGGGAGCAACCTGCTGACGCATCCCTCCCCACGGACCCACTAGGCTCTGACTCCATCCATCCCTTATTCCAGTTCATCTCCCTTTCACTTCAAGGTCTCCACCCAGTAATAGCCCCATATACCCTCCTCATGTCCTGGTCTCAGACCTGTGACGCTAAAACCAGTTGGGAAGCAAAATCTAGTGAAAGGAGCAGAGGATCTGGGGTCAAGACATCAGGGTTTGAACCTTCTCTCTGTCACCAACTGTAGCCTTAGGCAAGTCACTTCTTCTGAAAAATGAGAGGGCTGGATGTAAGGATCTCTAAGGTATATTTCAGCTCTAAAATCCTGTGATGCAATTATATTAAAGCAACTTTGGCGACCTAAGAGAGATAGATAGTCCAATATAGAGAGCTCCTAGGAGCTAAGTCACAGTAGACATCTTGGTGCCTTAAATTCCTAGGGTTCCATTAGAATCACTATATTCTTGAGCCAAAGGGCACAATTTGCTCTCTCCTCCCCGCCTCCACCCAAGCGGGCTAAGAACAGATCTGCAGCCCTTTGGGGAGCTAATCACTCTCTTTACCTGTCCCCTAAAATGGGTAGCTGCCACCCCTGGCCTTAACTTAAAAGGTGCTTATCACATGTCATCTGTGTGTATAGAATTGTGTTAAGGTAGAGATAGAGCAGTGGTTCTCAACCTTCCTAATGCCCCGACCCTTTAATACAGTTCCTCATGTTGTGGTGACCCCCAACCATAAAACTATTTTCGTTGCTACTTCATGACTGTAATTTTGCTACTATTATGAATCATAATGTAAATATCTGATATGCAGGGTGTATTTTCATTGTTACAAATTGAACATAACCCGCAGGTTGAGAAGCGCTGAGATAGAGTTTAAATAAGATACAATCCCTGACCTTCTTGAGCTAACAGAGAAATAGGGCAATAAGAAACCAAGCCAGGTAACTTTCCAATGAAAGTCCAATGTAAGAGGTCACTACTGATGGGGAATCTGGAAAGGCTTCCTGGGTAAGGCACCAACAATTCACACCACAACCACCCTAGTCCAAGCCCTGGGGCTCTCTTGCCTGAGCTATTAAGATAACTACCCTGTTGGGTCTCCCTGCTGCTAGTTTATCTTCCACATGTAACTGCTGGATTAATCTGCCTAGAGCACAAGTATTATCAGAAAGAAGAGACTGAAGACAGAAAGACCATTAGGACTCATTGACCATAGGCCAGATTATAGTCACAAGACTTGACCTGGGATGCTTATGGTAGTAGTGGAAATGAGAGTATGGATAGGGCTTGGTATATTCCTTACATTATGGGCTCTAGGAAAGTCCAGTGGCAGGAGCATCAGGAGATGAGTTCTAGTCCTGAATCTGGCTCTAATTATTGAGTGGACCCTTAAGCAAATCTCCTCCCCTCTTTGCTCTTTATTTCCCATCTCTACAAAATGGAGAGAGTAATTGTCCATGAGTGGTCATGAGAGTCAAATGAAATTAAGATATGATGGTACTTTGAGAAGTTAAAAGCTCCATCCAAATGTCAGTTTGCTGCTGTTTTCAGTCATTGTTAAGCTTAGTAGTGGTGCTAGTGGTATTTTTATTGTTCTTATAAAAACCCTCCTCTAATACCTGATCCTGAGATGGAAGCAATGCTGGGTTCTCCAAGGAAGGCTGCATAGCAGAGCAAAAGCTCCCACAGGACCTAACAAGAGGAGAAGGCTGCCAGGACAGTCCCAGGGATGGGCAATGCTTGCTTTCCTGGGACAAGTTGAGCTAAATAGCAGAGGGGCTCAGCGCCAGTATAATAGCCATGGAAGGGTGAATTCTTCAGCTACAGGTAGGGGTGAAGACTGCTTTCCAACAAACAGGTTGAGTTCTAACCCTGAGGGAGTGCAGAGGGCAAAGAGAACTGGCTTTGTGATCCAAATCAGAGGCCTGGGTTCAAATTGCACCTCTGACACTTAGCTGTAGGATCTTGGGAAAGTTTCTGCATCTGAAAAATAAGGAGGAGGGGACTAAGTGACTTCTAAATTCCCTTCCAGCTCTAGAGCTGTGGTGCTGTGACTTAGTAGAAAAATTCTAGGGAGTTGTCTGCAGCTCACTGAGGTTGTCTCGCCCACCAAACACAGTCAGAAAGTGAAAGATGTAGGGGAGGCTAGGTGGCACAGTGAATAGAGCACCGATCCTGGAGTCAGGAGGACCTGAGTTCAAATCCAGCCTCAGACATTTAACTCTTATTAGTCATGTGACCTTGGGCAAGTCACTTAACCCCAATTGCCTTGCCTTCCCCCCTCCAAAAAGCAAAGAAAGCAAGAAAGATAAAGATGTGGAATGAATCCAGCTGTTCCTAACACCAAGCTTAGTACTCTCTCCTCTATATAGCAAGAGGCAGTTAGGCGATATGTTTGATAGAGCGCAAGACCTAAAGTCGGGAAGTCAGTTCAAATCTGACCCCAAATACTTACTAGCTGTGTGACTCTGGGCAAGTCACTTAACCTCTATTTAGCTCCATTTCCACAACTGTATATGTAAATAATTATAGCACCTACTTCACAGGGTTGTTGTGAGGACAAACTTGGCTAATGTGTCTAAGACACTGTATATAAATGCTGGCTGTTCTTAATCATTATTACATAACACTGTGACAATCCAGGAAATAAAGAAAAATGAAAAATGCCATCCCTCCTTTGGATCTCTAGAGCAACAATGAAACATAAAAGGAGACAGAAGGTGATACGGATGACAGGCATTACACCACCCAGAAACATTAACTTAACTATTAGTTCTCTAAATGTGATCTGGTGACCATAGATCTACCAGAGGACAGGGTCGTATCAATCTTGACAATTCTTAATATAAATGAATCCAGAAAACAAAAGAAAGTCGCAGCTAAATGGAAGACTGGCTCCTAGGTTCTCCTTGGAGAGACAAATAAAAGACTTGGCAGGGGTGGCTTCATTGTGTGCCCAAAGGCAACAAGAAACATCACTTCATGGGACAATTAGTCATCTTGTCTTCCAAAGCTTATGATGAGCATAAGCAAAAAGACAGACCACCATGAAGATAATTGTAGCTTATGTACCAACAGCTGTTGCAGAAGATGAAGAGGCAGAGAATTGTTATGAGGAACTTGACAAACAAGATCCTCTAAATTAAGTCAACATAGACCTTAATACTCAGTGACCTTAATGCAAAGATGGACATATGGGGGGAAAGGTGAGAACTGTGATTCATACCTTAGAAATAACTGAAGCCAAAGTTTTCTAGACTACATAGAATCCTCACATCTGTATGTTAAGAATATTTTCTTCAAGAAGAAAGAAGGTGCTGAATATGATAATCACCGAACAACATCATAAAAACTAATTTTTTTTTTTGCTTTTTGGAGCCGGAAGGAAAGGGCAATTGGGGTTAAGTGACTTGCTCAAGGTCACATGGATAGCAAGCGTTAAGTGTCTGAGGCTGGATTTGAACTTAGGTCTTCCTGACTCTAGGACCAGTGCTCTATTCACTGTGCCACCTAGCTGCCCCATAGATTATTTTTTTTTTATTCTGGAGAACTTACAGTAGGGAAATCTCCTCTCTCAATAAAGATAAACAAATGGTAGTCTTAGAAAGTTGCCTAGGGCACTGAGAGATTTAAGTGATTTACTCAGGATCACACAGACAACATATATTCAAGGTGGGACTCAAACCCAGGTTTTCCTGAATCCAAGGCAGGTTCACTAGCCACTGAATGATGCTGCCTCTCACACTAACTCTGTATCTTTACAGACAGGAAACAATTAGTTAACAGTATGGGGAACATTTCCAAATCAGCAGCCCTATCTCATTAGAGCAAAGATGGAAATCAACACCAAATTAGGACAAAGATAAGAAGATATTGAGTGCAATCACAACACCTCCCATTTAAAGGAGTTCAACAAGCCGCTGGCACAAAAAAAAATGAGAAAGGGATAAAGAAAATGACATTGACACCAATTATCCTCATTACCTATGGAAATTTATCCTCTACAGACATAGTTCACAGGAAGGAGCCTCAGAGGCCAGCTAGTCCAACCCTCTCATTTTTTTTTAATAGATGAAGAAACTGAGGTCCAAGGAGACCAAGTTACCTGCCCCAAATGGCACAGGTGACAAGCCTCATAGTCATATCTCAAATCCAGTTCTTCTGATTCCAGTGTTCTTTACACTGGACCATCTACCTTGCATATAAAGCAATGACTACAAGCAGACCAAAAATAGCCCAGAAACTCTTAGCCAACAAATATTTCCTCCAAGGGTAACGCCTATTTAGAATATAAGCACAGTTGCAAAATGTTACAGAGCTCTCCAAAGATCAAAAAGATCATTTCAATTATATAAACTTAGTTGCAAGATGTAACTAGAACAAGAAAAGAAACTGCTGGGGATGGATGAAGCTTGAGTATCTCTGGGGATGGATGAAGCTCAAGTATCTCTGGGGATGGATGAAGCTCGAGTATCTCAGAAGGAACCCTGATGGGAGTTGAGACAAATGTGTAAGACAGAGGTAAGATATTCTTCAACAGATAATTGGTCAAGAATAAGAATAGTTTTCAAAAATATTTGTAAACCATTAAAAAATCATTTCAAAGACTGCCCCCAGACACATATTAAAAACAAAACCCCAGGGGAGGAGGAGGGTTAGGTGGCACAGTGAATAGAGCACCAGCCCTGGAGTCAGGAGGACCTGAGTTCAAATTCAGCCTCAGACACTTAACACTTACTAGCAGTGTGACCTTGGGCAAGTCATTTAACCCCAATTGCCCCACCTTCCCCCCTCCAAAATTGACAGGTCAATCAATAATCTAAAACATTTATTAAGTGCCTACTATGTACCAGCCACTTTCCTAAATGTTGGGAATTCAAAAAGAGGCAAAAGATAGTCCCTGCCCTCAAGGAGCTTGCAGTCTCATAGGGGAGACAACATGCAGACCAATATATGCAAAGCAAACTAAATGTACGAGATGAATAGGAAATAAAAGAGGGAAGATGCTAAAATTAAGAGTGGGTGGGGAAATCTTCCTGCAGACTTAGAGGAAGCCAGGGAGGTCTGTAGGTAGAACAGAGAAGGAATAGTATCCCAGGCATAGGGGAAAGTCAGAGAAAATCCTGGAGAGGAGAGATGTAATATCTTATCTATGGATCAGCCAGGAGGTCAGTGTTACTGGGTCAAAAAGCCATAGGGAGGAAGGTGTAAAAAGACGGAAAGGAAGAAGAGAGGTAGCATGTGAAAGGCTTTGAATGCCAAACAGAACATTTAGTATATGCTCCTGGAGGCAATAGGAAGACACTGCCATATACTGAGCAGATAGAAGACAGAAAACTGGAGGGGCTGTAAGCAGACCAACAATTCAACAAACACTTTCTTTCCTACTATGATACACCTGGCTGCACAGTAGATAAAGCACTGGACCTGAAGACAGGAAGACCTGAGTTCAAATCCAGCCTCAGACATTTATTAGCTTTGTGACCCTGGGCATGTCATTTAACAACCATTTGCCTCAGTTCCTCAACTGTGAAATGTTAGTGGCACCTACTTTGCAGGGTTGTTGTGATGATCAAACGAGATATTTGAAAAGTTATTAGCACAATGCCAGGCACGTAGTAGGCACGAGATACATGCTTATTTTCCTCCCCTTCCCTACCTCCTACTATATGCCAAGCATTATGTCAGGTTCTAGTCATATAGAAACAAAAATCAAGTATATCCTGTCCTCAGAGAGCTCACACCCTACTGAGGGGCTACAGCACGTATACAGATGAGTCAAGACAAAATATAAACAAGGTGTTACAAAGTAATTTCTAAAGAAAGCACTTACAACTGAGAAGTTTTAGAAAGGCTTTGTGTTGGGGTGGCTAGGTGGTGCAGTGAATAGAGCACCAGCCCTGGAGTCAGGAGGACCTGAGTTCAAATCCAGCATGAAACACTTAACATTAAAACTAGCCATGTGACCTTGGGCGAGTCACTTAGCCCCAATTGTCACCTTCCCCCCCTCAAAAAAGCAAAAAAAAGAAAGGCTTTCTTATAAAGAGCTGGTAACTATGCTGTGCTGTGAAGGAATTGAGGGATACCAAGAAGCAGAGATAAGGAAGGAGGGCTTTCTAAACATCAGAGAATGTCCATAATAAAGCACACTAAAGCATATCTTGTAGAGCTATTCAGAACATTCTGGAAAATCATTTACAATTATTCAAGAAAAGTTGCTAAACAGTTCATACCCTTGGTTACAGACATATCACTAAAGCACATGTACCCTCAAGGAGATCAAAGACAGACAGAAAGCCCCATATAGGACAAATATTCATACTAGCACTTGTATGATAGAGCCCCCAGAAAAAACCTGGAAAGAAAATGGGTGCCCATGTGCTGGGGAATGTCTAAACAAATAGTGGTATATGAATGCAACGGAATATCACTGAGCTATAAGAAACCATGAATATGAGGAATTAGAGGAGACTTGCAGAAAGAAAAGAGAATCTGGAGAACAATATACTCAATGATTCCAATAATGAAAATGGAAGAAAACAAAATAAAACAAAACACTAAAAGGCACTGACTTTTCTTGGTTCTGGTAATAAACTTATCTCCTTCTACTTAATAGAGAAGTGATGGACTACAGATGCTAAGGGGGGTTCTTTACTTTTTTGTGGCAAAAGAGGGTTCAAATGGAGATAAATAAATAAATAAAATGTTTGTGGTAGTAAAAAAAACTCAGAAGTTTAATTTTTTTAATTGTTAATTCTTACAGAGAAGAATTAGAGTTGAGCAGTATCACCTCATAAAACAAAGAGAATCAGTGGAAGGAAAAATGAGTTTGCGGAAAAGTCAAGCATGCCATACAGTAAAGCCAGGTCATCCCAAGAGCATTTCAAGAGCAAAGTCAAAGGAGAATGAAAAACAGATGAAAATGGAACAGATCTGTTGGTGCTTCTATGACAAACTATTTTCTTCATTAGTGATAGTAGGACCCCCAAATTTAGACTCAAACATGTCACTGGCAATATGCTATATAAGGAAGTGGAAATGGTACTAAAGAAGATGGGTATGTGTGAAGCAGCTGGGCCAGATCAAGTATGCACAGAGGAAATCCATTCTGGAGATGATACAGTTAGTTATGAGACAGTTGTGGTAGCAGTACTCATGATATCTGACCTTCATCCCTCTCTTGGCTCTGCTTTTGACTTTCTGGACTTTGCCAATCTTCCTCAGCTGCTGTCTCACCCTGAAATTTCCCTTGGGGCATGGAGTCTACTCACCCTAGGACCTCCCTCACCAACCCAGCCCTCTTTCCTCCTTGACAAGTGTCTCTTGGGTCCTCTATTTGGGGGAGGAGCCCAGCCCACCTTCCTGCCCCCTCCTAGCTCTGCTTCTGTCCTCAGCACCATGCCCTTGCTCTGGTAACTTTCTCCCCACCCCCTTTGGCTCCCTTCATTGTATAGTCTTCCTCTATTAAAATGAGGGCTGAGATTGTTGTGTCTCCCCCATTCTGAGCACGTGCTTGGTACATAATGCATTTTTAATAAGTGCTTTGTTGTCTTGAAAGAAGGTAAGGATATCAAATGATTAGGGAAAAAAATCATGCCTAATATGACTCTAAAAAGTGGTAGTCAAGAGGACACCACTAAATATCACCCATTGATATGCCTCTTCATCTCTACAGAAGCTAGAAAGAATATGGAACATGAGGAAGAATACACAGACTTTCTCGAGCAGTATACCATAGCAGACTATATCTTCATATTTGTATAATAGACTCAGAGGTAAAGAGAATTCAAGATCCTACTGTGTTCATTGCTTGTGGATTCCTTTTTTTTTATTTAAGTCTTTGATGTGGTAAGACAAAAAGTAGCCTTAAAGAGTCGCCTCCAATGAAGAAGAATTACTCTGGGGATTTCTGCCCAGCATAGTACAATGGTTGGAGGACAGTCCTGGGAATCAACAAGAGCTGGGTTCAAGTCTCATTTCTTAATACACTTAATAAACACTATGTGCCAAGCACTATGCTCAGTATTGGGAAATCAAACACAAGCAAAAAGGAAGACATACCTCTTAGTTCAATGCTATGGATAGACAATGATCCAGACCCAAAATTGGAGAGGAGGAAGAGAGTGAACTGCATAGAATTTGGAAAACTGTGCAACACTGGCAACAATTCCAAGCTACCCCTTGAAAGAAAAAGCTTTCTCTTTTTTTCCCACACCAATATTCTTCTCAAGGCTGTGAATCATGGAATACTACAATCGCCAAAGAATTGGAATTCTTGGTGAATGACTCAAAGAACAATGAAGAAACAGGCTGTGGGCCTAAGGAGCCTATGACTTGGTACAATAAGAAGGCAGAAAGACATGGTCTTAGAGATACATGATTGGGAAAAGGAGATGGGCCAGTCATGTATCAAGAGCTAAAGATGACCTCTGGGTAGCTTGAATTTTGTGTCTGTATACGTGAAATGTTAAAAGACTTGGAGAAAAGCTTCCAGCACATTGGGTGGACCCCGTATGGAGGATTTATGGCAAAATATATACAAGAGTCATACAACATGACAAGGCATGGTTAAATTTCAGTCTACACCACTGGATGCAGTACCCACATCAATGAAATGAAGGATTCATTGAAGTATTATTAGTATTATTATTAACAACCCAAGCCTTACCTAATCTACCCATACCTGTCATGTGGGCAAAGTGAAGCACCTGGACCCAACCAAAAAAATAAAATTGAAAAAGTTACTCTTACATGAAGGCACAGAATAAACTTATGAGGGCATATGAATAACATGACAAAGCATAGATAGGTTGTAACATACAATGTTAGCATCTTTTTAAAAAGAGTTTTAGGGCTGGAAAGACCTTGGAGATCATCTAGTCCAACCAATATACTTTACTGAAGAGGCAACTACAGGCCAGTGAGAAGTGCCCTGTCTAAGATCACAACAGCAGAATTAGGTGTAAAACTCAGAACTTATAAACTTCCAGTAACCAGTGTTGTTTCCACTATACATAGCACAATGCTGGCTGTTTGTTTTATTTTTTAGCCATCTTGTGATTTCTCTGATGTAGTAACTCCAGGCATGAAAATTCCTTCCTGATACAGATCCAGCACAGCAACTACTACATTCAGCACTGTACTCAGAGGTACAGAGAAGTCGAGATCCTACTGTGTTCATGGCTTGTGGATCCTTTTTTTTAAATTTAAGTCTCTGGTGTGGAGTGATACAGATCAGCGACTTGTCTCTCACTTACAGTTATAGAAAATTACCTGTGGCAGTGCATTGACCAGGGTCACACTGACACTATACCTCAGAGGCGAGATTTGAACTCAGGGCTTGCTGATTCCCAGAACACTCTTCCAACCACTCCTCTGTGCTAGACAGAAATTCACAGTTGCCCACATTTCCATAGCACTTCACTGTATACCACGGGATTCTGTGAGGTGCAGAAACATTATTTCTCCATTTTACAGCTGAGTAGACCTAGGCACGAGGAGACCAAGTAAAGGATTTATTTCCCTGTGGTCATAAGCCATGCATCAGAGCTAAGACTCAACACTCCAAAACCCAGCATTCTTTCTCCAACACATCAAAACTCAGGCACTCAATAAGTGCTCATTGTAGGATTTGCTACAATACCTTTCCCAGTCACGGGGTTTCTAATGCTGTCCTCTCCCCCCCCCCCCCATCGACAATGTATCTATAT
>CM053595.1:45899271-45925359 GCA_028646575.1 Pseudocheirus occidentalis | reverse complement strand
TTCTGGAACAGAGGTTCTTAACTTGAGGCTCATGGACAGGTTTCAGGAGACCCGTGAACCTGGATGTCAATAAATTACACCTTTATTTCAATATATTTTGCTTCCTAGTAATCCTAAGTATTTTATTTTATGCACTTTTAAAAGTTATAAGGGTCATAGGCTTCATCAAACTGCTGTAGGAATCTATTACATACCAAAAAAAAAAAAAAGGTGGAAATCCCTATTATGAATCAAGAGGGAATCTAGAGGTCATATAGTCCCATATTTTCATTTTAAATAAAAGAAAACAGACACAGAGAGGAGATGAGACTTATCCAAAGTCGCATAGCTCATACATCAGAGTCAGGATTTGAACCATGATCTTTGGATTCTTTCCATTCTATCCTTTCAAAAGCTGTCTCTACACCAACCCTCACAAGTTCAGCCTTCATTTGAATAGTTCTATGGATGGGGAACTCACTATTTCCTGTGGCAGTCCATTCTATTCCATTCCATTCTAATTGCTAAGAAGCTCTCTCGATGGAAGCCCCTCCTCACTCTGCTCCAACGGGTCCCCTGTTATGTGGAAGGATTAGATTTCTTCTGCTTGGTCCCACAGGGAAGCACTAAGAATGATGGCAGCAAGTCATTCAGCCTCACTGGATTTAACTTTATGCCTATGTAAAGAAGTCAGGCAGGATAATCACTAAGCTCTAAATCCTGAGATCCCGGGTTGGGGGAAGCTGCTTTTATTTCAGTGTAAGTAGCACCCTAGCTATAGGAACATAGACAAATCACCAACTCCCATAAGCCTCAGTTTCCTCATATGTAAAATAGTCAAATGAACTTAAGCTATTGTAGGGATCAAATGATACAAAATATACAAGGTACTTTTTGTCCACTATCATTCTTCAGTTACTCTTTGTAAGCCTCAGTTCTTCCCATCTGTAAAATGGGGATAATAATTGTGTTGTACTCTTCAAAGGACTTTTATGGGAAGTTTTGTAAAGTAAACTTTCCTTTCTCCCATTCTTTTGCTCTTATAAACACTTAATTCATCAAATCATTCAGTCGGCAAAAGGATTGTCAAAAAATTCTTCAAGGTTTCTTAAACAGACATTTCTTACTTGAGGCCATATAGGTTCAGAAAAGCAAACTCAATTTTTTCACATGCATTTTGCTGAGTAAGACCCTCCATCAAGGCCCTCCAGGCAGCAGGGAAAACTTACTCAATTGCAGCCAAAGTCAACAAGTCAAGTTAGCCTTTACTGATTAAGTACTATGTTCCAGGCACTTATCCCTGAGGATAAAAATACAGTTATCCCTTCCATATTTCAGAGGTTAGGGGCATGACACCCTCATGATCTGGAAAATCCTTGTAAAGTTGTTTGGCCCTCCTTTCATACCAGAGAAGAAGCCTGAATTATTATGGTACTAAAAGGTAAAATATGCTAATATTATGTAATACTATACATATATCTTCTGCCTTTTTCAGTTTCTAAACTCCTTCTGTGTCATCTGCTGGCCTTCATATATCATCTGCAGCTTCCACAGAACTCTCCCAAAATTCCCATCTAATTTCTTATGCTGATATAACAAAACCTCGATGGGGAAAGTTGTGATGTGGAAAGAATAACTATGCAAGCAAAGCCAAAGACAAGCCCAGCCTTCAAGGAGCCTCATTCTGCTGGGGGAGGACTACACGTAAAAGGGAGTTGAAAAGCTGAGAGGGGAACCCAATGTCAATGATGGCATTGTGGCAAAGACTGGAGAATGAAGTATGGTTAGTTTGGGTCCTTCCTTATAATGAAGGTTCCAGGAAGAAGTGGGTGAAGTTCCGGGGTTACCAGTGGAAGGAAATCAGAAGCTAGCTTCCTCCACAACCACTAAGAAGGCAGTTCCTCAGAGTGAGATTCCCCCAATCTGGTTCAGCTGCCCATCACTATGGCCCAGTAAACTGCAATTAGAATTTTGTGGAGGTAGGAGGTACAAACACCTCAATGTGATACTGTAGCAGCAACCACTCTGGCATACCCAGGTTCTTACATCTGCTTTACTAGGAAAGATAGGTGTTGAAGGGGTTAACAGTCTTTTTTAATCACATTCACTAGTTCAGGGGAAAAGTCAGTACCCTGAACTTCAGAGAAAATACAAACAGAAAATACAAGCAGAGAAATAAAGACCAACAGACAGAACTCTGACTGCCTGAATCAAAGCAATATTGCTATACACTTTACATACATCTGGATCAAGAGAGTCCTTACCTCTGAGCAGCTGGGGAACTCTGAACCTATGGCCACTCAGAATCTCAACCAGTTCCTTCTCATAAGCAAGCCCCCAATGCAAAATACCAATTCAGGGTATATACACACTTCTCAGAGTCAGAAGGCATCACAACCCTCCTGACTCAGTACCTAATCAGAAATTAAGAAAAGGTGTGAAAGCCTTCCTACAAGCAAGCCTCTCCTAAGCAAACTTCCCTTAATGGTCTCCAGGTGAGGCCTATTAATGAGCAGGGAAGATCTCAAATTCCATTCACATGACAGGTACCACACCTGTCTCTTCAGTAAATCAAACACCTGGAATGAACTTTGTATCCACATCTTCTACCCACGCTTCCCTGCTTTGTCCTTAACTCTTTGTTACCAATCTGTTAAGGCTCTTTCCTTGAGGTCATTCATATTCCTCAGGTCCTTGCCATCTTGCAAAGAAGACATGGAAGCCACCAGAATTGTGTTCAAACAGTTGCCCTGTTACTATCCCAGCTCTAACTTTTGCTATGAGATCCCTGTCCTGTAGTTTGGTAGACCAGAAACAAAGCTAGACTTGGAACGATCGGAGGCATGACCTCTGATCCAATGCTTTGTCACCTACCAGTTGTGGGACACTGAATGTCCCACTCAGCAACTCCAAAATGTGAAATTTACTCTATATCTACACACCTGAAAAATCCCTCTACCAAAATTCCCCTGTTCTGTTGATGGTACCACCATCCCTAACCTCTCAGTCACCAAAATTCATAGCTTTGGGATCAGTCTTATCTGATGAATCACTCTTAGTCACTCTTCCTTATCTCTCAGCCTCCACATCCAATCAGTTCCCAAGCCTTACCAGTCCTACCCCGTACAAGCAGTCTCTCACATCTGTTCCCTTCTTTCTACTCACACAACCTCTAGCCTGTGGTATGCTTGCAAATGTTTAACAACTGACTCTCCATGGAGAAAATATGAAACCAGGACACATTTTTGAAGTCTAATCACTATTAATGTTTTCTCCATTACTTTCCCAGGTCTAGACAACCAACAAAAGTAATTTTTTTAAAAGCCCTGATTTTTTGCCAATTCCTGAGGCGTAACTGTTCACATTGAAAATTTAACAATTGGCTTTCTGGAGAGGAAAGGAGCTAGCTCCAGGACACCTCAGTCTCTTTCCTGCTTCAGATATGTATCCCATCACTTGGAATCTGCAATAATTTCTCAATTTCCTAATTCCCTTCCTTATTCAAGTCTCTCTCTTCCTTCACCAATCCACTGTCCATACTGCCATCAAAGAGATATTCCTTAATCAAAGATGAGCCTATCTCACCACTCCATTCAAAAATTTTCACTGGCTTCCCTTTGCCCAGAGGATGAACTACAAAATCCTTAGTTTGACATTTAAAGCCCAATCTAAATTGATATCCATCTATCTTTCCATGCTCATTTCCTATTACTCCTCTTCACAAATGCCGTTCCTATCAACTGGCTTGCTTGCTATTCCCCTTCTTCTTCCCTCTCCAATCTCCTTAGATCTGCACAACTGGTCCTCCACATCTGGAATGCCCTCCCATTTCACCTCTGCCACATAGAATTCCCAGCTTCCTCCAAAACCTGAGTTGAGTACAACAGCTCCCATTTGGCTTTTCCTGACCCTCCCTTTTCCCCACCTCCAGGCCCCCAGTTATTAGGACTCTTTCCCATTTGAAATTACTTTCTGTGATTTTGTATGTTCTAACCTGTATACATGTTGCTTCACCAGTAAATGTAAGCACCCTGAGGGCAGAAACTATTTGTTTTTTCTGTTTCATCTCCAGCCTGCTGGAGACAGCCGGATGCCACAATAGCACTAGGTCTAACACTTACTCGTTATGTGACCCTGGGCAAATCATTTCATCTCTGTTTGCCTCAGTTTCCTCAACTGCACAATGGGGGATCATAATAGCACCTAACTCTCAGGGTTAATGTGTGGATCAAACAAGATATTTGTAAAGCGCTTAGCACAATGCTTGGTGGATAGTGGGTACTTAATAAATATTTGGGAAAGTACATATGGCAGGCACATACTTAGATGAGAAAGTGATCACTTGACAATTTTCGTTTGTAGTTCCTTTCCTTTCCTCCTTTTCTGGGCTCCTTTGTCTTGGGTCAGAATGGTCTATCCAAGATCAATCAATCAACAAATATTTATTAAGTACCTACCTTGGGCAGAGCTCTTTGTTCAGCATGGAGAGAGATAGAAAGTTTAGATGAGATACAGTCCCTTTTAGCAAAGAACTAAAAGTCTAGCAGGATTCAAAGACATCAGCAGTATTTATTCTATGACAGGTGCATAAGGGAAGTAGAAAGTGCTGAGTGAGATCCAAAGGGGGAGGTCCTTTAGAGTGTGTGGTGGGGTACATCACGGAGGTTCTCCTGGAAGAAGCACCACTGGAATTGGGCTTTAAGTAATGGGTAGGAATTTAGTAAAGGTGGGCAGGTGAGAGCATTTCAGGCACAGGCCACAATTCCCATTTTGATGGATTCCTTTTTATTCATTAAGTGAAACATAACCCTAAAAAAAGATAAAGAGTTAGCCTTATTAGGCAGACCTGGGTTCAAGTCCCACTTCTGACACATGCTAGCAGTATGATTCTGGTCGTTACTTCCTTCACCTCTCAGTGCTCAGGATGACTAGAAAACTCCTTAAGACTGCAAGTTTTACTGTGCATACCCTTTGATCCAACAATACCACTGCTAAGCCTGTATCCCAAAGAGATCTTTAAAAAGGGAAAAGGACCCACATGTAGAAAAAATATTTATTAAAAAATTTTTATAGCAGCTCTTTTTGTGGTGGCCAAGAATTGGAAATTGAAGGGATGCTCATCAATTGGGGAATGGCTGAAGAAGTTGTGGTATATGAGTGTAATGGACTACTATTGTTCCATGAGAAATGGTGAGCAAGTGGATTTCAGAAAAACCTGGAAAGATTTATATAAACTGATGCTGAGTCAAGTGAGCAGAACCAGGAGAACATTGTACACAGTAACAGCAACGGTGTGTGCAAAGACTGACTTTGTTAGACTTACCTCTTCTCAGCAATATGATGATCTAAGACAACTCCAAAGATTCATGATGAAAAAATGCTCTCCACATCCAGAGAAGGGACGATGGAGTCTGAATGCAGATCAAAGCAGACTATTTTCTTTTTTGTTTTGCTTTGTTTCCTTCTGTGGTTTTCCCCTTTTGCTCTGATTCTTCTTTCACAATATGACTAATGTGGAGATATGTACATATATAGCCTATATCAAATCGCTACCTGTCTGGGGCAGGGGAAGGAGAAAGGGAAGGGGAGGGGAGTTAGAACTCAAAATCTTACAAAAGTGAATATTAAAAACTGAAAATGAATGAATGAATGAATTTAACTTGTTAAATGATTAGGACTATAAGTTTTAGAGAAGGGGACAACCTGCATTGGTAGAGGAAATTCTTCACTGGGAAATCCCTACACAGGACTAGTCAAAATGATACAATTTAATGTATTGATGACTTTTGATTTTACACTACAGTCTCCTCCCACTACCTCGTTTCCCTTGAAACAAAACAAATGCCATTTTTCTGCTTTCTCTCCTCGATGAACTTCAGCCTTTGATAAAGTGTAGCCTAAGTTTCTATGGGTATGCCCAGTTCTTCTAACATGGAAACCATTGCATCCATTACCACACAGGTAGGGAGATCCTCCTTTGAGTGGCTACATCTTTAAAATTGACAAGACTGAGCCATTTGCCCTCTCTTCTGACTCTGTTCTTTCTGTTCACTGTTATCTGCTGGGTCCAGAGGGTAAAGATCACAGTTTACCCACAGCAAAGACGAGGGAAAATGAGAGGGGATGTACTTTTCTTCCCCAGCTCCCTCTCTTTCCCCAAGTTCTGAGAAATGGTCCTGGAGTGTTTTTATTTCTGTTCTATGTTGTTTGACTTTTTTAGTTTCAGATCCCCACAGGACCAGGAGTTTGAGCCACAGCTTAACCTCGGAGCCAGAACTGCAGGCAGGATGGTCCAGTATCGGAACCTGGGAAGCCACGGTACTTGGAACTTGAACCAGGTAGGGTTTGGATTTAAGACTGAGGCTATGCTGTATGGGGAACTGAGCTTAGATATGAACCTAATCCATTTCCCCTCCCCAGAGACTGAAAGGGAGGTGGGAAGAAGAGGAGAATTAAGTTCATGTGTCGGGGGGAGTAAGTCTACATATTTGTGATGTCTTCGAGTAAATATTTCCATATATGTTAGTGGTTAATAGAAATTAAGGTCAGGGAACCACCCCCTACAATGAATTGAGGGAACATTTTAGGGGGGCTGGAGCCATTTCCAGAGAGCCTACCTAACCCTCTCCTCAATCCCCTTCAGGGTACCAGAGAACCCTGGCAGAAGAGTGAAATGTAATGTACCTGGCCTTCAGTGGCAAGGGCCAGGGTGGTCAGCAAACCAGTTAAGGGAAAATAGCCAAACAAGTGACTGTCTGCTAACCTATCCAACATTCCACACCCATAGTCCCCTGTCTCTACAAAGAGGAAGGAAGTGGGTCATATCCTCTGTTCCCTGGGACCAAGGTTAGTCATTGAAATTAATCTTTCAGTGGAGTCTTACAAAGAGCTGTTCTACAAAGCATCCAACAAAGAATGGGAAGTCATAGGCACTACAATCCAGATCTTCCTGCCTAATGAATTAGTTGCTTATGCCAAAGCTACAGCCACCTGTACCATCTGACTAAAGCTATTGATTGGGACTTTGCCCCCTCTGCCACCACAGTGATTCACATACAGGATGCTTTTTCAAAATGCTGAGAATCGAACCAATGTCATGGGAAAGGAAAGAAAGTCTGGAGGAATTGCTGCATAACTTAAGGTCAGATTCTCCTTAAATGGAGAATTCTTCCGATAATGAACATACGTGTAGACATTCCGAAGATATAATGTGGGGGGGAGAACCCCCACTGGAAATGAGAGGCAGTGTGGTATGATAGTCTCAGAGTCCAAAAAAGACCTGGGTTCAAGTCCAGCCTCAGACTCTTCTGGATAAGTGACATCCCCTCCACCCAAAGTCATTTAACCTCTGTGACCCTGAGAAAGGACCAACCATAAATTTAGAGCTAGAAGGGACCTCAGGGGCCTTATATTCCAACCTCTTCTCTTTGCAGGTGAAAAAACTGAAGCCTAAAAAGATTAAGTGACTTTCCCTAAAGTCTTTCAGGAAGTGTTATAGGTCGGATTAGAACTCAGGCCCTCTGACTCCAGAACTAGTGCTCTTTCTAATTCTCAGACTCAGTTATGGAGAAGGTATAATCTGCATTGGTAATAATAGTAATAGGTTTGCAAAATGCCTTATATAAATGATATTATCTGGTTCTCCCAACAACCATTTGAGGTAGTTTTTTGTTGTTGTTTTTTTTTTGCTTTTTGGAGAGGGGAAGGCAGGGCAGTTGAGGTCAAGTGAGTTGCCCAAGGTCACATGGCTAGTAAGTGCTGAGCGTCTGTGGCTGGATTTGAACTCAGGTCCTTCTGACTCCAGGGCTGGTGCTCTATTCACTGTGCCACATAGCTGCCCTTTTTTTTCCTTTGAGGTCGGTATTATTAATAGACTCATAAGACCTAAAAATAAACTGAGGATCAGAGATTAAGTGCCTTTCCTGGGGCTACACAGCTAGTAAGTGTCTGAGGCAAGATTTAAACTTAACTCTGCCTCACTCCAAGACCAGCCCTCAACCCACTATCATAAAACTGATGCAGTTCCACTCCTCAAAAAAAACGCTAGACTGGAAGTCAGGAAGCCATGGGCCTCACTTATCCCTCGTCTGTGCAATTCATGGGCCTAAATCTGAGGCATTGCAGCACAGCAGAAAGGGCAGAAAAGTCTTGAGTTCAAAACCAACCTCTGTCACTTACCACCTCTGTGACCTTGGACAAGTCACTTACCTTTTCTGGGCCTCTGTTTCCCTCATATTTAAAATGAAGAGGTAAAGCTATAGATAGCCTGTAAGTTTCCTTCCAGCTCTAGATGTGTGATCCTATAATTGATGAGGTCCTTTACAACTCTGACATCATATTCTGAGGTCTCATCCAGCTCTAAAATTCTGTTTAATTTTTTTTCTTTTTTTTGGAGGGCAGTTGGAGTTAAGTGACTTGCCCAAAGTCATATGGCTAGTTAGTGTGTCAAGTGTCTGAGGCCGGATTTGAACTCAGGTCCTCCTGACTCCAGGGCCAGTGCTCTACTCACTGCACCACCTAGCTGCCCCAATTCTATTTAATTTCAAAGAAAAGTATTTAGTTATGAAGTGCCTACTATGGGCATGGCACTGTCCTAGTCCCTGAGGATATAGATACAAATAAATCTAGACATAAATCTAGATGTAAATAGGCCAACCCTCCCCCTACCCGCAAGGATCTGAGATAGTATTAGAACATATGTTCTGTGTTGTAAGGCCCCTTCAGCTTTGACATTCTATGATTCAATGATTCACTCCAAGCTAAAATGCAGCCACATCTGGGATGGGCAGGGGACAAACTGACCACAGAGCAGAGCAGTTCAAGCAAAGAGGAATTCTTCCTCCTCCAGGGAAACCTCCTTGGGGGAGAATTTGGGGCCAGAAAATGAAATGAACTAAGCAGGGGAGAGAAGCCAAGTTCAAAATGAATAATGAAATATCCGGCCTCTTTGTTCCTGAACTGCCCTTCACCATAATACGGGGCAAAGAGCGGCTTCTGTGTGATGGGGGAGACGGGCTTTGTTGACACAACTCAGCTTTAATTTTTGTGAAGTTAATAACCAGGCTGTCATCTCGCTCCTCCAGGGTAATTAGTGGCCTGTAGAGGGAATGAATGGGCCCTATTATCAAGGGGAATTATAAATAGAAAGAAAGCACATGGTGTTTCAAGGCTCTGCACAGCATCACCGCCCTGTGCCCGCCCCACAAATGAAAGCAGAGGCTTCAGAAAAGTCAGAGTGTGCTGGGTTATGCCGAGCTTTGACAGTTTGGATCCCAGTGGCAATGAGACAAGACTCGAAATTCTGCTGAGATAAACCCAACTGGCTCCTGAGTCTCCCCAGAGCAGGCCCCGACCACAGAATAAGAGTTCTCCTTTGGGGTGATCAATCCATTTCAGATCCTGATGGGCAGTAGGCAGAGCATGGCCCAATGTCACCAGAAGACCCCAGTTCAAATTCTGGCCCTGCTACTCGTCAGCTGGACAACCTCAAGAAAGTCCCCTTCCTACTCTGGCTATCGCCTTTTACATCTGAAAAAAAAAGAGCAGGGAGAGGAAGAAGGGGAAAAGCATAATATAGCACCCCTATGTGATAGCTAGATGACACAGTAGATAGAGCACCACCCCTGGAGTCAGGAGGACCTGAGTTCAAATTTCTTTTTTTTCCTTTTTTTTGGAGGGCAGTTGGGGTTAAGTGACTTGCCTAAAGTCACCTGGCTAGTTAGTGTGTCAAGTGTCTGAGGCCGGATTTGAACTCAGGTCCTCCTGACTCCAGGGCTGGTGCTCTATTCATTGCACCACCTAGCCACCCCAGCACTTTTTACAGATAGAGTCTCATTTGCTCCTCATAAGAGCTTGATAAGGTGGGCACTATTATGACTGTAATTTTGCAGTTGAGGAAACTGAGGGAAACAGGTTAAATGACTTGCCCAGGGTAACACAGCCTATACATGTCTGGGTCCAGATTTGAACTCAGATCTTCTTGACTCTGAGCCCAGTGCTTTATCTACTTATCCACTGTCCATTATATTAAAAAAAACAACTCAAACTAAACATTGACATTCTCATAACATCTTTCAGGTTTGTAAACAATTATATATTTATATGTATATATGGATACATATAACATATGTAAATATGTAGAGATAATAGATAATGTATCAATTGATCCTTGCAACAAACTTAACTTTGGAGTCAGAAGACCTGGGTCCAATCATGCCTTTGATGTTTACTACTTGTATGGGCAGCTGGGTGGTGCACTGGATGGAGTACCCGACTTGGAGTCAGGAAGACCTGAGTTCAAATCCAGCCTCAGACACTTAACACTTACTAGCTGTATGACCTTGGGCAAGTCACCTAACCCTGTTTGCCTCAGTTTCTTCATCTGTAAAAAATGATCTGGAGAAGGAAATGGTAAACTGCGGTATCTTTGCCAAGAAAACCCCAAAAGGAGTCATGAAGAGTTGGACATGACTGAAACATCCAATCAACAACAGGTGGACCCCTAGAATGATTTCATATACTACTCATAATAGTCTACAATTATTTACCACTTAAGGCATCATTAAAGAATTTTTAGCACCAATTGCTTGGACCATCATTGCCCACCCCCAAAGGGGTCTCAGACCACTAAAAATAAACTATTGCATCCATACTGTTTTCCTACGTGGTCGCTAAAAATCTCTTCCAGTTCTTAATCCTATGATCCCATAACTATGCCAACCTGATCTGTAGAGACTATTGAAGAGCCAAGAAGCACCTGGTACAGAGGTTCATGCTGCATATGGGGCTATGCTCAGCAGGAGGCACCCACCCCACCCCAGCTGTCCTGCCAGGTTCTCACCCAGGCCATGCAACCACAAGGGTTACCTCACAGTGGGTAAGTAAGCCCAGGCTGCCTCTCAAGCAGGTTCTTGGGACCTCAAGCAAGCCACCACCCCCTCTGCTCCTCAATATCTCAATATGGAGCTCATCCAGTCATTGCCAATTCCTTAATGCCGTAAATGAAGGCTGCAGGAGAGGATCTAAACCCTATGATCCTCCAAGCTTATGAGCTTCTTGATTTTAATTCTGCAAAAATCTCTTACTTCCTCCAAGCCCTCTTTTTCATTCCCTTTGCTGCTACCTTAGACCAGCCTCTAGTTACCACCCACTTGGACTTCTGAAATAGCTTCCCAACTGATTTTCCCATCCACATTTTCTGTCCCTTCCATCATAGTGCTGTCACATTTATCTTCTTTATTCATTTTTTGGGCATGTCACTACTATGATCCAAAAATATTAATTTTTTGATTGATTGGTTCCTTCGTTCCTCCCAAATGATGTTTAAAATTCTTTGCCTGCCACTCAAGGCCTTTCCAATTTGACATTACCCTTCTTATCTCATACATAGATCACTGTGTGTGGGTGGTAAAGTGATCAGGAATACCTGAGCTCACATGCAAGCCATGTGACCCTGGGCAAGTCACTTAACCACTCTCAGCCTCAGTTTTCCTCATTTGTGAAATGGGAATAATAATAGCACCAACTTCCCAGGTTTATTTGAGAAGACTGAATAAGACAACATGCAAAAAACATGTGAAGCAAGTGGTGAAATGAATAGAGTATTGGATTCAGGTCAAGAAGACCCAAGTTCAAATCCCTCCTCAGACACATTCTAATGATGTGACCCTAAGCAAGTTACCTCTTTTGGTCTCAGTTTCCTCATCTGTGAAATGGGAGTAATAATAGCCTGCAGGACGGTTGTGAGGATCAAAAGAGAGAATGCAGCTAGAGTGCTTTGCAAAACTTAAAGTACTATATAAGTATTAGCAATTGTTGTTCTATCACTCCCCTCCATATGCTCTAGTTAAATCAAGCTGCTCATAATTCTTCAAGACCTTTCCCTTCAGATCTCACTTAACGCTCTGATGAATTTATGAAATATTGTGTATTATAGTTATTCCACTACCAAAACATAAGCTCTATAAAGGAAGAACTCCATATTATCTAATTTTTTAATCTTCTCTGGTGCCTAACACATTGCTTTTTGTATACAATAGGTGCTTGATAAATGTTTGTTACATTGATCCTATAACTGACACACATATGTGCATTCATGCACAAATAAGACTTTTATATGTACTGTATATAGTAACAGGTGAGTGTTTACATACATATACACATACATGTATGTATATATGTGTGTATACATGTAGATGTACATATCACTTTAAGGTTAGCAGAGACTAACACAATGCCTGGACACTAGCTAGCACTTGATAAATGCTTTTTGATTGACTGATTAATTAGAAAAGCACTTTAAATACATTAGCTCATCTGATCCTCACAATAACTTTATGAACTAGATATACTATACTTATTATTATCCCCATTTTACAGATGAGGAAAGTGAGTCTCAAAGAGGTAATATGACTTGCCTATGGCCACACAGTTTATAAGTGTTTGAGGTAGGTCTGCTTGACTCCAGATCCTACAATCTAGCCCTCTAGAATGCTAAGCCCTCTAACTTGGCTAGGCCATCAGGACAGTCTTTTGTTTTTATCTCAGTCCATACCATGAATGGTAGAAGCAGTATCTACAAGGTCATTTAGGCTACAACACTGAAAGCGTGCTGTAGGTACAGCTCTGAAGCCAGCACTCTCTTAGCTCAGGGTTGCTCTTGGGACAAAACGAGGCCCTGTAGCACCAATGCAATATTCACAGCACCCTCAGTCACGATAACGACCGTGACTGTAAGTATCGCATGACATTTGATGGCAAAATATAACAGATTCTCCAGGTAGAGGATAGAACTGAAGCATTTGTTTAGACACCAGAAAACCAAATCCCAAAACCAGTAAGCCAATTCTATCATAGTACCAAAGGCATTCAGAAGAAGCCATAGTAACTCTGAGAGCCACAGCATCCTTTAGCCTTCCCATAAACCAATACAAGATCAATATTTACTCACAAAACTCTCTCCTTACCTGAGCTACTCTGTCCCCCACTGTCTGGCTAGCTCTGAACACCAGCTTCCTGTGGGGTCTGCTTCCCTTCAGCAAAATTCCCACCACAGGCTCCATGTGACCACATTCAGCCTATCAGGGGATAGAGTTTACTTTCAAAGCAGGAGAGGTCTTCAAACTCCCCCCAGGTCTATTAAGGTACAAGGAATATCTTCAAATTCCCATTCCCATAACAGGCCCTCACCAGTCACTGACCATTTAACAATGGAAGTTTACTTTGCTCTAACATGGCAAGGACATGCAACAAGGATACAATGATACTTGGTGGCTTTGGACAAGGCCCCCCTAGATCTCATCTGGAAACAGGTCTGGTCAATCAGTCAGAATGTGGTGACTCACATGGTCTCAGACATCCATCAAGTCTGAAAAGTACCAATTACATGTGCTGGACCCTTTTATGCCTCCAGACCAGGAAACTGCATCAGGGAAACTAGAGCCAATTGGACTATGTGTGAGGAGGAAGTTGTACCATGGTCAGGAAAGCTGAATAAAGATACCTCTAGTCATATCGTACCAGCCTCAAGACTTAATTGGCTCCATAGGCTAAGGCTGGAGCTGCTAGCAGAACTTTCTGATGGCATCAGCACCTCCCTCAGGCTTCTGACCAGTGCACCAAAGTGGCCAATACTGATGAAGATTGCCCAAATGAATAAGTACTGGTTCCTTGCTGAGTATCCTTTCCAAACACCAACAACCAGCCTACTTCCTATGGAGCCCCAAACGTCCCCAGAAGCCCAGGGACGAATTCCTCTAGCCAGCTAGGGCTATGAAGGAAACTTTTGCTCATTGCCTCTTCCCTTCCAACAGGATCCCAGTCACCAAAAAACCATGACCCTTGCTAGGGAGTACTAGCCCAAACACCAAGGCTCAAGAAAAAGAGATTTATTTGCCTTCTGGCCCCCAGATGCTTCAAGCAGGTCTCTTGATCTTCCAAAGTTGTGGACCCTAGAATCTCTTTAACTAGTACATCTTAAATTTACTAAGGGCACAGCCTGCTTCAGCTTTCACTAGCTATTATCTTTTCTTGATAATTTCAATCCTTTTCCCTCTGGTCTTATTACCTGCCTCCTTTACCATCTTTGCTCTCTTTGGCCTTCTTTCCGGTGACAACATGGTGTAGTGGAAAGAAGGCTGGCTTTGAATTCATTCAGGAGGTCTTCAGTGATGTAGCAGTGCTATTCTGTGGAGAATTCGAGGAATACATACAGAAATACATGTGCTCAGCACTGAAGAACTTGGAACTTTGGGATGATATTGCAAACTCTAGGTGGATCCTGGACTGCCCTCTACCCCATAAGAGCAGACTATAGGAAGTGCTGTCTCAGATCTGAGCTAAAGAGGATTGGCCACTGCACCAGGAAGAGTCACTGCCTCAGTAGACTAGAAAGTCCCAAGTGTGGTCTGGCCACCCCTAACAGAATCTGAGACTCTTTCTGGAGGTTCCCAAAGTCAAAACTATTTTCATAAATAAACACTAGGATGTTCTAACTTCTTATGCGGCAGATATCAATCATATAACCCACATAAACAAAATTATTTGGAGTGAGGGTCCTCAATTATCTTTTAAGTGTATAACGTGGTCTTGAGGGAAAAAAGTTTGAGAATGGTCACAGGATATTTTTAAAAGGTGTGATACCACCTCTTTGCTTTCTCATCTTCAATTGTCCAGAACATATGGAAAGTTACTTTAGCTTTCTGGCATCATCTCCTTCTCCCAAAATAAATGGTAACTGCTCACATATGGCTAATAGAAAAGGGCCCCACTGAACCTCTGGCTGCCTTTTCTATTTGTGTTTCTTTTCCCAAACAGAAATTCCTGAATGGTGATCCTAAGAAATGGATTTTTCTATGGCAACTACCTCTGAAATTCCTAGGTTCTTCAGTCAGTGTTTGCTGTGCTTTGGAAGGCATCCCTGAATCTACTACAGAGATACTTGGAGAATATAATTGAGTCTATACTCAAAAGGAATACACTGAACACACATATCTGTTTTAGGAGGGGGCTATTTATCACACCCAGTAGTGTCATATTAGTTTTATCTTTCCAATAATTCCGTTTGTCATGCATTTTTGGTCAAAACTTCAAAAAAGAGACAAAGGACATTATGACCCACCAAGACTGCCTTCAAAACCCATCAAAGTATCACAATTTACCAGTTGGAGAAAAGAAACCATGACATAGAAAGGTTGTGTATTATCAAAATTCCTACCTGGAAATCAAAAGACCCACTAGATTTGCTATGTGCTGCCTATGTTACTTGAAACAAGTCTCTTTCCCTTTGGGGGTCTCAGTTTCCTCATCTGTAAAAATGAGGGTAGGGGAAGCTAGGTGGTGCAGTGAATAGAGCACCAGCCCTGGAGTCAGGAGGACCTGAGTTCAAATCCAGCCACAGACACTTAACACTTACTAGCTGTGTGACCTTGGGCAAGTCACTTAACCCAACTGCCCTTCTAAAAAGCAAAAAAAAAAAAACCGAGGGTAGGGGGATGTAGATTAGGTGATCTCTAAGGTTCCTTCCAGCTCTAAATCCCACAGCCCTAACTCTTAAACTAGAATATGTTTTAGTTGAGAACAGCCTAAAGAGTTTTCATATACTTACCTTCAAGTTAAGGGGAACTCCATCAGAGACTAGGGTGGGGGGAGGAAGGGACAGAGAGACAGATACACAGAGACAGACAGAGGCAGAGGGACAGGAAGTGGGGAAAGGAGACAAAAAGAAAGACAGAGGGAGAGGGAGAGGGAAACAGAGAGATAGAGACAGGGCCACAGAAAGAGACAGACAAAAAGAGAGACAGGATGGAGGGAGAGAGGGAGACAGAGAAAGAGAAAGAGACAGAGACAGGCAAAGAAACAGACAAACCCCAATAGGAAGGGGAAAAGGAGAGGGGGCTGGGGTGTAGAGGAAGAAGATACAGAGAAAGAGACACAGAATGGAGAGTTCACCCTAATTGTAGGAGACCAATATTTTGGTCTGTGATAAACCAAAGGAAATGCAAACTTGAGTCAGCTTGGACACCACATACAAATTTTTTGGTCATCAAGATATAAGGTCTTAGAATATGTTAAGAAGGTAACAAATGGTCAATTCCATGACAGATCCTTGTTATACTGAACTTTATATCATAAGAGATTGCATTGTAACAGAGATGGAACATTTTTAAAAAAGCAAAGTTCTATCACTTAATAGTAACATGATTTGCAAAAGTCACTTCATCCTTCTGAGATTCTCTTTCCTTATCTACAAAAGGAGAAGGTTAAACAAAGTATCTCTAAAGCACTCTCCAAAGATAATAATGGACCACACATAAGGTTAGTTAGGATCTCATGATCAAGGCACCTGCTGCCACCTCGTGGCAGGGTACCCTAATAGAAGGTACAACTGCTAGGGAGGAAAAAAAAAACTGGAAACCTAGCATCTGAAATTAGCAGACATCAAGTCCTTCTTCTTAGTAGACAGGTGGTTAACTGTAAGTTCAGAATATTGCATTCGCCATCAAACACAATAACCATATCGATTTGTTTCACATAACGTTCTTTTTGTTGTAGGGAGGAGATCCAAGTGGGGAGTATATACCAAGAAGTGACAGTGGAGGGAAAAAGGCAATTTGTTTAAAATACACAAAGTGCAACACAAGTGAATATTTCTTTGATAACTAAAGACCTTGTAACATCTTGCAGTCATTGTTTTGAACCCCAGTGATCACCATAGAATCCTTTACTTGTTGAGGCTACGGATGAATGCTTTTTATATGGGAGGTGGGGGGTATTCATATAGGGAGAGATATGTAGTATGTACTATATATGGAGATATTGATAATATACTGAGATGTAATATGTACTGAGATGGTTTATGATCTTATGAGCCCCATAAAATCCTCCCAAGCTAAAAAGTTTGTAAATACATGTCCAACAACAGATCCTATCTGTGTCAGTCAACCTGGGAGCAGCCCAGCTAATGAATGTCTTTAGCTACAAAAACTCATTAAACTATGGCATAGGTGGGTGATGGGGGTTAAGGGTAGTGGGGTGCAATGAAAAGTTAAGGTGGAGGAGGAGGGATGGACTTGTATGCTGGGGAGAGTGTCCACAATGGTGAAATTTCATATACTTACTTGCATGCTTTCAACAAGTTTTACTCTCCTAAAAGTAGGATGTTTAAAATATCTGATTTCAAGATTGAAAGTTTGAAAGGACTTAAAATCAATCTAGTTCAACCTTTTCGTTTTTACAAATGAAGAAATGGGGACCCAGGAAGGAGAAATGAATAAGTTCACACAGATAGTTAAGTAACAGAGGTGAGATTCAAACCAAGGGTCTCTAAGTCTAAATCCAATGATATTTCTGTCTTAAGATATTCCAGGAATTAATGGGGCAGCTAGGTGGCACAGGGAATAGAGCACCAGCTCTGGAGTCAGGAGGACCTGAGTTCAAATCTGGCCTCAGACATTTAACACTTATGTGACCTTGTGCAAGTCACTTAACCCCAATTGCCCCCTCCAAAAAAAATAGCAAAAAAAATTTTTAAAAGATATTCCAGGTAGTTTAGGATTTCATCTAATTAAGAGCCTAGATTCACATTTAAACTTTATTTTCTCTTATGAGCTTAAACATAAACAGAATCTATTTTCTCTCCCTTTGCTCTCTCCCATTGAAAAAAGCAGAGAAAAATAATACACATAATGTAGATTTTAACAGGGGCCTTCACAAATATACATAGTAAATTAAACACCTTCCTGCCTTGTATATTTCTTATTCTTCACCTTAAGTCCATGTGTCTCTGGCTGGTACATAATATAAGCTTCGTAAACATTTGTTGAATTTTTATATAAGACATTTTACTGGATCTTCACAATTATCACCCTGTGAATTACATTCTACTGACAGTATTATCCCCATCTTATGAAGAAACTGAGGCTAAGAAAGGCCAAAAATAATTAACTTTCCCAGGCTCACACAACTAACAAGTAAGTAACAGAAATTCACATTTGAACCTGGGCTTTCCTCATTCCAAGTGCAGCAACCCATCCACCATGCCACTTTGCCTTTCTAGGAAACATCCTGGAGAAAGAAAAACACCCATAAAGTCAAAGAAAACTTCATAGGAAGTCAATATCCTGGTACCTCTTACCTCACTGCTCCACTTTAGTTTTTGACTAAGGTGAACATCCATTTAAGGAGAAAGGAGATTTCCTTTAAGATGGCTGGTGGAAAAGGGTGACAGTGTGATGGTGATGGGTAGCTGGTGGCAACCTCTTTGTGTATATGTACACATTGTGTATGTGGGTCTATATACACATGCATCTGTGTCTGTGTGTGTATGTGTGTGTGTATACTTACACATATATACACACGTGTGTGTGTGCACGCGCGCGCGTGTGTGTGTGTGTGTGTGTGTGTGTGTATATATATACATATACATATACATACACACGGAGCAATTTTTGGTACAGTGGATAGAATGCTGGGCCTGGAGTCAGGAAGACCTGAGTTCAAATTCAGACTCAGACACTTGCTAACTTCATGACCTCGGGCAAGTCATTTAACCTCTACTTCAATATACTTAGTTGTAAAGTGGGGATAATAATAGCATCTACCTCCCAGGATTATTGCAAGGATCAAACAAAATCATATTTGTAATGCACTTAGCAAAATGCCTTGCATATAGTAGGCACTATATAAATGCTAGCTATTATTGTTATATATGAACCCTATATTTCTTTATTATCTCTCTGCCCAAACATACGTCTTATTCTGGACCAGCACAGTACTTAAAATTCCCACCATTTAAGTCTTTCCTATGGAACCAGGCATTGGCTCCAGAAGGCCCCTGTTAAAATGAACATCATGCCTGACAGGCCCTTATCATTAATGCTTTTGCATCCATTAGCCAATTAACACAGATTAGTTTAGCAGATAAACTATCTAACACTTAATGAAACTATATTTGGGATTGGGTGGATTTAGGATACAGGAAGCACCAGAATGTGAGATGCCCACCACCAGCAGGTGGGAAAATTCAGCCAAGAAGTCCATAAGAGGGAGTAACAAGGGCATTGACTCCCCACAAAAAACTGACTTAAAAACTTCACCCAATTTACAATTTTGTCAAGGGAGAAAAACAGTTTAATGTGACTGTAATAACAACAACAATAATAAAACAGCACAGTGGACACAAGTATATCTGGCATACAGTAAGTGCTTAATAAATGTCCCTTAACTGACTAATAACAAGTAATTGAAGCAGCATGGCATAGTGAATAAGACACTGGACTTGGAGTCAGGAACACTTTGGTGCAAATCCTGCCTCAGACACCTAGAGCTTCATGACCTGGACAAGTTACTCAACCTATCTGTAAAATGAAAGGACTAGACTCTATGACTTCCCAGGTCACTTCTGGTTACATCTGTGGTCCTACAATAACAGATCCATGAAACAGAGACTGTCTCCCTTTTCTATTTGAATTCCCACTTTAGAGACTAATCTCTTCATTTTACTGGGGCTGGGGGTGGGTGGGAACTGAGATGCAGAAAAAGTGACTTGCCTGTGTCACCCGATAGGCAGAACTCGAACCCAAGGCTCCAAGGACAAGAAGTTCTACTACAATACTTCCTCCCTATGCCCATTACTCCTGAAGATAATGACGATAGTGACAGCTCATATTCTATAGTACTTCTCAGTTTACAAACTACTCTCTAAGGGATGCAACCGATAAAGAGCTGGGCTTGGAGTCAGGAAAACCTGCATTCAAATCTGCCTGGAGACACTTACTAATTGTATGATACTGAGTAAGTTACCTAACCTCATTCTGCCTCAGTTTCCCAAACTGTAAAATAGTGTCATAATAGCACCTACTCACAGGGTTATTGTGAGAATCAAATGAGGGAATATTTGTAAAGTGCTTAATGTAGTACTTGGTACATGGTAGGTGTTCACATACTAAGGACCTAAAAAGCACCATCACCACCAAAAGGAGTTCTCTATGAGAAAGTCCTTGGCACTGTCAAATGGTTCATACCAGAAACATATCTGATCTTATCAACTTAAATGACCCTGAAGAAGTAGCGTTGCATTTTATTATTTGTATTATTATTATTAATATCTTGTCTGTTTTCTACACTCTTATCCACCTGGATTTTTTTGCCACCTGAACCACAGGGCTTTGCAGTTGTAAAGCCAAGCACCAGCAGCTTTCCAGAGGACTACTGCTGTGAACAGCTTCAAGGTTCTGATTACATAGTATAGTGAACCCTCTATTTATTCAGTAATAAACTAAGACAAAATATTCACAGAAACCAAAGCACAGCATTCACAATGTTATAACATAGCAAGTTATCACTAAAGTGGCCACATAGTTTTAAATAAAAGATATCATTCAGTAAGTTCTTAACTCAATCACTGTTAAGGAGCAAGCCTCCTTAAGGGACACAAAGCATAAAGCTCAAAGTTCTCCACCCCTAGGGCACGGTAAAGCATGATCTTCTCAGTCAGCATCAAGTACCCAAGGAGAGGTCTTTTTCATCTTGACTCAAGGCTGGCTCCCAAATTCCATGGTTCCTCTTCCATGGTCCCTGCTCCTGCCTGAATCTGCCCAACTGTCACTTGGATTCAAAGACAGGCAGCTCTCAGTTCCTCATCCAGCTCCTTGTCCAGCTCATCATCCAGTTCTTGTTTCATATTAAAGCTCAGTGTCCAATCCACCTCAAGTCCTTCACAGTCCCTGTTTCTGGGAAGACAAAGCTTAACAGAGCCAAAACAACATTCATTCACATTGCTGGCACCATCATCAATTCACTATCTGCCTGTGAAATCAACAGAGCCCATAAACAAGGTCTGAGAAGTCAAAAGGTCAACACAAATCGTCAGTACAATCCCAGTCTCCTTCTGTAAACAGACAAGAAAATCCTCTTTCAGGGCTTCCAGTAAGGTCCCAGGGCTTCTGCACAAAAAAGCACAAACAAAAATCAACACAAACAGAACAGACAAATAGAGTGCCTGGCTACCACAAAGTTCTCCTTCTCAATTCTGCCACCACAAGTGCTCTCTTCTCAGTTTTGCTCTCTCTCAGCTTGGGCTTCTCCTTATATATGATCATTAGTTCCTCCCCCTTCCTGTTGCATCAGTAACAGGGGTCCATAAGCTGTGGGCTTCACAAGTTCTGTTTCTTAACAAAGACTTGATATAATCATGGGCAAGGCTTCAAAGAAACTTGAACTGAAACAAGGTGCTAAATAATCAAATAGCTGAAACAAGGAGCTAAGTACTTCTTTGCTTGCCATTGCAGCAATCCACCATGCTACTGTACCCTCCTAAGTTTGCTGTCCCTGCTGATTAGAATGTGAGCTCCTTGAGAGCAGGGACTATCTCTGATTTTCTTTTTGTGTCCCCAGCACTTAGAAGAGTGTTTTGCACACAGTAAGAGCTTAATAAATGTATTTTCATTCATTCCAAAAAATAATAATTAAGGATCTACTATGTGTACTCGGGATGCAAAAATAGAACTTAGCCCTTGCTTTTAGGGAACTTACAACTCAATGGAGGAAAAGACAAGCATAAAAATAACTATGAAGAGTTCAACAAGAACAAAGAAAATACGCTATAAGGAATTTGAAGGAGAGGGCACTTCAGTCAATTCAACAAAATGGTTCTTTTTAATGTGCAAGAAAATATCTGAGGCACCCAAGAAACAAAAATACAAAAGGAAAGAGTCCCTGCCTGCAAAGAACTCGTGTTCCACTGAGGTGGGGGAGAAAGGGATTTTCACATAAACCAATAAGAAAATACAAAGCAATTCCTGTGGAGAAGTGGAGCAGACTATTAAACATGAAGGTGGATCAGGAAAAGTCTTTGGAAGGAGATGCATCCTGAGCTGAGGCTTGAAGGGAGCCAAGAATTCCAAGAAGCAGAGTATTCCAGGTACATTGGAAAAGAACAGGGGCAAAAGCCAGAATGTTGAGTATAAGAAGTAGAGGAGAATAAGGGCCAGTTTGGCTGGAATGTAGAATGTAGAAAGGGAATCATGTAAAATCATTGGGAGAAACAGATTAGAGCTAGATTATGAAGGCTTTCAAAAGCCACCCACCCTACCCCCAGCTGCTAAAATATATGACATTTTCAAAACACTTTACATGTGTTGTCTCATCTGATTCTCATAACAGCCCTATGACATAAGTGCTATTATTATTTCCTGTTTTTAAAAAGAGAGGGAGCCAGGTGGGGCAGTGGATAGAGAGCTGGTCCTGGGGTCAGGAAGAACTGAATTAAAATCTGGCCTCAGATATGGACTAGCTGTGTGACCCTGGGCAAGTCATTTAACCCTGTTTACCTCAGTTTCCTCATCTGTCAAATGAGCTGGATAAGGAAATGGCAAACCCCTCCAGTATCTTTGACAAGAAAACCCCAAATAGAGTCACAAAGAGTCAAACACAACAATAAAAATTTTACAGACAAAAAAACAACTGAGGCTGGAAAAGGTTAAGTGATTTGTCCCAGTTAGGCAGTATCTGAAACAAGATTTGAAGTTGGGTCTTCTCAACATTAAGCCTACCACTCTACCCGCTGTAGCACTTAGCTATATTAGCTTTATTTTCCTACAAAGGAGAGATTGTGGTTTATCTTAGGGGCAATAGCAAGCCACTGAAGGTTTGTGATCAGAAGAGTAACATTGTTATACCTGTGTTGTAAGATGATCAATTTGATGGCTTTGAGGATCATAGATTCCAATTGTAGATTGGAGGTAGGGAAACCAATTGTGAGGCTTTTGCAGTAGTCCCAGTGGATGTTGATGAGGCTATGTCCCAGGAGAAAGGAATAGAGGAAATATGGGGGAAATCTGAAAGGAAAATCTTTATGAAAAAAGTGAAATATGAGTAGGGCTTCAAAAGAAAGGAGGGACTTCAACAGAGGCAAGTCAGGAGGGAGGAAGGAGGTGTCTGCTCCAGGAATGGATAGTAACATAAACAAAGGAACTGAAAGCTGTAAAAGGCAGGAGGAAAATGTAAGGCAGAGAAGTATTCCAGTCAGACTGGTATGTGGAATACGTTCAAGGGAGTATGCTGAGATAAGGCTGGATAGATAGGTTGGAGTCAGCTCTGGACAGCCCTGGATGCCAAGAACAAGAGTTTGTACTTTATTAGTTAGGTAATCAGGAACTGCTAGAGGTTTTCGGAGACCATACTATATGAGGATCAGTTGAAGGAGCAAGGAATGGTATGCCTGGAAAAGAGTAGATTTGAGGAAGGCCCAATTTCTATCTTCAAACAATTGAAGAGCCATCGTGGGGAATAGGGATGTGGGATTTTGAACCTTTTTATGTGACCTGAGCCACACTGGTAGTCTGATGAAACCTATGGACCCTCCCTCAGAATAATGTCTTAAAACACATAAAATAAAATGTATCAGATTGTAAAGGAAACAAATTTTATTGAAATTGAATAAATATATATACATACATATATATTTTTAAACCAGGACTAGATAACACCTTATACATAGTGAGTGTTTGATAGATATTTGTTGAATAGAAATTAAAATAATTTTCTTGAGTTTTCTGTTTGTTTTGGAGGGGGGGTTTGGGTCTGTTTTCTTTTGCAACATGACTAATATGAAAAAATATTGTTTTTGTAACTGCACACATATAATCTATATCAAATTGCTTGCTTTCTCAAAGAGGAGGGAGGAGGGAGGAAATGAATTTAGAGATTTACAGTTTCTTGTGCAATCATCTCTTTTTATTATACTATGTAATGGAAATGCTTGTTAATAGTCCATAAATTAAAATACATTAAACATTTTTAAATGAATGTTTAGAATAGCTTTACACATAATTGAGGAAAAATAAAATAATAATTTTATAATTAAAATTAAAATGTAGGGACTTTTTCATTCTGTGTCTTTGTATTCCTAGTTCCAAGAATAGTGTCTAGCGAAGAATGGGCACTTAATAGATGCTTGTCAATTGACTGAATTGATTGACTCCACAGGGCAGAACTAAACTAGAAATGGAGGTTATGGGGAAGCACGAGTCTGCCTGATATAAGGAAAATCTTCCTAGCAGGGAATGCTGCTTGAAATTAGAATGGGTTTCCCTAATAGACAGGGAGTTCTCTGTCATTTGAACTCTTCACACTGATGAATGAGCTCTGTCATTCATACATAATTGGATGACTACTCAGAGGGGATGTTGTGGAGAAAATCCATGTTTCCAGGTAGGGACTCAGTTAGGTTATCTCTGAGCCTCCTTCTGGTTCTAAGATGCTCTGGTTCAATGATTGTGAGCAGAGAAATGAGAGGAGCAGAGCAGGGCATTGGGAAGATGACTCAAACAGGGCTGTGGAGAAGGGCTGAGAAAAAGGGGGGTTGGGAAGAACAACCATGAAGATGTGGGTGGGGAAGGGGGCATTAGACAAAAGAATTGGGGGGAAGCTTCAATGATGCCATAGGTTTGCAGTCCACTTTTATTTTATCTTTTCATAAAATGGATTCATCGGGTCTTAGAATTAGAAGGAACCTTAGAGAATGCCCTATTGGTAGTCTCTCCCAATGTGAGGGTCTTTTCTACACTATATGTTACAAAAAATTATCAAGTGTCTGCTTCAGTAAGTACCAGGACAAATAGTTTATACTTTTCAAGGCAGTTCATTCCATAATTTAATAACTCTAACTTTTAGAAAGTGTCTTTTTTTTAAAAAAAAAAAACCTCAGATCTGTGATTTTTATTGTTGCAGAGAGATCCAGGAGAGGGGCTTTCCCTACCAATGCAGGATGACCAGTGTTCTGTAACTTAGAATCTTAAAGAGTTGACTGGGCTACTAAGAGGTGGAATAGAGTCCAGTATTAATCATATAGCCGGTATATGGAAAAAGGCCAAATTTGAATTTAGGGTTTTGTGATTCAGAAACCAACTCTCCATCCACTAATCCAGAGGAGGGGAACCTATGGCCTTGAGGCCACCTGTGGCCCTCTAAGTCCTCAAGTTCACCTCTTTGACTGAATCCAGTTTGGATCTAGTTGAGGATCTAGAGGGTCACAGTTGGCCTCAAGGCTGAAGGTTCCCCAGCCCCACACTAGTCTGTACTGGCAGGGAAGAAGGATGGGTTAGGATTAGCAGGAAGGAAGTTCTTTCAACTTTTCTCTCTGGTACTCAAGTCTCAAGCTCTAGCTTAGTTTATATTGGAAAGAAATCTGCCTCCCTTCAGCTGCACCCTGTTTGCCCGAATTCTGACCTGTAAAGCTACACAGAACAAGTTCAGTCTTTCTTCTGCCATGACAGTGCTTCCAATATTTGAAGACACCATCATGTCCCCTTCAGGTATCCTCTTCTCTAGCCTAAATATTCCCGGTTCCTTCAACTGTTCCTCATATAACATGATTTTGGGCTCCTCCTCTGCCTATCATTCTCTATCCTTTGGGGGAGTTCTATCTTATCACCTAGACAGCTGGGCACTACACTATTCATTCTATCTACCTCAAAGAGAATCATTCTGAATAAATCATTTTTGTGAGCTTAACGTTATTAAGAATAATAACATAGTGACTTAAAAGCAAATGGGCCTACGGTTCATTGGAGGGGGTGGGAAATGGAGGAGGAAATGGAAGAAATGCTAGAGAGGAGAAAGAAAAAGAAAGGTGAAACATTACAATTTTTGTAATCTGATGAGCTTGGAGCACTCTTATAAAATAGTGAGTTGACTTTATTTCACATAGTATTTAGGGCTCATGACATAGACCTCAGAAATCAGTTAATCTGTGCGCATGCATGCACACAAATGTGTGTTCACGCATGCACACACACACGAACTTGATTTGTAGATGAAGAAAGTGAGGCACAGAGAAATGCATCAAGCTTGGAGCAACTATGTGTTGAAGTACATAGAGAACCAACCCTCAAATCAGGAGGACCTGAGTTCAAATCCAGTCTCTGACACTTACTAGCTGTGTAACCCTAGGCAAGTTACTTAACCCTAATTGACAAGGAAGGAAGGGAGGAAGGAAGGAAGGAAGGAAGGAAGAAAGAAAGAAAGAAAGAAAGAAAGAAAGAAAGAAAGAAAGAAAGAAAGAAAGAAAGAAAGAAAGAAAGAAAGAAAGAAAGAAAGAAAGAAAGAAAG
>CM053595.1:45875849-45898771 GCA_028646575.1 Pseudocheirus occidentalis | reverse complement strand
AGATTGCCCTCCAGAATGGTTGTATCAGTTCACAGCTCCACCAGCAATGCATTAGAGTTTCAATTTTTCCACATCCTCTCCAGCACTTGTCATTTTCCTGGTTTGTCTTCTTAGCCAGTCTGACTCAACCCCATAGTTGTTAAATTTTACCAGCATATGCCTGCCTCCAGGCCTCAGACTTCCAAAGGGGCTTAATAAATCCTATCTTTGCTTCTCTCTACCTTCCCCTCCTATACCACTGATTTTGATTCACTGTAGCAATGTTACAGTCAAGCACACAGAAATCTATTTGGTAGTCACCACAGCCTAGGCAAGTGGCAGCCCAGTGTGAAGAGGACAGTGTTGTATTCAAGAAGGCCTTAGTTAAATCTTGTCTCTGAACCATGATGGCTGTGAGCACACCACTTATTATCTTAGTGACCCTAGTCAACTCTGTAAGACTGTTAATTGAACCTGAATGATTCTAACACCCATAAAATCATAGCACAGGGCTCAGAAATAAAACAGCTAACCAGATAAATTGACATATTTACTCTAATTCTTAGCAATGGTCATTAACAAGCTCATGGAGCAGATGAACAACACTTGTTTCTTCTCCAAAGCCTGAGGAAAAGATGACAATTTCTATAACATGTAGGGCAATCATCACAATTTGTTGCAGAGACCTAGATTTGGTGTTTTAAGACCTGGGTTCAAGTTTTGCCTCTGCTAACTAGCTATGCAAATCATAGCTAGTGTGCAGGCCTCAGTCTTCTCCTCTATAAAATGAGGGGATTGGACTAAATGATCTCTGAGGTCCCTTTCAGCAATATGATCTGAAACTCTTATTATATCGCCACTTCTGGCCACAATAATGTCCAGAGCCTATTCCTATCTCCACTGATTTAATTTTTACTCTCTAAATGTCATGATTACAAAAATGTTGGCAGTGTAAAAGTATTCCTCTTCCCCCTCTTCTTTATGCCCTCTTTCTCTCTTCCATTTTGAAGGGTGAGCGTTAGGTTTAGTTAGACTTGGTTTCCCCAGCCACAAACCAGAACAGAGAAAATAATGGTTTAGTTTCACCAAGAGATCACATATCATTTCAGTAGTTTTGGAATGAATGGGTTTAAGCTGATGAATATGCCAATACTTCACAGATATTTTTTAACTGTTGTGGTTTGGTATGGGACATTTTTATTCTAAGCTGACAGGGCAACACAGAGATAACCCACTGAAAGTCCCAACAGAAGGCAGTTTGCACGCCACCATTCCTTACAGCACCGCTGGGACTTCTGCTCCCAGTATCTCTTAGATTAGCCCTCAGCTATTTTTACACTACCCTTACATTAAGAGAGGAAACACAGGATCAGCAGCTCTGTGTAAAACCCCATGCAGGCTCTAGTGTGAAGATACAATTATCTGCATATCCTAAGACACTGGAAATCAGGAAAACAACCATTTTACTCATCTCAAAGGGAGTCTTTCCCTAAAGAATCAACTCATTTTGGTATCAGACATCATGAAATCATGAATCGAAATTTGTTATATTTAAAAACATCCTGGTGAGGTAGGTGAAAATTGGAAGGATGTTTCCATTTTGTTGAAGGCAGGGCAGATGACTCTACCCTGAACCCTGCTCATCACACCAAGCAGATGTGATAACTGACTACAGATATAGAGCTGAAAGCTGCCTTAGGAGTCTCCTAGTCCAATCTCTTCATTATACATTAAAGATGAGAAAATCAAGGCTGAGAAAAATTAAATTGCAAAAGGTCACATAGGGAACAAGAGGCAGAACTGGGTTATAAATCCAGAATGTTAAGACTCCAAATCCAGGACTCTTTCCTATCATATCACTGCACCAAAGTGGTAGAGAAACTAAGGCCTGAAATGAAGGGACTTTCCCTAAAGCATTTTGACATACAAACATACATACATATAACTCACACGAAATGTCCTTCCTCTCACTCCAATACTATCAGGCCCACTCCTACCTCCTAGCTAGCCCAGCCAGCCCAGCCTCTCTGTGCTTGCATCACCCCCAACATTTATCTGTTCATTTCCTGACTTAGGGCTCACCTAAAAAGAGAACATCTCCACAAAAAAAAGCAGCCAAGTGCTTGAGGGCAGGGACTCAGTATTGGTTTTGTATGTTTTTACACAGTGCCATACATCTAGTAGGTTTCCAATTAAGATAAACTTTTTTATGATATTGAAAATTTTTTCCGGATATGGGAAAACCTTTTTCTAGAAACTTAAAAATATCCTCAGCACTTAATTGTCCTGGATGATTTAAGATCATAAAGCTGAAAAGGATTTTAGAGATTATCTAATTCAACCTCCGCATTTTATAGATGAGGAAACTGAGACCCCAAGAGGTTAAGTGGTTTGACTTAGATAACACAAGTAGTAAGTAATGGTAGCAACAGAAAAATTCAGTGCAAAAGCTTGGAATACAATCTAGACATTTAACTCTATGACTATTTACTAAACTATATGATTTCACTGCATGGTCCAATTATCAAAAGCAAAGTCATTTTAAAAACAATTTCCACCCCAAGGATGAAAAGAACCATATGCTCACAATAATATCTTAGCACCTTAAAAAAATTTTCTGTCATGTTACACATCCCTTTCTAGCCAATTATTTTACGCCATTTGGCAGATAAACAAGATGCTGAAATATTGTTTACATCTTCCTCATGAAACCATACTTTTGTCACAATAGATATTAAGCATACCTTTGATAAGCAGCACATTTTCCCAAGTCAGAGCTTTTGGAGGAGCCCATAGGTTCTTTTTAAAATAGATTTTTATTGATTATCTTTTGTTTTTATATTACTTAAATTTCCTCTTAGACCCCTCCCAATCCCCACTTCCAGAGAGCTATCCTTTATAGCAAATAAAATTTTTTTAGGAAAAAAAGGAAAAATAGGAAGAGAAAAAAAATCAGCAGAACTGATCAATTCATTGAAAAAAGTTAACATATGCACTATTCCACACCTTAAAAGTGGACGCATCTTCTCATATCACTTCTTTGAAGTCAAGCTTGCTGTTTGTAATTTTGTAACCTTCATTTTAAATTGTTCTGTGATTATTATCCCATTTCCACTGCTGTAATCATCATGAAGTTTCGTTTTCTTGGTTCTCCATACTGTATTTCTGCATCAGTTCATGTAAGTCTTTTCATGGTTCTCTGTACTCATCATAGGTGTCATTTCTTACAGCATAATAATCGTCCATTAAATATTAACCTTTATACAATATCATCTGGAAAATGAAGAGGTTGGACTAGGTGATCCCTAAACACCTTCCAGCTGGAAGACTTGATTGTAGTATATCTCACTTTCCATGGTCTTGCAGAGGAAGTGGATGTGAAACACTGCCCTCTACTGGATGTGTATGGAACTGGGCTAGCACGGTCCAGAACTGGGAAGCTGATTTTAAATTTGTGCAAAGTGTAAGTTATGATAACATCAGTAACATTTACTGAAAATAGTTCTGGTTCAGTTCTGGTCTCCAAAGAAACTAAATGTCATTTTGTCAAATGTAAAAAAATAAGAAAAAGAAATGTGAAATATAAACACTTGGAGAGTTCAAGGATATTAACAAGTAGGTAAGAAAACTTTAAGAATACAAAGTCCTTACACAATGTCTTTCTGCTACATTTATGACAGGAGTCAAACCGAGAATTCTCCATCCATACTTCAATTCTAAGCTTAAAACTATGTACATATCATATGTGTAAATTATGTGTGCATATTCCTATATTATATATACATTTTAAAACTTTTATTTCATTTCGATTAACAAGCACTTATTCTCCCTTCCTCTCCCATTTTGAAAATAAGAAAAGCAAAACCAAAATTCTGAGTGTGTGTGTGTGCGCATGTATTTACTTCAAGAATAAGTGCTCTCCTAGGACTTGAAGATAATTCTCATTTCTCAAAGGTACCCTGTAGTGAGGTAGATATCATAAATGTAATTACCCTCTTTTTACAGATGAAGAATGATGTCATCAATATTGGGCAGAAGGGGTTCTTCAACAACACAGATGTATCACAATCCTTCCACACCCCAGTAGATCTTAAGGATTTGCTGTGGCTAGAAAGAAAATTTACTACCTGTTGGTCAACCTCTTAGCAATGTGTCTCTCCATTTAGTGAGGCTAGACCCATACTCAAAGCCTTTCCAGTTTGATAGGAAAGCTTGTGTTCCCCTGGCAAGGCTCAGGTCCCTCCATGCCATGAAACAATAAGATTTTAGTGGAGAATTTGTATGAAAATATGTTACACTTTATATACATATATACACATGCATACTGTGAAGGATTAAGTATTATGCCTTATTCGGTCATTTTAAAAAATTACTATTACATAGTAATCAGTCATGCCTTTATGCCATTTGCTGTCTAGTAAAAGTATTAAAGGTGCGTATAAACATACATGTACACATGTATATACATATATGTGTACATGCATACATATATAATCTACCCAATAGGTTTACACATACACCTTTTCCCCATTTTTGTAAGATTAAAAAAAACATCTTTTACCTTTTGACAACCACTAAATGATCCTCTGTTTAGCCACTCCTGTCAGCTTAAACAGCAAGGTTGTCAGGTAGATATTGGGGGGGGGGGGGGCGGGCGAGGTATATGCCTGTATATATTCTCTAGAAATAGTTCTGTCTCACTAGAATATAATGCATGAATAATAAATAATTGACTGAGACATGGTAACCCTCATAATAGATGCTGTGTGGTTTATGGAATCAGAAGCAAATTTAATCAATAATGATTTTTGAGACTTTACCATAGAAACTACATGTAGGTTAATAACTGGGTCTCATGATGATGCTAATGACTTATATCGCTATAACGCTACACGTTTTGTCCAGGTTTCCAGAAACACCACTTTCTCATAGCGTCTTAACCACTATGCCAAAATTGTGCTATATTTTATTTACTTCAAAGACTTAAACAGTGTTTCTGCTGCCTTGGCCTAATCTGCTCCTGAGCCCCCTTGGCTCTCTTTATGTTGAGATGCTACAGGTGCCAGGTAGCCCTAGAGATGTCAACAGCAGGGTGAGGGGATGTGTGCAGGCTCCATTCAGCCTCACTTCGACCCTGAGGCTATAAACTGTCAGGAAGGCTGCTGCTGAGAGAGCTGGGGAGTAAGGCCAGCCAAGTCTGTAGGACAAGAAGTCTTTGTCACCATCAGGCCTGTTCCTACCCAGCCCCCACTCCAGCAGTTCTTTATGGAACTCAGGACCAGGTAAGACTTGAATATTCTGTGATTTCCTAGCCCTTGCTCTTCCTGGTTATACTTGGCTTTGAACCTTTCAGATGATGAGTTTATATATAGCAGGGCAGACTATTAATCTGTTCTGCATATCCCTGGCCTAGCCTAGTCTGGCATACTACTCATCATGGCAACTATAAAGAGAAATCTTTCTAAAAGTTCATGAAGTAAACTTAGGAGAATTTCAACATAAAGACAAATAGTTTGTATAATCCCACAGTGACATTTTACATAATTAAAATGGCATTTTGTTCTAATAATACTATAAAATTTATTGCAAAGTAATAGGTAAAAATCTACGGTCTTTTTTTTTTCTTTTCTTCCCATCTCATCTTTCTTTTCTTTTAGTTCTCTCCAATCTAGAACTCAAGGAAGGGAAGAAAGTAGAGATGTCTGTCAAACATACAAAGGCAGCCCCAGAACATACACTGAGTACTCATAAACTGCTTAGTCATAGCAAATCATGGGGCTGGGGATCTCAGAATTTCAATGCCTTTGTAAGCTTTCCAAGCCAATGTTTCCTTTCAAATCTTCTCTCTAACCCTTGTGAAAGAATGCTGGCAAAACCCAGGGCATTTCCATTTGAGACACTGAACAATTTGAATAAACAAATCTGACATCCTTATACTCTGAGCTGGCAGCACTGGCTGAACTCAGAGGAACAGAGGAATCATAACTGGTTGTCAAAAGAAGAGATGGTCTTATAAATTTTACAAAAATGGAAAAAGCCTCTTTTTTAGGATATAAAGTACAGTAGCCAGAAAGAGAGCAAGAGCAAGAAAAATAAGCAGCTTGTCTGTCAGTTCTCGTCGGTTATATTTTGTGATGAGCTTTCGTCCCAACTGGATAGTTCCTGACATAGACTTAAATTCTTCATTTGCATCCAGGATAGTTCGAGAAGAATTTGCTGAAACAAAAGCAGAAGGCTGTGCTCAGTGGACATCACGAAAATGAACAAGGCCCTGAGTCTGCTTGCTAGGCTGCTGAGAGCAGCACTACACTGGAGCACCTGCCTACAGAGGTAGAACTGAAACAGACAGGAGCCAGAAATAAGACCATACACAGCCTGGGACTTTCTCTCACACTTGGCAGCTCACTGATGGCTTTTACTTTCAATGAACTTTAAATGATTTGAGTCACATGGCAACTCCTACTGGAGGTCAAGATTCAAGGAGAGACTAGCCTGCAACGGCAGAAAACAGTGTGATTCCCTCTGTGATGGCCAAGCATGGCTTACTATAGCAGCCAGGAATGGAATGGCTGTACCTCATTGGTAGGAATGCCAGCACCACTGCTTATGGGGGCCAGATCCAAAAGGCCCAAGGCTACACATGCAACCAGTTTTTGACAGTCTTAGCCCTACAGGGTTATCTACATCTGCACTGACTCATTTTGTTGTCTGGAATAAAACAACTGGACCCATTACTACAGATGAGAGCATGAGGAGAGATGGGCCCATGCTATTTGTCACCTGTGATGTTCCTTTCACATTAGGGGGCAGTTTTTAAGGAGATGGTCTTTCTGCTGCCACCACCACCTCCATCAATCATATTATTTGCAATTTAGTTTGAAGCCATCAATATGAGTATTTGGTCCTAGCATTTTTTTTTTACAAGCCTGAGCTAGTCAAAACTGCTCCTCAACATCTAAGGCATTTGGAGAAAACAGGGATCACCAGATCCTATACTCTGAAAAGGACACGGATGAAATATTCTTTTCCCCCATTCTTTACAGTGTCATTTCCAGGAGACCTCCTGTAAGGCAGGATTTCATTACTGACGGAAAAGTCTGAGTGAGAATAACAAGAACTGTATCAGTGCTCTCCTTCAAAATGTTGCTTCTATAGATCTTCCAAGACTACCTGTTGGCTACAGGTATCCCATTCACTTCAGGAATCCATTGGCCTTTATACACTGTTCTGACTGGAATGCATTTATGGTTCTGATCAATGTACTTCCCTTTGTATTTGTCCTGTCTTCCTCACTAGATCATAAAGTTCCTGAAGGCAAAGATGGCATCTTTTATTTGCTCTGCATCTTTCCGAAGTGCTCTAGCACAGTATTAAATACTGAGGTCACACTAAGAATGACACCCTCTGGTACAAGATTTATAACCTCACAGAGTGACTCAGGGGACAAACTACAAATCTGCCTATTGAAATGATGTACTAGGGAAAAAAAGTAGAACTTAAAAGACTAAATGAAAAGATTTCCCTTTTGTAAGTTTCCTGGGAGTGAAAACCTGTTGCTATTCGGTGTTGGAAATCAACTAAATGGTCCATTTTAATACCCTCTTCTAGAATTTCTGATTTTCTTACTTCTAAAGAGTTTCCCAGTGAAATTCAAAGCAGATGACCCAGTAGTCAGTCTAGTCAGCAGTTTCTAACAACTATATTAGGACTTCTTTCCTCATTTTTTAAATACAATAAAGCTATAATATGATATGGCTCTGAAGCCAACTCTCTCTACAGCAAGCCATACTGTTAATTCATTTTCATTTTTAAAGTGAATAAAGAGGCAATGGTAAATTCCAATTTCTGCCTTTGGGGATAGCAACAAATGGAATAAAACTGCATCATCAATTACCTTTTATGGTTTGTCAGTTGGTATTCAGTGTTTTACTGAATATCTGCTTCCACCTCAAGGGGTAACAAATATGATAAAGCTATAAAAATCACTTTGTAATTTTATGAACCACAGACATCATGAGACGTTAGATGAAAATGTATTTAAGCATCTCAGATCAATAACCATCTTAGGCAACTGAGTTCCTGAGAAGGAATGAGTATCCTGACTCTTGCTCTGGTCTTACCTAAAATTTGCATTGCTTCCTCACTCTGGCGAACCTGCTGGGACATCATTCTGCTGATGCCCATCAGGCTTTCTGTGATATTGCTGGAAGTCTGTGCCAGGGTCTCCTTAGTAGTTTTTCTATAAAATAAAGAAGAGGATGAAAAATGTCAGTCACATTATCTGAGAGCTCCATAAAGACAGAAATTACATCTTATCTAAACTTTATGTTTCCTCCAGTGACGAACAGGTTTCCTCTAACAATTACCTGTTATGTCTCTAAATAATAATAGCTGAGAGGTCATGTAAACCATCGGTGTCAAACTCAAATGGAAATGGATCCTTACAGACAGCTTATGGACTTAGAAATCCAGAAAGTAACAGTATCCATGCTGTATTTGCATTTTTTAAAAATTTTGTTAAATACTTCCTAATTACATTTTAATCTGGTTTTGGTAGCACTCTGGAGTTTTTAGGGGCCTGAGGCTTTCCCGAGTTTGCTATTTCTGATCTAAACTACTAAAATAGTACAGGTAAGAGCCACATATAAAAGGATGATAAAAAGAATTATTACCTCTGCCTCATGTCACCCCCTTGAAGAAGTTCTGCTTTTTCTAAATTGTCAATCGCAATTTTACAAGCAAGATTTGCTTTCCTCCATGCAGTCTGATTGCTAGAATCAAAAAGATATATGCATTCTTCAGTGATAACAAGCTGTAAGTCTCTCAGTGAATAGGGGCAATTCATGCAAGGCAATGGTAGAAGCAGGCTAGGCTGGTCTCCCCGCCTCCATCTCACTCTAAGCCCATCCACTTGAAATCATTCTGCATCACTGCAGAGAAGAGCACAGAAACAGCATCTGAAGGCTTGTTCCCTTATTGTACCACATACCATGAAAAAAAGAATAAAAGAGAAAAAAATCCCAAAGATCCATCCTCCTTCATCTTTCATGATACTGAGTTCATGGTATCGTGCTACCATCAATAGAGAACAGGATCATAGGATTTAGAATTGGAAAGGGCCAGAGAAATCAGAGTCTAATCACTTCCTCTTAAAGCAGAGGAAGCCCAAGTCCAGAGAATATATGACATGAGTTGTTTTTTCAGAGAATGGGGTGACTCTGAAATGGTTTATCCACAATCTCTCATTCAAACCTCCTTTTGACCAAGAGTTTAAATGTACAAAATAATTCCCTAAGGCTATAGTCCAAAAAAAAAAAAAAAAAAGAAAAAAAGAAAGTGTTTGCAAATAAACATCATGGCTAAAAAACTTTGTAGTTTAATGTGACTTCTAATGGATCAATATACATTCTAATAAGTCAACTACTCTATTATGACACCTTGCTCTTTTCTTTCTTCTATAGTTTGTCCAATTACATTTGCACAGTGAAGGAATTTCCTTCAGTATGGTAAGGGAAGGAATTCATATGGTACACAAACACCATTAAATCATCACCTAATGAAAACAACAAGAAGAAATAACATTTAGATGGAATTTGCCATGTACCAGCACTGTACTAAGTGCTTTGCAATTATTATCTCCTTCGATCCTCAGAAGAACCCTGAGAGAAAGGTTCTTTATTATCTCCATTTTACAGATGGGGAAACCGAGGCAAAGAGCAGTTGAGTGACTTGCTCAGTTCACACAGCTAGTAAGTGCCTGAGGCAGAATTTGAACTCAGGTCCTCCTGTGTCTATCTACTCTGCCACCTGGCTGCCCAGAGCATGAACAAAGCTGATCAATGAGTTAATCCAACAGAACCTCTGATCCACAGTAAGGATACAACAGGGGAAAGGGAATGATTTCACCTACCTGAGCATCTGCTTTTTGTGATTCTCAACTTCCTGAAGCAAAGCTTGTTTCTCAGATTCTTTATCCTGTTCTTTAGCCATTTGCTCAAGCTCCTTTAAGTGTAAATAATTGTATGTGAAAATATTATAAAATTATTCATTCTTTAATAACCACATAAAATGTATTCCAGTTGTGGAATTCAGAAAATCATTGGATACCTCTGATATCCCTTGAGTTGGAAGCAGATATGTATAAAGTACTTACTGAATAACAACCAACAAACTATAAAAGATAACTGATGACACAATTCTACTTGTTGCTATCCCCAAAGGTGGAAATTGCAATTTACCACTGTCTCTTTTAGAGTCCCCTCCTAGGTATAGAAATCCATCTTGCCCTACAAGAAAGTAAGGGAAAAGGGAGGAAAGAGAGAGATGGGGAGGACAGAAGAAATGGCAGGCTGGGGGAAGGGGTAATCAGAATGCATACCATCTTGGGGTGGGGGGTAGTGGAGAGATAAAATTTGGAACTCAAAATCTTGTGGAAATGAATGTTGAAAAGTAAAAATAGATTTTTTTTTTAAAGAGTTCCCTCTTAAGTCAGTGTATGACATATATTTACTTTACAGGTGAAAATGAATTAACAGTATGGCTTACTGTAGAGAGAGCTAGCTTCAGAGCCAGAAAGATCTGAGTTCAAGTCTCTAACTATTAGCCTGTCCCTCTAACATCCTAGCTGTGGGTCCTTGAGAAAGTCACTTAGCTTCTTAGAGAACTCTAGGCAATTCTTTAAGACTGTAAATTGTAAAGAAGGTGCCTGCTTATGTTAATACAGTGTCCTTATCTTCAAGTTCCCAAAATCACAGGTCCAATCTCTATCCCTAAGAGAATGACAGAAAGTCACAGCTAGGAATCCCTGGTCTAAAGAAAGTTTTGCATCAATACATGCTATCAAAAATTCAACAAAAAGCATATCTCCTCATTGCCCATGCCTACTTCTTGTATTCCAAGTCACCTCTCTTTTGTTTACTTGCAAAAAACCCTTTCAGGTTCACTATAACTATGGAAGTCAATGCTATAGTTTCTTACACACCACTTTATAGAGCCAGAAGGGACCATCTTCTAGTTAAATCCCCTCCTTTTATAAATGAAGAAACTGAGGCCTAGAAGGAGGAGGTAACTTGGTCAAGGTCATACAGCAAGTTGGTAGAAGAGTCAAGAACAGAATTCAGGTAGTCTATATGACAGCTTTATTGTGTTAATTAATCTCTTTATGATATGTGGGATTGTCCTTAATTGATTTCCCAAATATTTCAATGTCTGAGTTGATATTGTACTGACTCAGATTATTTCCAAATTACTGACTTTCTTCTGCTCTCCTTCAAATAATGCTAAGAAATAAACAAGGCAGGAGAAAGGGGAAAAAAAGTAAGCTATTGGAAATCGGGGGTTTTTCACCCTAAAGACTGAAGGGACAACACATGGGAAAGAAAGGAGAGGAGTGTAAAGAGACAAAAGCCGGCTGACTTAGAAGAGATCAACGTGCATTCTAACAAAGCTGGTCATATAAGCTCTCTGGACCTCAGTTTTGTCACCTGATAAATGACAGGTTTGTACTGGATGATCCTGAAACTCTCTTCAAGTTCTAAAGACTATGATTCAAAGGGCTGCTGCTGCTACACCAAGCCAATAAAAATCAGGAGCCAAGCAGGATCACTTTTATATGGGAACAGTATCAGAGAACTTGAGATCGTTCTGGGAAGAGAAGGGAGGTGAAGGCAACTCCTCTAGCTCAATCTGAAAGCCAGAAGCACACTGGCTTTAACATACAAATCCTCATACACATAACAAATCAACAACACTTACTATACACAGAATACTGTAAGACAGGGGAAGGAAGCCCTTATCATGGTCATTCTTTAGTGTTTCATTTTCCTAACTACTTCAAAAATCTTGGTTTTCAGGAAAATTCTGGTGGTACTTTCTTTTAGGGGGAAGAAAGGGAGTCAGTAAAATATCTGATTTGATATATGACAAACCTAATATCCAAGAAACAAGTCTATCTGGCTTATATGTTAATTCTAGCCAAAACTAGGTTAGAGACACTAGGGAATTAGCAGCAAGAAAATATAGGGAATGAATGTGTCGAACTTGGTTTTGGAACAACAGGAAGGCTTCAAATTGTTATGTTTTTTATCTTATTGTTATAGTAAGTCAATACAGAAACAAAATCACCCAAACCTTTGCCAGAGCATAAAGAGGCTAACCATTTTAAACCTTCATCCTTGTCCCTGCTGGTCTCTAGAAAAGTCACTTTTATTATAACACACGAATGGGGCCCTGGTTCAGCAGTTGCTTACCTGTATTCTGAGCCGTAAGTGATGAAACTTCTCTTTCACTTTGGCATTTAGTTCTGTAAGTGTGCTCAAGGGCCCTGAGCAATCCCGGATATCCTAAAAAACCAGGAAAGATAGGAATGCTTTCTTCTCATTTCAATGAAATGAACCATCTCTTCTGTCTCTGCATTTGTAAAATAAGAATGCTGGCCTACATCAGGGGTCCAGGTACCCCTAGAGGTCCCCAAGATTTTTTCAGGGGGATTTTTGAGGTCAAGACTACTTTCATAATAATACTAAGATGTTTTAATTTCTAATATGGTCTGTATAGGTAAATATAACCCACATAAAGGTGATTTAGGGAGGAAGATCCTCAATAATTTTTATGAGCATAAAGGAATCCTGAGAACAAAAAGTAAACAAAGAGTAAAAACTGCTGGCTAGAGAGATTTCTGAGGCCTCTTCTACCTCAAATATGTTATGACTCCATGCTTCTAGAATGTCTACCTGGTTTTATTTTCCTCTCTGAAGCAAAATAATTCAAAATTTCATGTCAATTATTCTCAAAAGTTAATATTTTGGGGGAAAAGAACATAAAGACAAACTACCCTAGCTTGACCCAGCTATTAGCCCCAAGCATTTATTAAAATGCAAGTCAGTTAATATAACAACAAGAACACAAGTGCCTCCAAGTTTACAAGCACTTTCTTCCCAACTCTGTGAAGTTAGGCAATACAATATTATTGCCCTTATTTTTCAGATGAGGAAACTGAGGTTCAAGAATTAAGAGACGTAAGGGGCGGCTAGACGAGCAGTGAATGAAATGGAATGGCCCTGGAGTCGGGAGGACCCAAGTTCAAATCTGACCTCAGACACTTAACACATGTGTAACCTTGGGCAAGTTACTTAATGCCAAGCCTTCCCCTTCCAAAAAGCAAAAAACAGAATTAGAGAGGTAAAGTGACTGGCCTAGGTGGCACACAGGCAGGACTAGATAAGAGACAATAAGGGAAGCAGCCATAGCTTTCGACTCCAAGCCCAGTGCTTTTTCCACTACAGTATGAGAATCTTAAGTTTTAGTAAAAGTGAAAGCAACTAGCTGGGAATGCAACTGACTAGCCATCATAAAGAAATATGTATGAAAATTTTATCTCCCTTAAATGGCATAGTATAAAATACTAAAACAGTAACTAAACAGAACATACAAAACCTCCTTCATGAATTTCATAGAATGCATTGCAGTGTTTTAACTTTTATTCTAAATTTAACCAAACCAAATAAAATAAGCATTTCCATATATACAAAGTAGAAAAGAAAAAAGGATTACACATGAAACTATGAATCTCTATTATGTACAGTTTGCTTTTTCCTTGAGTGTATATTAACTTCAACATATAACTTTCAAATCCATCTTGTTTCTTGCTGGCCTGCTTTTTGTTCTCTTCTGTTTCAATGGCCCTCTTTTCTTTCTTTCTTTCTTTTTTTCAATCCTAATGTTTACCCGACTCCACTCACAATCCCTTTCACCTCACTCCATCTCCAACAAAACAACAACAAAGGAACCAAAACCCTTACAACAAATATGATTGCAATGTTTTACAGAAGCTTCAAAGGGTGTACTTCCAATTTATTTGACAACTTCTGGAGTTGTTGGCTTGGCTTGGCTTGGCTTGACAAAGAGCTAAAGCACTTTGTTACTCATTAGCATTTATGAGAATCCACAACCATTAATGAAATTTACTGAATTAATCCATATCATTGAATGCAATTTTATATGAATTAACACTAGACTCATCTTTCTAGCATAAATACAGAAACAGTCATAAGTATTGCCAAATATAGTTATGACAATCACACTTCCCAAATTCTGAATCAAAATCCTGACCTTAAATATCCTGTCTCATTCAAAAAAACACCTGTCAGGTGATTTTTGGTTCAGAAAATATAGTCACCATACTTAGAATTTATCAACAGTGAAACTGAAACATAGAGTAGCCATAGGAAAACAGTGATAACAAAACGCATTACGTTTCTTCATCTTTGGCTCACTGACCTACTCATGAGAACATTAAACACAAAGTCTAAAATTGTATTAGAATTGCTTCCTTTTCCAAAAAATCAAAATTGACGGTGACTTTAAGCATAACATAGAGATACAAGGTGAGCATAATAACAAGTAAGAATAGAAACAGTAAGAAAAGCTGGCATTTGTATAGCATTTACAATATGCCAGGCACTGTGCATACAAATAGGATCTCCTTTGATCCTCACAACACCTTGGGAGGGGAGGTACTATTATTCTCTCTATTTTACAGATGAGGAAACTAAGGAAATAAAACTTGAATCAATTTGCCCAAGGTCACACAGCTAGTAAGCATCTGAGGCCACATTTGAACTCAGGTCTTCCTGAATTCAGGTCCAAAGTTCTACCCACTACCCTACTGAAGTAAGCTGTAGTCCTAACCAATGTGACCTGCAAGCAAGAAATGGAATGAAAAGACAACATCCAAATACATGTACAAATACCAAGGGAAGTGGGTCTGTAGAAGAGCAAAAGCAAGTGATGGACAGCTCCAGGGCTGCAGTGATGAGTCGGTCAGCCAACAAGAATTTGATAATCACTATGTGCCAGGAACTGAACACTAATGATGTAAAGAAAAGAAAACCTCTCTAAATGTACAGGTGATCTCAGTTCATCCTACCTTCTCCAGCAAACTGACCCTTTTAGCAATCCTTACTCTCTTATTTGCCATCAACCTCTCCCCGAGTCCTGGCTATTTTCATACTGTCTACAAACACACTCATGTCTACCCCATTCTCAAAAAAGCATCACTTGATCCATCCATCTGTGCCGGCTACCATCCTATATCTCGTCTCCCTTTTACGGCTAAACTCCTCAAGAAGACTGCCTTCAATTGGTGTCTCCTAGTTCTCTCCTCTCACTCTCTTCTTAACTCTCAATAGTCTGGCTTTCAACATCACCACGCAACTCTCCAAAGTAACTGATGATCATTTAATTGCCAGATCTAATGATCTTTTTGCAATCCCCATTCTTTTTTACTTCTCTGCAGCCTTTCACACTTCAATCACCCTCTTCTCTTGGACACTACCTTCTCTCTAGATTTTTCTAACATTATTCTTTCCAAGTTCTTCTACCTGTCAGACCTCTCTTTCTCAGTCTCCTTTGCTGGATCTTCATCTAGTTCACTCTTCCTAACTGGGCTTTCCCCCAGAGCTCTGTCTTGGCCCCTCTTCTCTGCTATATTTCACTTGGTGATCTCATCAGTTCCCAAGGATTCAATGATCATCTCTATATTGAGGATTCTCAAGTCTATTTATCTAGCCCTAACCTCTCTCCAAACTACCAGGATTACATCTCCAGCCATCTATTGGATAAATTAGCTGTTGCATAGACATCTTAAACTTAACATATCAAAAACTGAACTAATTATCTTTTATCTAAACCTACCCAGCTTCCAAACTTCCTTATTAATTGTGAAGGTTACCACCATCATCCTAGGCACTCAAGCTTGAAACTGAGGTGTCACCCTCAACTCCTCACTCACTCTCACCCACCTTATCTAACCTGTTCTCAAGTCCTGTCAATTCTACCTTTGCATCATCTCTCCTATTGTCTCCTTCTCTCTTCTGATATCACTACCACCCTGATGCAGACTCTCATCACCTCCTGCTTGGCTGATTTTCATGACACACTCCATGCTTCAAGTCACTTCTCACTCTAGTTCAGCTTCTATTCAACTGTCAAACTGGTCTTCCTAAAATGCAGGTTTGTCCATATCACTCCCCATTCAATAATCTCTGGTGGCTACCCATGAAAAAGTGTCAAATAGCTTGGCCCCTCTCTACCTTTAAAGTCTTCTTATATCTTACTCCCTTTCATATACTCTGACACTGGCCTTTGCTGTTCTCTGAACAGGACACTCATCTTCTAACTCCAAGCATTTTCACTGGCTGTCCCCCAGGCCTACAACTCACTCCATCCTCATTTCTGTCTCTTGGCTTCCACCAAATCTCAGCTAAAGTCCTGCCTTCAGAAGGAACCCTTCATCAGCCTCACTAAATCTTAGCGCCTTACCTCTGAGACTGTCTCCAGCTTACTCTGTATGTAGTTTGTTTCTGCACGTTATCTCCCCCATTAGACTGTACACTTGTGAAACTAAGAATTGTTTGGCTTTTTTCCTCCCTTTCTCTGCATCCCCAAGGTGTCTGGCATACAGCTGGTACTTAATAAATACTTGATGACTTGGAAGACAATGATTACTTTGTTGTTTTTCTATTACTCTTGAGTGAACATCAATTTCCGAGGAAGACTATGTCAGTGTCTTCCTGGACTCTTCCCTTTCCCTTATCCCATATATCCAATCAGTTGCCAAATCTTGTTTCTACCTTCATATCTCTTCTACAAGCCAACACCCTGGGGGCCATCTCCAGTTGCCCTGATTTATATCTTGTCACTGGACCCAGATGGCTGAAGAGGAGAGAGTGGGGCTGGTGACTGGACAGTCCTCCCTCACTTAAATCCAATTCACTTGCAAATCATGACATCTCCTTCCTGAAGGCAAGGTCCTCTTCAAGAACAAAAGAAAAACAACACCATAAGTCACCATCCTAGGTCAGGCTCTCATCACTTCTCACTTAAACTCCTAACTGGTTTCAATACATCATGTCTTTTATGAGTCCAATCTATCCCCCACACAGCTGGGGATTTTCCTAAAGTGCAGGCCTGACCATGTCTGTGCACATTCCCATTCCTCAATAATGTTCAGTGGCTCCTTACTACCTTCAAAACTAAATATAAGGTTCTCTGTTTGGCATTTAAGACTCTTCACAACCTCATCCATTCCTGCCTTTCCTGTTTTCTCCCTTCCATCATTCTATAATCCAACTACATTGGCCTACTTGCTAGTCCTCCCAAAATATACTCATTTTCTGTCTCCATGCCTTTACACTGACTGATCCCCATGTCTGGAAAGCTCCTTCTTCTCACCTGTACCTTTTGACATTCCTTGCTTCTTTTGAGATGCCTCAAAAACCACCTTCTACAGGGAGGTTCTCCCAGCCGTCTGGGTCTTTCCCAATAACGTAACTTCCCTTCTTCCCTAAGTCTGCTTACTTATTCGGTAAGTGATTTTTGCCTTTGCGGCCCATCTGCCTGGCACAATGCACGGCACGTGGAGAGGGCTGAACATGAACCTGGCAGTTCCCACACTGACACAGGGCACCAGATTTGGGTTGGAATCCTAGCAACGTGAGTGACCACGGGCAGGACATGCAACCTCTCTGAGATCAACGCAAAACGAAAGGGCTGAACGAGATGCCCTCTCTGGACCCCCACAGGTCCATCTCTACCCCGTCTCCCTAGCTTCACTCAACCCCGGAGCAGGAAGACTGCACTGAAGGCAGAAAGGACTGAAGCGTTTGAAGAATAGGGGGAAATGGGGGGAGCGCATCAGAGACCAACACAAATACAGGGGGAGGGGAACAGAGGGCGAGGACCAATGGAAAGGGGGGAAGGCTGTGGCGGACCAATGGGAACGAAGGAGGGGCTGAAACCAATGGAAACGGGGGAGGAGGAAAAGACCAATGAATGAGGATGGGGTACGAGGGACCCATGGAAATGGAGGTGGGGGGGTGCACGAGGAACAACAGAAACAGGGAGGAACAAGCGGGCAGTGGAGCCAACGGAAAAGGGCAGGGGGAGACGCGAGGAGCCCCGAACCCAGGGTGGGGGAGGGGTGTGAGGGACCCAGTTCCATCCGCCTTTCTCCGATGCTGGTGGGGTGAGGCCCAGACCCCGAAGCTCCGAGGTTCTTCGGACTCGGATGTGAGTCATAGTGAGAGGAGGGAGTTGCTCGACCAGGGTCCCGCTACCTGGATAAACGCTTTAACCTCCAAGTCGAATATGACAATCTCTTGGTTACACATCCGGACGTGGACATCCAGGGTAGTCGCCATCTTGGGGACCGACTACGGGCCTTCGTAGAGGCCAAACTAAGTTGCGTTTCCTTATTGACACGTTCTCCCGGCGCTGTTGCAGTGCCATCTACAGGCAGGTCACAGAGGACATTGAGGGCTGCTAGAGCTGGGAGGACTATATGCATGAAGTATAGGAGGCAGAGCCCGCATTTCGAATCCAGGAACCCGTCTTCTGACTTTAAATCAATCCAGTTTAACAATAAGCACTTATTAAACGCCTACTGTGTGCCTGACTCCGCTTCAGGCGCTGGGGGATGCAAAGGCAAAAGTGAAACAATCTCAGTCCTCCGGAGTTGACGTTCTGCAGCGAGCTGTAAGGGAATACAAAGTAATCTAAAACAATCTAGAAAATTGGGGAAGATTAACTCCTGGGAGGGGTCAGGAAAGGCTGCTTGTAGGAAGTGGCACCAGGTCTGTGCTTTGAAGAAAGATAGGGGTAACAAGAGGATGAGGTGAGAAAGCAGTGCAGATGTTGGGGACCACCTGTGCAAAGGGCGTCAAGCGGGGAGAGAGGGAGGTTGGAACGTCCAGGACGGGGAAGCACAGCTAGCAGGTGGGCTGGGCTGGAATGGAGTGTGGAGCAACATGAAGTGAAACTGGAAAGGTAGATAGGAGACAGATGAAATGCCAGGCTGAGGAATCTACATTTTATCCAATATAGGGATAAAAAAGAGAGCATCAGGCAACAGTGGGGGATTTCCGAGTAGAGGAACGACTTGGTCCTATCTCTGTTATGGAATATCATTTTATCAGCCATGCAAGAAAGGATGGATGGAAGAGGAGAGAGAGACTAGAAGCAAGGAGAACAATTAGGAGGTCATTGCAGTAGTCCAAGAAGCTCTGAGCGCCTAAACTAGGTGGGGAAAGGGAATGAGCATTTATATATCACCTACTGTGTGCCAAGTGCTTTACAGATTTGACCCTCACAACAACCCTGAGAGGTAGATTTTGTTATTATCCCCCTTTTACAACTGAGGAAACTGAGGCAAACAGGTTAAGAGATTTACCCAGGGTCCCGTAGCTAGTAAGTGTCTGAGACTGAATTTGAACTCAAGACTTCCTAACTCCAGGCCCCACCTAGCTGTCTCCTCTAACCTAGGATAGAGGCTATGTGAACAGAGAATGGATAGGAGAGATATTGTAACAATAATATCAAGAACTAATTGGATGAGAGACTGAGAGAGAGTTAAGAGCCAAGGTTGACTTCAAGATTGTGAGCCTGAGTAATTGGGAGAATAGTGGTACTTTCAACAGAAATGAAGTTTTGAGAAGGAATGGGTTCTGGGGGAAATATAATGATGATTCCATTTTGGATAGTTTGAATTTGAAACATTCATAGGACATCCAGGGATAAATGCCCAGTAGGCAGTTGGTAATATAGATTGGATTTCAGATGAGAGATTAGGGCTGGACATAAGATTTGAGAGTAATCTATATAGAGATGATGAACCTATGGATGCCGATTATATCATCAAAAGAGACAATTTATCAAGAAAAGAGGGCCAGGACAGCATCTCTAGATAAGGATGCCCATGATTAGTAGGAGAGAATGTTATAACCTCCATTTGGGGAGCACTCCCATCCCTCCCCACCTTGGGTAACCTAGCCTAGGAAACCAGCCCAACACCTGTCCTCCTGGTCTCCTAGGGGACTCACCAACAAAACAAACCCGCCCAAAACCACCAGAAAAGGCCCACCAAGTCTGACTTGTCCAAACCTGCTAGAAAAGCCCTCCAAGCAGAACACCCCGCCCCACTAGTTAACCTACTACCCCCTCCCCACCCAGAATAGACTAGGAGATTTTTCAGTTCAGTTGGGCAACAAACGAATCATTAGGCAATGAACTGATTACTATCTTTTGGCTTCTGTATTTTCCCCGCTTGCTCATAATAACTGTCAAGTTATGGTTTCCCTCTAGTAACAGTTATGTTGTGGCTTTTGTCTATATAAGCCCCAAGCATATACATCTCAGGGCCGCTTGATTTGGATTGTGTTCACCCCTTGCAGTCACCAGCTCCACTTAAAATTGTAAACGATCTCACTCACTGATTTCTCAGTATAACAAGAAGATATGATCCAGCAAAGGAGTATTCAGAAGAAGTGGTTAGACAGGAAGGGAACCAATAGAGAGCAGTGTCATGGAAATCTAGTAAAGAGAATGCAAGAAGAGATCTGAGAGAGTCAAAAGCAGAAGTGGCCAAAGAAGGAGGACTGAGAAAAGGCCACTGGAATTAGCAGTTGAGTCCTAAGTTACCTTGGAGGTAGCATTTTGAGTTAAATGGTAGGGTGAGGAGCCAAGTATTAAGGGATTAAGAAATTGGTGGGAGGAGAGGTTATTAAGGCAAAGAGAATAAATAACCTTTTTTCTAGGAGGAATAACTGCTGGACAATAGTTTGAAAGGATGGTGGGGTCAGGTCAAAAGTTTTTTAAAGATAAGGGAAAACTAGGCTTATAATTGTGGAAGCCTCCATTCTTTTCAGTTATGTGGGCATGAAATAAGGGCGCTAATGCTAATAATGATGAGCATTTTTATACTATTTTAAGGTTTGGAAAATGTTTTATATGATCTTCACAATCTTGTGAGCTAATTACTAAGTATCATCTGTATTTTACAGATGAGAAAACTAAATCTCAGAAATTCCCAAAGAACACATAGCAAATAAATGTCAAAGGCAGGATTTGAACCATATGTTCTTGTCTTCTTAGGATAATTGACAAGCAGGGGGGTATAAGGAATGTTCTGATAACAGATTTATGTGAAAAGTTTGAGAACAGGCATAGTAATAGTTATGTACACATATTGTAGTGGGCAAAGCTTAGTTCAGAGGAAAGGGAGGAAAGGGTGCTGGGTTTGGAGACAGGAGGACATAGGTTTAAATTCTAGTTTGAGCACTGTAACCTTGGTCAAATCTGGTCAAACTCAATTACCTCTAACATCCTTTCCCCTGTTTCTTTGATCCACTGTCTTGGAGTCAGGAATCCGTGGATTCTAATATTTATTAGCAGTGAGATCTCTGGAAAGTCACAGGATTAAAGCTAGAAGGGACTTTAGAAACAATCAAGTTTAGCTTTCATTTTGTAGATATGTAAACTGGGGGGGGGGGGGGAGGGGAGAGTTCTTCCCCAAAGTCACATGGGTAATAATAGCAGAGCCGAAATTTGAAGCCAGAACCTCTGTCTCCAAATCCACTACACCAGGCAGCTGAGCCATAGTTTCCTCATCTGTGAAATGGGAGTAATAATACTTACAAGACATACCTCATAGGATCTTTGTGAAGAAAATGTGTAAATATTTTAAAAACAGCATTTTAGATATAAAGTTGTAATCACCTTCAAAATACTTGTAAGAATAACAGCCCAGGTATAGCTATAGGCATAAAGGGGAAAGGTTGCTAATCCCAGTGCTGAAGTTTCAAAGTAGTTTGTGCAGCCCTGGTATAGTTACCAAGCACATATGAGAGTTGAAAGAAACTTAGTGGCTTCACCCCAACCTAAATATCTAGTAGTGCAGGGGGGAGGGGGGGGGGAATTTCCCCTGGGAAGGAATGAGGAAGTTAAGAAAGAAACATTTTTACCTCAGTGACTCTTTTCTATGTTGGCTGAGTACAAATGTGGTCCCAACTAACAAAAAGAGTTGAAATAGTCTTAGGTATGGTCAGTGTTACAAAACAGCAATAAACACCCACTTTGAAAGAGAAATCCAAGAAAACAGTAACAATTTTAGCCTTTGAAAGTAGTTCTGTGGGGAAGAACAAGCTTGGCCAAAGATGACAGCAGCATCTGACAGCTACAAAGGTCAGATTCAGTCCTAGGACTATGAATTTTCCCTGGAGAATTTTCTCTTTCCCACCAGGGGCATAGCAGTTTGTGAGATATTGTTCCCTTTTTTGGGGGGGGGGGAGGCAGTTTTCCTTATTTACTTTACTATTGTGTCCTAATCAAAAGCATATTTGATTTATAGTTCCTGGTCTGTTGATGGAGAATCTAGAGAATGGAGATCAGTATAACCAAGATGATCCAAAACAACCCATCCTGGACCAAGAGGGTAGTGATCTGTGCTCAATAATAAAATACCTTTTTTTTTTTTTAGAGATATTTCATGAAACTGAGACTAGGGCAGCAGTAGTATTCTCCCCATCACTAAGGCAAGTGTGTTCTCTCCTCTTTAAATGACTTTGTGTATATGTGTCTGTGTACATACTGAATTTTCCCATTAGACTGTAAATTTCTTGAGAGCTAGGTCTACTTTAGTTTTGTCTTTGTATCACCAGCACTTAGCTCAGTACCTTGGACAGAGCAGGTACTTAATATTTTTTAATTGAATCTAATTGAACATAGCTTGTTAATATCAGTTAATAAACTATTCATGCTGTAACTAAGATTAAGAGGGAAGTGGGAAATTGGGAAAGAATATTTACAACTAGTGTCTCTGATAAAGGCCTCATTTCTAAAACATACAGGGAATTAAATAAAATTTACAAGAATGCCAGTCATTCCCCAATTGATAAGTGGTCAAAAGATATAAACAGGTAATTTACAGAGGTAGAAATTAAAGATATATTTATGCACATGGAAAAATGCTCCAAATCACTATTGATTCGTGAAATGCAAATCAAAACAAAGTTGAGGTACCACATCTCACCAGTCAGATTGGCTAAGATGACAAAACAGGAAAATGACAAGTGCTGGAGAGGATGTGGAAAAATTGGAACTCTAATGCA
>CM053595.1:45854441-45875349 GCA_028646575.1 Pseudocheirus occidentalis | reverse complement strand
AAGTACTGAGTTAATTTGCAAGTCTTGATTGTAACACCCTGTTTGTTCCTCTGGACATGGTCCCAGGATAAAGAGCTTAAGGAGTGATTGGCTTTGGGCTGGGGTAGAGAAAGATCGAGACCAAGGGTGATTCCTTGCATTCTGCTAAGGATATATAAACCTTGTATCTTCCATGTATCTTTGGCTCTGTATGAAATGGTTCTGCAGTAAACAGACTATGGAATACATCCCCGTCTCTCTCCCTCCTTCTTATTCAGCTAGAAGCTCTCTCTCTCTGTCCCTTTATTTCACTCAGCTGGTAGCTAGGCCCAGACTGTGCTAGCCACAGCAACTGGGAAGATAAGCAATTCAATAGAGGTTGTACATGTGTAGTTACCCAAATCATTTCCAAAGTTTTTATATTTTGAAAGACTAACTATATTTCCCTCCATCCTGTCCCACCCCCCACTTATTCTATTTTCTCCTTTGACCCTATCCCTTTTTTTTTTTGTTTTTGTTTTTGTTTTTTTGCTTTTTGGAGGGCAGTTGGGGTTAAGTGACTTGCCCAAGGTCACACGGCTAGTTTTTTTTGTGTTAAGTGTCTGAGGCTGGTCTTGAACTCAGGTACTCCTGACTCCAGGGCCGGCGCTCTATTCACTGCGCCACCTAGCCGCCCCTACGCCACCTAGCCGCCCCGACCCTATCCCTTTTAAAAAATGTTTGCTTCTAACTATCCTATCTTCCAATCTGCCCTCCTTTCTATCCTCTTATCCCCTATCCCCCTATTTTCCTGTAGGGTAAGATACCCAATTGAGTGTATATGTTATTGCCTCCTTAAGCCAAATTCAGTGAGAATAAGGTTGTTCCATTCCCTTTCACCTTCCTGCTCTTCCCCTCCATTGTAACAGTTTTCTCTTGCCTCTTTTATATGGGATAATTTGCCCTAATCTATCTCTCCCTTTCTCCTCCCAATAAATTCCTCTCTCACCTCTTAATTTTATTTTTTAGATATCATCTCTTCATATTCAACTCATCCTGTGTCCTCTGTCTATGTATATGTGAACATACATATGCCCACACTCATATATATATTTATATACACATATACCCTCCTATACATACATATATACAAAAAAAGAGCGTGGTGGCAAAAAATTGGAAAACAAGGGGATGCCCATCAATTGGGGAATGACTGAACAAGTGGTGGTATATGAATATAATGGAATACTATTGTGCTATAAGAAATGAGGAGAAGATGGATTTCATAATAACCTGGAGAGACCTATATAAACTGATGCTGAGTGAGAAGAGCAGAACCAGGAGAAATTTGAACACAATTACAGACACAACATATGTGTGATGATTAACTTCAATAGACTGGGATCCTCTTAGCAATGTAAGGTTATAAGATAACTCTGAAAGACTCATGATTGAAGGAGATATCCACATCCAGAGAAAGAGATGTGGAGTCCAAGTGCAGATTGAAACAAACTACTTACTCTGTCTCTTTTTCTTGTTTTGTTTCCTCTTTCCCACTGATTGTTCCATCAGTTACAATCCTTCTTTACAACCTGACTAATGAGTAATGGGAAGATATTTGTAGATCCTATATCCAAGTGCATGCCCCGTGATGGGGGGGAAGAAGGAGGGAGAGAAAATCTGAAACTCAAGGGACTGTGGAACTGAATGTTGTAGACTAAAAGTAAATAAATCAATTTAACTTACAAAAATATTCCTAGGAGTTTTCTTTTTGGGATCTTTTTCAAGACACGATCAGTGAATTCTTTCACTCTTCAGTGAATTTTTGAAATTTCTTTTCCATCTGGTTAATTCGGCTTTTTAAGGCATTCTTCTCCTCATTGCCTTTTTGGGCCTCTTTTGCCATTTAAGTTAGTCTCTTTTTTAAGGTATTATTTTCTTCATTGCATTTTTTGGGTCTCCTTTAGCAGGCTGTTGACTCACTTTGCATGATTTTTCTGCATCATTCTCATTTCTCTTCTCAATTTTTCCTCCACTTCCTACTTGATTTTCAGAATCCTTCTTGAGCTCCTCCATGGCCTGTAACCAATTCATATTTTTCTTGGAGGCTTTTGATGCAGGAGTTCTTACTTTGAGGTCTTCTTCCTGCTCTGTGCCTTGATCCTTTTTTCCCCCAAAAAAGGATTCTATGGTCTGTTTGTGCTTCCTGTGCTTGCTCATATTGCCAGCCAGTTACTTGATTTTTGAGCTCTTTGCCATGGTAGAACTCTGCTTCCAGAATGGAGAGAGCTTTGTCCCAAATTGCTGGGGGTTTTGTAGCTGCTGGAGCTATTAGGAAGGTGCCATCTCAACAGTCCCCATAAGCTCTGGCTCACTGGTCATACACTGCAGTACTACCACCCAAGACTGTGATCTAAATCCAGGCAGGTTAAAGCAAGAGCCATTACCCTCTGAGTGGTCACTTGGTTCCCCTCCAATCTGCAGGCCAGGAACTCCTGAGGCAGCCGCACAGTGCCACTGCTACTTCTTGCCCCAGGAGCAGGAGCCGGACCACACTCTTCTGTTCTCCCTGTTCCAACAGAGTTCCACACAGACCTTTTTGTCTTTGGTGTTTATGGGTTGAGAAGTCTGGAAGCCACCATAGCTGCTGGTTATTCACTCCTCTGAAGTCTGCTCTGGGCTGCTGCTGGTCAGGACCACCCTGGGGCTGGAACCCCACGACTCCTGTAGGACTGCACTCGGCTCCCAGCACACTGTTGGCCTGCTGGGCTGTCTTCAGTGGGAGATTTGTTTCTCTCTGTCATTTTGTGGGCTCTGTAGGTTTAAAATTTGTTTAGAGTCATTTTTTTTTACAGGTATTGGAATTGTTTGGAGCCGGAGCCCATGCTAAGTTTGTGCTTCTACTCCGTCATCTTGACTTCGCACCCCGTCCCCATCTTCCTAAGTTTTAAATTTTGTTTCCTTATTTCTTATTCTCTCATGGAATCATTGATTTCCGTTTCATCCATTCTAGTTTTCAGGAATTCCATTTCTTGGGTTAAGTTTACTAGCTTCTAAGCTGCTCATTCTCCTTCCAATTCTTTGGGAATTTTTTTTTTAACTTCTTCATTTCTTCTAGCAATTAATGAAATCTTTATGGAAAATTCTTTTTTTCCTTTTGAATCTCTGCCAGCAGTTTTCATGAAGATAGAATTCTGATCATTTTTATGCCAGTTAATGTTTTCCCTGATGTAGTTCTTAAATTGGGGCTTTATGCCAGGACGAGACTTTGTTCGGCTCATGTACTTTTGGGTAGAGTGGCTTTCTTTGCTTGGTTTTGTCCAGGGTTTTTGTACTGACCTCTACATCCTCACCCCCACCCCATATTTGAGGTTCAGGGTTTCTATCTTCAGGGCCCTCTCTGGTGTCCCAGAGTGTTGGGGTCCTTGGAATTCCAGGGCCTAGGATATCCTGGTCTGAGCACTGTGGCATCTCACTAGTAACTGTGGAGGCCCACTGCCTTACCTTAGGGCTTCCAAGGCCTCATACTTGGGCTGTTGGCTACCCTGAGGTTTTCTCCAGCCATCCCTCTGCTCTTGCTGCCTATAGACACAAAGCCATAAAGGCCACATGTGTTGGTCTCTGGTCACAATGGCACTCATTTTGCCAAAGGGGCTCCATTTTCCATTGTCCTTAGACTTCTGGCTGACTGTGTAGTTCCGGGATGGACGATTTTACTTGCTATCATTTTTCATCGGCTAGTGAGAATTTCAGGGTGGTACAATGCATAGAGTGCTGAGCCTGGAGTTGGGGAAGTCTTGAGTTCAGATCCAGCCTCAGATACTTAACTAGCTGTATGATCCTGAGCAAGTCATTTAAGCTCTGTTTACTTCAGTTTCCTCATCTGTAAAATGGGAATAATAATAACACCTACCTCTCAGGGTTATTGGGAGGATCACATGAGAGAGTAATTATAAAGCATGTAGGACAGTGCCTGGCACATAGTAAGCAATATATGAACGTAAACTATTATTATTTTGCTGGAGTAGGTGAGGGTAGCCTGCCTCTGTTCTGGAGGCCATCTTGGCAGGCTTCTGTAAGGTGAATGGGATATAAGATTTTACCCACCCATTAACAGGCCTCACATGGAGCCCATTAAGGGAAGCTTGCTTAGGAGAGGCTTGCTTGTAGGAAGGCTTTCACGCCTTTTGTTAATTTCTGATTAGTCTCTGGGTGAAGAGGGTTGTTATGCCTTCTGACTCTAAAAAAAGAATATATATACTCTGAGGTTAGCATTTTGCTCTGGGGCTTACTTCTTGGAAGGGTGTCCTTGTGATTTGACCAGATGAGACCCTGGGTAGCCGTTAAGGAGGTCCCCCACCTTTGAAAAACCTAGATGTTGGTGCTTCTCTTTCTAGTAACTATGTGTGTACTGCTTTGGTCAGATAGTTAGATCTGTCTGTTGATCTGTGCTAATTTCTCAGACAGTTAGAAGCCCTATCTGTTGGTCTTTATTTCTCTGCTTGTATTTTCTCTGTTTTCTTTGTTTAGATATTCTCTGAAGTTCAAGGTGCTGACTTTTCCCCTGAACTAATGAATGTAATTTTAAAAAGCTTGTTGACCCCTTGAACAGCTATCTTTCCTAGTAAAGCAGATCTAAGAACCTGTGCTTGCAGCCCTCCTGGGTATGTCAGGGTAGTTGCCATTATGCCACCTTTCTTTTTCTTCTTCTCCCCCTCATTGCCCTCTCCACCTTCCACTCATTTAGAATTTTAATTACCATGGTCATATGTGGTATCCAAAAATAGCTAGTCTAGGTTCAAGGTACTCTCTGGTTTCACATCTACTCATAATCATAGCTCATGGGCTCCCGTGATTACTTTTTCTCTGGTCAGCCATAGGGCACAATTATTTCAAAGCAAAGACATTTAATGAAGTTGTTGCTTGTCATTTGTTTTCTGAAGTGGACCAGTGACATCATGGATAATGACTTGCTTATGAATTGGATGTAAGTGAGGCAGAGTTGCACAAAGTCATCAGCCTCACTTTCTTCTAGAGGCCAGTGACAAGACACAAGTCAGGGAGACTGGAGATGGCCCTGGGGGGTAGCGTCTTTAGTGTCTGGCCAACCTCTAAGTGATTCCACAGCACTTGCTTCAGCTGCCTTCATGGCCATTGGAACAAATTGTTCCCGTTGGCCTGTTCCTCCACAGGAAGTCTTTACATGCTTGTGGTAGACATCCTTTTAATTCACTGACAGGTCTTAGGTCTGTCACTTACCTTCAGTCTGGTTTGGCTGTCTGTTAAGGCTTTTTTTTTTTTAACCAGTGTGTGACTGCTGTAGTATAGTAATAAAACAAAAGCAACGAGAGAACATTCCCTTCACAAACTCAGGGCATTCTCTCCCACAAAAGCATACTCTGACAACATCTGTGGTAAGAGTAAATATGTATCAGGGTAAAGAGGGAAACATACTTAAGGAACCCTTGAAAATATTTCATGAATTTGATTTTTTTAAAATTGTTTTATAAAAAAAGTTTTATGACTTTACTTCATAAAGATGCCCCTTAGAAGCATTTTAAATGTGAAAAGCATGGTGTAATTAATAGGATAAATCTGCAAAACCCCAGGGTTAGCTTTGGAGTTTCTCAATGTAGATGTCCCCCCAGATTAGCAATCTTTTCTTCAGTGCTTTGGATGGTGGTTTGCCTTCATTCACATTTGGAATGCCTGACAGCCCCAGAGGAAGAGGAGATGAAGATACCTTCAGATGGGTGAGAAATAATCTTTTATAGAAAGGTAGACTTTTAGTCTCATATTTACATTTTTCTTTCAGCCCTCCTGCTCATATTACATAGGGTAACACTACCTTCAAATACATTTGTTCAGAAATAGTAGGAGTTACAGTAAACTAACCTTGGAATAAATGTGTTTATGTAATTCCAGGTACTACAAAGAATGTGGGTTAAGACTAGCAAATGAAACCAGATCATTAAAGAGCTTTTCCAAACTAAAACCTGGGGAGGAAAAATGAAACACACAAGGAAAGAAATTCTGAGCGTATTTCTCTAATGATAAATCTCACTGTTTGCTTCATAGGCTGTAACCTCTGCACAACCTGCTCTGGATTCAGCCCCTGAAGGTCCAACTGCCTCTCAAGTCATCCTCTTATCTCCTTCCTCATTTTAGCTGACATGATAAATAACTGGTGTTTGTGTAGAACTTCACAGTTGGCAGAGCACTTTACAAACATTCTTACTTGATCCTCAAAACACCTCTGGGATCCCCATTTTATAGATGAGGAAGCTGAGAGGCAGAAGTCAAGTATCTTGTTCGGGTTAACGCAGCTAGTAAGCATCAATAGTTGTATTTGAACACAAGTCTTCCTGACTCCAGGTCCTGGACTCTATTCACTTTGTTACCTCCATAGAAGTGGAGAGTTGAAAAGACTTCAGTGGCTGTCTGGTCAAATACTAGACAAGAATCCTTTTCTACAGTTACCCCTACCAGTGGCCATGCAGCTTTACTTAATAACCTCTAGTACAACTGAACAATGGGTTTGCTGGAACTGGCTAGAATGGAACTGTTTCATATATATATATATATATATATATATATATATATTTTAATTTTTAAAATTTCTATTTTTTTTGTTTTTTGGAGGGGGGAAGGTAGGGCAATTGGGGTTAAATGAATTGCCCAAGGTCATGTGGCTAGTAAGTGTTAAGTATCTGAGGTCATATTTGAACTCAGGTCCTCCTGACTCGAGGGCCAGTGCTCTATTTACTGTGCCACCTAGCCGCCCCAACTGTTAAATATTTTTAGTGAGAGCATTTATACCTCAGAATTTGGTAAATGCCATAAATTAGGGCTTGATTTATTGTTTTGTTGATTATTTAGACTTTATAGAGTGATAAAGTAAATGTTAATAATGCAGATTAAACTCATGAGGGGTTTGGGGTTTTTTTTTTGCCTGTTGGAGGCCTGATTGTTACACACCAGCACACCTGCCATGTTGCTCTAATTAATTATTAGCGGTTAGTTAGAAAATTTTCTGTCCCTCAAGCTTAGATCTTCTCTGTCACTTCTATTCATTATTTCTATTTCTGCCCTTTGGGACCAAGCAGAACCCTCACGATAACTCTTCAAATATGTAAAGACAAAAATTGTATATTTATCTCATCCCCATAAGTCTTTTCACCTCCAAGTGAAGCACCTCTGGTTCCTTCAGCCTATTCTTGTATGCCTTGTCCTTGAGACCTTTTACCATTTGGTTACCTTCTTCTGGACACTCTTCAGCTGGTTTATGTGTTTAAAATTCAGCAACCCGAATTGAATTCAATAAAGGGAAAGGGAAAGGACTCATCCTACGGAAGTGAGAGGTTTTAGATTGAGATAGTTTTCCTTTTAGATAATCAATAACTGATAAAAAAATTCCCTCCCTGGGAATCTGCATGTGAAATGAGAAGACTCTTTGGCTTGACTTTCTCAGACTTAGGTATGGGAGCCAATTTGTTCAGGATTCTACTTCCCTGCAGGAAGACAAGGGGCTTCTGATTTCAGATCTTTGTCTTTGTATGGCTCATTCATTGGCAGGAGGCCAAAAAGGCTGGGAATGGGGTCTTGGAGGGAGTGGGGCTGGGGGTGGTATCTGTGTTTTCCTCTAGGTATTGATGTGGACCTTTAACCCTAACTAAGAATATTGTCCACAGTATGAGTTTCCTGTCTCAAGAAACCGCAGCAGAACTCCCTTCTTGGCTTCCAAAGACAGCTCTTTAAACTGAAGAGACAGACTACAGCTGTTCTTACACACAAGTTAAGAATTATTCATTTGGGTATGAATGGCACTTAATCACAATAAGCATCCAAGTTCTATACTTAAGGGCACACAATCCTTCCTGCTTTGAAGCTACAGCTGGGACATTTGTTAAGCTTCCTAATAGAAGAAATATCAGGAACAAGAGAGGCTTAGAGCAGAGTAATTAGCTTAGAACAAAGGAAACAGATAATATTCTTCAAACTTGAACTTCTGGCTTTGTCCATCAATTCACTTGATCACCAGACATTTAGGCTCATGGGATTTAGAGCTGGGAGAAACTTGAGAGATCATCAGGCCCAAATCCTTTCATTTCACAGATGTGGAAACTGAGGTCTAGAAGGAAGAGAAGTGACTTGCCCAAGACCACCTACTAAATAGCAGAGTAAGGGTTGGAGCCCCATTCCTCTGACTCCAGATCCAGTGTTCTTTTCAGAACCTTGCATGGCTTCTCATTTTATTAAATACCCACTGTGTACAAAGTACTACCCATGACTCAGAGGGATTGCTTTATGGAGTAAGGACATTTGAGCTGGGTCTTGAAGGAGAGCTGAGCTATGGCAGCTTTAGCCAGAGAGATGAACAGCAGGAGGCAGAGGGTGAGTGTTCTGGGAGCCCCAGAAATCTTAAGGCAGCAGGACAGAAAACTTTAATGGCACTAATGATTGAGGAAGAGGCATGGTGGGGACTAACCCCCCATTTGAAAAAAAGGGAGGGGAGGGAAGAAGTATTTCTTTACTTTAATAAAGAATATTTTATTTCTCCCCAATTACATATAAAAACAAATTTTAACATTCTTTTTTTATATTTTGAGATCCCAATTCTCTCCTCCCCCTCTCTGGGGTGGTAAACAATCCAATATAGGTTAGACATGTGGAATCATGTAAAACATATTTCCATATTAGTTATTTTGTGGAAGAAAACTTGAACCAAAACAGAGACAGAGAGATGGAGACATAAAGACAGAGAGAGAGAGAGAGAGAGAGAGAGAGAGAGAGAGAGAGAGAGAGAGAGAGAGAGGGAGGGAGGGAGGGAGGGAGGAAGAAGGAGAGGGAGAGAGGGAGAAGGAGAGGGAGGGAGAGAGAGAGAGGGAGGGAGGAGAGGGAGAAGGAGAGGGAGGGAGAGAGAAAGAGAGAGAGAGAGAGAAAGAGAGAGGGAGAGAGAGGAAAAAGTCTGTATTCATATGCTATCAGTTTTTTCTCTGGAGGTGGATAGCATTTTTCATCATAAGTTCTTTAGGTTATTGAATTGATGAGAATAGCTAAGTCATTTGTAGTTGATCACAGTATAATATTACTGTTATTGGTTCTGCTCATTTCATTTTGTATCAGCCCATGCAAATTTCTCCAGGTTTTCTGAGAGCATCCTGCTCACCATTTCTTATAGCACGATGGTATTCTATTACAATCATATACCACTGCTTATTTAGCCATTTCCCATTTGGGAGAAGTATTTATGAAGTGCCTATTATATATGCCAGGTACTGTGCTAAGCGCTTTCAATATGATCTCTTGTGATCCTCGCAACCAGGTGAAGCAGTTCCCCAGAGGAAAGAGGAGGGGAAAGACTCTCTTTCTGGGAGGGTCATAATGACATTCAGTGGAAATGCCTCAGAAAGATTCTGGAGCATGTGTAGACATTTTGTAATAGGTGTCTCTTTTTTGTTATTTAGTTGTATCTGACTCTTTGTGACCCATTTGGGATTTTCTTGGCAGAGATACTGAAGTGGTTTACCATTTCATCATCCAGCTCATTTTATAGATGAGGAAACTGAGACAAACCAGGTTAAGTGACTTGCTCAGGGTCACACAGCTAATAGCTGTCTGAGGTCAGATTTGAACTCAGGAAGATGAGTCTTCTTGATTCCAGGGCTGGAGCTCTATCCACTTTACCACCTAGCTATGCTCTAGTGTCTATGCTCCTTGGTGAATAATGGCCCCTGACTGGCTTAAGTTGCAACACCAGAGCTGGGGGAAACTTAATTGTCTTCAGCCTTTCTTCTCTCGGTTTGAAATCATCTCTTCAGCCAACTTCTTTCTGTTTGATGGCATCCAGTGAGAGACAGTTCTATAAGGAGGAAAGACTTTAGTCCTTCTGCTACTAAGAAGGTCCTATGAATATGGGCCTAGTTTCAAAAAAAAGTCAAGAAAGTGAGCCATATGGGAAGCCAGGTGTTATGAGTCTGGGAGTCAAGTCCATCCATGCCAAGTTTTGCAGCCAGACCACTAGGGATACACTAAGGATGGAAGAGTAACATTTAGGATCCAGCTTTGAAGTAGTACATCAGCATTTGGACATTTGGACATGAACTCGGTGGTACCAATGCTTTTTAGAAACTGCTAAGTTTGAACCTACTCTCCCCAAAGCCCAAGGTGGTAAAGGGGAGCATGTGTCCCTAAAATATTGGGGAGAAATGTTTGCACTTCTGTTCTTGCTCTGGTAAATGTCTGTTTTAAAAAGCTAATTGATGTCAATGGGGGCTAACAAGCAGGGGTGGCAGGGAAGGGAGGCAAGTATACTTGGAATGGGGACTCAAACTAATGGCATTAGAGAAGAGGGATCCAAACCCCTCAGGGATAGCTGTAGAACTCTGAGGGGGAGATGCAGTAACCTGATTCTGGGATAGTAGACTGGAGAATATTCTTTATATGAATAAAATTAACACTAAGATGGCATGAAGTTTGCCCAGGAACTCTTGCCAAAACTGAGGATCTGCTAAACTCAAGATTATCCCCAAGATTATTCCCAAGATGTCCATTTTTATATTTGTTTCTGATTTGTGCTCAGAAAAGGAAACAAAAGGCAGAGGGGTTAACTCTTCCTAGTAAGAATCCTTTCTCCTGAGTCTCAGTCAGCCAGTCATTAAGAGACCAATCATTATCCCTGACAAAACAATCAAAAGAGAATGTTGCAAAATCACAAAGAACAATCATGACTCCAAAGAAGAGAAATGAGAGTTCATCCCCAAACCATTCCTCTGTGGAAATGGGAGGTCCATGGATTAGTATGTTGCACATATTTTTAACTTTTTTCAATACATTAGTCAGTTTAGCAGATTTCTCCCCCTTTTTTTCTTTATTTTCCTCAAAAAATAATATTTGTTAAATGGAATAGCTATCTGAGAGCAAAGGACTGAACTAAGCTGCATGTCTGTTTCCTGGGAGTTGCTTCTTCTAATAAAGGTCCTCAGTCTATACCCTGTGATCTCATTGAGTTAGTTGGTAGGGGGGATTCATCCAGTTGATCAGAGGTTCTTCTAATCAGCTCCTGTTATGATGAAACTATCACTTTTGGTAGCTTGCTCAAAGGGTAGCAGGAGACCTCTGTTCTGTTCTCTACCCTGCTGCTACCTGAATGTGTGACCTTGGCCAAGTTACTCTCTGAATGTGTGACCTTGGGCAAGTCACTTTTCACTCTGTCGGCATGTTTCTTTTTCTCTAAAATGAAGGGGTTGGATAAAATGATCACTAAGGTTGCATCTATCTGATATTTAATAATTCTATTATTTCTTGTGGGCAAAGAAAACCCATTTGTCTACCTCACTGGAAAATCAAGACGATTTCTATACAGTAGAGTTTTCCCATATTCCATTTTGTAAACAAAGAGGCAGTGTGGTATATTGGAAAGAGCAGCCATGTGAGTCCTAACTGACTAGCTGTGTGGCCTTTGACTTCTCAGGTCTTCTGATTACTCATTTCCACTAGGATCAAACATAAGTTAACTCTGTTGGGCATTTAAAGTCCTTCACAGCCTGGCTCCACATTACCTTTCTAGATTAATTTTATATTGCCTTATTGACTCTGTGGTCCTGCCAAACTCATCTATTTGCTGTATCTGGCACAAAAATTCCATCTCACACCTCCATGCCTTTGCCCAGCCTGTTTTCCCATGGTTAGTAAGCTCTTCTTTCTTGCCTCTGTCCCTTATAATCCTTAGCTTCTTTTATGGTCACATCTTACTCTAGGCTTTAAAAAAGAATCTCCCCAGTTGTTTGTATTCTACCCCCCAGCCTCCCCATGTCTTTGCATTAATTTCCTACATGTTTTGTATTTACTTCTCTATATAGAATGCAAGGTACTTGAAGCCAGGGACTGTTTAGGTTACAGTGCTTAGTACACAAAGAAACTGAATTGAATTGAATCTATTAATGGTAATAATAATAATATTCATAATATTTCCCACTGTAGTAGCTGTGAAAAATGTTTTTTGAAAACCTTTAAATGCTGTAAAAATGGAAGTTGTTTTTAACAAGGTAAATTGACTTGCCCAGGGTCACACTCATAAGTGTGTGAGGCTAGATTTGAATTTAGATCTTCCTGACTTGAGGCCTGGCACTCTTTCCACTGTACCACATGGCTACTTCTAGAAATAATTAGCCCATTATGGTGACAATACATAGTATTTACTACTCTAGCTTAGAAAACATTTTATGCTTTCATAAATCAGAGTCAACATTTAGGTTGTGTTTGATGATGGTCCAGTTAGGAATTGTGATTTTAAAATATTGGTCTTATTGGGACCAATATTGTAAGTTCAAGTCCCATTCTGATTCTATTTTGATTTCTCCTCCTAACAAATAATGTAAAAATACAAAGGACTGGGTTTTGGGAGGTGAAGCCCAATCTGGCATCGTAATTTTTACCTTTGGGCCAAAGCTGGTCAGAGATGTTATCTTGCAGGCGCTGTTTGTGAATTTCTGCATTTGTATTTGTCACCAGCTTCAGCCCCAAAGGAGACTAGCACTTGGCTATTGTGAGCTTTGCCTGGTGATAAAGTCTCCTGTGTCCCTGTCTTCCTATGATAAGCACTCAGCGGACAGACTAAGAGAAGGGGCTTTGCCAATATCAGCCCACACCCAGCCCTATAGATAGGACAGTATATATAGACCAACATGAAAGCTTTCAACATGGTTCATTTTTTTCCCGCCTTCAAACAAAGTGATGTGCAAATATCACATAAAGGGATGCTTTTTAACCTGACTCTTCCCCAGGCATATCTCTGCCTTCATAAACCTTTCATTTCACACAGACAGAAAAGGAGTGAAGGACTGAGCCAGGGGGTGATAATGGAAAGGCCACATATGCCTGATAAAGTTATCAGGTATATAGTTGTGGTCTGAAATCAGGATTTGTGCTTAAACTTTGTGGAGAAATATTTCAGGGGAAGGGAAAAAGCACAGGATTCAGAAGAGAAGGCCCAATGTATACATTTATTTTCTCTGTGACCTTCAGGGTCACTTTACCCACCTGGGTTTGAGTTTCCATTTATATAAAATAAAGAAGTGGAGCAAAATAATCTCCAAGTTTCCTTCTAGTTCTTATATTCTGGGATGCTGTAAACCTGTTAAAATGAAGGCTGATTTCTCTAGGGTCTTTGTGCCCAAAACATAGTTTCACCTCCTGTAAAACGAGGGAGCTTGGACAAGATGTTCCCTAAGGCTCCACTCAGCTCCAGCTCATGCCCACCTATGTTCCACATAGTTCTAGGTGCAGGGTATGCTGGAGCCAACTCACACCTCTAGAGAGCCAGTTGTTAAATTTGAGAGTAGGGTCCAGCTTTTGTTTTTCTTTACATCTCCATGTTAGCATGATGCTGGGAGTATTGTAGGCTCTTTGTAAGTATTTATACCTCAAAAATCAGAAGTGTTACAAAACAGAGTTTGATTGTTTTGTTGATTTATAAACTTTAGAAACTGATGTAGTAAATGTTAATCATGAAGATTACACTTAAAAAGTTGTACATACTCTTTTTGTTTGTGTTTTGGAGAACTTATTGTTAAACATTTACCAGAACATCCCTGATACTAAGTCCCCAGTCAGCAGAATTGGAAGCAATGGAGAAAAGTTGTACATAACTGGGTTTGGATTGGTTCTAAGAAAATGCTTTCCACTGACTAGAACTATCCCAAAGTGTAATGGATTACCTCTGGAAGTAGTGAGTTCTCTGTCACTGGAGGAAGAATGGGTGGATGAGAATGATTTGTTCCAAAGGCCATGAAGATGTCTGTAACAAGCACTGTGGAGAGCTTAGAACTTGGTCAGACATTGAAGATGCCAAGGTTATCCACTGCATCCCAGACCATCAACAGTTGTTTTGACTTTTGTCTTGCCACTGGACTACAATGACTCAGGAAGAGAGGTGAGGCTGACAACTTTTTGCAACTCTGCCTCACTTATATTCAATTCACACTCGAGTCAGACATTATTTTGTGATGTCATCTGTCTTTGAAAATGAAGGATGAGCAACAACAACAACTGGAGGTCTTTGGGAAAGTCTGGGGGATGGTTGGTGTGGCATTCATCAAGGATATTATAGAAGGGATCTTGTGCAGGTAAATGTTGGACTAGGTAACTTCTGATGTCCTTTACAACTCTGAGCTTCTGTGACTTTGACCCTTTTCTTTGTCTGTGTTTGCATCTGAGAAATCCTGGATTTTCTGGGTCAGACTATCCCTGTCCTGAGGTTGAGTCTACCATTCTGAGATTATATCTTCTACCCTTTGATGAAATCTAAAGAAAAGAAGGGAGGCAGTTAGGTTAGATAACCAGTGAGTCCCCTTTCCACTCAGATGCTGTAAATTAACCAGTGCTCTGCCTCCTGTCTCCTGAGTTGTCCCTGGTCCAAAACTGGACCATTTTTTTTAAAGGAAGCAGTGGATCACTGGATCTTGAATGGTGGTGCTGGGGGCAGCTATGGCTGTGCTTCAACAGACACAAATCTTGAGGAGCAAGGAAGGCAGAAAGGGCCCTAGCACTGTGTGTTCTAGAAGTGGGCCTAGTCACTGTATCCAAGGTATGTCCTAGGCATTAGGATCTGTTCCAACTGAATTTATATGACAGCATGATCCTGAAAAGATGGTCTTCAGGTATCATCTGGGATTCTCACTCTTTCTCACCCACTGTATCCAATCTGTTGCCAAGGCCTGTCAGTTCTGCCTATTCTGTCTTTGCAATATGCTCCCTTCTCAGATCTTTTGACATGGCCACCACTCTGTTGCAGACCTTTTATCAACTGGACCATTGCAATAGCTTTCTGATTGGTTTCCCTGCCTTAAATTTCTCCCCATTCTATTCCATCCTTCATCATTCAATTATCAAAGGGATCTTTCTAAAGCACAGGTCTAACTATGTCACCCCAGCCCCTATTGAGGCTTCAGGGTGGTACAGTGGATAGAGCACTGGGTCTGAACTAAAGAAGACCTGAGTTCAGATCCGACCTCAAACACTTACTGGTTGTGTGACCCTGGGCAAGTCACTTAACCCTGTTGGCTTCAGTTTCTTCATCTATAAAAAATAAACTGGATAAGGAAATGACAGTATTTGGAAACTCCAGTATGTTTGTCAAGAAAACCCCATTTGGGGTCATGAAGAGTCGGAGCTCCCTATTTCCTTCAGAATTAAGTTGAAAATCCTCTGTTAGGCTTTTAAAACCCTTGTATCTTGACCATTTCCTACATTTTCAGTCTTATGCTTTATTCCTCTCCACGTACTCTGCAATCCAGTGACTCTGGTCTCTTTGCTGTTCTCAGAATAAGATGCTCCATCCCCTAAGTTTGTTCATTATCACTGGCCATTCCCCCGCACCTAGGATTCTCTTCCTCTTTACCTCTGACTCCTGACTTCTCTGGCTCCTTTCAAATCCCAGCTAGAATTCTACCTTCTGCAAGATGCCTTTGCTGGACATCTTTAATGGCAGTGCCTTTCCTCTGAGATTATCTTCAAATTATCAAATGAAATATGTGTAAAATACTTTATAGATATGAAAGCACTGTATGAATGATAGCTATTATTATTTTCTTGAATTTATCCTGTTTGTATATAGTTGTTTGCATGATTGTGAGCTCCTGGAGGGCAGGGACTGTTTTTTAAAGTTTTCCTTGTGTCATCAGAGCTTAGTATAGTGCCTGACATATAGAATGCACTTAATTTTTGTTCATCTGACTTCTTTATCTTTCTTCCTCTTTTACTCTTTCTTTCTAGCTTTCTTTTATTTTATATTTTCCTTCTCTCCTTTCCTCCCTTGCTTCCTCCTTCCCTCTCTCCCTTCCTCCCTTCATCACTCCTTTTTCTTCCATCCTTCCCTCCCTCCCTTTTCCCTCTCTTTCCTCCTTCCTTTCTTCCTTCCTTCCTTCCTTTCTTCTTTCCTTCCTTCCTTCCTTTCTTCCTTCCTTCCTTCCTTCCTTCCTTTCTTCCTTCCTTCCTTCCTTCCTTTCTTCCTTCCTTCCTTCCTTCCTTCCTTCCTTCCTTCCTTCCTTCCTTCCTTCCCTCCTTCCTTCCTTCCCTCCTTCCTTCCTTCCTTCCTTCCTTCCTTCCTTCCTTCTTTTCTTTCCAAATTGAAATTATTAATGGTTTACTATGAGGCTTGACAGGAGAGGGAGGTGATGTAGTTGAAAGAACTTTGGACTTAGAGGCAGAGGACCTCTATTACAATACTAGGTTAGCCATTTACTACTTATATGACCTTGGTCAATCACTTTCCACCTCTGGGCCTCATCTGTAAAATAAAGGAGTTGATCCATATGATATCTAAGCTCCTCTCCATCTCTAAACCTTAAAATCCTAAGGACATGTCTCCTAGAGAAATAGTAGCCAATTAAAAGGTTACCAGAGAGACAAAGGGAACTTGCTTGTATGTGGCTGACCTAGAATTTTCCTCTTGTTGGGTTTCCTTCACAGAGACTCCCATGAAATGGGTTTGGTGACACAGGAATCTCATTAGGAAGGAAAATGAGAATCATAAGGATTTTGTTATTCTGAGGTAGATGGAGCCTTATAACAGAGACCTACTCTGATGATCAGAGTAGGGAAGTTCAAAGGACAAACATGTCAGCAGGAATTCCTTCCTTAACTGACTGGCTGTTCTGTGCTCCAAAAGATCTTGTTCCCTGAGGTGGTCTTTCTTTCAGGAGAAATATAGCCACTCATAGCCAGAAATCTCCTATCTGATCATAACCTTTTATCATTCCAGCTTTCCTTCTTCCTTATGACCCCTAATCCTACTTTTGTTCATCCTGACATCCAATGCTTCCACATCTCAGTTCTTTCTGAGGAGTCCATCTCAGCACTGGCTATGATCTCCTATCTCAGCTAGTTGATAAATTGGTGCAATTCTATCCTTTCCTCTCTACTCAAGTTCTTTGTCCTCTTACGGCCAATCATGCATCGACAAACTCCCATACGTAAATTGCTCCCACCTGTGCTGCTCAACACAGTTGGAGAAAGCCGCAAAGCCATGTTGACTGTGTCCACTACAGATTCATGTTACATAATCTCAACTGGTCCCTTGATACCACAAAGGATTTCTTTTGTAACTCTCTAATAGATTTGGTATTCTAATCACCACAATGGCTACTCTAGATTTTGTCAGCCCTTCCAAACTTCCCATGAGATCTCCTCTTCCCATCATATGAGGACCTTGCCTCATATGTAACCCCCCACCCAAAATCGTGGCCATTAGCTGAGAGCTGCCTTTTCTCCCTTACTCTTCATATCTTCTCATTCAGATAACTTCTCCCCTTATCTGCTACTTTACCCTTTTCTCATATGAAGTAGCCCTTCTCCTTGACAAGAAAAATTCCTCTGCATGCACAAGTAATTCCATTTTATTCCATTCCATCTTCTCCAACAGATTTCCCCTTTTACTAATCCCACTTTCTTACTAATTTTCGGTCTTTCCCTATCTACTGTTCTTCTGTTGCTTACAAACAGGACTGATGTTTCTCCCATCCTTAAAAACCCTCACTTGATCTAACCATTCGTTCCTTTTAAGTATTGTCTTATATCTCTCCCTTTGTGACTAAGTTACTTGAGAAAACCATCTACGGCTTTCTTTGATGCCACAACTTCCTCTCCTTTCATTTGATGCAAAATGCTCTTCAATCAGGTTTTCCTCATCCTTGAACTGAAAGTGCTGCCTCCACAATTACCAATGATCTCTTAATTGACAAATCCAATGACCTTTTCTCCATGCTCATCTTTCTTGTCCTCTCTGTGACTTCTGACACTGCTGATTCCTTGCTCTTTGAACCTCTCTTCCTAGGTTTTCTTTCTAGCTTTGTCCTGGCTCTCTCCTATCCATCTGACCACTCGTTCCCTGTCTCCTTTGCTGTATCTTCATTAATCGACTTGTCTAGAGTGTCTGAGGCCAGATTTGAACTCAATTCTTTGTGATTGCAGGCCCTTGTTTTAGCTGCCATACCTAGCTGCCTGGAGGAGACTATATCCCGTGGAACTCCTGTTGAAGACTAGGAAAAAGCAGGCTGAGAAGGAGAAGTCCAGTGACATCACTAGAGAACATCAGTGGCCCTGATGTTGAGACAGTGAAGGAATGAGTTGCATTTTTACACGTGTACCCTGGACAGACAGATTACCTAAATGAATGTCCTACTCGGCACATGTCCTGACCACATGCATTCTCTTATACCTGTGCCTTTCCATGCTATTCCTTGGCTATTCCTGTCTCTTTCCATTGACAGTGTGTGCTTATGGGATAGATTCTCTCAGGTTTTTTGGAAATGTCTTATTGCCACTATTCTTACTATGCCATTTCATTTGTGTCTTCTGGCTAATTAGTAAAGATAAACACATCAATGGAGCTTCATGACTTAGAGTTTTACTGAATATAATCTCACTGAGTACTTTGAACCCACAGGAACCTTCGTTGGGGATTATGCCTGGTGGGATGACCCATTTAATTCCTTTTCTGAGGAGTTCCACATATCTATGGATTTGAATAAATGTGACATTTATTTACACCCTTTTTAGACATCATCTACATTTCCCACTCTCTTCCTACTATCCACCTCCAGAGAGCCATCCCTTATAATAAGTTTTTAAAAGAAGAAGAAAAAAGTTCCACTGAATTAGTCAACATGTTAAAAATATCTGACATTGTGTGCAGTGTTTTACACCTGTGTACTCCACAGCACCTCTCTGCAAAGAGTGAGGAAGATCTCTTCTTTGGGGGCCAACTTTGGCCATTACAGTTTCATAACATTTAGTTTCAATCATTATATTGTTCTTTCCACTTACATTATTGTTGTCACTGTGTACCTTGTTTTCCTGATTCTGCTTACTTCATTTTGCATTGACGTTTGTTTTTTAATTAATCTACAGACTGTCACATGGAGTGAGTCATGACTCCTTCCTGTACCTCCCCTTTGGATTGCCTGCCTGTTGGGCTAAGGTAGGCTGAATTCTAGAGATATTTTTAAAAATTATACCTTTTGTTGTCTCATCACTTTCATTTCTAAATATTTTTTCTCCCCTCCTCTCTCCAGTGAGTCATCATCCTTTGTATATTATGTATAATTGTACATTGTATATTAGAGGGGGGAAAAGCTATTGCAGAAAACCTTCTAAAACTTATGGTCCCTTTTACCAGGATTGCTTCTTATTGTTCAGGGAGGATAAGGTCATTCCTTGAGCTAATTGTTACACTCAGAGCTGCATCGATGGATGGTGTTGATAAAGGTTATGGAATAATGTTGTACTCTGGATTTGTTCTACTTTTTCTGGAACATGGTGGTACAATGGAAAGAACCCTGGTTTGGGAGTGAGTGAATGCCCAGGGTTCAAATCTTGATTCTGTCACTGCCTGTATGACCTTAGACAAGTGGTCTTACTTTCCTGAGATGGTTGGAATCAATCATTCTAAGGTCCTTTCTAGTTCTAAATCTATGATCCTACCTTTAGATAATTAACTGTCTCTAAGTAGAGGTACTTCTTACCCAGAAGTTGACCTATCATATCACTTTGATGTCTCCTTCAGAAAATTCCTTATAAGCTTCAAAGTCAGAGACAGAAAGACAGAGAGCCACAGAGAGACTCTGGCTGTCACTACCTAGTTCAAGGTCAGAAGCCAAAGAGATAAACAGTTAATTGGCATGACTAAGTTTAACCTGGTGCCTTGCTGGGGGAAGCATTTGTTCTTGGGTTCTTGTTTGAGTGTTAATTGAAAATGACAAAATGGATAAGAGTGCCTTCACTCTGCAGATAGCTCAGAGTGGTTGCTTGGCTTCAAGAGCTGCTTCTTTTTTGACTGTAAGCTATTCCATGTGTCCATGTGTTCTCCCTTGGGGCTGTGCTCTCTCTTAGAGCTGGTAAGCAACTGGTAGGATAGAGTCTAGTACAATATTGCCTGCTAATTAAATACTTAGTCTTATGTCCAAGATCTCAGTCCTATCTCATATTTTTAGTATTCTAGTAAGGCTGTGATTCTCTCCAGTGGTTCAGATTACACCTCATTCATACCTTTAATCTTGTCTGATTCTTAAGCATGTTCTATAAGAGAGAGAGAATCCACCCCATGTGCCAGAGACCTTCCTGTAGGACGTTACATGGGTACCAGAGTAGTGTGCCCTGGCTGTCCATTACCTCTGACTCTGACTGCACACCTCTTTTTCCTGACATGCATTTGACCCCATCATCCCAATGCCATATCTGAGCATTTGTGTATTTCCCACTTATCTTCTTGCAAAAAAGATCATATTTGGAAATGTGCTACAAATATTGGGGGAAGAGTTGGTGGGTAGCCATAGTGATGCCAAACAAAGAAAAGAGCATCAATGAACCAGTTTTCAAAATACACAGAAGGGAACAAAGATAAGCAGGGTACACTTAAAAAAAGACAACAAACTGTATGTAACAGAAGTTCATATTTCCACATACAATCTTCTAGTAAGTGTCTGTGGTAATATTTGAAGTAGGTCTCTTTTCTGTTCTTTGGATATTGAAATATTAGTATTAAGTTTATTTGATTCAACTCAATAAACATTTATTAAGTGCCTATTATGTGCCAGGTACTGTGCTAAGCACTGAGGATACAAAAAGAGATAAAATAGTTCTTTTTTTTTTTGAAGGGCAGTTGGGGTTAAGTGACTTGCCCAAGGTCACAAGGCTAGTAAGTGTTAAGTGTCCGAGGCTGGATTTGAACTCGGGTCCTCCTGACTCCAGGGATGGTGCTCTGTTCACTACATTATCACCTATCTGCCTCTAAAATAGTTCTTTTTTTCCCTTTTATTTTTTTAAATTTGTTTTCTTGTTTACATCATTCATTTTCATGAGATTTTTGAATTACAAATTTTCTCACCATCTTTCCCCTACCCCAACCCCAAAACAGAGATCCCACTGTAAAGCCCCTCCCCTGATCTGCTCT
>CM053595.1:45816545-45853941 GCA_028646575.1 Pseudocheirus occidentalis | reverse complement strand
GAGAGAGAGAGAGAGAGAGAAAGAGAAAGAGAGAGAGAGAGAGAGAGAGAGAGAAAACGAGTTTCTCTCCCAGTATCTGGAAGCTGACTGAGAACTGAATTGGAATTTTCCTGAGATCAGAATCTGTTGAAGGCCAAACAGAAGGCTGATATTCCTTCTGGGTCCTGGAGCCAGCTGAACTGCTGGAAGACTGAAGAAGCATGACCAGGATAAGACTTTGTTTATTCATGGCCTGGCTGATCCTTGAGTTCCAAAGGGTTTGAGATGTCCTGGACCCTGTGAACTTAAGTGTGTGCCGGGGATTGCCCTGAAGACTAAACAAGGACCTGGGAGCTGTCTACCTCTGAGGACCGGACAAGAACCTGGCAGCTGTCTGCTTCTGAATCCAGGTGATTGTTTGGCAGATTCAGGAGGGAGCTGAAACCATGGAAGGGGATCCAGGGAATCAGAGAGACCTCCCGGAGTCAAGATGAAGAAAAGGCTTCCCCTTGGACTAAACTGAGGTTTGTTGGAAACCAAGGAGTGGAAAGTTTGTGTGGTTTTCTAAGGATTGTATTAGTGACTAATTATATTTAGTAATTAGAAATCTGGCTTAGTGACTGACTGCTAGATGAGTGACTGAATAAGTTAATGGTTGCCCCAAGAGTTGAAGATTGGTATACTGTGAATTGATTGAATCTTTAAGTGAGAAGGGTTTCCCCCTTAGGGAAATCAGGTGATTCTTCTTTTGTTCCTTGTTCTAAATATTGTGACCACTGTAGTGAAAACTGTGTGGTCATTGTAATGTTAAGCTGTTATGAACACTATATTGCGACTTTCTGTAATAAGATGTAATTTTTTTTTTTGCTTTTTGGAGGGCAGTTGGGGTTAAGTGACTTGCCCAAGGTCACACGGCTAGTTTTTGTGTTAAGTGTCTGAGGCCGGATTTGAACTTAGGTCCTCTTGACTCCAGGGCTGGTGCTCTATTCCCTGCACCACCTAGCCATCCCCAGTAAGATGTAATATTGAGAATATTATATTGTGAATATTGTACTGAACCTTGATCTGTAATGGAATAAACAGAGTGTTCGCTATTACTGTGTAATTCGAATCTTAAAGGCTGTTCATGGTAGCATTCTTTTGGGAATCTACTGGTGTTTGGCTTTACAATATGTATGTGTATATATGCATGTGTATATGTGTACATATATATATATATACATATACATACATATACACATAAACATATATATGTATAGGCTTCAATGACACAATGAGCATGTTAAAGGCAAGTTAGGTATAGAAATTGCATGAACTTCAGAAACTGCAATTGAGTGCAGCTCTAAGGAATTACTGAACGAAGTTTAGCATCTGACAAAGTATCATGCTTTCAAGGCATTCAGTTAGCTTAACTTTGCAGTTTTCTGAGCTATTCATATTAACTGTCATATTCATCTTAGTTCTGTAAGGGATCCATATAACACCATTTGTTTTGGCTAAAATGTGATGTAAAGGTCTTCCTTGGGTTCTACATGTAATAGTCTAATATCAGTCATTGGTAGGCTGCTTAAATTATGGACATTTCCTTTATGCTTTCTGGGAAGGTGTGGTGAGGGACAAATCCACCTGATGGGAGCTCTGTCTGGATGGCAGGTCGCTGTCATTTTATAAAGGTCTTCAAGTGAAACAACTAAATTGCCTCCCAATTTCTCTCCAAGCTTTGAACGATCCTAACTATCATCCAAGCCATTTACTTGCCACTTGTGTTTAATACCTGTAGATTTCTTTTTAATGGCATCTTTAGCAGAAATTATCTTACTTTTTAAAGGTGTACATTCAGGAGCTCAGAATAGAAAAATTAGATCTCTTTCTTAGATTCTTTTGTCTCCAATATGGCATCATACAAAGCATATCAGCAATCATTCAGAGGTAGGAACTTTACAAAAGATGTGTAGGGGTCCTCTGTGGTATTGCCGACGTCAACCACCAAGATCTGCTTTTCTTCCTCTACAATTACTTGCTTTTTGTCATCACTTAAACAGAAGTTCTTTCTCTCTCTCTCTCTCTCTCTCTCTCTCTCTCTCTCTCCCTCCCTCTTTTGTGTCCTCTTGTATAGATTTCCTTACTTCATCATTCACATTTACTCCAGAAGCCATGGTTCCATGGATGGTAAAGGCTTCAGGCAGTGGATCCTCGCTCAGTGGCACTGAGAAGAGGAGGGAAGAGAAGAAATAGCAGCAGGAGGAGCAGAGGTAGCAGGGCCTCATTCTCTGGAGGAGAGAACAGAGTCCCTGAGAGGGGAAGTGATTTGTCTGTAAAATAACTTAATGACTCATCTGGGACTGGAATAAGTCTTCTGACTCCTGGTCCAGTCCTTTTTTTCATTCTCTCATGGGAAAACAATGTTGGAAAAGTAGCAGAGCAAAAATGAATGGAGTGATGGGGATAGAAGAGGGATGAGGGGAGAAGGGTTGGAGCCAACATAAGAACTAGAGAAAAAAGGATCAGAAGTCATGAAGAAGCACATCAAGCATTTGAAATTTTAGTTGCTGCAACTATATGAGAAAATGGAGGCTTGAGTTGCCACCATCCTAGTTATAGGACCTCAGGCCTACTCATCTCACCCAGTACAGAGTCCCACCATCATTTATCTGGACAATTATGAATCTCTTTTGAGACTCTTCTCTCTCCATCTTCCAACCTTAACTTCCTATATTGAAACACATTACATTTAAATCTAAATATCTCATTCTGTTAAAAACTAACCAATCAACCAAAAAAAAAAACCTTTAGGGGAATCCTATCTACCACTCAATTGAGGTTGAACTCCTTGTCCTGGTATGTGAAATGCTCCATAATTTGGGATCAACTTAAGTTTCATTAGTTTACCTTTCTTCATGTGCTCCAGCCAAATTGGACTGTTTTCTCTTTCTTCAAATACAACCAGCCTCTTCACACCTTCAAAACTTTGTTTATGTTTCCTCTTCCTGGAATGTCCTCTGTGCTTCTTTCTTTTCTTTTTTTGAACACTTAAAATTTTTTAAAATTAAATTAATTTTATTCTGAACTTAAGAAATAAAACAAGCATTTCCATAACAAAGTGAGATAGAAAAAGAGGATTTTACCTGAAATTACGGATCTATAATGTACAAATTGCTATTCCTTTCAAATATACAACAAAGTTATCATGTGACTTTTTTTTTCTTTTCTGTTACCAAAAACTTTGAGGTGGCTATCATTAGATACAAATCTGTGTGTACTTATATAGATATACATGATACATATACATACACACATATCTGCATATACACATCTGTACATACACACATGTACATATATGTCAGTTCTTTATCTGAATTCAAACAGTATCTTCCTTCATAGGACTGTTTCAAGTTGATTTGGGCATTTATAATAGTCAGAATGACTTGGTTGCTCAAAGTTGTTCTTAAAGGAATACTGCTGTTATTGTATACAATGTTCTCTTGGTTCTGTTCATTTAGCTCTTTGTTATTTCATGGAGGTCTTTCCATGCTTTTCTAAAGTCATTGAGCTCATCATTTCTTATAGGAGAGTAAAATTCAATCATGAATGTAACACCACAGTTTATTAGCCATTCCCCAACTGGCGAGCATCCCTACAATTTCCAGTTCTTTGCCCTCACAAAGAGAGCTGTTATAAATATTTTAAAACATATAGTTTCTTTTCCATTTTCTCTAATCATCTTGGGAAACAGACCTAATAATGATTTTGCTGGGTCAAAGGTTATATATGCAGTTTAATAACTCTGGGCATAATTCCAAATCTCTCTCCAAAATGATTGGACCAGCTCACAGATCCTCCAACAATGAATTAAGGTTTCAGTATTTCCACATCCCTTTCAACATCTGTCACTTTCTCCTGTCATTTTAGCCAGTCTGATAGGTGTGAAATGATGTCTCAAAGGTTGTTTTAATTTGTATTTCTCTAATCAATAATGACATAGAACATTTTTTTCACATGACTATAAATTGTTTTGATTTCTTCATTGGAAAATTGCCCATTCATATCCTTTGACCATTTATCAATTGGGAAATTCTTAACATTCTTATAGATTTGACAGAGTTCTCTATATATTTGAGATATAAGACCCTTATCTGAGGAACTTTCTATAAAACTTCCCCACCCCCAGTTTCTTGCCTTCCTTCTGATTTTGGCTATATTTGTTTCATTTGTACAAAACTTTTCTAATTTAATGTAATCAAAATGTACCATTTCACATCTCATAGTCCTCCTTAACTATTGTTTTTTCATAAATTGTTCACCTATTCATAAATCTTAATGGTAACATGTTCCATGTTCTTCTAATGTCCTTGTAATATCTCCTATATCTAGGTCATGTGTCCATTCTGACCTTATCTTAGTAATAGTGTAAGATATGGGTCTGTGCACAATTTCTGCAGACTGCTTTCCAACTTTCCCAACATTTTTTTAACCAAATAATAAATTCTTATCCCCAAATTTTAAGTCCTTAACCCTTGTCAGATATTGGGCAACTATATTAATTTGCTGCTGTAGATTGTATGTCTACTCTATTTCATTGACGTGTCTTTCTATTTCTTAGCCAGTACCAGATAGTTTTGATAATTATTGTCCTATAATTTAAGATCTACTACTGCTAAACCTCCTTCCTTTACATTTTCCTCCATTAGTTCCTTTTATATTCTTGACCTTTTGTTCTTCCAAGTGAATATTGTTATTTTTCTAGCTCCATAGAATGATGATTGGGATGGCATTGAATATATGTATTAATTTTGGTAAAATTATCATTTTTTATATTGACCCTGCCTACCCATGGACAATTAATATTTCTCCATTTATTTACATCAGATTTTATTTGTCTACAAAGTTTTTTATGGTTTTGTTTATATAGATTCTGGGTTTGTTTTGGTAGGTCTGTTCCCAGATATTTTATATTATCTAGAGTTATTTTAAATGGGGTACCTCCAGCTATCTCTTCCTGCAAGATCCTGTTGACAATATATAAGAATGCTGATGATTTGTGTGGGTTTATTTTATGTCTTGCTACTTTGCTGAAATTATTGTTTCAGTTAACTTTTTAGTTGAGTCTTTAGGATTTTCCAAGTATATGATCATATCATCTGCAAAAAGATATTGTTTTGTTGGCTCATTCTCTGTTCCAATTCTTTCTATTTCTTTTTCTTCTTTTATTGCCTCTGCTAGGATGTCCAATAAAATATTGAGTAATATTTTGGTAAGGTGGGCATTCTTGTTTCACCCCTGATCTTAGTGGGAAGACTTCTAACTTTTCCCCATTACAAATAATGCTTCCTGATGGTTTTAGGTAAATTTAAGGAAAAGTTTACTTATGTCTATACTTTTAAGTGTTTTTAATAGAGTTTGTACTTTATCAATGCTTTTTCTGCATCTATTGATATTATCATATGATTTTTGTTACTTTTATTACTGATATATTCAATTATTTTAACAGTTGTCCTTTTCTTAAACCATCCCTGCATTTCTGGTATAAATCCCACTTGGTCATAATGCATAATCTTTGTAATATATTGCTGTAATCTTCTGGCTAGTATTTTATTTAGGATTTTTGCAGCCATATTAATGAATGAAATTGTTCTATAATTTTCTTTCTATTTTTACTTTTTCTTGGTCTAGGTATCAGTGTCATATTTGTTTCATAAAAGGAGTTTGGTAAGACCCTTTTATATTAGTCCAAATAATTTATTTGCTATTGGAATTAGTTGCTCTTTAAATGTTTGATAGAATTCACTTATAAATCTGTCTGATCCTAGTGCTTTTTTTCTTAGGAAGCTCAACTGCAATTTCTTTTTCTAAAATAGGTTTGTTTAAATATTCTATTTTCTCTTCTGCTAATCTGGGCAGTTTATATTTTTGTAAATATTCTTCCATTTCACTAAAGTTGTTAAATTTATTGGCATATAATTAGGTGAAATAATTCCTTATAAATACTTTGGTTTCATCTTCTTTAGTGGTATATTCACCCTTTTCATTTTTTATCTTGGTAATTTGGTTTTCTTTTCTCTTTTAAAATAATATTAACCAGTGGTTTACTGGTTTTTTCCCCATAATACCAACTCTCAGTTTTATTTATTGATTCAAGGACTTTCATACACTCAATTTTATTAATTTCACCTTTAATTTTTAGGATTTCCAATTTAGCATTTAATTGTGGGTTTTTAATTTGTTCTTTGTCTAGTTTTTTTTTTAATTGCCCATCCAGTTCATTGGTCTGCTCTTTCTCTTTGTTTTTTTTAATTGATATGAGCACTTAGAGATATGTTTTCCTTTGATTATTATTTTTGCTATATCCCATAGGTTTTGATATGTTGTTTTGTTATTGTCATTTTATTTAGTGAAATTACTGATTCTTTCTATTCTTTAACTCCTATATTAATTCCTATATTCTTTAAGATTAGATTGCTTAATCTCAAGTTAGTTTTTTCCTGTTTCCATAGTCCCTTGTCAAATATGATTTTTATTGCATTGTGGTCTGTAAAGGGTAAGCGTTTAATATTTCTGCTTTTCTGCTTTTAGGTATAAAAATTTTGTGTCCTAGTGATGAGGTGTAGGCTCTGGGATCCCTCCCCCCTTTTTGAGCTCTCCTTGATTCTTTGAGGTACAAGCTCTGGGAAAGTAAACCTTCCCAGGGAAGACATTTGCCTGAGGTCATGGGCCTTGAGATGCGGCTCTGTCCAAGTCTTTAGCTCGCTTTGTTCCAATAGTTTCCCACCCTTGAATTGGCCTGGCCTGCCATTGTCTATGGTCTCCAGGTAGCCTCCAGCAACTTCCTCATTACTGGAGTCTGACCTCATCTGACTCCTCCTGAAGACCCTCCCAAATCTCCTCCTCTGGACCACCCCTAGATTCCTCCCACAACCTTTCTGTATATAGAATCCCATCTTCCCTCCACGTGGTGTGAGAGCGCCATGAGATAGCTTAGTAGAGACTTGCTCTGTGAGAGCACCTTTAAATGGCCTAGCACCCCATGTGGCGAACTTGAACTTTCAATAAACTTTACTTTTTCCTTGGCTGAGAAGACTTGAGTGGAATTCTTTCAGCCGGACCCGGCATGTTTGTATTTTGGGGTCTCAGGCAGCCCTAACCCTCTTTGGGCTCCTCTTCACTAGTATATGATCACTTTTTGTAAGTTTAACATGTACCACTGAGAAAAAGGTGTATTCTTTCTATTTCCATTCAGTTCTCTCCAGATATCTATCCTATCTAGCATATCTAAAATTCTGTTCCTTGCCTAACTTCTTTCTTATTTATTTTTTGGTTAGATTTGTCTAGTTCTGAGAGGGGAAGATTAAAGTCTCCCACCATTATAGTACTATTATCTATTTTCACCTGTAATTCATTTAATTTTTTGTTTAAAAATTTAGGTATTAGGGTATTTGGTGTATGCAAGTTTAGTATTGATATTGCTTCATTATCCTGAGATCTTTATCAGATGGTGATTGGTGGATATTTTTCTGTTTCTTCTTTCCCCTCTTGTCTAAAACTTCAGGGCAATTTTCTTTAAATATTTCTTTAATATTGTAATATTGTATTTAATATTGTATCAAGATTCTTTTTTTTATCATAGCTTTCAGGTAGTCTGATAATTCTTATATTTCCTCTTCTTGATCTGTTCTCCAGATCAGTTGTTTTTCTTATGAGATGTTTTATGTCCTCTCTTTTTTAATTCTTTTTATTTTGTTTTGTTATTTCTTGGTATCTTATAACATTATTCACTTCCCCACACCCGGTTTTAGTTTTCAAGGAGTTGTTTTCTTCCTTAGATTCTTGACCTCTTTTTCCACTTGGTTGACTTTCATACTTTTCTTTGTTTTCTTGGATTGTTCCTATTTTTTCCTAATTTTTCTTCAATCTCTCTTATTTGATTATTAAAGTCTTTTTAAAGTTATCCTAAGAACTCTTTTTGGGCATGTGACCATTTGATTTTGCTCTTTGGGGTAGGAGAGGTTTTTTTTGTTTCAGTATCTTCCTTTCAAAATGAACCCCATCTCTATCCTCTTAGTAGCTGTCTGCGGTTAGATTCTTTGCCTGCTCATTTTTATTTTTTTCCCTGTGTTTTATTTTTAGCAGCTTTTTATTATAAACACCTCTAGCCCTGGGATGTGGGGGATGGTGCCTGTGGCCTCAGGTCCTTCTTACTATTATTTTCCAAGCTTTGTCGGGATCAAACCTCAACACTCTTTCCCATTCCAAGCCACAGCTAGGGCCCCCAGGCATACTATGCTAGAAATGCTCTTGCTCTCTGAGGATCCTCCAGTTACTGTAACCTTCAGTTCTCCCGTCTGGCATGGAGCTGAAACCGAGAACTCAGCTTTGTTGTCAGTGCCCACAGCCAGCAGTGGCCCCACCCCATTGCTTCTGTGCTCACCAGGTGTGCTGGTTCCTTCTCACCTTCAGCCTCTGTCCAGAACCATGTCTGGGCAGCACAGCTGGGCCTGGCACCCCTTGGTAGCAGAGGTCCTTCAGTCTTTCCCTGCTCAGATGTCTGACGCCCGACACTGTGAGGTGAGCATTCCTATGGCTGTGACTGAGGCTACTTCCCAACCCAACTGCCTCCAGGGCTTGTTTGTTGTTTCAGCAGAGATAGCCTGGAGGTGTTTGCACTTTACCCAGGTTGAACCTCTGTCCTGGGATCTTTCCCAGTTGTCCCAGGAGGACCACAGCGCTGCCCCAGATCTTGTTTATTTTGCCACTCTGTGTTCACCCTGAGAAGCTATTTTGTCTTATTTGTGGAGGAAATCTGGAAAGCTTGGAATTTTCTGAAGTACTCCCCCATCTTCCCAGAATCCCCCAATCTGGGCCTCTCTTCCTGCTAAATTCCTAGTCAGCCTTTGAAAACTCAACTTTCCTCCTCTAGGAAATCTTCCTTGGTTCTGTCCATGGAGTATCAAATGAGATAATGGATGGAAAGCACTTTGTGAGCACTTTAAATCACTGTATACATGCCAGTAATTATTATTAATCTCCAGTCACCAGGTCTCTAGTCTGGTGATGACATCATTCCTTGAACCCTCTACTGCACACCTGCTGAGCTTAACAAATGTTTATAGAACAATACAGGGTTGTGTTGATAAATGTTTAAATGCTGAACTGGGAGGGGTATGCATATATTTTAAGATTTAATCTGCATTATCAGCACTTTCTTAAGTTTAAACAATAAACAAAACAATTGCAGCATCAGAGATTCTGAGGCTTAAATACTCACACTGAAAATTTACCAGTCAGCTCCCAGTGGGGTTATGAGAACTGATTCCAGCACACCCCTTTTTCAGTGCTGATTGTGAATCTATGTGGAGTGAAGTTGGGCCACTCTTCATGACCCAATTTGGGATTTTCCTGGCAAAGATACTGGAGTCGTTTGCCATTTCCTTCTCTAGCTCATTTTATAGACCAGAAAACTGAGGCAAACAGCATTAAGTGACTTGCCCAGGTCACACAGCTAGTAAGTGTCTGAGGCTGGATTTGAACTCAGGGAGATGAATCTTCTTGACTCTAGCTAGACCTGGCACTCTATCCATTTTGCCACTTACCTGCCTAGATAGATAAACACAATATATTTATTAAGGCTCTACTATGTGCCAGGCATTGAGCTAATCATAAAATTGTATAGTTATCTGTGAGTGTCTTATACCATCTACTGGATTGTAAACTCCGTAAGAACAGAGACTGTGGCTTATTTAAACTTTAAATCACCTTTTAAATTGGAGAAGGATTGAAAGGAATAGAAAATAAAAGTTTGTTAATTAAAAAACAAAATACACTTAGAATAAATAAGTTATGTCTCCATTAGCTTGGAGTACATTGCTATACACACAATAGGTTCATAAGTGAACTTACTTTTTGAATGAATGAGCAGGTGAGAAAAAGTCCCCATTATTCTACATGGATTTATTTGAACACTACATACGATAGGTGCTTCAGTTGCACTCTGTGTTATAGATTTAAGAAATCCTTAGGAAATCTACATAATGTTTGGTTTATTCATGCTAGTCATATGTATGTAATGAGGAATCTCCACATTGATAGATGCACTAAAATGTAGTAGAAAGAATACTGGACTTTTGATTCAGTGTGACCTGAGTCCTAGTTCTGCTAATTATTGCTGCATTATCATATCCAAGTCACTTGTTCTCTGTCAATTTCTCATCTGTAAAATGGAAATAATAATACTTGAACTATCTGCCTGAAGGGTAGAGATAGACTGGACCTAAGATTTCATTGCTATGGATAATTCCCAAATGAGGAAACCACCCCTACCAATGCAAGTGGGCACCTTCTTGGGAATTTATGCCCCCCCACCCCAAGCTTCTGAACAGATTGATTTGTTAGGCAATGCATGCCAATTACTAAAAAAAAAAAATGGGACCAGTAGCCTTCCTCAGCTTTGGCACTAGACCCTGAAAACATGAGGAGACAGATTTTTATACTTCAGAAACCATCAACTAAACCAATTCATTAAGAAGAAACAATAATACATTTGGTAAGCTGATTTCTAATTGGAGCAAAGATTAGGGACTCTCCAAGTTAGAGAAAAGTCTTATTGCCTTGTGTGAACCTAGCCTTGGCTGGGAATATGAACCATCTCTACCTGCTGCTTATAGACCCTTAACTAAGGACGTAGGTTATGCTGATCAGAAACCCAGTCAGATCCAAAGATTGATGCTTGGAGTTTAGATTCTCAGAGAGTTGCTTGAGGGCATGGAGAAATTAAGTGACTTCCCAGGTTCTCACATCAGTATCTGTCAGAGGCAGAACTCGAACCCAAGTCTTCTTGACTTCGAGGGCACCTAAATGTTCATTAATGTTACTATGCTGCCTCTTGCTATACCTCCATTCCTCTCTGTGTGTGCTATAAGACACTACACACACACACACACACACACACACACGCACATACATATATGAGCTATCATTATAGTGGTTAGAATCCAAGTCCAATAATTACAATATTCTTCAGGAGTGGGGATTGAATGGATGGATCAGAATATTTTTTTGTATGTCTTTCATGGACAGATTCTAGAAGTAGTCAAACCTTGTACTCAGTGGTTTTAAATGAAAGGAGATTAGCTGTATTAACAGATAAGAGAAACGATTCTCTTTGTATATGGTAATAAAGGAGAAGTAAATCCAAAGGCTAGTTTACTTTACTGGATTGGAAGGTTTGGTCTAGGGTATGACCCAATTAAGGGGGAGCCAACTGGCAGAGAATTTCGTAAGCAATAGATGAGAAGTGTACATTGTTTGCTCATAGGAAAGTCACGTGGCCAAAGTAATGGATGGGCATGGAAGACGGCTTTAGGTGTAGTATGCTGAATGTTTTGGAATAAGTGGAGTGTGGAGGCAGAGTCACCATTAAGAAAGTTGTAGCAATCCTGGAGTGAGATAACTAGTGCAAGATATTTGAGTGTAGGAGAAGTGGGCAGGATACTGAGGGTTGGGGACACAATTGTGATTCTTGGTGGAAAGAAGGAGAGGGAGAGAGATAGAGACAGAGACCAAGAGATGGCAACCAAGACAGAGACATGGAGACAGCATTTATTAAGCACTTGGTATGTGCTGAGCACTGTGCTAAATTTTGGCAGGCAAAAATACAAATATAACATTTGGGGACAAAAATACAAGTAAACAAGACAGCTTCTGTCTTCAAAGAGCTCACCTTCTAATGGGAGAAGATAATACATGGAAAGGAACTGAAAAGGCTTGCTGGTAGTGCCCATGTAGGTTCATGGCTATGTGACATGGTGAGGAAGTCCAGAGTACAAAGGATGGTTCCTCAAAATAAAGGTTTTGGTAAGAACTCACCACTGGCAGAGTCTCAGCTGTATCCCTGATTTTCACATAGGTTAAGAGATTTTAAGGGACTCTAGTGAAAAACCATTTGGAAAAATGTGCCTTGTTTATACTCTTATGGGTTTATCTTCACTCTCCCTTCCACTTCTACCTCTGCAGGGCATAAAAACAACTACCACCCATAGGATCATTAATTATAGAGCAAAGAAGGGACCTTAGAAATGAACACTATTCAGGAGTGGAGGAAGAAAAGAAGCTGAGGCATGCTCAACTGGTGGTCTGGAGAATAGAGATAGGTGTGTGATTATGGGCAAGACAACCTGTCAGCACCTCAGGCAGCTCTCTAAATCTGCAAATATCTGCATTAGTGAAGGGAATGCCTCACACCAGGAATGACTCATACTGACCAAATCACCAGTCATCCTCCTTGTCCCCCATATATATCACTACCGCCACCAAAAAAAAGTGTTGTAGAACAAAGCCCCCAGCTGGAGTCAGGAGTCAGGGTCAAATCCCTTGTGCCTCAGTGCCTTGGAAAGAGTGCTGGGTTTGGATCTAGAGGACCTGAATTTTAAATTCTGGCTCTGGCCCTTATGTGTTCCATGATCTGAGGCAATTGGCTTCACCTTGGTTTCCTTCTCTGAAATGAGGGGGTCTGCTACAGTGCCCTCAAAGGTACTTTCCAACTCTAAATCTGTGGTTCTGTAATGGTTTCTAAGGCCTCCTAGAGACTGTGTTGCTATTCATAGACAGTTTGGAACCCTTAGCAATTTAATCTATACAGTACCTCTTTATTATGCATATAGGGATACCAGGGAATAGTCCATAGAGAAGACTACAGAGGCCAGATGAAAACTGCCTTAGATTATAAACTGTGTGTATGTGTTTTGCCCACGAGGTAATGCCACCTCTCAGTTAGGGTGGGGGCTAGAGGGAGCTACATTGGCTGTTTGGAATTTCTAAAGGACTCCAGACTGTGTAATCTCGTTCCTGCCTGCCAAAAACCATCCGTCATCTCCTGCTCTGACCTTGGACCATGGCCTATTCCAGGCAGGGCTGGCAATTAGCATGTAGGGTAATGAAGACAGGCAAGTATCTAAGGGGCCTTTCATTAGCAGATCAAAGGATAGAGTGGAGTGCTGGACACAAAATGTGCACAACATATACTTGCCTGGAAATAGAACCACAAGTGTGTGTTCGCACTTTTAAAAAAGTGTTCACGGCAATAGTATATTGTGCTTGTCTTCATTCCTGCCCTAAAATGCAGTGATCACCACTAGCAGGGGCCAAACTGTGTCCCTGATTCTCATATAGATTAAGAGGTTTTGAAGGGCTTTAATGAAAAACCATTTGGAAAATAGCCTCCTTTATACCCTTATGAGTTTGTCTTCACTCTTCCTTTTACTTCTCCCTCTGCAGGGGGTAAAAACAACTACCCACAAGATTGTTAACTTTAGAGCAAAGAAGGGACCTTAGAAATATGATTTTGTCCATCCCCTAACCCCACATTGTGGATGAGAAAACTGAAACTCAGAGAAGTGAAGTGACTTGACCAGGGCCATAGAGATGGAGAGTGGAGACCTGGGATTCAGCCCTGGGTCCTCTGACTCCAGATACAGTGCTCCTTCTGCTAGGCTACACTTTGCTAGGCTACACTTTCTCTGATGGCTCGGTCAGCTGATACCCCCAACCCTCAGACAAAATTTCTTTCTGGGATATTCTGTGTATTGAGTATCAATATCTCTTTTAAGGAAATTTTCCTTATATCAAGCCTAAATGTGCCACTTTGTAATTCCCGTCATTTACTCCTTGTTCTGCTCTCTGGGGCTAAGCTGAACAAGGCAAATTCCTTTTCCGTGGCTAGCCTTGGAAATCTCTTTCCCCCCCTTCCCCCCCCGCCCCATTTCCCCTCTCCATTACCCCTCCTCACCTCCAGTTTTCCTCTCAGAGTCAGACATATACGAGGTCTGATGATGTGAATATGGTCCTGAAAAGTACAGGAGGGGATTCAGCCTGGATTTGTGCTAACAGAGTTTGACTCCTGGGTGCAAGTTCTTAGCTCAGCTGCTGCTGAATTCTCCAGTCTGCACTTTGAACCTGACCACCTCAGCTTTTGCTTACCTTCCTAAGAATGATCCTTTGCATTCCAAGTCCAAACCCCCTGGTGTTACTGACTCTCAAACATCAGGCCTGCCTCTAATAGCCAGAAGTGATGTTCCTTGGACCAGAGCATCCCCTAGGCTGCATTCTAAATGGGAGTATAACAGAAATAGTGTATTGTAGCAAGTATGACACAGATTCCTCTTTGAAAACACTGTCATGCCGATCAACAAAAATAAATCTGTAAAAAAAAAATAGAAATGAGACCATCTGATTCCCAAATCACAGAGTATCAGGACTGGAAGGTATCTCGATGACCATCTAGTCTAACCTATAGCGAAGACAAGAATCCCCTTTACAAGGCATGCTGCATGTATGAAGCCTTTTCTCACGTTCGTCAGTGAGGAGAAAATGACTTCCTCCTGATGCAGTCCATGACTCTTTAAATCATAATCATAATAATTATTACTGTTATTTTATTATCATTTTGCCAGAATTTATATAGCACTTTAAGGCTGCAAAGCACTTTATAGAGGCTACCTCAGTTGATCCTCACGGTTACCTTATGAGATAGGTATCTTTATTATCACCATTTTAGAGATGAAGAAACTGAGATTGAGAAGGGTTAAGGCACTTTCCCAAAGCCAAACAACTAGTCAGTATCTGAGGTAGAATTTGAACTCAGATCTTCCTGAGTCCAAATCCAGCATCGTTCCCTGGCTGCCTTGCTTGTTAGGAAGTTTTTCCTTATATGAAGCTTAAATTTGCCTCTTTGCAACTCCTCCCAATTACACCTATTTCTGCCCTCTAGGGACAAGCAAAACGAGTCTAATCTCTCTTATGACAGATACCATGTCTCCTTCCCACTCCCACATCCCAGTCTTTTCTTTGGACTAAACATGCCCAGTTCGTTGGTATTCTCCACATACTGCAGGATCTCAAGTCTTTCACCATCCTGGCTGCCCTACTCAGGATGCTCTCCATCTTCTTAATTCCCCTGCCAGAAATATGCATAAATAATTGACCACAATAGTCCAGATGTGGTCTGACCAGGTCAGGAAATGGGGAAATGACCACTTCCTTAGTACTGTGCATTATGACTATCTTAAAAAATCCTGAAGATTTCATTAGTTTCTTAGACCATCAAATCACAGTTGATTTATATTGAACTTCCAGGCTGACCGCTACTAAAATCACCAGATCTTTTCATATGAACTGATATCGAGTTATGTCTTCCCCATTGTGTGCCTCCGAGGTTGATTTTTTAAAACCAGATGTAAGACTAATATTTATTCCTATTAAATAACAAATGTTTTAGCCTGTATATATGTACATGTATATATGCCAACTATATATATAGACTATATGTGTGTTTAGCCAACTAGCTGTCTGTCTGTCTAGCTATCTGTCTATCTATCTATTGGCATCCTGGCTCTGTTATCCAGTGTGTTAGCTATCCCTCCCAGTTTTGTGTCATATGAGATTTATTATTTATTATAACAAGTATTATATTATGTTTCATATAATAAAACAATAATTGTTATTAGGGCCTGTAGCATTATCCAGCACCACAGAGCCCTGAGGGAGCACAAAATTATTGAATATATGCACACTAAAGATTGTCATTTTGATCTATATTTCATGCCCAAAACACATGGATTATGATTCAATATAGTAAACATTATTTCTGTGGACTGAATAAATGGTAATACATATATGCGGCAAGACACTTTTCAAATGTGTTCAGATGCTACTGGGCTGGATAAAGTGCACATTGGTTCAGAAGCATTGCTAAATTCATTAGCTGCCTTTTGTCATTGTGTCTTTTCTCATAAAGCCAACTAAGATGATAACGAGTATAAAATGGGAAGAAATGATTGATATTAGTGTTCTCCCCTTTGCAGAGTCTGGGAGAGGACTGTGCATATAATGTTAACCTTTAATATGTTAATATTAATATTAATTAATATGTTGGATAGTTTTGTTGAACTCCTTTCTCCCTTCTCTCTTTTGGATCCTTTGTCAAAAAAGCAAAAGCACAAAAACAGACAAGTGATGGCTTGCTGAATAGGAGAAGAAAGAAATTAGACGTTCAAAAATAAAGGTGACGTGAAAAGGAGCCAAGTTTTTGAAAGAGTCCTCATGCTGGAAAAGTTTGGATCTCCCTGGGCTAACATTCATTTCCACATAAGATAAAAGGCTTCTGATGCTTGCAAGCTTTGTGTTCTTGGCCAGTCACTTACTTTTCTGGGTCTTGGTTTCCCCATTTGTAAGATGGCAATAACACTTGACATTACCTGCCCCAAAAGGTTGTAAGAGAATGTGTTTTTCAAGTCTTAGCATGCTAAATAAGTATGAGTTATACTATAGTCTGGAAATACAAAGAAGGATAGACCTGAGGGTTAGAGATTTGGAAACAGATTTTCTTCAATGGGCAGGGAGCACGGCCAAAATCTTAGGTTAATGGGGATTGGCTGCCCTCTCTAGTACTTGGCATTACTCAGGGGATCTATCTGTACCAACCCTTAATTAGTGCTGGATCTCTTTCACTTTCATAGGATCACTGGGTTCAGAGTTGGAAGAGTTCAGTTTCTTCATTTCACAGCTAAGGAAACAGACTGTAGTGTGCCCCTCATCTGTTCCTTTAACCTCTCCTCAAATATGTTATAAGACCCGAAATGCTTTATTTTTTTCTTCCTTCTTCTTTTTAAAGTTCAATTTCTGAAGTTCTTCAAGGAAAGGAGGAATTAAATGGCTGAGAAAGAAATGATAAATTAACATTCTTGGCAGTCAGTCCCTGGTAGAATGAAATTCTCAGACCACAGACAGACCACAGTCCAACAGGGACTTGCTTCAGGGTAGGCAAGGCAAGAACTTTGACTTCAGGGGCTCTTTCTCCCTGTGGGGATGCCAACCAGACTTCGTGTGACCAGTTTGTCTGGGAGAACCATTTGCTTGGTACCAGAATCTATTAAAGATCCTAGGACCTAGAGAAGAAGTGAAGATAAGTGAGTGGAGTGAACCACCTCCTAAAATCTTAATGTCAGTTTTTAAAAGTTAATGGAGAAGGGCAGCTAGGTGGCGCAGTGGAAAAAGTGCCAGACCTGGAGTCAGGAGGACCGGACTTCAAAGACAGTCTCACTTACTAGCTGTGAGACCTTGGGCAAGTCACTTAAGCCTGTTTGCCTCAGTTTTCTTATCTGTAAAATGAGCTAGAGAAGAAAATGGCAAACCACTCCAGTATCTTTGCCAAGAAAACCCCAGATGTGGTCATGAAAAGTCAGATATGACTCAATACCACCACAATAATTTGAGAGGTAGTGTGATGTGGATAAAAAGTCTGGGAGTATTGAAGACCTGGTTTAAATTATCCCTCTTGTGAATGCAATACTTACTAGAAGAAGAGTTGGCTCCATCCTTGGAGGGAGTTTCTCCAACCAGAGTTTCCCCATAGTAATGAAATCACAGTTCCATAGTAACAAAAAAGCATATAGCGTCAGGGAATAAAATAATGTGAAATATTAAAATTGGACCTCAACGACCCTCCAGTCTAATCTCCTTTTACACATAAGGACCCTGAGATCCAATGTAGGGAAGTGACCTGTCCAGAATCACAGAATGGATCATTGAAAACGTCAGAACTTGAACCAAAGTCTCCTGACTCCAAACCCAGGAACCTAAAACGACTTCTTTATTGTTCTTCTCCTTCCCTCAAATAAAATCTGACTGGAGACCACTTGAAAAACTTGGGCCAAATATTGACCTCTGGGAAAGATGAGCACTGTTCTGGCTAGCAAATTCCAGGAGGAGGGAGTGGGAGCAGGGGCCTACTAGAAGTACCTTCAGAGACAAAAGGGTTAGCATCTCCGAATATTTCTCCTTCTATTTCTCATCTCAATTCGCATTCTAAGGCACACTACTATTTGGGGAGTGGCAGGGAGAGCAAAGAGGTGACCGGACTCCTCAGCATCTCCTTATCTTCACTCAGAGGCCAGCTAGGGACTCCCAAGTGGAATAAGTCACAGAGGGGTAGAAGGGGACCTTGGACATTATCTAGTTCAACTCCTTCATCTTACAGCTATAGGAGTTGTGACTTGTCCAAGATCACCAAGGCAGTAAATAGTAGGAGCAGGATTCAAAACGAGTTCTAATTTCGAATCCAGCTTCCCCCGGACCCCCCCTCTCCTCCACCTCCACCCTCCACTCTGCATATCCGCTCCCCTTTTTCCTCCTTGGTAGCAGGCTGCTTCTGGATAACGAAGACTCCAGTCCTGGGAGAGTGTGACCTTCAGTGCCACTCGGACCCTCATCCCTACATCTGGTTATGCTGCCTTCCCTGCAACCTCAATGCCATTTTCAAGCGTTTATGCGAAAACCGATTGTTCAGCTAAAAAGACCAGTGTTCACTCTGCTCCACTCTTCCCTAGGTGGCTTGGCTCCCAGCGCCGCCCATCTCGGGGATTATCGGGGAGCTGGGACCAGTAGAAGGCAGAAGCCAGAGTTTGCTGCTAGCGAAGGAGATAAAGTGTTCTGTTTAACGTCCATCAACTCCTTTACACTCGAACCCTTTCCGATTTTCGCCAAGATAATGGGGCCGGGGCCGGGACCGGGACCAGGACCGGGGTTCGGGCTGCATCGTGACTTCGGCGTTCTGCCCGCGGAGGACACTGGCCTTGATACGCCTGTTGTACTGGGACCTAGGCTGTTCTCGGAGGCAGACGCGGCAGTCTCCAAGCCTGACCCCTTCCTCTGACTGGAACCTGTCTCTGCAAATGGGTTTCGTAGAGTGATCACGGAATTGAAAACAAACAACAACAACAACAAAAAAATCTATTTTCTTTAAATGCCATCTGTCTGCCTGTCTGTTCTCTGTCTCTCTGTCCTTACCCAGAGATCCAGCGTCAGCCCACTCACGCTTAAATTCAGTAGGTTTGAATCTTAGTCAATTATGGAAAAACTTTGTTTTCCAATGAAAAAAGCATATGAGACATGACTCCTGTCCAAAGAACTCAGGACAGAAAACCTTGTGCGTGTACGGGTGGGTGGCATTATGTACGCGTGTAATATGCTTATTTTTTTTTGACAACACTCGTAAGGCTGTAAATTACAGATCAGTTGTGGACTTGAGTTGGTAGAGTTTCTTCACCAGAGATTCCTATATTGCCATTGGAATCACAGGTCCAGAATCATATAAATGTGCATATACATGCGCACAGACGTTGTATATTTGCACCTAGATTTACATATACGAGTAAATATATACATATAGAAATCCTCGTACACATTTATCTGCTTATAGATATATATGTATAATCTGTCTATATATTATGCACATATAAATATCTCTATATGCTATCTGGACCTGTTATTTCGCCTGTGTAGGAATCTTTCTAGTGAATAACTATCTTTTTACCAAGTATGGAATTGGTTTGCAATTTATCACCTTAGGGTGTTGCCAGAAATAAGTATTTTATTTTCCTGTAATAGACTTTTCTCTTTTCCTAATTACTTAATGACCTTAAAATTTATTCTGTTTATCCGCTTGCAATTTATTGTACTTTATAGGGTAAAATATGTATCTAACCTAATTTTTTGATATAATGCTAATTTTTCCTGTAAGGTTAAAAATCTCACAATCATTTCCTTTCCCTGATATTTTGCCACGTTTGTTAAAGTCAGCCTTAGTCTGTTTGTTGTGCATATTATGCCTCTCATTCCCACATCACCACCGCCTTCCCTAACTGATGCTACAACAAAGAGAGGAGCAAGTTATACATGAAAGCGATTTGAAAAGAATACCTGGGTTCCCATTCCAGCTCTTCTTGTGATTAGTTTTGTTACCTAGAATGAACACTACCCTCTGAGTGTCTAAAACGAGGACCTTGAACTGAATCTCTGAGGAGACTCCCGATATTAAATACTAGGACTCTAAGTCTAAAGCCTTATGAAAATGTAAAACAATCACTTTCAGGTCTCGCTTTATGGTAGGCAACGGTGGTTGGTTGGTTGGTTGACTAATACGTGAATCTTCGAGCCTCGGAAGGAGCGAAGACGAGCCACTATAGATTTTGGCCTTCCACGTGAACCCTCCTACTGGAAGATCATTTTTTGGGTTCTTTGGGTCACAAATGTTCCCCAAAGTGTCCAAGGGCAGAGGCCAGAAAGCTATTCGATTTCAGGTTGGAAGAGCCTAGCTGAAGGTGTGTGTGTGGGTGTGGGTGTAGAGAGAGATCGAGAGACGGATAGAGACCGAGGCAGAGACACAGAGAGAGAGACAGACACAGTCATAGAGAGACTGAGATAGACACAGACGCAGAGACATAGAGACAGAAACAGACAGACAGACACATACACACACAGTGTAAAACAGAGGTAGAGATTAATAGAGACAGATTGTCTGACAGACTGAGAGACAGAGACAGGCAGAGATTGAGACTGAAGCAGCCAGAGATTCGCAGAGAGAACGAGAGTCAGAGAAGCAGAGACACAGAGAGTAAAGTATTTGGTATAATCTCTGATGGTTCCGGGAAGCGGATTGCACACAGTGCATATACCGGCCGGGTGGAAACCGGCACAGGCCTGCAGCTAGAGCAAGAGACTTGTGGAAAGTACTTGTTACTCTTTTTCACTTGGGAGGAATCTCATTTTAGCCCCCCTCTTGACCTCTAGGCACTATGGGCAGTGGTCTAGGTTTTAGTCAGATTTCAGAGGAAGATTGGCGGCTGACCCTCCGGGAACTGGGGGCATAATTTTTTGCAGCGTTTTCAAATCTGGAATTTGGGGCCTCACTGGGAATAGCCGATGTTATTCCGGTGATAAGCGGTACAATGCACCGGCTCTCGCGTCCTTGCCTTCCCCACCTGCCTGGCCTAAGTTTAGGGAGCTGGCGGCTCTCTGGCCGTGTCCCAGGGTCCTAGCCGTCCAGTCTCCTTCTCTGTTTACTGATGATCCAGATAGCTGAGGCAGAAGAGCGCGACCGCTTGCGGGGTAGTCCCTGGGATCCGCCTTATCGCCGGCGGAGGCACCCGGAGGATGTTTTGACTGCCCTGAATTAAACTGTTTGTTGTTTCTCGCCCCAGTAATTGACAGTTGATACGGGGTTTTGAGGAGCGGAGAACTGCCGGTCTTCCGGAGCTGAGCTTTTTCTCTATTCTCCCTTACCCCTTTCTCATTCGTTTCCTTGGTTCGACTCACAGGAATTCCTCGAACCCTCTAACCTGCAGTGGATCGGCCTTGCATGGGGCGCAGCTCTTCTAACTGCGACATTTCTTGAAATCCACGCAGTACATAAGATTCCGGCTTGAGTATCACTCGAGCTGCCAGGCCTATCGGCTTAGCAAGAGACGGAGTAACCCTAAATCATCTCTTATAACAACAACAACAACAAACAGCCACAACCCAGAACCCTTTCACACACCCCCCAGGGTACCAGGCTTTAACTGCATCTGGGAGCTCCAGTTCCAAGTGGAGTGAATTACGCGACACGGGCTGTGGTGGAAAGAGCGCAGGCTTTATAGTTACAGCGGAATTCCACTCCCAATTTTCACTTGCTAGAAAGTTATGCGACCTGGGGCAAGTAGCTTAATTGTCAGCCTCTAAAGTGAGAGTCAGGACGCTCTACAGACCTGAATGTGCTCTGCAAATACGAGCTATTAGCTCAAGCAAAGCCATTAGCCTCAGTTTCCCCGCCTTTGAAATGAGACCGTTGGACTAGCAGATCTCTCTAACGGCCCCTCTCGTATTAAATTCAATGCTCTTGGTACTGGGACATTGGTGCCACAGTTAAGCGTTGGAGGCTCCAAAGCTGGTCGCCAGGGTTGGGGAACTATTAGGATCCTGCACAGTAGGAAACTGGACCTGAAGAGCTTCCAGTCTTGGCACCTGGTCACGACACTGAGTTTTGTGGCTAATAGTAAAGTGTTTGGGGGCCGTACTGAATTATCTTTGAGTCAGTTCTACAAATCTTTATTTACTTGGCTCATTTTGTTTTTTAGGCTCCTAGAGGGCCGCAATTGTTTGAATGCTTGTCTTTGTAGCCCAAGTACCTAGTATTTATTTAGTCAGAGCCCTACAAATGCTTATCAATTGATTGATTTCTTCAAACAGATTCGAACTGTCTTACATGAAGATTAAGTTGGTCTATTGACTTCAGCGAGGCAAACATATATGTATATATGTGTAATATGCATATACACAAATGTGCACACACGCACACTGATGGAGGGGTGTGTGTGTGTGTGTGTGTGTGTGTGTGTGTGTGACAATTCTAGGACTTAGGGAAGTTCCAAAAGCTGAGGAGGAAAGGAGAAGAAAGGGGAGGCAGACAGCTTTGGTGGTGAAAGAGCCTTGAATTTGTTAAAAAAAACAAAACAAAACAAAGGGGTTCATGTCGGTCTCTGCGTGTCACTCCTTATACTCTCTGGGCCTTAGTTGTCTTTCTACAGTTCCTTTGTAAAATGGCAATTTTTTTTCTTGTTTATTACTTAAAATGGAACTGTATTGGTAGAAGAATAACCCATCATTGACTTCGGCCAGCCCAAGACAGCTCCTGCTTGGGCTCTTTAAAGACAATGATGCAGGATTAAGACTGTACTCCCAAAGAGTTTTGGAGATTCTACCTCCCAAGAGGGTAGTTGCGTTTTGAGCCCCGGGTGACCACCCTTGGAAGAGTCGGACCTAGGAATGAGGTCAGAGAAAAGGAGAAGGGAGGCAATTCCTTGTTTGTTCCTTTGGAATTCTACCAGCCTCAGGAACGGAACTCTTGTTCTTTGTTTAAAAAAAAAAAAATGACTCGCTGGGTTAGAGGGAGGGAGGAGGATATATTCAGATGGAAAAAAATGGAGTGAAACAAAAGATATCGCTAAGAAGGGGGGGGGAAGCAAAGAGAAACTCCCCATGGGATCACTCAGCTTTGGAGAGCCTGGATTGCTGGCTGATCAGCCTAGACCAGGAGTGGGGGACCCGCCACCTCGAGCCACATATGGCCTTTTAGGCCCTTAGGTGCGGCTTTTTGACTGAGTCCACGTTTTACAGAACAAATTCTTATATTAAGAGAATCTATTCTGTGAAGTCGAGGGGTCGAACTTGAGGACCTAGAGGGCCTCTGTGGCCTCGAGGCCTCAGGTTCCCCACCCCTGGCACTAGACTTTTTAAAGGGGGGGCATCCAAGGAGACCCAGAAGCGTAGGGAAGCACAGCAGTGTACGGAAGAAGGTTAGCTGAGTAATCAATAGAAGTCTTCGAAAAAGCTACTTAATGCTGGAGTTGGGACAGGGTGGAGTGTTAGTATAGTGGAAATGTCTCCTGAGATAGAGCCAACAAACGGGTTGGAATCTCAGCTGACACTAGCCGTGTGACCCTGGGCCAGTTATCACTCCACTCTGAGTTTCGTCTTTCTCCTCGGTAAGATAATACTTGCATCACCTACCTCATTGAGTTGTCGTGACTCATACAGCTACAATGAAAAAAAAATGTGTTAAGAGTTTTATAAATCGGAATTATACCGTTATTGTACTTGTTAGTGATTTAAAAGTTACTGTAGCTGCTTCGGATCACCGCAATTACTAATTTCTACTCAAGGAGGCTGTTGGGAGCTGAAAAAAGGAGATACCGCAGGGTTAGTTCACTCTCTTTAATGACAGGTCGGGGCGGGGTGGTTGGGGTCTCGTTTCTTACAATTACAAACAATAAAGGAAACACTTAAATAGGGTCCGCAGCGGAACCAGAGAGGGTGAGCTCATTTCTCCGGCAGTTCAGAGACCAAGATCCTAGGCAGCCGCTCTGATTGGGGGAGGAGAATGAGGAGTGGAGGTAATGGTGAGCTAGTGAGGGCCAATTTTTTTTTGGGGGGGGCAGTTTCTGGGTATTATGCCACCTGGTATCCGACTAGGTGACTCTGGGATTAGAATGCTAATACCGCTCCCTCTCCTTCCCCCAGGCGCCTGACTCTCTAAGAATTCGCTGGTTTAAGATGGGGGTGGAGGGGAAAGTCTGACTCTATTTGAATTCACTGATTTTGGTTGGAGGGGAAGGGACTCATGGACCCCAGCCTCGATGCCAGTAAGTCTGGCCACGGAATACGATCTTTCTGAATGCCCTGGCCCCAGACTGCTGAGAGAACCTCCCGAGAGCTAGGAGACAGGGGTTTGAAGGCATTGCAGGGGCTATAACCTGGCTTCAGGGAAGGGTGTTGACGTGCCCCTCTCCGGTGTTTGGTTCTGGCTGTTGTGCTCTCTGCCGTCAGGCAGAGGGTTTTTTGTTTTTGTTTTTGTTTTTTAAACTACCTATCCATCGCTGGAGGTCCAAAAAGACGCAGATAGAAATCCTTCCGTCCACCACCCCAATACTTGGTAGTTTACTGGAAGGGCCACTTCAATCACACAGCCACTAGCCTGAGGCCGACGCTTTGTCCAGAGAGTCCCAGGTTAACAACGTAGAGGGGCAGTAGGATTCTTTTGAGGCCCCCTTTCCTTTCCCACCCCTCCTGGTCCTCTTTTCTCCAGAAGTCCAGGTTAGTTGCAGCTCCCAGGATTACACAGACAGGCTCCCCATCTCTCTCTCTCCAGTCGCCCGCATCCTCCCTACCTTTCCAGTCAGATGGGTAATGGGGGGAGGGGTGGGCAGCAGAGAGGCGTGGGGGGGGGTCTCAAGAAACTCGTACTAGGACCCCCTTCCCTCCCTATCTCCACTCCTGGTCACTCTTCCTACCAGGCCCGGATCCCATGCAAAGTGGAGACCCCCGCGTTGCTCTGCGGAATGGGCGTCTGCACCGCATTCAAGTCCCCGACACTGAAGTTCACGAAGTTGTTGGCAGCCGGCGAGGGCTGCACGGCCTGCACTGAGGGATAACCGCAGTTGTAGTTCGGGTTGCAAGCTGGGCCGCTGTAGTTGGCATAGGCCGGGTAGGCATTGTAGCTGTACGGGTTGATGCTGACGTTGTAGGGGGAACTGTAAGGAGAAGAGTCTCCCAGGCACGGTTTCCCGTCTCTCACCAGTACTGGCACGGCTATCCTCCTGGGCGGGGGGAGACCCACCATCTCCAGAGTCTGGTCCTGTCTCTGTCTTTTACATTTGTACCTTCTGTTCTGGAACCAGATTTTGACCTGCGTGGAGGTGAGCTTCAGCACGCTGGCTAAGTGGTCTCTTTCTGGAGCCGACAGGTATTTCTGCTGTTTGAACCTTCTCTCCAGTTCATAGACCTGGGCCTGAGAGAACAAAACCCGGGGTTTCCGTCTCTTTCTCTGCCTTGGGCGATCCGGGTCTTCTAAGTCCTTTTTCTCCAACTCCAGGTTCTTCTGCAGGGAACAAATATCTGCAAGACACAAAGAGGGAAAGGCTCAGTCAGGAGCTGTGGAAAGGAGGGTTGGATGGTGCAAGTGGTGGCTGGGAAGGAAATTCAAGAAGACTTTAAAAACTTTGATTGATGGAGAGTGCTCTGGCTAGTGGAACGCTTTTTAAAAAAATTATTTTGTTTTTAAAAGGCTAACACTTCACAGAGGAAAACCTTGCTTAGATCTAGGAGAAGCCAGACTGGAAACTAACACAGTTCACAGACAATTGGGGGCATGAGACAAAGCATTCCTATAAGGAATGTAAGGAGGGTGGAGGAGCCTTAGAACTCAGCACTTTAAGGCTAGAAAAGATTTAATTGTGTTTTCAGAGTTGGAAGGGACTGACCCCTTCAGTTTTACAGTGAAAGAAACTGAGATCAAGAAAACGGAGATGGAAAGTGACTCGTCCAGGGGAAACTAGTTAATAAATGGCAGAGAGAGAATCGGAACCTAGATCTTCTGACAAGTCTCCTGCACTTTCCACTAGACTCTACAGTCCGTTGGAGTAGAAAAAGGAAAAAAAAAAAAGCGAAGGACGGAAGGAAGCAATGAAGGGAAAAGAAACAAAAAAAGTGCCACTGACAAACTCTTTCCCCCCACCCTCCAAGTCCATAGGATCAGGGTTCGAATCCCGGTTCCATCATTTACTATCTGATTTTGGCAAGAGACTCCCCCTTTCTAGGACTCTTGTTTTTTCAACCGTTAAAAAAAAGTAAGTTTGGATGAGATGACTTCTAGGTCCTTTTCCAGCTTTCTATCATTCCATGAACCTAATGAATTGTGAACGTCACTAGTTAAGAAAGCAACCTATCTAAACGCTTGATTAGTCTTTGTCGGAAACCAAGAGGCCTGAGACTTCAGCCCTTCCTAAACGAGATGTTGCTGACCAACTTTCTTGCAGTTGAATTGTGGTCTCAAATCTGCTCTTATTCAGATACTCCTTCCGATCTCTTTCTACCTTTCCAGTCTCCCTGCCTCGCTGTGTGGGGACGAAACTAGTAATACCCTATACATGGCCCTATGAGTGCAAACCAAAATCTTTGTCTAACAACTGCTGTCCTCGGGATGCCTTGTTTGCTTCTAGTCTAAGGATCTCTGTGTCCTTATGCATCTCTTCTGTGAAGAAACTGAGGCTGGGGAATGTTTTCTGGAGTTACCAAGCTCACATTTGTTGTAAAGTTTGCTGAGCACTTTCCACAGAACAGTCCTGTAATGGTGGATAATGCAAGTATTGTTACCCCCATTTTACGGACGAGAAAACTGAGTCTCATGGTGGGGACTCGAGTTGTTCACGATCTCATAGTGAATTGGTGGGAAGGCCTGCGGTGATTCGGTTCTAGATCTACTGACTCCAAAGTCAATTCTCTTTTCACTGCTCCACACTGAGGCTGCAAAACCTTCCGCGAACCCGCTCTTTACGAAGAAGCTATAGCTCTGCCTAGGGTGCTTTGCGTTTTTCAGCCTCCCAGGCTATAAGTTCTCGCCTGACCTTGCAGCCCTCAGTACCGTAAGTCCGGGCCCTGGAGGTTTGATTTGGCCGGGATGAGAGGTGAATTATCACAAGGCCATCAAGAGACACCGAGGATTGATTGGATGGTGTCAGGCAAATCCTATTCGGGCCACATTGTGTACCTGGCGATAGCCGGTGGGTCGCTCGGTGGGTACAGCTTTTTGGTACTGCGGACCCACCAAAGGGGGGGGAGCAATGGTTTTTGCATCTTTTTCTCGATCAGCACTTTAGGGAAGGACAGTGAACTTCTCTAAAAGGAGGCCATTTAAACCCTGCAGTATAAAGGGGCTCCCGAGGTCACGCCGAGCCATCTACGGATGTATACTTTCCAAAAACAATTCTTAAACGATTTTCCTCTGCCCCGCTTCCTCCCCTCCCCCCTTTCCATCACTGTTAAGTTCCTCTTCCTCGAACCTCTAGATCTCACGTTTGTATAGGCCTCATAGTTCATCCGGTGCTTTACAGATTTCATCTAATTTCATTCCTATAGCACAGCTCCGAAGGAAGCAATATAAGTAACATTATCCCCGTTTTACTGCTAATAAAACTGGCTTGCCCAAGGTCACGTGACCAGAACTGGGGCTGGAACCCAGGTTCTCTGACTTCGGATCTAGCAGCTTCCCCGCTACAACCAAACTACACCAAGTAGAGTCGACCTACTTAGGGAAGATGATGCTTATGGAGAAAAGTCCCCTTGGATAAAGTGTTTGGTCTTATTTAGTACATATCATAGGATCACAGAGCATCCAAAAAGCTCTTGCTCTTTATTTGTTTTCTCATTTCATGGACTTTAAGATGATTCAACGATATAAAAGATAGTAGGTAACACATCATAAATGTAGGACCGAGAATTGTCCCAGGCTGAACCTGATTAAAATTTCCTGCCAGACCCCCCCCCCCTCCCCGCCCCTCCTCTCCCTGCCGCTCCGAGTTCCTCCACATCCCCTGCAAATCAGAGTAAAATCCAGCCTCTCTCCCCAGTCAGAGTAAAACTTAAAGAGTCTTCCCTCTGGCCCCCAGTTTCCTTCTTTCTGTCTTTTCTTGTTTCTGTTTTTCGCTCTCTTTGGTTTTCCCCAGGCCTGGTTTTGCAAACTTTGGGGTTTAGAATTAAAGTGGACCTCAAGTAGCCAAAGTAAGAGAGTGATCCTCTCCCTCACTCTCTCCTGGCAATTTAGAAGACAATAGATCATCCCTCTCTCCTCTTCTTCCCCCTCCCCCACACTCCCCGCTTCCCTCCCCAATTTAACTACGGACGATTGTCCCAGGCGTTGGCTCCGTAAAAAACTCAGAAAAACTCAGTGGCAGTGAAGCCCAGGCCGGTTCCGGCAGCCCCAGCCTGACCTGGAGGCTGAGACTATTTGTCTGCACACGCCACAGTGCGCTATTTACCTTTCTTGTCAGCTTTAGGCTCTTTGGCCGGCTCCATGTGCGCGTAGCTCTTCCCGTAGAAGGCAGCCGGGAAGGCCGGGCAGTGCTTGGCCGGGCCCAGCCCGTCGGTCAGAGCCAGCTCCTGGAGGCCGGCGGTCTCGGGGCCGCCGTACGCCTCCTGCTTGAAGGCAGCCAGCATGCAGGACGCAGGGGGCAGGCTGGCCTCTAGGCGCGCGGGCAGCTCCATGGCCGCCAGGCTTCGGCGCCTCCGCTCCTCCTCCTCCTCCTCCTGCTCCTCCTGTCGCTGCTCCAACTCCAGGTTGAGGATGTCCTTGACGGAGAACGGGGTGCTGGTGCCCGCAGGGCTGGCGAACATGGTGGGCGGCGCCCCACGGGCTCAGAGGGCCGCGTGTCCGCAGCCCGCCCACAGGAGAGGCGCCCCTAGCCCTGCCCGGGGAGCCCACATCATTCCAGCCTTAGCCTTGACTTCAGATGGGCAGGGGGGGGGAGCAGGTAGGACAGACCATAAGGGAAAAGAAGGAGGGACTAGACCACTTTTTGGGTGGCTTTAGCTTGCCATTGGTCAATCAGCCAGTGATGACATGACAGATGAGGAGTTTCTTGTCACCTAATATAGTAATACGGCTCCAAAAACGTCCCAACTTTTTTAAAGGGACCGCAACCCCTTTCCCCCACCCCCCCAAAAGTAACCCAGAGCCTGATTCTTCAAAGTGAAAAAAATCAAACTCAACGGAATTTGAATGCTCTGAACAAGCAACACAAGGGGTTGTTCTGTTTTAGAAACTATCCGAGCACCATTTACTCTCAAAGTAGCGAAGCAGAGTGGAGTGGGGGCAGGTAACGTGTGCTTTCAATGAACCCCTTGAATTTTCAGTAAAAATTGTCAGGGGAAAAAAAAAGAGAAGAGAGGGATGTCACAGCCTTGAGGAGTATCAGCTGGAAAAGACCTTAGAAAATTGTGTAGTCCACAAAATATCACCTCTCACGTTTTAAAGAAAACAGAGACCTGAGTTACCCACAGAATAAGTAGCAGAGAGTCTGGACTAGAAGCCAAACCTTTTGACTTCCAACCAGTGTTCTTTCCACTGCACCAGGGAGAGCATATTTCCCTTTTATTCTTTCTCTTGGTCTTGTTGAGTTAAACAGGAATTGAGTACAGTTGTCCTTCTTAGATTCTTCTGTCTCCCTGCCCCTTACATCCTGGAGTTCTGGAGAAGTGAAGCAAGAAACAGGGTCCTGGATCAGTGCATTACAAAGAGGAGACAGCTCCAGAAGGTGCCTCTTGGGTTGTAGTTGTCAGTGTTTGAGGTTGACCATTGAGGGCACTTCCTATGATGGTGGTAGTTCAGTGAGGCAAGGACTAAGGACTAAGCTATACTTCTACACATTTACACTCTGCCTGAACTCAAATGTGGCATCTTTTCATCCTCCTAAGGATGATCAAGAAACCTGGGATGGGCCCACACTGACCGAGAAGTGAACAAAGAAACTAATGTCAAAGAAAATGCAGGTGGATGAACAGAGAATAGGTGGATAAGGGAAGAGAGGAAGTGATAGACTCCCTATTGCCTGGCTCAATAATCTGGTTTCTTTGAAGGCTGTTTGTAGCTTGGGGAAATGGGGTTCTCAGCTCAAAGTCTACTGGGGGGGAGGAGAAAATGTGAGCTTATTCAAGTGGTTGTGTATAGGGTCTCTTGGCCACATATCAGTTCAAATCTACAACACTTGAGTGTCAACTGTGTGAAGGACTCTTTCCTAGGTGCAGGTATGGTACTTGTGTTCTAGGAGTTGGAATGGGAGCGTAGAGGTAGCACTGCTTCTCCCCTCCTTTCCTCCTCCCCACCACACACACACACACACACACACACACACACACAGAGGAGTCAGGGCAGGGGAAGAAAGGAGTCTGGGTGGCCCTGTTCTGCGGTATTCTACTGGCAGCTGGGGGAAAGAAGGGCACCAGGAAGAGGGAAGCAGCAGGCAGCTTGATCCTTCTGAGTGCCAGGCAAGTTTTCCTTTTTCAGGTTAGGTCTTCAGCCTCTCAGGATCATCTAATGGTCTATTATGTATATGTATATATGTATATATATGTATACGTATATGTGTGTGTGTGTATTTGTCCCACCAATGTTTTCATAAATGTGGGGTGAGGAGGATTTCTGGGAAACTTCCTCTATGGCAACAACTCTTAAAGAGTTTTCTGGGGACAATAAGAGGTTAAGTGACCTGCCCAAAGTCACAGACAATGTGTGTCAGAAGCAGTACTTGGAACCAGGTCAGTTTTATTGGCTGCAGTGCTAAATAATAGCAATGACATATTAGCTCACATTTCTAAAGGTTTTGCAAATGCAATGTTCCCTCTGAACACTCAGTGAGGCAAAAGGACCTTTTCCTGTAGATAATTAGAAGCTTCAAAACAACAGCTTGTAAAAGCTGAAATATCTTGAAATTTAGGTCAATTGGCAATGCTGGTCCTAAAGGACCTGGGAAGAATCAATCAACAGCTATAATCTTGCCTCAGTTGTTTGGACCTTGTAAATTAAGATATCATGGAACAGGGAAGCATTGGATTTGGTGACCAAATCTTGGCTCTGTGTGACCTTATGCTAGTCATTCCTCCTTTCTGAGTCTCAACTTCTCCATCTTAAGCATAAGGAAGCTGAATTAAATGATCTCTAAGAGCCTTTCCTCTTCAGACAGTCTGAAGACTGAAGACTTTCTGTTCTCTGATGCTCAGATAAACTTGAGCTTGGGGAAAGTTCCTATCCTTTCTCTACTATTGTTATTCCCTAACAAAACTCAAATCACTTTCAGGTCTGAAGAATCTTCTTCAAGATCACTGACTATGTTAATGTTGGGTCAAGATAGCAATTTTTTGAGTTGATTTCCCTGGTTTTCAGGGTCAGAAGTGGAAAACTTAGCTTGGGCCAAGCTTCTCCCTCAAGGACTGTTTATGAAGGCCTTTCTACCTTTTGAGTCTAGAATATCTTAACTTCAGAGGCAAGGGCAAATGCTATTCTGCCCATTTTACAGATTAGGCAGCTAAGACTTAGAAAACACAAGTGACCGGCTCAGAGTACCTACTCTCAGAAGGGTGGTTGGAGTTGGGATTCAAAACTTGTTGATAAAGATGGACAGCCTGTGCAGTGGACAGGAAGACTGGATTTGTAAGTAAAGCACTTGGGTTTGAATTTCAGCTCTTCTATTTATAAGATATAAGACCTTGGTCGGGCAAGTAATTTCCCCGGCCCCAAAAACTAGGAGGTTGCATCGAACTGTCTCTAAGATCACCTTCAAACTCCAAATCCTACTAAATCGGGTCTCCTAATACCAGTGCTTTTTTCAGCCATCTTATCCTTTCTCTTCTGCAACCAGCGTAGAGCTTCTCTGCTCATCTGTGACCAAGAGATCTTTGCTCTTTTAGATCTGTTTTCAGCTTATAGGCGGCCGAAGTCACAGGCCCAGCTCCCCGTTTCCCCACTGTAAGAACTCGCTACCACATGCATTAGATTGCCTGAGAAGTGCATTTTTTTAGGAAAGAAAAAAAAACCCAACAAGCTTTTTCTGTCTTGTTCTGTTGACCCAGGTTCGATTCTACCTTCATCTCTCTCTTTCCTTTTAAGTGTAGCCTGAATGCCGGCCCAGCTCTAGTCTTCTCATAATTCACACCTATCCAATTATCTTCGTCTCTAAGGAATTATTTTTGCTTTTTTATCTCACTTCCCCACGCTTTTTCAACCCAGTGTGTGGAGGTACACGGGTTGTCCCTGCACTGCCTACAATTTCGTTAACCCCTTAAGGCCTGCCTCAACCTGAACTTCCTGACCTTTGTGGAGAGCGTTTTAGGGGAGAGAGGGAGGAGGGAAGCGTGTATGTCTCCGAGGCGCTGATTTCTGGCAGAAGAGCAATATCCGATTCAATTAAAACTCTCGGAAAAAGGGCTGGGGAGCTGGGGTCCTGGGAGCTTTTTTGAAATGACTCGAACTCTTCGGCCCGGGCTCGCGTTGACAGTTTGAAAGATTAGCGGACACAGACGCCTGAAATATTACCATTTAATGGGGGACAGACAGCGTGGCAGCCGAAGCTTGAGCATCCGGGATTCAGTGTTTCTGAATGAATGTGCTCGGAAAAGGTTTTCCCTTCTTTTGGAAGCCAACTCCATCGAGTTTTAGGCTAGGATGCATTTCCCATTATTTTGTTTAAAGCTTGTAGTCCTTTTTTCCTTCAGGAAAAAAAAAAAAAGAAATAACACACACGAATCTTCTTAATTTCTTTTACAAGCCCCTTAAATAAGTAACTACTTGAGACCTCGGAAGAACCAATGTTTCTTTACCCTTGTCACGGCAGGTAGAGTACTAGGCATTCTTTCCTCAGAGAGGAAAAAGGAACGGGCTTTATGAATCACGTGGACTCATCATCCAGTAGAATCATAAACTCACTGCGCAGAAAATTTCATGAACAACTCGCATCTCTTCATAGAAAGGCCGAGCATATCACAAAAAGCTATGCAGAATTCTCTAATTTATTCCTATATATCCATATCATTCTAACAGGTTTGGTGCTGGCAAGGCCTTAGAACAGAGAATGTTAAACCCTAAAACAGAATATTAGAGCTGAAAGGGATCTTAGAACATAGAATGTTAAAAAAAAAAAAATTGGAACGGAAAAACACAGCACTAATACTACAGCCCCGAATGCTAGAGTTGGAAGGGTCTATAGAATATAGGATCTTAGAACAAAGAATGATAGGACTGAAAGGAACATTAGAACACCCAATATAAGAACATGGAATGTTGAAGCTGGAAGTGACCTTATAAAATAGAACGTTCAAAAGGGACTTGCGACTTTGTTTAATTCGAAAACTCATTGAGAAAACTGAGGTTGTGCAATGCCACTTGGAGGTTATTCAACTTTTCAACATGACAGATTTCTTTAGCTAGTTGTAACTACTAAATGCCACTTTTTTTGCTGGCTGTCCGGAGTAGGTCAGGCAAATGACCCGAGCTTTGCTATGAACCACAGTCAGAACAATCCTATAAATAAATGTAACACCCCTCCTCCCCCTTTCCTCTGAGAAAGATAACTCAAATTAGATTTATCAGCGTCATGCTGATAGACGTTCCTGGTCGTCTTTTGAATTGTCCAGGCTCGAGTTAGATTCCAGAGTGCCAAATTTAAGAAATGCTCGGACGTGTTTTTCTAAGAGAGCTTTGCACTTATAAAATATTATTAATTGAAGACCGGCAGAGATCCCGGCGGCTCTGGGCTCCTCCGCTCCTCCTTTCCCGCAATCAATATGGCCCCAGTTGCTCAAGGTATATATGATTAATTGAAAGATAAGCAGGAACTATCATTTGGAATGTCATTAATGCTCTCGGGAGACATTCATTGGAGACAGACCACGTTATCCTCCGTTTTATCTTCAACAATGCATCACTTTCAGTACTGTATTTTAGAAACAAATGGGAGTTTTGTCTGCAGCCTTTGCTTGGTGTTTATATTTTTGGAAGAATCACAACTCGTGGGAGTCCCGGGCTGGGCCCCCTGATAAATGAACATTAGCACTTTTTAGAACTACTGTATCAACAGAGGGGCTGCAGTGCAGCAATAATTGGTGAAAAAGCAAACAGTCGGCAAAGAGCGTGGCTCTGCACTTTGTCCAACTGATTGATGAAGGAAGGATCCGCTGACGAGGCCTCTGGGGCTTTCCAGGTCGGGGGCCTGGACGCCCCCTTCGCCCTGAGTTTTCCTCGCCTGCCAACTGAGTGCAGAGAGCAAAGAGAGGTCCGCGAGTGGGAACAAACGCGGGGCCTTCTTCCTTAGCCTAACAGAAACGGAATTCTGAGGCTTTCGAAGGCCGGCCTTGGGATAGGAATTTGTACTTCTAAGAAAAGAAGTTAGGAAACCAGGAGCAGTCCTGTGGCAGGACTTGTGCTCCGGTTGGTTATTCCTTTCTGGTTATTCCTGAGAGGAATCCGGAATCCACAGGCCGGATCATGGTCGTGGTTGGGATCCCAGGGTCTTTCCATCTCCTCCAGGAGGCCCGAAATGCTCTTCAAGGCCTTTGCAGTCTCCCAGAGAGGGAAAGTGGGGCCCTACCTTCCAGAATGCTGGGTTAGGAAGATAGTCGAAGACTTAATTGTGCAGCCCCCGCTGCGGGAGTGGAGTCACTGAATTCAGGGTCTCCAGGAAGGGGCCAATATCACAGAGCCTCGTGTATGTATGGTGGCCTTCACCGAGTCCAAATAACTTATGTGTCACAGAGAGGGGTGGGGATAGGGATAGAGAAAGGGGTGAGAGATAGAGATACAGAGGCAGACACAGGGGGATACAGAGACAGAACTACAGAGAAAAAGAGAGAAGAAAAAAGTTGGGGGATGGAGTAGAGGTTTTGTGGTTGAAGAGGCGAGCAAATAAGACCCTGAAACTTGTAGCATGAGACTGGCTGCCACTTAACTAGCTGTGCAATATGGATTCACCTCTCGGCCGTCATTTCCCCTGCAAACCGAGGGTCGTCCGTAATGTCTGTACCAGCTTCCTCTCAGGATTGTTTTCAGGATCAAATGGAACTATATCTGTAAAATTCTTTGCAAACAGAAAAGGGCATTAGGCCAATTTTTTTTTTTTTACTTTTCTGCTTCTTTTCCTTATTCTTAATATTTCCTGCTTAAAAGTCTAACTTCTTAAGGGAGGTGTAGATTGAAGACCTTTGTTTCCTCAAATTAACCTCGTTCCTTCTTCCTCAAAGTGCAGGAAAATGGAAAGAAAGAGCCCCAGCTGCTAGCAAACTGCTGTTATCTGCCCAAGGGCTCTGTTTATGCACAAACCATGGGCGAAGGGCTGTAGGCTGGCCTCTAATGAGTACCTTGCACTTAAGGTGCGGTGCCCAATTAGGGGCTATTGTTTTTCAGAAATGAGAGATTAGCCTTTCCTGCAGCAAACCGTGGACAATTTCCCTATGTGGGGTTTAGTCCCAGGACTAGACAGTAAGGGGAGCCCTGGGGAAGTGGTGCTGGAAAGCTCTGAGTAGATCTATCAAGACTTTGTTAAGAACCTCCTCCCCCTCTCTCCTTAAAAGGTTTTGGAGATTGGACCAGTCTCTCCTTCAGTCTTTAACTCACAAAGATTGTTGAGAAGTGCAGTGGTGTAGAAAAGGGAGGCCTGCCTAAGGGGAAAGGAGGGTTTACAAGGTATCATAGACTCCGGGTGGAAATTTTACTTGGTGGTGGTTGGGGATTTGGAGTTAGGAGAAAGTTAGGAATACTGTAATGCAACCTCTTCGGTTTACAGAGGAGAAAATTAAAGCCCAGAGATATTAAGGCACAACTCCCAACAGTTAGTTAAGTGGTGAAGCTGTGGCTCCATCCAGTCTCAGTTAGGGAAGAGGAGTACCCTTCTGATCATATGGCTCCTTTGTAATCTGCCTGAGCAAAGAGCATCAGGAAACCTGTGTTCTGTTGCTGAGTCTGACTCAATCAATTAACTGGCCAATAAGTAAGCACCTATTATGTACCTATTGTGTGCCTCTAATGGTTCTAGTGTTTGGAAACACAAATGCAGGGATGAGGCAGTCACTGCCCTGGCAGTGACTTCCCTCTCCCTCCATCTTACTAATTCTTTTCCATTTTGCCCTATGCTGCCACAACAATAACAACTACTGGTCATCACCGTCAGAGTAGCAGCAATAATTTTGCTGGCATTTAGAAACTGCTCTAAGGTTTACAAAGTACAACTCTGGGCAGGCCTCTTCTCTTTAGCTTTGGCTTTCTTAACTGCAAAGCAAGGGGGTACCCAGCTAAAGAATCTGAGGGATTTTCTAGCCCTGAAATTCTTTGACTACGAAGCTAATAAACCCACGTGGCCCTGGGTAAGTAATCTCACCTAAACTTCAGCTTCCTCCTCTGTAAAATAGGAGTGATAATAATTGCACTTCAAGTATTACAGCAGGATTTAAAAAAAAAGTTTTATTAGTATTTTATTTTTGCTTCACAGGCATTTCCTGATGTATCTCTCCTCCACCCCTTAATAATAAAGGCAGGAGGGGAAGAGTAAAGCATAATCAACCAGCACATCCACCTCCTTTGATGCTTGTAATATTCCACATCTAATCCTCCATCTATCTAAGGAAAGACGAGAGGTGCTTTTCTTCCCCTTCCTTCAGGGATGAGACTGGTCAGTCTAATTACATAGTATTCCATTTCATTCTATTGTGCTTTTCAGTTCATTGCATCTATCATTTTCCTAGAAGAACCAGGTAGAAAGAACCATCCAACCGATGAAGTCTTGGACTCAGGGTCAAGAAGACCTGAGTTCAACTCTGTCTTCAAATACTTACTTGTGTGAGACTCTGGGCAAGTCACTTACCATCTGTTTGCCTCAGTTTCCACCTACTTCCCATCATTGTTGTGAGAATCAAATAAGACTTGTAAAGCACTTAGCAGGGTTGTAGTGACTATCAGATGAGAAAATAAATGTAAAGCACATAATTGGTGCTATCTAGGCTAGTCATTATTATTAACCAGCTTTTTAAACCTTGGAAGTTATAGAAATATGAAATTATTTTTGTTATTTTGTTTTGTTTTGTTTTTTTTAAATTTATTGCTACTTTTGTGCTAGAACACACAGGGGTTTCTGTGAGGAGCAATAGTGGAAATTTCCAGGCACATCTGTACCATCTCCCCCTTCTTTTTTCTTTTGTTCTCTGCCCTGTGTCCTACTCAAATCAGGTTGCAGGCTTCATGAACTGGTTCAGACATAGTTGAGCACTGAAGATCAGGGTTGGAGGCCTTGCGGCATCTTATGATCCAAGTATTTAGAACTGGAAGGGACATTTAAGGTCCAAGATGAGTTACTATTCTTAGGGAACATATGCATATTAGTTTTGGAGTGGGGATTTTTTTTTCAGGGTATAGAGGATGGGCTAGAGAAGTATACTACTGTCCCAAGCTAAGGGACTAGATATATTACCCTAAAGTTCAGATTCTGGGAATATATTTACTTGAAATGGAATCTAGGAGTCTGCAAATTAGGAATTTCATGTATTGTGAAGTGTCCTAAACAGCAAATCACTTTTCCTTACTGGTCCTTACTTTGTACAAGGATAAAAGGAGAGAGTGGGACTGGATGTTCTCTAAGCCTTCCTTCCAGCTTTAAATTCTCTAAATTTACCTCTCCCCACCCTTTTCTTTCTTTTGGCAGGGCAACTGGGGCTGAGACTTGCCCAAGGTCACAAGACTTGCCCAAGG
>CM053595.1:45759507-45816045 GCA_028646575.1 Pseudocheirus occidentalis | reverse complement strand
GGAAGGAAGGAAGGAAGGAAGGAAGGAAGGAAGGAAGGAAGGAAGGAAGGAAGGAAGGAAGGAAGGAAGGAAGGAAGGAAGGAAGGAAGGAAGGAAGGAAGGAAGGAAAAGAAAGAAAAAAAGGATCTGAAGAGTTGGAGTGGGGTAGGGAGGGTTGGAAGAATTTAATAAGGAGGAGAAAAGGCAGAAGGACCAGAGAACATTAGCAGAGGTTAGGAATAAATACAAGAATCTTCTGAAAAAGTCTAGAGGTGGAACCTCTGAAGGGGAAGTAATTGCTTCTCCTCCAAGAACTGATAATGTGAAGCCACGAGTGCTATCAGATGCAATATCACCTATTAAGGGTATTATTTCGATACAATGATCCAATACAGTTCTGAAGTATCCGCAGTGAAAAATGCTTTCCAGCTCCCAAGAGAGAATTAATATATTCTGAATGCAAATTGAAGCATGATTTTTTAAAATTTATTTCTCTTGCTTTTTTTGGTAACATGGCTAATATGTAAATATGTTTTGTATCACTTCATATGTGTAATTGATATTATATTGCTAGCCTTTTCAGTGGGAAGAGGAGGGGATGGAAGGAGGGGAAGAATTTGGAACTCAAATTTTAAAAAAAAATGTTAAAAAATTAATAGGCTTTTTAAAAAGTTTCAGTAAAAGATGAGTATTGGTAGTGATTCTCTGCTGAAGTGTATACTAAGGCAGCTAGCTAGTCATTGATAACGATCATAGCAAGAGAGAGGTCTGATGTCTTTCTGACTAAGGTCTATCTGCACATATCCAGGATGTGACAGGACACTTCCCAAGATTTATCAAATCCGATGACTCTCACCTATTTCTAATGATTCACGTAAACAGAAATGATACCCTTGGAAAGAATATAAGAAGAATTCCTAAAAATTACAGAGTCTTGGGCAAGAAACTGAAAACTATGGGAATATGGCTGGTTTCAAAACTTCTGACAGGCAAGTCACTTTGGACAGGCAAGGAGTTAAATAAAGATATAGCTAAGAGAGATTCACAAGGTCCTGGAGAGAATTCACTGTTGGCATCACTGACCAAGAAGCAAACCCTTCAGCTGAGGATTTGGGGGATAAGAAAGGAGAATACATTAAACTCAAAGTCATGGAGGAAGGACAGCAATGATATTCACTTCAAAGTGAAAAATGGCAGTGTCTTAATAAACTCAAAGAATCATACTGTCACAGATGATAATCCAGTGAACTCATTCAGATTGCCCTTTGCAGGTAAGAGAATTGCTGATAACCATACTCCAAATGAGCTGGGTATGAAGGAAGATGTGATGGAAATTTATCAGGAACAGACCGGGGGTCATTCAGAAGTTTAAATCCTCTGGTGGTAGTTGTTTTTTTCCTTTTTCTTCAATAATTTTTTATTTTTAAACAATAGTCCTTTAATAATGTGGTATTTTGCACTAAATTGTAACTGGCCCTATTTCTGGGAGTACAACTCTCAAAGTCTGGTATGTTGAATTCTAGTACTTGATATATACTTCCGTTTGTCCGTTTGTTTTTGCTGAACTGAACTCTTATGATCAATCCCAGCCCCTTTCCTACTTCCCTGATTTTTTTTTAAAGATGGGCATGTACACACATGCCATATTCACTAGGACTGTGCACTGCAGTCTGCTGGATGTTCATATTGACCCTGAAGTTCTTTTGCATATCACTGCTTCACTGCTGGACTATAACTTTCAATGGGTAATGGAAGCTTTTCAGAGGACTAAACTGTGAAAAAAAAATGATGTTTTCTTAATTAAGCTACTTTTAACAAATCTGATAACCTGAGCCAGAAGAAGAAAATCAGGCTGGAAAGAGATGTTAGATCATATTTACAGTCATGATTAATTCCAGAGATGCTTCACTGAAGAGATAAATCATTTTAAGATTTTAAATCTTGTCAGAAGAATTTAGAAAAGTTGCTCATTTCCAACAAGCAATTAATAAAGGTATTGATTGGGGCAGCTAGGTGGTGCAGTGAATAGAGCACCAGGCCTGGAGTCAGGAGGACCTGAGTTCAAATCTGGCCTCAGACACTTGACACACTTACTAGCTGTGTGACCTTGGGCAAGTCACTTAACAAAAATTGCCTTACCTTCCCCCTCAAAAAAAAAGGAATTGATAAAGAAATGTATGTAGTAGATAACTGCTATCTTTTGACTTTATTGTGCTTTTTGTACAATATTTTTCATACTTATTATACTATTGGCCTGTGACATGAGTTTAAATGGATATTATCTGTACCAGCTTCATTAAAACAAAATATTTGTACAAACTGAAAAAGAGATCAAACTAAAGCATTTATTTAGCACTTATGATGTGTCAGGCACTGAGGACACCTGCCCTCAGGTGGCTTACATGCTAATGGGGGAAGACAACAAGTGAGATGGGACCAAAAAAGTGGGGAGGGAGGCAGAGGGCACCCAGGTAGGGGCAGGATAGAAAAGTCTAGAGAGTCAGGAATTAAATCAGGTGAAAGGAAAGTGTAGCTGGCATGGGTAACTACTCAAATGCAGGTTCAAAAAAGAAAGGTAGATTTGGAAAGCCGAGAAGATGGTGTCCAAAAATGGGTGTTGGATTTCTGAACCACCACTTTAAAATTATAGCAATGATGGTCTCTCGATCAGATTGAGTATGCCTAAATAGGCTTGATTTTGCCTTGAGTCATACAAATCTAATAAAAGCTTAAGGGGTAGGGAGTACCAAGGGGTACGAAGGGGTAGGGAGAAATTCCCTTTGTACGTCTTCGAAGCTGGATACCATAAAGATTAGTGAAGACATAGGACAATAGCAGTAAAAATGTCCAGAAATTCATAAAAGAAAAAAAATTCTAAAAAGAGCCAACAATAAAATCCATGACCTCAGGCATCTATATATAAATTCACAAAACTTAAGTAGCAGGGAGGAAGGCATAGTTTTTCAGGAGACTTCTCGTTAACTGCTTTCCCTTCAGTCCAGCTGATGTAATCACAGAACATAAGGGGTTAAAAAAAAACAGACAAATAAATGTTAATGTCTTAAAGTATAAGGCTTTATTACTTCCATTACATCGAGAGAAGAATTTCTCCAGTTGAGACTGATAGAATTAGGGGCTAGCTATTGAAAAGCCAAGGATCATTCATGCCTCTGGTGGTCTTTTAAAAAGTGAGATATACTCTATAATGAGAGAGATGAAGCAGGAGACAGGTCTGAGGAGTGGGACCTCAGGTAGTAGAGAAGAGAACTGATGAAGGTACAAAACTTTCCCTTGATTTATATTTTGTCACATTTGCCAGTTTACTAGGCATGAGATAAAACTTCAGAGCTGCTTTGATTTGCATTTATCTTATTATAAAAATTTGGAGGAAGCTTTCACATGGTTAATAGTATGGTTAATAATTGTAATGTGTAAATTTGCTTCTAAGTGTTTTTTTCATATTTTTTAACCACTTATCAATTAGGAAATGGCTTAGTCTTATATATTTCTGTTGAATCTTTTCCTATCCCTATCAGAGTTTTTTGATGGATTTTTTTCCTTCAGTTTATGTTTTCCTTTCTTATCCTACCTGTCCCTTCTGCAAAAGGTTTTCAATTTTATGTAATAAGAATTCTCCATTTTGTTTGTCATAGTATCCTTTCTCCTTTGTTTAGTTAATTCCTACTAACCGTAACTATGAAAACTGATTTATTCCTCTTCTAGCTTTTTTTAAAAATAATGTGATCTTTTGTATTTTACATAAAAATCCCTTTGAACTGATTGCAATATATATACAGTATAAAAAGGTGGGCTAAACCTAATTTCTGAGAAATCACTTTCTAGTTCTCCAAGAAGTTCTTTATCAAATAGATAATTCTCTAAGTTCTTTATGTTCTGCAGTCTATTTGAAGAGGTTTAGTGGGAGGTATCCCTTCATGGTCACCAAAATGAAGAGGTTTAGGAGACGTGGGTGTCTGAGGGATCTCATATGAATCCCTAGAGGGTTCTTGTCTGGAAAGAATTTCACAGGACTCAAGCTATCTTTTGGCAAAGTTACAAAGTTTATTATTATGCTGATTTAGCAGCAGGCAGGAGAAAAAGGGGGACCTGCAAAGTGCAGGGATCTAAGGCAGAGTTATAAAGTTTTATCCTTTGCAGCAGGCAAGAAAAGGTTAAGGGAACCTGCAAAGAGCAAAGGCTGGAGGTGCAGTTTTTGTAACCATAAAACTGTCTGTCAAAGATTAATTATGCTAACTAGGGGGATAAGGGTGGAGTTGGGGAGGAGTTGGGGAGGAGTTTAGGAGTGGTCAGTGCTTAAAGGGACATGCATTTTTTCTATCAACTGCGCAGGCATATTGCCCATAATTCACTGGGACATCCCCCTGGGGGGCTACCTGGAGGTGTGATTTTTGCCTTGTGACATCACTAGGTTACTTTTTCGTCAAGGATGAAGGGGATATGTCCCATATGGCTCTTGGGAGGATAAGCTTGATTGTTTCAGGAGGTGCCAAGTCTGGGAGCTAGACTGATTAGGGATTCAGGAGGTACCATATTGGGAGGGAGTTATCTCTGTGATAATGTTGTTCAAGGCTTTTGGGTACAGCTGGCCACTTAGAACAAAGGGGCTAAGTATTTCTCTAAGGGTTTGTTTATAGAATGCTTTTGAAGGATTCATAGGTGCTGTATCTAGGCAGACTGCTAGCTCAGGGAAAAGACTTTTAGTCTGGGGGCAGGGGAGACGCAGAGTTAATGCCTTTATGGCTGGGGGAAAGTGTGACTTTTACAACTTAAACAGGCTTGTTACAAACTGATGTTACATACATAGGTACCTGAACACGAGTGAGATTTTACAAACTGAGGTTACAGACAAAAGTATCCCAGACCACATCATATTGAATATCAAGATAAATTCAGTTCTTCAGGTACATTTTAGGAAAGCATTGGGCTAAGTCTCTAATACTATAACTTGTAAAAGATGCAGACATATAAGTTGGACTATATTAAGGGAATTTGGAACTGGCTGAATGACAAGACCTAAAGATATCCCAAATAATAATTATTAATGGCATGAATACACATTAATCAAACAAAACTAAAACAGATAGCTAATGTATTAGATTACATAAACCAAAAAGATCCCAACAGGTTAACACAGTGTTAGCACAGTGTGACACAGTGGGTATAATCAGAACACAGTGGGTTGAATCTAATAAGATAAAATTTAATAGGAATAAATACAATAGGACTTACAGTTGGGTTAAAAAAAAAACCAATCCAACTTCATAAGTGCAAAATAGGTAGGTGTGGCCAGATAGTAACTTATCTAAAAATAATCTGGTGGTTTTAGTGAACTGTAAGCTTTTACTGGACCTTAAGCTCAATGAATCATGAGTGTAAATACAATCTTAAATTGTGTTAAATGAGACAGTGTAGAGATAGAGAAATTGAAGGACTCTGGGAGATGATAGTCCTATTGTATTATGCCTTGGGCAATCCACATCTGGAGTATTCAGGGTTCAGTTCTGGGCATCACATTTCAGGAAGAACTTGATAAGCTGGAAAGATTCCAAATGAAGGCAACCAGAATAATGAAAAAGGATCTCAACATTATGCTATCTGAGGATCAACTGAAGGAGCTGTAGATTTTTAGCTTGGAAAAGAGAGAAGACTTAAATAAAACATTCTTAACTGGGCAATCTGATGAAGTTTATGGACCCCTTCTCAGAATCATATTTTTAAACACAGAAAATACATAGAATTGCAAAGGAAACCAATTATATTGGAATAGTCATCAATATCAATATCTATGTCTATCTTTTAAAGTTCATGGGTGCCAAGAACCCCTGTTTTAGAGGGAACATGATAGTTATCTTAAAGTATTTTAAGTCCCAACCTATGGAAAAGATGTTAGACTTTTCTGCCTATCCTCAAAGGGCAGAACTAGGAGCCAATTCACGTAAGTTGCAGAAACAAATTTCTGTTTGATGTTAGGAAATGTTTTTTAACACCCACTGCAGGAGGCAGTGAGATCTCATACATCAGAGAGCTTTAAGTAAAAAAGGGGATGACTTGTTGAGCAGGTTTCAGAATGGACTCTTGCCAAGTTTCTATCTTTCTGAGATCCTATGACTAAATCTTTAAGGCTCCTTCAGACTCTGATATCTATTTTGTTGCCCAAACAACCATAACGTAGGAACAGACAAGTGAAACTTGTTCCTCCTCTTCCACTCACAATCACCCAATCTAATTAATATAACCAATCTGCTGATGCCTAAAGCTTTGGACAAGGTGCTTGCCTCCCCATCTGGGTTGCTGTATGTAAACTTCGTGAGTGTAGACTCTGCTTCTTGTCTATTTATATTTTTATATAGATAAATATATTTTTATTTATTTATGCACATATATATTTATATATATAAATATTTATATTTTCCTATATTTATATTTCCCAGGACATTTGCCATAGTGGTTTGTACATGTCATTTGTTCTGTGATGAATGGATGAATGCGTGGTTATGCCTGGGACTACCTGTAGTTGAATCACAGATCTTCAGAACTAGAAAGAACTTCAGACTATGTATAGAGTCCAGCTTCTAGTGGATGTAGAAGGAAGACCTGGGCTCAAAACTTGGTTCTGCCATTTACTGTCTGTGTGACCTTGGCAGTCTGTAATAGGGTGGGGATTGGTTATATTTAAAGTGAGTCACTTCCAGGCCTATGATCCCTCATTTTACAAATAAAGAAATGGAAGCTTCTAGAGAGGTCTAGTTAATTGTTCATGGTCACACAGCTAACAAATGTCATCTTGGGAACTTTACCACAGGTCCCTGGATCCAAGTCAACTGCATTTTCTACTATACCATTACTAATGCTATTAAGTGGGCCTTGAACTATTACTTAAAAAAAAAAAAGCCCAACATACTTTTATAGGAAAGAGGAACTTTATTCTAAGAAATTCTAATAACATTTAATAATTGTTACAAATGTCCATAGAACAGTGGTTCTCAACCTTCCTAATGCTGTGACCCTTTAATACTCATATGTGGGCAGACCTGCCTGGAGATGGATAGAGAATCAGTGTCTCAGTTCCTAAGACCATTGGAAATACGTGTTTTCTGATGATCTTAGACGATTCCTATGACTGATGTGAAAGGGTTGTTTGACCTCCAAACAGGTTGCGACCCACAGGATGAGAACCACTGCCATAGAAGCAGAGAGAAGAAGGAAGTTAGTACATTTCTCTTCACAGATAGTGCTCAGGAAATTATCCTTTGTGGGCCTAGTTACATTCATATTCCCTTTCCAATGAGATTTCAGAAAAGGAAAACTTAAATGTTCACACAAACGTACCTATATGTTCTTCCACTGCTCAGAAGCACTACTCAGAAGACCTTTGTTCAAGTCCTTGAACTGCCACTTACTCTCTGACCTGGGTCAAGTTCCTTAATTCTCCTGAGGATCTTGTTTTTTCTTCTGTAATATCTGGGCTTGGAATAGATCAGGAATTCTTCACATGGGGTCCGGGTCCACAAACTCATTTTTTTAAAATGCTTTGAAAACAATTTCAATATGATGGTTTCTCTTGAAAGCAATAAAAAAATTATTAGGAGTCCAGAGGCTTCATAGGACTGCTAGAGGGATTCATCTAATACAAAAAAATAACCTTAAGAACTCCTGGACTAGATGATCATCCCTTCCAGATCTTACCTTAAAAACCTGCAATCTGCCCCTCTCTAGATTTGCCAAGTTACCTTAAAGTCATTCATTTTGAACTGACATTAGTCCTACCTCCAGTACCCAGACTGACTCCATCCTTTACTAGAAACTATTCCATAGTTTCATCGTTGGTCATTTCTAGAGCTTTCTTCCAGAGAACAAATGTATTTGCTGTATAACTTTTGTCTTTACCTGTTTTCTATGTGAAATCTATTAGATCTTATCAGCAAAGTCCTGCCTTAATTCATAGGTCTGAAGAATACGGTGTTTCCCAAATTCAGCTTATCTTTTTATAACCCTAAACTCTTTGGCTGGCATACTATGAACTGTAAATGAAAACTACCATTACATACTGCAGTGTTCAAAGCAAATGGTTAGCAACGATAGCCCAGCTAACAGAGGTGTTGCATGTGGTAGATGCATATTCTCAGAATTTACAACTCTGATGTGCCAGAATCCTAAAACCTAAAATAGTTTCTGGCACTTAGAAAGTGCCTAATAAATGCTTGTTCATGGATTTTGTTGACTAACACCCCTAGAAGGTTGAAGCCCTTATGAATATTTCTATTTGCAGTATTCCTATTAAGTTCAGTCCTGGAGTATCTCCAGGCTACATCCCTTTTGCTTCCTGAATTTCCTGGTGCTGCCCAGGCCAAAATCAAACCCTCCTCCTTCAAGCATGAGGAATCCAAGAAATTAAGTGATAAGATTTCTTCCCAAGGGTCCTAGGGTGCAAGGGACAGAAGCCCACAAACATCTCAGGAATTAACAGTGCTCAAGTGTGATGCCCCTTGATTTTAGAATACACAATAGTGGAAACTCTGTGACTGCAGTTCCCTTTCAAGTGCCACGATATGAAAAAGGAACATTTATGCCTGTTCAGAGAAACCAGACTGGCAACTTAAGAGAAAAACAAATTTAAAAAGAAAACAAAACAGTACTTAAATCACAAGGGCAATCAGGATGGTAAGGGGATTAAAAACCACGTTACACAAGGATCGGCTGAAGGAACTGGGGATGTTTGACCTACAGAAGAGAAAACCTAGTAGGGTGGGAAGGGAGAGAATGAGAGCCATCTCCAACTATCTGAAAAAAGGGTTATCAAGTAAAGAGGGATTACACTGATTCTGCTTGACCCCATAGAGAAGAACCAGGCAATTTGTAGAGAGATTTCATCTGAACAGAAGGAAAAACTTCCTGATAATCGGAGCTATATAAAAATAAAATGCTCTCTGGGTAGAAAGTAGGAGGGTCTGTACTGTTGGATTTCTTCAGAAGCTGAATATATTCCCTTTTCAGTTCAGTTGTAAAGGATATTCCTACTCAGATAAAGCTGAGACTAGATGACTAGCAAGGTCCCTCTTCAAGGCTGAGATTCTATGAGTCCTAAAAGAACGTAAATGCTAATCTAAAGATTCACGGAAGAAAAATTAAGTACACTATCTTGTATTATAAATTAGGACAAAACTGTTCTGTGTTTTAAAATTGTTCACGTGTATACATATGTACATATACATATATCTGTGTACATTTAACAGACACACTTGTATATATGTGTGTATGCATATGTATGTTACATTTTCTATAGTCTATCTCCTTATGCTAATTTTCTAATTGAAGGCTTAAAAAGTCTGACATTGCCAAGAGAAGGAAACAGTGCTAAATATTTGGGTTCCTGCCCCCAAAGTCCTCTTTCAGTTTTTTACTGTAGCATGAAGGTGAGCCTGGGTTCTTGAGGCTGTAACAACAGACTGTAAACTCTGGGGCATAATCTACCAATCTGGAAAAGTTGCAGATATGGATCTAGCAAATGTCTTAAGTTTGCTGCCTGAAGACCAGTCCAGCTAAGTCTGGAGAAGCTCATTAGTAGAGGTCTGACCCAAATGGTGAATATTTTAGCTACAGTAACCCATGAGAGAGTTTAATCTCGAGGTCCACTTAACTTTACACATGATTACAAAAAACTTTTTTATGTATATTGTCTTAGAGATGTGTCAGTTAGTAAATAGTAGTGAAGTAGCATAGAAGGGCAGGGAGAGGTGAAAAGGGAAGGAAACACACGAGGCAAACTCAGTTCAAAACCTTTTCTTTCCATCTTTTTTATTTTAAATTACAAAGGACGTTGCATACACTGACGAGTCTGTATCTGACTAGAAGTGCAGAGGGGCTGGAAAGTGACAGTAAACAAAGTCAAAATTTGAGTTGTGTCTTTTTTCCTTTTTAAAGAAAAAAAACCACACAACTATTAACCAACATTTAAATAGAATAACTTTTAAAACAGCTCATGCGTTAACAAGGTAAAATTCTTTCTAAACAGGAGAGACAAGACTGATTCCAATAAAAAGTTTCTTAGCTCCAGTTGGGAAAGAACTACAGAATTTTTGACAACATTACAAACAGGACTCCAAGCAACTATGCAAAAGAGATGGCCACAGTGTATGAGCAAATGCTCGGAATTCTTGACCTTCCCCCCTCACCACTATGCCTTTAGGTTGTCAGCATTCAGGTTCACTGTTGATCACAAATCCTAACCTACAGGACAACTCTCTCAGAGTGGGAAGAAGAATCAGAGAGCAGGCAGTGGAATACAGTGCCATAAGAATGTTTTCCAAAAGCAGATAAGGTACACACACATATATACACATCTATGCTTTTTGGTTCTTCAAAAAACAGTGGTTAGAGAAGGAGGGACCAGATGAGATCATCAGTCACACTGCCACCCAACCCAGAAGTCATTCCTCCTGTGTGCTTTATACTGTTACACTGTTATGGAAGAGGCAAACCCAGTTTACCGAAACTTGGCACATCAAGATACTAAAACTTGAACATTCTCCATTAGTCACCAATACTCTGACCCTACAATACCAATGAAAAATAGTTTTAAAGAGGTACCTGTCCTTCTCTCAATAAAAGTGGAAATTTGGCATGATAATTCAATTGATAACTCATAAGTCTTTCTGTAATTCTAGTCAGTTTGAGCAGTAGGACTGTTTCAACACAATCACCATTTGCTCTATGGAAGCCTGTGACATTCAGTAGTACATTTTCACCATCTTTATCCCATACTTTTTTTTCCTTTCAAATGAAAAACATTCCTGTAGTTGACATTCGTAGTTACATATCATTACATATTTAAGATATTAAAAAAGGATGGAGTCTTCTCAAAATCATAATGCCCTTAGTAAGATTACAAAGAGTCCACAATTGTTGTGGCACTGTGTTTGAAACTATTTGTCATGATCCTCGGGAAGAACAAAAGTAGCAAACTGCATTTCTGTGCAAAGTTATGAAAATGGCCTCAGTTCCCCATGAAACAGTATTTTTTTTTGACAAAAACTCTATTAAGAGGATAACTGAAACCATTTCCTTTAACACTGAAGGCATAATTCAATTAATTCTCAAAATTCAAGTTTCAAGACTAGAGTGATACTAACATTTGTGTTACATAATTAGGCAATGCTTCAACAGAACTTGAGGAAGACTATTAACAAGAATGGGAACATAATATTACTTTGTTAGTTCCTGCTGAAGGCCACTTGAATTCATTTCAGAAAGTTAACTCAAAGCAGCTAAATTCTCCATGTTAAAAAGACTTATGGAATAAAGAAAAGCACATCCGTCTTGCCATTTTGGTGAATAAACTAACAGCTTTATTAATGAAGGCAAACATCAGATAATTGTATGAATATTATATATATATATATATAAAAAGAAATCCAAACTGACAGCATTGTATTTCAAAAGTACTATACTTCTGTTTCTTTAAAAGAGACTTGTCATCTGTTTTAGAAACAAACAGAAACTGGTACTCTTCTCCTAAAAAAATTTGTGGAAAAATGAAAGTAAGTAAATTTCAAGCTGATGAGTTGAACATATCTTTCTTTAAATGCCGACTATTTGCTAATAAGCAAAAAAAGTCAAGCATCAGAAAGAAGTTGTATGATAAATTCATGAAAGTCAGAGAAAAAGGACATAGTGGAATTATTGTTAACCCTCTCCCCTCATACTCAAAAGACCATTCAAAATTGGTCTTCCATACAAATATAAAATAACTACAAAGAGAGAGGGGAATTTGAAACCAGACCCATCTGAAATCCTTCATGATGCTTTTTTTTTTATTATAGTTCTGATTCTCTTTCCAAAAAGGTCAAAGAGTTAAAAGACTTAGGGAGTGGAAGGGGATGAAGACATTGAGTTCTAAAGGTACAAGTAAGGCACAATATAAAGCCACATCATAATCTGTCATGAAGGATATAGGAAAGGACAAGAATCATACATGGTACGGTAGAACAAGCAATCATATCGATTGAAAAAGTGTGGCACCCAATTCAAAACTTTGACAAGATCTTAACAAGAGCAGTTGGACAGCATGCTTTAATATGGAAACAAACTCTATAAAGAATCCAGTGTATCTGAAACAAGGAAGGTTTTTTTTTCTTTAAATCATAGTAGTACTAGAATTAAAGTGTATAAATTGCTTTTGAATGATGGGATTATTTGAAGTGAATATTCACAATGCCTCCACTTAAAATAAAATCCAGGACTTCATTATGATCTGCATACCATGTATGAACACTGAAAACCTTTAGAGAGCTCTTCTCTAAGGATCTTCATCCAAAAATACATGCCACAATTTCCAAAAACAGAACATGTACAGTTGTTGGGGGTTTTTGTTAACCCTTATAAGATTTGTTTGTGTGATAAGTATACACTAAATGTATATATTTTAATGACAATAGAGGAAGCAGATTATTACTGGCATTAAAGTACGACCATTTCTAGACGGTTTTAAATGCCACAGAGTCCCCTGGTTAAAATGTAAAGCTGCACAGCTTGCCTATGTCATCTTTACGGTAAAGTTAAAACAACTGAAGGATTTAACTTTACTCTACATTTTACTGCCAGGTTTTATTTAGATCAAGTATCGCTGCAGCATTCTGACCAGCCCAGATTTAGCAGCAAATGGCAGGAATCATATAAAACGCAATCTTTTTTTTTTTTTAACAAAGTGCTTTTCTAAGATATACATACATATATAAATAGGTACAAAATAAAGTGTCAACATTAAAAAGCTCAACTATTTAAAAGCTTTTAACTATTTAACTTAAGTTGTACATATAAAACACTGAAATGAGAGAGTAGGGTAATCCGTTACATGGATTTAGATTTTTTTTCTTTTTTCTTTGAAATGTGAGACCAAAATCATATTCTGGTTTGTAGATTTGGAAAAAAATGGCCAAAATGGAGCCGCTAAAATGGGTCATTTTATAAATCAGTTGGATCTCTATCATGAATGTGATCTTCACCTGACTAAAACTGTGGTGTTGGCAATACTTTTAAATTTACCAGACACATTCTCTTTATCTTCCCAAGTTACACACTTGTACTTTGCCTTCCTTCCCCCACCAAAACAGAACAAAATTTTCAAAACCATTTCTTGTCTGTTTTGTGATCTGTTTACTCTAGAGTGTGCTCTAACTAATCAAGGATATTTCTATCAAATGTATAGGGAAACCAGGTGCATCACAGTTTTAGTGCAAGTGTTGATGATTTCCCCCCTTGGAGCTTCTATAAAGTTTCATGGTACTGTGCATGCACTATAGGAACAAGAAACAAGGTGTTCACATGTTACTGGGTGTTTCAGACTCAAACCTTCATATTCTAAAGATCAAAAAATACAAATTGAAAAAAACTGATTCAGTAAAGAAAACATACTATACAAATGAACTGTACTAAAGAATAAATTCTCCAAAAGGGAAATGGGAGGCCTATGTGACTTTCAAATGTACAAAGAACCTAAGTCTGAAACTGTTGGTACTTTTACTCTGGTTTGAGCAAGTTCTTTAATGTGGTTCTAGTTTTTGTCACCACCATCACCACCTCCAATAATAGCTCAAACAAAATTTGAGAGTGAATATTAAGAGGAAAGAAAAAATAGGGATAAGCCCAGGGGGAAGGTCCACAAACCCAGAGAATGATGCTGCCTTGACATAAGGAATTTCTCATACCTCTTAGGTAAAGCTTTAACACAGTTTAAACACTGACTAGTGAAGCTGACTTTTATATGAGCAAAAGAGCACCTAAAAACTAAATGTGTTAATATCTGTCAATCATAGAAACTAGAATTAACAAGAATAAGTCACATGTAAGTTTGAAGAAGCTAGTTTGGAAATACCTGTACAAAAATATAAAAATCTATAAATTTTTTTTGTTTTAAGCTTGTGTTGATCCTTGGAAATATTACATGCACAATAATACATCAATTGGAAAAGTGGCAACTAAAGAATTAGATATTTTTAGCTTTTTCTTTCTTTACATATATATATACACAGTACAATAAAAATAATCTGTATTTTGGTTGTTTGGTGGAAGTATACTACAACAAGCTAAATAAACTTTTTAAATCCTCAAAATCGAAAACTATTTTACCAATAGCTTACTAAAATGCAAATATATTAAAATTTCCTACAATAAGTGCAGAAAAAAAGATTTACAAACTCCTAAATGGCCACCAACTTATCTACTATGGAAGCGAACTAGAGGAACAGCAAAATAATATTTGTATGTATGAATGCTCCTTCTGTAGATAATTGGACCCAAACAGAAATAAAATTCACAGTTCAGTAAGATCCCTAACCCTGACCTTTTGATTTTTTCTTTTTTTTTCCTTTTTTTTTTCATACATTCAGTACAGTATCATGTAAGCTGTGCAAAACTTTACTTAGACTGGCAGTTTGCCATATCAGTTGCATTTGTCTTTGGTACAAAAAATAAAACAATCGCATTAATGTGCAAGTATTTGTCTTCTTCCGGCCAAGTACCGAAATTGAGTTTTCTAGAGCCATCTTTTTTTTTTTTTATACAATACACAGACTCTGTGGCATATATCTACATTTCAACATAGTCCTATATACATTCAAAAAAATTTTAAGAGTTGGAACAAAAACATTAAAACCCCATAATTTTACCATCTATACATCTTGTTTTTCCTCATTAGGGTTATCATACAAAACATTACCAGTTTATAGCTACAGTTTTCCCCCAAATACAAGGCACAAAGAATATGCTTTTTTTTCTTGCACGGACATATATATATCATATTGAGCTCTGAAAATTAAAGTCTAATATGGCACACTAGCATGAGTGCTACGTGTGCTATGTACAAGTGAGATTAATGGTTGTGGGAAAAAAAATTAGAACACAAAGCAATAATTCTAAAAACAATCTAAACTGACAATTTTAAAAAAATGCTTCCTCTTAATTTTGTGTTGTATTCAGAGCATAAACCTGCCAGAACATTTGGCATTTGCTAACATTTTCACTTGCAGAAACAAGTTTGACTTCTATAGATTTTGCACTCTGGTCCTAAACAGTCACTTATAAACATATAAGTTTCCATACTAATGCCAGAAGCAGTTTTAACTAGGGTTTATGCTCTGAAAAATGCTATAATCAAGTATTTTGGATCATGCTTCACTTATACTACTTAGTTATTAAAACAACGTAACCTAATCGTAAATGTTTACATAATGCTAAACTGACATGCAGAACAGAATGAAATTTTACAATGAAGAACCTGACTGAACACAGACATAATTCTGACCAGAGAGCAGCGGTCATATGAGACCAGTTACACTTTGGATGTTGGTATTCTTAGTCCTACTAGGCCCCCAGTGGGGTTGCCTTCTGCAGTCTTCTCTAACACTTGGTTCACAAATTCTGAGGTTTGTCCAGCAACTGGGAGACCTGAAGAAAGAAGAGAACAGCTATATTCAGATGCCCATTCCCTGTGTGACCTTCAAGGAAATCACTATGCCTTCCTGGGCTTCAGATTCCTCACTTTTAAAATAGGGGGGCCCCTTCTAAGTCATAGAGGTGGTGATCCTAAAAACTAGGCTGGTAAAGGTAAGGGATTTACAGTTTAGTTCAGAGCTAGGAAACCTCTACAACAATCAGACTTGGCCCCTTGATTCGATTTTGTCCCTAGAGGTTACTGCTCTGATCACTTCTCCTCACAGGCCACAGAATGATCACTCCCAACCCCAGGTGGATATCTGCTTATTTCATTTGGAATAGAATCTCTAATGTTTTATGGATTATACCGGGTGGAAGCTGAGAATAATGGCTGTTCACTTACAGGAGAAAAGCTTCAAGAAAGTAGTCATGATTATCGCATGTTTTATTGTTCTTTTAAAAAGCAGTTGAGTTTAATGTTTCTACTCCTCTTAAAAAACACTAACTGGTTTTTAAATGTAGCCCTTCAATGACTTTTTCCTAAGGGTTAGTAGTGGTATTTGATAGTAACTGACTTTCATCCTTAACCCTGGTCTAGTCCCAGGATTAATATAAGTTAGGTATGAAGTTAGTCCCAGCTGGCACTATGTGCTACAAGAGAAAAACATGAAATTCTACTCCCCAACCCAGATATTTCTGTTACTTATCCTTTCTTAACTCACAGTTTCTAGCAAATGAATCTTCAATTTTATGTTCTCCAATTTTTAAAAATTGTAATTCTTTGACACAAATTTTTCTAAAATATACTACATTCTTCTCCACCCTTTCTTATCCTTCCTTTCCCTATAGGGTAGAATAAACATAATCAACCATTTCCTGATGACTCATCTTGTATATCCCACTGTGCTACATTGGAATAGTCTCAGGGCTTCATTACTTTTTCACTCTTATGTCATACTATACTTTCCTTCAGGCACTCCACTCTAGCCATACTGGTCTACTGTTCCCCAATCCTGTCCCTTTCCTTTCCCTCCTCTGAGCCAACCTATTATTTGTGTGACTTTGGACAAGTTGCTTTCCCTCATGAGCACTATAAGTAAATTATACTAAATTATCTCTAAGGTTCCTTCCAACTATAAATCTCTAATTCTATGGTCTTTTGTAGATGTTGGTTCCCTATGCCTGGAAGAAATTTCCCCCTTCATCTCCGAGTGCTATTGTCCCATGTGAAGGTTCAGTTCTGGTGCCACATCCTCTAAGAAGGCTTCCCTAATGGCTCCAGTTAGACGTGATCTCTCTCTTTTTTAATCATTCAGATCAACCTTTCCTATACATTTAGAACTATCTTGTATCATAATTTCTATGCCTTTTTTCATTCTCCCTGTTAAGAGTAGAAATTTCTTAGGGGTAGGAACCAGGGTTTTTTTTTTCCTCCATCCCTATAGTAGGTGCTCAGTTAATGTTTGCTGAATTTAGGGGATGAGGAGAGGGGGGATCGTTTGCCCTAATATTAATGGTCCATGACCACTAGCTGCTTTTATTGGTCATGTCTTCTTCCTTTGTAAAGTTTATGAATTGTTATTCTCACTGCCCTCTGTTGGTGTGTCTGACTTCCAGCACCCCATCCTGCCCTGTTTATTTCACTATTTCTAATCTGCTGTGACCTAGGAACCCAGATGACTAAGACTGTTAAAGCTGTACAAAAGGAGGGTACGAGCCCTGAAGGCAGGTCTCTTCTGTGCAGTGAAGGTGAATGGACTTTAGGCAGTTATTTCAGCCATTCATGTCTCTTTTATGTCTAAAAGTTGAAGGGTTTTATGATTCTGTCTTCCAAGCCATGTTTCAGATAGCTAAAGTTACCCAAATATTATCTCTAGATAAGAAGAATTATAGGAAAACTAATGATAAAGTCAAAATCATATTGGAAAACAAACAAATGTGGTAAGATAGTTTTGCCTTTGGTAAATTTAATTAGCATCTGTAACGTTAATTATCATTTGTACTATACACAATATCTATACAAAAACAAGAGCTTTTTCCCCTTGCCACATATTGCATTCTATTATTTGAAGATATGTCTTGAATTATCTTTACCAAGAGTATCTTTAATAAGTATGTCAAGCTTTTGTCCCATGTTGGGTCCTCTATCCTCTCTTGGATTCTGTACTCGGTTTACAATCTCTTGCTTGATAGAGTTGATTACAAATAGCAAGTTATCTGCAAAACAGGAAGCATATATAGAACACATTATCTAAAAAGAAAGTATCTGAGGTTGAAATTATAATAATTTAGATGTATGCAAAACACTACTTAACAGAAGCTTTTTTTCCCAAAATAATTTTAAAATGTAGTAGTGTCTGGTACTACTGAATCTTTGTGTAACTATGGAAGCTCTGAAACGTAGGTCTCTTGAGTTGATAACTGAATTTGTTGGTGGTAGAGGAATAGGCTGAAATTTCTGGTGGGGTTTTGCTTCTATCTTGGTTGGATACTGTAAATGTCCTAGATCCCTCTGGTTCATGGTTATCTGGCAAAAGCCGTAGATATATCAGAAATAAAGACCTTATTTTCCCAGGAAAAAATAAGTGGCAGAGTCATAAGTCATCTTCTATTCATGTTTCTGACAAGCTAATCAGTTATCTGTTTTTGACAACTCATATTACAGAATTACAGAGTTGAAAGGGACCTCACATACCTTTCAGTCCAATATGTACCTGAAGAGAAATCTCTACAACATCCCAAATAAGCAGTCATCCAGTCTCCTCTGTTTGAAGATGGCAATAAAGAACAACTTGCTGTCTCCCAAAACAGCCGACTCTGCCTTTAAGCAACTCAGGTATAAAATTTTTCCTCACATCAAACTACCTTCCTGAAGTTTCCAGCTAGTTCTGTTTCCTGGTGCTAAATAGAACAAGTTTAATCCCTCTGCAAATACTTGAAGACAGTCATCCATGTTCTCTTTAAGTTTTCTTTTTTCTAGGCTCAGTAGCTCTATTTCTTTAAACTGATCTTTCTATGCCATGGTCCCCAGCTGCGTTACCACCATGGTTGTTTTCCCTTGGATATGTTTTAGTTTGTGAATACTGTTTTGAGCATGTGGCAGTTTGAACAAAATCTAAAATCTAGATGTGATCAGATCAAATCAGAGTTCAGTAGAATTATAATCTTTTCTAAAAACCTAGGCTTCTCTTTATATAAAAACCTAAAATTGAGTTCACTTTTTATATTGCCACATTAAACTGTTGACTCAGACTGTGTTTGCTATACAGTAAAACCTCCAGATTTTTTCAAACTATTGTCTAGTTCAAAACACCTACCCCACCATCTATGTCACTAGGGAACTGACTTCAGTTTTAACAGTTTCAAAGGGAAACAGATGACCAAAGTATAAACTTTTGGAACTGAATAATTCACAAATTTAGCTTATTTTTCTTACCCAGAACAGTAACACCTACATAGGATTTTCATGCAAATCACAACCTGTCCATGAGATGTTTAGCTATCCATGGAAGAGGCTACGTTTAGAAATAGATAAGCAAGACAAGCACCTGTGGCTGGTACACCTGACTATAGGAGATCTGGCTAGCTAGGCACACAGATCAAAGGCCAACTCTTCACTCAGTAGCTAAAATGAATAGTATTTCTAGTTTATCTTTACTGCACAACTTGCTAGACTAACCAGTGTAGCACATGTTGTGCTATGTTTTTCTCATTTATTTTTAAATTAAAGGAAAGTGAAAGTTTATATCAATGGTTCACTCAACAAAAATTATGTGAGTGTTTTACAGGAATGAATCACACATGCAAACCATGCATAAAATTTGTAAAAAGAGATTATGAATGAAATTCTTAAAAATATGTTTTCACAAGCTGAATTAAAGGATAACATTTGGTATACTGTAGGACCAGCTAGACCAGATATACTATACAAGTATTTATACATTCCAAAGAGTCAGTGGGCAGAGAGGGGAGAAAGTACAACAGCTTGGTGAGTTGGTGGATAAGCAGGCAGGTGGCATAAGGTAGAGGCTGGGCAAGGGAGAGGATGAGAAGAGTGGGTAAGTGGGAAAGGGAGTAGTTAAAGTAATTCTATAGGATGCTAGTAAATTTCTTAAAACATTACCATATTCTGTATTAAGACCCCATAATTTCACTTTATTAGCTTCATATTGAGCTTTTTTCTTTAGTCTGCAAGCCCTATAAAGGAAAATAGTATTTAGTTAACTTTTGTCTGCTTTTGAATCATTTTTCATAACAAATTCAGAATACATTTTCATAATAAATAATAAATAAATGTTCCTTTAAACTCTCTCAACTATTGGAAACTTTCTAAAGGAAATAAAAACTAATGTCTTCTGTTGTTTATGGGACCAAAAGGCTGATATCTAGGAAATTGTTACTACCAAAAAGTATAACCCCACACCAGAACTGTAACTAGGGCAGCTTGATCAGTGCTTTATTCCAGGGCAAAGATTTCTGAAAACATGGTCCCAGAATCCATATCCTCCCTTGCCTACCTCACCTTTGGCTTCAGTCCAGGGGCACTTCCCACACAAACATAACCACTTGCTGCCCCCATTGCCACTTGCTCCCAATGCAAAATTTGCTAGTTATGATGCTGACATACACAAACTTTTTAACCAAACAGATTCTCATTTTTCAAGTGTACTACACTAAAAGCTACAAACTAATTTTTCAATACTGTATAAAAATTGAACTCAGTACATAACCAACTTCTCCCATTAAAAAATAAAATTCCACACTGACCTTAAAATGTTTCCAAAGGGTAGAAAACATAACATATAACATAGTTTGAAGACGTCTCTTCTGTACAGCTCACTAAAAGAATAATCCTAGTTCAGATAATTCATTTAGAGATGTAGAAATCATCACAACTTACCTGGAAGCTAGCTTGTTCTTTTCTTTCCTTGACCTGGGTCTGGCAGTTAAGGGAAGTTCACTGACTGGTGTCAGATCACTAATCACTTTATTAAGTTTCCTTAGTTCGTTGCCAATCTGAAGCAGTTTTTTGGGATTTGGAGTCAGATCTTCAACGTCAGTTCTCCGTGACTTCTTTACTGCATATTTTCCTATTAAGAAAAGAAAAAAAAACACTCTGCTGTCCTTAAACAAGTCATTTAAACAGAAGAGGATACATTTTCACAAAGTCACTATTCTGAAGTCTGGTTTTTACTAAGGATTAAAAAAGTCTGATGTGTAAATATGGGTTAGTCATTCGAATAGAGGACATCTACTCATCCTAGAAGTGGTAGAAAATGGCAGGCACGTTTCCCTTCTACCCATCATGGAATGAATGAAGAGGGAAGCTACATCCTGGCTCTCTCCATAGAGATCCCTGCCTCTTGCTCTCTTCTTTACTCCCACTCCCATCTTTAAGTGCTATTTAACTACATATGGCTGTACTAGGATTGTAAACTCAACAACTTGCCATTCCACTCCTTGTTCCCTTCTAACTGTAAGTGAAAAGTATATCTAATGCTCATATCTTTTCCCCAACCCCTAATCTACTGCTATTTTCAGTGTAGTTGTCTTTGTTAGCTAGCACTTCACCATTCTGAGATCCCAGAATTGGAATGAGAAGGAGAAAGGAAAGGGGAAGGAGACAGTGTGGCCCCAGGGCTTCCACTTGTGAGTTCGAAGTGGATATGGTGAGCAAACTGGTTTTGCTGCTATACCCACTCTATTCCCCCTTCTCTCTCTTGTTCAAAAGTCTAGATTCACCAAAGGTTCATTACAGTTTAACATCTATACTTGAGACAGTGTTCCAGAACTAGTGGTACTAATTACTTGACAACAATCCCCTCTTACCATGATGCAAGCCATTTTTTTGATACATATTACTTGGCAAAGTGTCTCTGTTCCATTCAGATGGCCTTAGCATCCTCTCTTGTTGTGATGGTGTTAGTTGTTCACTATACTCCCAGAAGTACCTTCTCTTGCCTCTCTTCCTCGAAGATACTGAAGTCATCTCCTTTAAATCTTCAACTGAGTCATTTTCATAACCTTTGGGGGAAAACCAAAATCTCAAACTATGACTAGTACTAGTCAACTTCCAGAAGAAATACACAAAATTTCAGGAAATGGTTAGAAAGTTTGTTGGTTTTCTTTAATGTAACAGATAAACTATTATTCTATTTAGAACCTGCTAAATTAAATTCCCTTTAGTCTGTAAACAGGCATTGTGCTGGACACAAGGGATACAAAGACCAAAAAATGAAATGTTCACTGCTCTCAAGGAACCTCTATCCTACTAGATATCTAAGCTAACGATGTTAAGCAGATTTCAAAATAATATTTACTATGGAAAACGACAACTTTTTAAACTGCAGGAATTAATAATAAACAAAATAATCATACTGTTCTGAAATATCTGGGCTTCTCTAAGGTGGTTTTTTTTAACTACTCTCTAAAATGCCAATTAACCATACATATATGAAGCAGAGTCTGAAGAGAGGCCAAACCCTAGAATGTCAAGAGTAATTAAACTTTTTTTAAGAGTAATCTATAGTGAATTCTACTTTTTTCCTGACTTGTAACATATCAAAAAGTTTACTGAAATTTACTGACAGCAGAACTAGATGAATTTTCATGATGACTGATGGCTATGAAGAGTTTCTGGGGGTAACACTATTGTTCTCTCCCACCTCCTCCTAGGAAAAGTACAGAAAGTACCTATTATATCATTGGCCATCAGATAAAAGTTAATTGCCCACCCTGCTTGCTTGTTTTAATTGAATGCAGCGTTCACTAGTAGACCAACTTCCAGAAGGGGATTCTTCCTTTACTGTCCAATTTTGGTATTTCACAAAGAAAACAAAATAAAAATCAGGGCACTAATACCATTTCCCAAAACTTCTGGGCTGACAGGACTTTTCTGTCCCTATTCTACCTCTGCATGTCCATTGTCTCCCTCTCTACTCCTGTCACCACCCTAATTACAAGCCCCTATGACATTCATGACATTCTCATGCCTGTACTGTTACAACAGCCTCCTTATAGACTATTTCCATTCCTCTTTCTCCCTATTATCCATTTTTCATAACACTCTTTGCCCAGGCCAAGGCACAAGCAGACTTTGGAAGCACCATTCTTTCCACTCAGGTCAGTATACTTTACACTTTACTTATTATTGGGTACCCCACTTTATACAACCACAAAATTTCCCACTCCTCATTTGACCTTGCTTTCTGGCAAAATATCATTCTGGTATCTTGCATCCATCAACTTAGGAAATACCAGTATTAGAATCCCAGAAAATACTATACTTCCATATGACACAGTCAGTGAAAGTAAATTAGAAGACCATCTGGCTATACTAAAATTTTAAATGTAATTCCAAGAACAGATCCTTAAATTGCTTTCAATAGGAATAATATGCAAGGAGTAAGTAATATTTGAGGGGAAAGGGGAACTACAAAATGCTTGAGAAGTCAGTAAATAGTGATTACAAAGTAAAGTTTCACTTTGGTACCCAACCCAAGCCAAGCCAACATGCTTGGACCCATGACTCCAGTTGTGGCTCTAGTTGTGGGCTGGCTACTGAATGAGCTCTATGTAATCTTGGGAGCAGGTCCAGAACAAGGACTGAAACTCTATTCTAAAGCCCATTCCCCCTCCACCCCTTAAGTTTTTAGGCTCATGAGCTGGTGTAGCCATCAGCCAAGAAACAGCATCAAGTGACCTAGTCACAAAAGAGCCTTTGTAAATTGGTCAAGAACACCACAAATTTAACCAATCAACCCACCCTAAATTGGCACACTTCTGTTTCAAAGTATTTCCTTCTGCTTCTCTCCAGTACTTCACTTTTGGGCTCCTAAAGTTATTTGTTTAGTTCTTCTGTATAAATAGAAGGTATTTTAAAATTTTCATTATTTATATTTGCTAAAGCACAAATAATACTATAATTTTGTCAGTTTTTTTTTTTTGCTAATCGAGTCAATTGTTCATTTTCATGTGTGAGAAATATCTATATAACACAAACCAAGTCAATTGGAAACAAGAGAATTAAATACCCCTTTAACCTTTGGCATCGTGTTAACATGGACAAGATGAAAATTTGATCCCCATAAATGCCAGTTACCTCTACTCTATTCCACAGTTACAGTCTGCTTGCCTAAGCTTACCAACTACTTCATAAATAAATGCTGCCAGTTATAGGAGGGTCCAGAAAAGAGAGTGTGAATGGATGAGAGGAAATGTACTGCCACTTCTGGTTAGACAATTCAAAATGCATAATCTTTTAAAGGGACCTAAGGCATAACTGTCTTTATTTAGGACCCACATCCATCCCTGAGGTGGGCGTAAAGGCTTCAGGCAAAGCACGCTGTGTACTCCTTTCTTCTTCCCTTCCCAAGAATCTTTTAAAATGTGAAATCAAGAATATTAAGGGCAATGTTGAAAAAGCAAAGAAATCACAAAGTGTAACATGGTCTGAGTGGGAAGTGCACACTGAGGCAAAGAAGGGAAATCCTACTGGATTTGCTCTAATCATCATGGAATTTACTGCCTAATATGTAAATGAGCAATGGGATTTTATCTTTTTCTTTTTTAAAGAGAGGCAGTACTGCGTAAGGGATAGGATGCTGGAATTGGAGTTAAGGAAGACCTGGGTTCAAAGGTTCAAATTCCATCTCTGTCTGACATAGCTGTATAACAAGGGCAAGTCATCTAACCTCTTTAAGCCTCATTTTCATCATCAGTAAAATAGGGATAATTATTTGTCTTTGTACCTACTTGACAAAGTTGTTGGGAAGATGAAATGAGAGGTTCTTCACAGTGCTTTGCAGACCTTAAATTACTATATAAATGTCAGTTATTATTATTATCACCAGCTGACAATGTCACTTTTCCTCCACCCTCCCTTTTTCTCTATTCCCGAAACACAGAGCTCAGAACCTTCATTCTTATTCACTATATTCAGAGCCTGATCTGGTCAGTTCCCATTAACACTCAAAATTAGCTTCCCAACTAGAAAGTCCCCTAAGTCATGCCAGAAATCAAAATTATCAGGAAGAACATGAACATTTTTCATACTGGCAAGCAAAAAAGAAAACTACTATTTTCCATCCCCAAAACATAAGGATCTTAAAATATATCAAAGATGTTGGGTAAAATCCTTATTCTTTCATGTCTAAAAGTTAAAATCTCTATGTAAAATGACTTGGTTGCCTCTAATAAAAGGTGAAACATCTGGGTAAAAGAAACCACTTCTAACCAAGAGGTCAGAAGTGGACCAAAAAAAAACCAAAAACCAGCCCCACAACCAGAATACTGAATACCAATGTTTATACTGACTAAAATTCCAGAAATTTTTGCTCCAAAAATTAAGACAGTAAAGATAATATTATAAACAAAGAGTATCCTTTGAATATTAGATTTAAGTTCCTTTGAACTGAATGTTATGTCTTATGAAGAACTATTTTAAATTTTTATGAAACTATTTAAATAAATTTTCCAAAATTAAAAAAATAAGACATCAGGATGATTTTCATTCCTTTCTACAACTTTTAATTATGCCTTTCAGCAGTGTCATTTTCATGTACAAGATTTACACACTGAGAGCAGAAGAATGTTTCAGGGCTAACTTTCCTTCTTTTTTCTTTCATGCCCATTTATACACATTTTTACACATAAATAAGTTTTTTTTTCTAAAATCTGACCATAAAAGATCCTTCCCCTCCATTTGTATATTCTCACTCAAAATATATATATATACACCACAAATGAAAACTGCAGAAGCCAAAACAAATTCCCTTTATTTTTTCATAAATGAGAACCATATGTGCATGAGTAGTTGAAACTGACACCAAGGGACTCCTCCTAATTTATCTGCACTATACTGGAGGGACACATCTAGAAATAAAATTACTTTCACGCCAATGGATTCTTGGCCCCTTTGGAGAGGTAATGAACAAGGTAACAAGCCAGAATGCTTGATGTAAGATAAACTAAGAATTGGCCCTAAAGCCTTAGCTATAATACACAAGCAGATAACTACTCTAAAGCTACATACAGTCAAAATGCCATGCAACTGAGCCTTTCCAGTCCCCAAACTAATGAGGTAAAGAAATCACCCTTAGAAAAGCTTTCCCTTTCAAACAATTTTTTAAAACTCTGCTAGTCCATGATTTTTACAATACCTGGTTCGGAGAAAGTGTCACTAATATCATCATCCTTGTCATCCTCATAATCTTCTTCCTCCTCTTCTTCCTCTTCATTTTCAGATAGCTCATGTTCACTGCCAAACCCTTCATCGTGGTCTTCATCATCAACATCATCTTCATCCTCTTCATCCTCTTCAGGGTTGCATTTGGCTTGTTGCTCACTCAGGTTGTCGGAAACAAAAAGAGAATAATTGTGCTCTTCTTTTTTCTGGGATGGATCTGAGACTGATGTGCTGGCAGAAAGGCTGCTGCTTTCTCCTGACACAATTAACCCTGTAGCCTCCTGGGGAGGAGGGCTGAGAAGTAGTTCTTGGGTTTCTTTAAAAGGCAAAGTAGGAGTTATGTGACTCTGAAGTGTATCCATTCCTTTTTTTTCTTGTCTCTTTGCTACAGCTCCACAATAACAGGTATTTTCCTTTGCTGCATCAGCATGAACCTGGCTTAACAAAGGCCGAGTCTGCTGAACTGGATTGATCTTTACCTTTGCCTTTTTAACATAGTCTTTACATTCAACATGAAAATTCACCTTTTCATTATGATATAAGTTGGTCTTTACCATGATTTGTGTGCTTGAAGTGGGTTTGCTTGCCTTTTGGACACAGTCTGACAAAGGAACCTCAGCCTGAATAGTCTTAGATGAGCATACTGGGGCAGCCACTCGGCTTGCTATCTTTTTCCCAGGTAATGAAGAGGTCAAGGGGTTCTGTTTGACACTAAAAAGCAAGTCAGGATAATAAAGGGAATCAGATACTGGCTGGGAATCCTCACTATTAAGCTGGGCCAAAGTTGGAGTTTTACTTATGACCTCTTCATCTTGGTAGGGACTAGAAAAGTCATCAAGACCCAGGTAATCCACTTCTTTTGTTCCCCAGATGTCACAGCTAGTCAGTTTAGTATACTTTGTTAAGTCTTCACAGTACGTATCCCACTGTTCCCAGTTTGAGGTTAAAGCAGCCTCATTATCCAGGACATCTGTGAAACTCTCCAGATTTTCAACATCTTTGCACTCCTCCAAAGAAAGAAAGTTGTCTCTGGGATTCTGTTGGTAGTTCATTTCTCTATCCTGAGCAGGAAAATGGGACCAAAAAAAAGTACCACATTTTAAGGAAAAAAAATACACAATTCCCCGTTCTCCTTTCTCTTAGTTACAATTGCCATACTAACTCGATTTGTTTTACTTTAAGGCAAAGCCATGTATACACAATTCTATATAATTTCCTTATTTCTATGAATTTTAAAAAATAAGAAAATGGGTCATATTTAAGTAGTTCTTAATACTAGAATTTTAAAAATATTCTTCCTTCAAGTCTGGGATAAGGCTCAAATATTAAGGGCTCTTGGTTTTCTACTATAAATGCTTCACATGAGAGATCTATGATGTCACAAATATGTTTTTTCTGCCTCCAGTGCATTTCATAGCCCTTCTATACTTTAACAGACTGTCTCTTCAGGAGTTTCTGTGGCTAAAAACATTCATCACCTGAAGTTCAATCTTTTGTGGACAAGCTTTTCCACATTTGGCAAGGCTGGAGTTCAGACAACAGGAACACAAGCTGTCACTTGAACTGTACTCAAAGGCCTTTACAATGCAATAAGACCTGAGGAATGCTACATTACACTGACAAAATTTTTTATAACCCAAGGTTACCTTCATGCCACAAAGAGGCGCTGAAAGACTTCAGTGGACATACCACCACTGAAAAAGGTTTGGGTTTTTTTGCTCCTTTATCCTTAGAAAAATTTGGTGTCTTTTTAGTAGCAACCACAGTAATGTTGCAAAGCTCATTATGGAAAACTAAGCTGTCTTGTTAAGAGGGAATTTAAAGAGAGGCAAAAACAAGATCAAAGATAGTTGAAACCTAACCAGGAATAAGGCTCAGGACATAACCTTGATTCTCATGCCCAAATGTAGATACAGCATTCTTGCTGTTTGATTAGATAATAACAATACTATTCTTATTTAAAGTATCTAGTTTCCTCACCTAAATATATTCGACAAACCTATTCAAATATAACTTATAACTGCTTTTTTTGCCTAACTTTCTCAACTTCATACCCCTGAATGTTCAAGAATGTCATACTCTAGTTTTAATCACTTTTACTTCTTCACTGCCAGCTGGATCTTAATGGCCTCATGTGATTTTTCAACAACTATCTTCCCTTAGTAAATTCATGAGGTTTATACATAGCTCTAAAAAGCACTAGAATCAGGTTGTTGGGTTTTTTTTTTCTTGATTAAAGGGGATATCCCTTGACTCACTTCTTGAAGAGGCCTATTCACTGAATGGGCGTTGCCTCACTCAAAGTGAGATCTTGGAAAGACCTTATAATTTAAAAGAGTCAACCAAGGTCTCTCACTGCATCTGGGGCCATCTCCAGTCATCCTGATCCATATCTAGTCACCAGATCCAGATGACTCTGGAGGAGAAGTGATGCTGGTGACACAGTCCTCCCTCACTCAAATCAAAGTCAGCTGCAAGTCAGGTCATCAGCTCCCTGATGTGATGTTCTCTTCAAGAACAAAGGACAAACCACTATACAACCACAGAACCAGGCTTGTTAGAATCAAAACTGACCTCACACTCATTCTTGTTCTCCACCTACTAGCTTCTCAATTAAGACAAAGCAAACAAAATGCCACAACAAAAATACACATACATGTTAAATCAATTAAAATAGAACCCAAGAAAGTATCACTTACCAGTTCATACATGAAGTCTGGATCTGAACTGTTTGCTAAGAGATCTGTGCTCATCAGAGTCTGTTCTGAAAACGTGTGGCTTCGAAAGGCATCCCCAAAAGGCGGGTCCATTCCGCTTACACTAGGCTGCAATGAAATTATTTTAATTTTTAAAAACTGAAGTCTTTAAGAACTCTGATTATATTATCCTTCTTTCTAAAAAACAATCTATAGTTTATCAGCCCTTTAAAAAGTATTTTCTAACAAGCAAAACTTAAATGGGCTTTGCTTATCTAACTGAATTTACATCAGGTGAACAATTAAAAAAAAGTTATTACAAACTGGTCATTGTATCAGAAATTGCAATAGTTAATGGCATTAAACTTGAACCACCAGAAGATTATTAATCCATCAACAAGGATTACAGTCTATGGGTACTCTGCAGGTGCTTTGTATACAACTATGTATAGTGAAAACATTTTGTAACAATAAACTCTACTAAAGAGATCTTTTCTGTTCTAATTTCCTCTAGTGGGAGAGTTCCCTGTTATTTCTGTGGGGATGAACAGATTATTTAAAATCCCTTGTAACTGTAATTTTCATTTTGCCCCTATAGAGCAGCAAAAACCAAGGTTTCCATATGTGGAATTGGGAATGGCAGACAGCTTCGTCTTGGTAATAACAGTTTGGGGGCAGGGGTGGGGAGAGTTATTAGCAATTGATAGTAGGAGTGTACCTAGGTCTTTTTTTGTGTGTCACACTATGTTAGTAGCAACTAATAGGTCACTTGAGTCACACTGCCCAGCACTAACAATTTGGGCCCCTGTAAAGTATAGGAGCTGGAATAATTCATCATACCTTAGGAGCTGCCTCTTCTAACTTCACATAAAAGCACTTTATAGTTTCTATCCTGTTATTATATCAATGTCACCCATCTCTCCTAGTTAGAAGAGGAGAAGAGTGTAGAGAGTTGGAGGCCAGGAGTGGAATAAATAAAGTAGAGAAGCAGATCATTAGAAGGGGAGCACATTAGTAACTTAAATAACCAGAATAGGAACAGGAGTGGTTTCATTACAGGCTACCATTTATTGGTTCAGTGGCTGCCTTCAAAATAAAACTGACTGGTTCAAAAGCAATCCCTATCATTTTGTTCAAACAAGCAAAATCACTTTTGTTGACATTTTGTGCTTTTTAAAATGTATGCAATGAAAACATTTTAAAATAGTTTTATATAGGTGATCAAAAGCCAAGGGATAGTCTTCAGATGACAATTTGAAACGACAGTTCAATTAATTAAATCATCTGCTTTTCATCACCCCTTTTCCGAGATTGGCTTATGAGAACTGAAGTGGTATAGCTAGTGGTAAGGAAGATGGTTCCCAGTTGTTGTTTCAACCACATGAGAAAAAAATTGTCTTTGGCCTCAGGAACCAGGAAGCACTAAACTTTATGCTTTGTAAAATAATCTGCTACTAACTGAGGTTAGCACTAGCCTCTCCTACCTGTCCTTTATTTTGAAAGATGACGCTGTATTGCCATGTTAATAGTTATCTGAATGGGCAGATATGGATACATACTGCATACAAGTAAGTTTAATGAAGAAAAATGTGTCAGAAGAGCCCTGAGGTGACAATCTTAACAATGGAAAGGAACCTCAGAGGATATCTAGTTCAATCTATAGCTGAACAAGAATCCCCTCTAAAACCTATCCAAATGTTCATTCGTGTTTGCTTTAAAACTTATATGGGGTGGGGATTGGGAGTGGAGTCCCACTACCAACCCATTTCACTCTGTAAAAGCTCTAAGTGTTAGGAATCTTTTCTTACATCAAGCCTAAATTTGCCTCTGAAATCTCCACCAATGCTCCTTAGTTCTGTCCCCAGGGGACAAACCAGCACAAGTTTAACACCTCTTTGTCAAGAGGGGGCTTTAAACATTTCAAAAGATCTATCAAACCCCTCCAAAGTATTCTTTTCTTCAGGCTACACATCCCCAGTTCCTCCAACTGATTTCATCTAGCACAATTTAAAGAGTCGTTATCATTCTGGTTGCTTGTTGCTTGCTCTCCTGTGGACTCTCTCCAGGTTATCAACATTCTTCTTAAATAGTGCCCAGAATGGAACATAATACTCTAAATGTGGTCTGATTAGAACAAAATACAGAAGGACTATCAATTCCCTTATGCTTCTCTTAGTTAGCCTAAAGTTACATTAGCTTTTTGGGCTACTCTATCATACTGTTGACTCATGTTAAATCTGAAGTCCACTAAAACTCTCAGGTCTTTTTTCAGACAAACTGCTATCTAGCTATTCTCCATTCATCTTGTACTTAGAACAATTATTTCTGAAAACCTAAATGTAAGACTTCATATTTATTCCTATTAAATTTCCACTTATCAGATTAGTTCTTCATTTCAGCCTACTAAAATCTTTTTGGATCCTAATTCTCAACATGTCTGCTATCTCTTCCTAACTCTGCAACTTTCAATTTTGATAGGCATGCCATCCATACATTTATCTAAATCAGATAAAAACATCAAATCATTCCACTAGAAACTTCCTTCTAAAATGACATTTAATGGCTACTCTGAGTTCAGTGACTGAACTAGCTCTGAATCTGCCTAAATATTAATGTCTCAACCACATCTCTTCTATATAAGAACACTGATGATTTTGTCAACTTCTTCTAAAATCTAAGTAAACTGTGTGTATCGATAGCATCAGTCTAATAATTAGGTCAAAAAAGAAAAGAAGGTTAGTCTGATATGCTCAAATGGATTTATAATCTCAAAGATATGGATGTTCTTTTCAACAATGCAGACTGCAAACCATCCATGCCTGCCTATCCTGTCCTTTTCCTAACAGACGTTTGCCACAGGACTCCTGTCAATGAGCAAGCCTTCCTTGCCATTTTCTAACATTGTGAAGATATTAATGGAGAATATTAGCTGTATAACAGCTTTCTTTCTCTTGCAATGCAAGTCCATTTTCATTCTGTCATACATTTCTCTGATGACATCATTGACTCCAGCTGCTCTTTCTTGTAGTCCTTTTGTTGAATTGAAACCTGCTCCCACCTGCCTTCTGAGCAGTATTCAGGTTTGATGTTTTGGAGACTGGAGTGTGCCCCAACATGTACCCATACAATAAAAAAGGTAGAACACTGGTACTAAAAGTCTTTGGTTTTTGTTTTTGAAGTTGGGCTTTGTTTTTGAAAGGGGTGTGGGGTCCTTAGAGGAATTTTGAAATTTCCTGAAGGTAATTCAGACTTCTCTTCTTGTTCATTTCTAAGAGGCCTTGCATTCATTGACCAAGATATACTGATGGATGAGCTCAATAGGCTGAACTGTACACCATGACTGGACAACAGGCATTCTTCATTAACTAGGTATACCTATGTAGGTTAGACCAAAGTCTTTGGAGCCTTTCTCCCAGGATGTTCAGCAATATTCCAAGGCTTGCTGTGACCAGAACAATGTCATCCACAAATGGGGGCATCTGAATGACCTCTCCATGCATAAAGAATACCTCTTTGACTTGGACTCTTCAATGGATCTCCTCCATGAAACTGTCGAACACCTTTGATGTATCCCTCTTTTGTACCTTGCCTGATATAAGTGAGTAGAGGGTTTCTGAATAATGTTGTCCTGAATAATGCTGAAGTAAGGGTGGTACACATCTTATTAGAAAAGAGCCTTTAAGGTGGTATTTTGCTTTACGAAATCAAATACATATAATCAACAAACAACAAGGACAGTGGAATCTTGTATTCTCTGGATCTTTCAGTCAATTTTTGATGGTAAATACACAGACTTCCGTGGAATATCATTTGTGAAATCCTGCCTGTTCCATATCAATACTTCATCAAGAATGTACCCAAAGCATATGCAGATTCTTCTCATAAAAATTTTATACAGATGGAAAAGCAAGTTTATAGGTCAGTAGTTGTTAATGTTAATCAAACACCCTTTTTTAGTATTAATAAAGTCTGAGATTTTTTTCCCCCTATACCTTTCATATATTTTCCTCTTTCACATAGCTTCAGTACCCTCACAGCTGTGCTGATCTCCTCTGTGTACATGTGATCTAATCTAGCTGTCTGGATTAGGCTGACAACCTGCTCATGAAGCCATGCTGGTTTTATGTGATCACTGCTTTTCCAGAACCATCCCTCAAGAATGCTCTAAAATTTCACCAGTTATTAAAATTTAACTCATTGGCCTATCATCTACAAACCTCAATCTCCTCCATTTTTTTGAAAATCAGGATAACATTTGCCCTTTTTCAATCCAGCACCTACCCTGTTTTACGTAGTCTTTTACAGAACATTAACAATGGTTAAGCACACACAGTTGTCAGTTACTGCAGTTCCCTGGGACATAGCTCATCTGGACCTGGTGACCTGCCCTCTTGCTGTTTTACGACTTAACTTGAATTTTCAAGCCCCTATTATAAGTCTTTTCAAACCCCATCCTTTCTTGTCTGACATACAAGTTGACCAGTTCTACCTTCTTTATCCTCTTCTTTTTCATTCTATTGCTAAACCCTTCTTTTTGGTGTTCTTAGGTTTCCTTGCCAGTCCCAAATGATTTTGAACTTTAGAACACTTAACCCTATTTTTTTTCAGATACATTAAAAAATATCTAATTAATGCTTTTATACCACATTCACTTCCTAACAGTCCTTATCCTCCTTCTCCCTCTTTATCAATGCAGTACTTTTCTTTATAGGAATGTGTAATCTGTGATTTCCTCAACCAGGAACTTCCTCTAACAGTGTAGGTAGATTGTACTGACTTAATAGCTAAGTACATTATATATTATATTATATTATATTGTATATGTATATTATATACAAATACTTAAGTACAAGGAGTTGTACTTAAGAGTACCTGACTACTCTTATAATACTATGCTATGCTGTTGTAGACATCCTCGATTATCTGCCCTTCCATCTTCTATACATACCTTTTAAAGATCTAAGTTGGTCAATACACTTATATTAATATCTATAAACAAATCTCTTTTCCATATTGTCAGAATAGGTTTTAGGGTTTTTTGTATGTCTTCAGAATTTCATTCTTCATCGTATTCCATTCTCCCTATGTTGACTTCTTTTGCAGAATTGTAACCCACAAAATCTTAACAATCTGATGTTTTAGCTTTCCACATCTAGGGTGTGTCAGACAATGCCCAGCTTTCCTCTTCCTCTCTATAACAAATTATAGAAGTCCCTTTCCCTACAAGGTTCCAATAATTTGTACCCCAGTAAATAGCTGTTCCTTGTACATGAGAATCAGGTCAGAAGAAAAATTCACTTCATTGGTTCCTCAACTTTTTGAAGGATGAAATTATTATGAAGGCAAGTCAAGAAATTATGAACTATTTCTGCTTTTGGCCTAAAGAGGCAATGCTTCAGCAGATGTTTAAATAATGTAAGTCTTCCATCACTATTATATCATAACTCTATGCCAGGCTTTTAATCTGTTTCCTCAAAGCCTCATTTGTGTCCTCTTGTTGTCCAGGTGGTCTATTGTATAATCAGACGAAAGAACTTTTTATGTTCATGCTTCCATTTCTCTTCGCTAAAATTATTTCCACTGTGTTTCCCTCCTCTGTATCTTGGATTTCCTAACATTGATAGATATCTTCTTAAGCTATGATGCTACCCCCACATGCTTTTTACCTACTCTGCTCCTTTTGAATAAGTGATATCCTTCCAGAGTCATATTTGAGATAGAAGTCACATTCAGTTGAATCTCAATAATACTTATGGGATCAAATTTGTTCTCTTGAATTGGGATTTCTAGTTCATCCTGCTTATTATACATATTTCCTGCATCTGTATACCTGAGGCCATGGGCTTTATCGCTAGCTTCTTGCTTGGATTTGGTATCCTACAAATTTCTGGGCATCTCTCCTGCTAAGTCCTCTTCTTGCTATGGTATTTACCTTGACCAAAAAAGATGGACATTTTTCTCCCTTCTCATATTTCAGATCGGCAAGAAAGAATTCAAGCAAACAGTTTTACCAGCTTTTATTAGGTGTACTCCATCTCTTATTAGGAGTCCATCATTCCTCTATTTTACACTGTGATCCAGAAATCCAAAACCTATTCTCACAATACAATCTTTTGTAGCCTCATTTCTCAATTCACTTCTCAGATCTACCTCTCTCTTATTAAAGCCTTTGTCCTTGATTAACAGCAGAGAAAAGAATACCACCTGTGTCCCTGAGGTTTTCAGTTTCTTACCCAAGACTTCATAAATCCTTAGCAATGCTCTCCAAATTCCTTTTAGAAGTATTGTGTCTACCTAGGTGAATGACCAGATTAGATAGCTGTAATATTTACAAAAAGGAGTAATTTTCAGAGAGAGACTGAACTAATTAGGGTAGTCAAATATGTTTGGAAACTACTAGAGAGAGCTGTGGCCAATCTGTATAATTGTTTCCTGGTCAACAGAAATTTTTTCATGCTCTGTCCCTTGATAATTGGCTCTAGAATCCTGAGATTAGCCAAGCAAAGGAGCAGGTGCCCTAACCACTGAAACTATCCTACCAACAGGAAGATACATTTGTTTTAATTTTGTTCATTTAGTCTGTACAATGCCTATCCTCTATCCCCAAATCGTCAACTTTACTATATGCTTGCTTAGCTGAATGAGACAGCCATTGGGTTGGTATGGGGTTAGAGGCTGTGAAAAGGAAGAAAGGCCCTACCGAAGGGGTCGTGTTTTACTTTCTCCAGGTCCCAAACTCCAGAGACTATGATGATTCTAAATAGTCACAATGTTAACTACAAATTCTAGGTGCCTACAAGAAATGACACCTATCTGAGAGAGTCTCTGTATTATAAATCCATCTGGGAAGTAGATAAGGAGGTAATTTGGTAAGGATGACATGAAATGAAAAATGTTTAAAAAGAAGAAGCAGAGGCAATGGGAGGAGAAAGGAAAAACAAGAAGTAGGTTGAAAAAGAGAAAAGGTTCTAGTAGAAGTGGCTCACAGTAGGGAAAGTAGTAAGAGAAAGAGGTCCTGAAAAAGAAAGTAGTTTTGAGGTTAATTTTACAAGTTGTTAAGAGGTAAGGAAAGCAATATAAATTGATTCAAGGGGAAAAGGGTATGAATGATATAAAGATAATGAACTAAGAGTAAGGAAAAAGTAAGAAAGATCTAGAACAGCGGTTCTCAACCTGTGGGTCTCGACCCCTTTGGGGGTCGAACTGGGTCACCTGACACCATCAGAAAAAACATATTTCCAGTGGTGTTAGGAATGGAGACACAACTCCTCTATCTGTCTCCAGGCAGGTCCACCCCACATGGGATACACCCACATATGAGTATTAAAGGGTTAAGGCATTAGGAAGGTTGAGAACCACTGGTCTAGAAGAGACAGCTTTTCTTTTGGTCTCTCATCACTACCTCCTTTTTAGCCTCACTTTATGCACCAGTTTAATGGGCATAAGTCAAGGGGAGTATAGAGGAAGTGGGGTCTTGAGGTAGAGGTAAAAGAGTCACGGTGGTTTAATGATCAAAAACAGGTTTAGGGAAGTACTTGTTCTGTTCTAGCCCTGTAGCAGCTGTCACTGCCAGTGTAAAACCAGTAATTCTCATCAGCCTCCCAACCTTCTTGAACATATTCCTTGTTGCTTAGTGCTGAGTTCTTGAGCTACAGCCAAGGAGGAAACAAGGAGCAAATGTCAGAACATAGACAGACTCAAGGGCAGGACTAGGATCAGTTGATAGTGGAATGAGGGAAATGGTCAGAACAAATGGATGTTAAGAAGAAATGGAGAGTTTAGTACAGGGGGTAAGCATGTAAGGGGACAGGTTTAATCAATTTAATTGATTAATAAAACTAATTAATTTGATCAAAATACCACTCCTACTTTATAGAACGAAAGTGTCAAACCAGATCAAAGTGTAACTGAAATTTTTCTTTAAACAAAAAATACAACACAGATGATAATTTGTGGTTTTCTAAGTCAATTAGCTGCCTATAAGGGATCCATTTCTATTTGAGTCTGACACCACTAATGAAGCATGCTCATTACTGCACTGTTAAAAGGGATATGGGATGACTCCTGATTTGGACAGTCCCAATCCTTGAAACCCAAAGATAACTGACTAAGGTTCAAGTGGGATGTACTCTTATCAGAGAAGCTACTCCTTTTCAAAGGCCTACAAAAATAAGTCAACAGCCCAGATCAGCAACAGAGTAGACCTGTATTTGGACATAGGTGTGGAGAAGGCCTGTGTAGTCTCTCCTCCACCAGGAACTGAAAATGTCATGGAGGCATATGCGAATTACATATATTCACCCGTAGCATCTGAGCACAGGTCAGAGACTTGACAGTGGACTTCCAAAGACAAAGAAATGAAAGCAGCTGGGGAAAGGATGGGAATTCTTACAAAAGTACCTGGCAGAAGTAGACATGTGCTTGCCCTCTAAACCCAAGAAGGAAGTTTGTGAACAATGTTCCTGATCCCACCAACCTCCTGGGAAGTAGAGAGGGGATTTTGATTTCCTATGTAACATGATCCTGAAATCTAGCCTTCTGGTCAGAGAAAGGAGATACATCGAGCAATGATAGTCTTGGAGGTTACCTCTGGGTAACATCAAGTTTGAAAGTTCCCAAGTTTGAAAGCTCAGAGATCTGGCCTTCTAGAGTGAATTAGCATTTCTGAGCAGTGGTGTCTCTTGGAGAAAAAAAAGCACTGACAAGGCTCTTGCTGCTAGAGATAAAAACCACAATTTAGGGATAAGAGATTTGGCCTTGAGAACTATTCCATGTGTTCTTCAGATATTGAAGATCTTATAGGAAGGTGATTGTTCATCCAGCACTTCTAAAATGTATTTGCTTTCTCAAGGAAATCTAAACTTCAAAGAAGTACAGTGTAAGGAGTAAGAATTTCATTGTAACAGCAAACAGTTGTCTTGCTGGCAATTTCAAATTTAGTTCACTTCAAAGAGGATATTACAAGTGCCTTATAAGGACATGGTATTTATGGGTTTTTGTGAGCCCTTTCCATCTTTCATATTTTCTGTAGAGTAAAATAATTGCTGTTCTCCACCCATATGTATGTTACCTTGATAGATGGGAGCTGGGGGTTCTATTAGTCACATTTGTGGAAAAAGAGAACAAGTTATGTTTGGAGATTTTCCCAGTGCAAACTCCAAGTGGGGCAACAAGCCAAAAATGAGAAAAATGACCCTTTTAGGTTAACCCACAGGATTGGACCTGGGCTGTGTGAGCCCAAACACATAGGAAGCCTTCTGCTACAAGTTACAGAAATGTAAAAACTTACAGAACCAATGGCACTGACCTCTGCTGAGCTCAAATATAAAGAGTACTACTCACAGTAGATTTACCCAGGGATGTAAGAACTTAGAACACCAATGGTACTGACCTCTGCTGAGCTAAAATATAAAAAAAAAGACTACTCACACTCAGTAAAATTTACCTGAGGCATTTCCAAGCCCAGATCCTGAGAGTCTAATTCCAAACTTTTTTTTCTTGCTTGTAGATTCCTTTCCAGCTTTAAATTCACGATAAAAAAATAATTTATACAATAAGTGGCAGGTTTTCACCGGAATACCTTCAGTTCAATCGCTTGGACCTCTGCTTTCGTTAAGTAGTTCTGCATGAAACTAATGAATTAAAAAAAAAAAAAGGTAACTTTACTGAACCCAAAAAATCTTAACCTTTCAAAAATAATCAAAATCACATTAACAGAACAGAGTAGATAAACAAAAAGCAGAAACAAATGAAAACAGTAGCACAGTGTTTGATAAACCCAAGAATATAATCTACTAGGGTAAGGACTTCCTATTTTTAAAAGAACTGCTGGGAAAACTGGAAAGCAATTTAACAGAAATTTGATTTAGACCAGTATCTAGCACCATATACCACAATAAGCTTTAAATGGCTTATTAAGTATGATAAATAATTTCCTTTAAAAAAAATAGGATGCCAAAAGGAAATACCTTTTATATTTATGGCTGCAGCAGAATTCTTAACCAAACAACAGAGATGATCACAGAAAATAAAATAAGACTTCACATGAAATTTAAAAGCTTTTGTATAAAAAAATCTTATGGTATAAGAAGAGAAAACACTAAGTGGGAAAAAAATCTCAACATCAAATATCACAACTAAAAATCAAATACTCAAGATAAATAGGAAAATGACAAACAAGATCAAGATCCATACCCCCCAAAAAGTGGTAAAATGGTATAAACCATTTTTAAAAAGATTAAAAAATATAAAGACATAAAAAACCTCCTCTACCTCACAAGTAATCAAACAGATTGAAATTAAAACAATGAAATTTTACCTCATACCCATCAAAGTGGCAAAGATGAAAAAAGAAATAATTGAGTACTGGAAGGACTATAGGAAGAAAAACATCCTTTTAGTGGAGTTCAATTTTCTAGAAAATAATTTGGAATTGCATAAAAGTGACTATCCAGTTGATACCCTTTAACCCTGCAATCCAACTACTGAGCACAGACTTATAATGAAGTCAAAGGCAGGAAAGTATGCCACAATGCAAAATAGTCAAAGCAGCATTTTGTTGCTGTAACAAAAAACTGCAAGCCAAATAAATACCCATCAATTAAGGAAACAAATTTTGGTACATTAAAGTAACAGAATATCATTATGCAGTAAAAATGACAAGTATTAAGAATATAGAGAAATACAGGGAGAGTTGTATGAACTAATGAGCAACAATGACGTAACACTAGAAGAAAACTAAACTGAGTAACTACAATGACCAAAATCTCAGAAGGTACAAGTAAGTAGATCCCAGGCCATCACAAGGTTGCACTGCTGTTGTTACTGTTGCTGCCAGGGAATATCCTTACCCTCCAAGACCTCTTCCACCTTCTACACTGCCTCCCACTCCTCTACTATAACACTTTCATTTTACATAGGAAGAAACTGAGGCCTCAAAGGAAAGGAAATGATTTGCTGGAAGTCACAGAGGAAGGCTCATTCAACTCACAATGGAAATGAGGTTATGCTAAGGTGGATTCAAATTGAGCCTAAGTTCCAAAGGCTTACAGACTGCTACAACTAGAAGGGACCTTAGAGACTGCCCTGTCCAATCTCCTCACTTTATAAGTGTAAGAAACCAAGGTCCTGAATAAATATAAGAACAGGGACTACCCAGGTTTTAGCATTCTGAATCCAGAGTCCTTTCATCCAAATTGTTGAAATCTGGTCATCTGAAATATGGCCAAGGTTCAAAGACACCTTCCACAGCAGAGATCCAAGTTTTATGAGTCAGAATAAGGTGATAAATGAGGAGGACATAAGGTCCCTCCCAAATATTACCTACTCTAGGAAAGACAGCCCAGAAGCCTTCTCTGGTAGGACTACCTCAGTCTATAGCTGTTTAGGGTAGACAGGCTGCAACCCAGCCTAGTCTGACTGGTCCTCCTTCCCCATATGTAGGCTAGTTGGGAACCAGGGTTCTTTTAGCCATGACCTTGATCCCCAATAACCTATCACTCAAGGAACCCCATGAAAAGCTGGAACCAAGTCATTCCATGCTCTCCCCAACAGGAGCTACTCCTAACTCCCTGACCCCATCCTATCACAGCTCTTCCCAATACTTCTTACTCAGAGAAGAGTTATCAGTACCCTTTAAATTTCCCACTTCAGACAAAGCCTCCGAATTTAAAGATTTTTTTTTAAATTCTACAATAGTTCTTAATATGGGTGCCCTCACTCTGCTGGAAGTTGATGTGACCACCTCCACCCCCCCAGTAATGAAGAATAAAGTTGTTCCTCTTGGCTTCCTAGGTGCCTTGCTTCTTTTGATGAGGTAAAATGAGAATAAGAAGAGTTCTAAACATAACATGGTAGCCGCTCCCTTTGCATCATACAATGGACTCCAGGTTGTCCCAGTTTCCCCAAATACCAAGTCCCCTACAACATCTTTGCATTTCTTACAACTTGCATTTGTTCTTCAGGTATGCTTGATGAAAAACCTTACTATTTGACTATGAAACTGGTTCCCTTCTGAAAAGATACATAGCTTTTAATATGACAACTCAACAAAGAAGAGAACATAAGGTTTACAGGAAAATAAGCTTTATATAAGCTTTCTGAGGGCAGGGACTATTCCATTTTTGTCTTTGTACAGGACCTAGCATATAGTAGGTGCTTAACACATTTGCTGAACTGAATTGAGAAGGAAAGTTATACATGAAGTTAATATGTACTAATATCTTTAAAGAAGAACATCTGTGGAGAAAGCTTTCTGGGCTAATAACTCAAGTTCTCAATTTGAAGGGAACTATTACAAAAAAGCTGCTCTTTGAGGATGCTTTGTTAGCTACTTCTGAAGAACAACACTTATAACGATCTCTTTAATATAAAAACATATTGTAACTAATTAGTAAAGTACATTCAGTAATAATAGCCTCAATACTTTCTCACTTTTACTCTTCCCAATTCTTTGCAATTTCTCCAGATATTGCTGCAGAGACAAGTAGTTCTCTCTACCTGTCCTTGTTTGGGCCTGCTAAAGCAGAGGCTGCACAAATAGATACCTCCTAATCACAAGAGGATATCCTTCAGATAGATAAGTAGGTGTTCCCAGCAGTGGAAAGGTTAAAAACAGTTGACAGGATAAAGTGCTGGAAAGGGTATCAAGATCATTAGTCTAAGCTCCTCATTTTATAGATGAGAAATGTAAGACTCAGAGAGATTAACATGACTTACCAAAGACCACATAGATGATCAATAAGCAGTTGAACAAGACTCAAACTCGGATTCTCTACTACACATTCATTATATGTGCTGTCTCCCAATTCTGGTTTGTTAGCAAAGCAGCAACTTCATGAAAATGAACCAAATTGTCAGTTTAGAACTAGAACCAAAAATACAACTCTGAGTCCATGCAATACACACCTACACCTTCACTGTTCATAAATCCAAAGGTCTTTTCAACAGTTGTTAACAGGCATGCCCCATTGAATCTAGGAATTTCTGCCAGTCCCTTGGAGTTCAGAGAAGAAAGTTATTTATTTATGTTTATCTTCACAGGTCATGGATGAATGATTTTTTAAAAGGCAGCTTACTCCCCCACCCCATCTTTGAAACACTAATGGGAACTGATATCCCAAAATACCATTCAGGAACTCTGAATGTTATTTATTTTTTTTTTTACAGAGCATTGATATAGGACACTCCTAATAAAGAAGAGTAAATGTAGTGGAATTCTTTTTATTAAAAATAGGGTAAGAGGCTCATAGGTCTAGTGCTTGAAGGGACCTCAGAGACCTTCCAATTCCCACATTTTATAGATAAAGGAAATTAAGGTCCAGAGAGATGAATAACCACCCTGTTAGGTAGATGCTATTATTATCACCATTTTACAGTTGAAGAAATGAGGCAGACGGTAGTTAAGTGACTTGCCCAGGGTTCAGAGCTAGTGTCTAAGTTTCTAAGCTAGTTTCTAATTGAAACTTGAGTCTTTCCTCCTGGGGCAGCTTAGTCGCACAGGGGACAGAGTGCTGGGCTTGAAGTCAGAACGACCTGAGTTCAAATGCAGCCTCAGACACTTAACATTTGTGTGACCGTGGTAAATCACTTAACCCTGTTTGCCTCAGTTCTCTCATCTGTAAAATAAGCTGGAGAAGGACATGACAAGCTACTCAGGTATCTTTGCCAAGATAACTCCAAATGAGGTCATGAAGAGTCATATGTGACTGAAACAAGCAAACTTTCTGATTCCAAGCCCAGAGCTCTATCCGTTTCACCATCCAACTGCCTTTATTAAAATAATAACTACCACTACACCTCACACACATATCTTTTTCTCACAACAAATCTTGAAGGCAAGGAATGTTTTTGCCTTTCTTTTTATTCCTGGCACTCAGCACAGTGTATGGTCTATAGCAAGTGCTTAATAAATAGTTATTATCGTTCCCATTTAACAGATGGGGAAACAGAAGCTGAGCAGTTAAATTTATTTGTCCAATGGCATAGTTATATGGCAATATCAGAGTAAACCCAGTTTTTCTATACTGAAAAACTTTTCATCTATCACCACATGTACTTCCCCCTAGCAAAGCTAGAGAAACACTTGAACGCCCCCCAACTTTCAACTGGGTAGATGACACTCCCTTTTTTTAATAAATGGAGGAAGAGTAAATATTCTCTGCCTTATTTTACGCTTATAAATTCAAGGTGAGTTTCTGTTACTTTCTTCTTTTCCTTTAGAAGAGGAACATATCTGAAACTTCAAAGGATGAAAACTCCTAACTCCTCATTGATGTCATCTCTTCCCTGGAACTTCCTTACCAATGATGTAGAAACATTTTGCCACTGAAATTGTAGCAAGGAGCTTCTCCTCAGGGTTTAAAGAGGCCATTCAAAATATGTTTACATTGGGATGTTCTGGGATGTTCCTCTTTTGAATTCATTCCCCAGATTCATTCTGTGAAAGGGTTCCAAGTGTACTCTGTGAACATCTCCCCCATATACTTTTTCACCTTCACCTTTTCATCTCTATTCTCATCCTTTTGAGACCCTTGGAACACTTAAGTGGTAAAGTTCCTCTCTTCCAGTTCTCTACTTCTCCATGGAGATCTGGTTTTAAAGGGAGGCTGAGGGAACTAAATGCTCCTGAAGGAGAAGGTGAGGTCAGAGTTGACTATGAAAGTTACTTATCAATCACAGGAACCTCAACCTCACTTTTTTTTTTTTAACTGAAGCTAAATACCCTATATGAAATTGTAAGTAAAACAATACTGAAACAACAAACCAAGAGCTCTCTGCAGGCCAGAGATAAAATTTTTTTTAAATAAAGAGGTAAATGTCAGTCAAATAGTTAATGGAATTTCCATGTAATAAGTGATTCTGATAATATAAGGTATCAGAAAATGGGGGAAAGTGCTCTAATTTTTTATCTTACTGAAATAATATTGCTATTAGTAGCAGGGAGGGCAGAATTTCATAAAGGAGGGAAAGATAAAGGCAAGACTACAAGTTGTGTGATGAGAGTCCTTTTGATGGACCAAGATAGTATTTTGTTTAGAGATGGACAGCCAATATGAAAGTAGTCTCCCTTTAAAATAAAATGAATTGAGGAGAATGGGAGATCTGCTGGATTCAGAGAGAAAAAAAATCAGTTCTGGTACCCCTGATTACACCAAAATACTACAGAAAATATAACTCAAATACTGTATTCAGTTTCTTACTTTAAGTAAACAACTCAAAAAATCATCTTTACTTGATCTTAAACTACAAGTTATAGAACTTGTTTTGGGGAATTTGTTTCAATTAGAAATAGATAAACGTAACAATTAAATTGAGTTCTCTTCTGTTAACTCCTTTTTTAAATTTTAGACTTTCCATAGGTTGAATTACAGTATATCTTTTTCATATCTAGATAGTTAACTGGTACAGTATATACAGAGCTAGATCTGGAGTCAGCAAGACATTATTTCAAATCCACTCTTAGATGCTTGCTAGCTCTGTTACCCTGTATAAGTCACTCAACCTCTGTGCCTCAGTTTTACCACTTGTAAAATGTAATATTTACATCTTCAGGGTTATTGTGAGGATCAAATAAGGCAATATTTGTAAAGCACTTTGCAAACCTTAAAATGCTAGCTTTTTCCCCCATTCTAAAATAGTTTAGGTCTAGTTTGGATTTTGGAAACTAGTGTAGTGAGAAAAACTGAGGCTTAAATGCTAAAACATTTTTTTAAATGAAAATATTCCAAGTAGAATCTTACTGGTAGGGATTACTAAGGAACAGAAAGTAGCTAAGGAAAATCCTTTAAATTTTCTTATTTTGCTTTTACATCAATTCATTTCCAAATTAGGTCCCTCTCCAATGACCTTTCCCTTTGTAACAAGTATCATTTTTTTAAAAACTACACAGTTCTACAAAACCAAGCAGCACACTGAACATGTCTGAAAGTATGTGCAGTAGTTCATGTTCACAGTCCCCTACCTCTGCAATGAAAAGAGGGAAGTACATTTTCTCTTCTCCAGATTAAGAATGATCATTAGATAGCTTTCATTTGTTTCACTGTTCTTCCCTTTCACATTATTGTGTATATGGTTTTAATTATTTCATATACAATCTAAGAAGATGCCCTTGCATCTGTGAGTTCTTGGGCATATCAGTAAAATAAGGAATTATCAAAGATATCTGGCTTAGCAGAAACCCAGACTCTAATCTACTCTTATTGTTACAGAGATTTGATCACACTATTTCCTACAAAGAAGTCTTGAGTGGCTTCCTACTGCCTACCAAGTCAAGTTCAAGTTTCTTTGTCAGGCATTAAATGTCCTACAAAATCTGATGCTATCCTGGTTTTCCAGATTACTGTTCTCCATTGACTTCATACTCCAACTTTGGCCTCCCTTTTTTACCCCTACACATTCCCATCTCTGTGCTTTTCTTTATATGCCCTATATCTAGGACGTCCTCCTCTTTTCTTGTTGAATTTTCATCATCTTTTAAAGCCCAACTCAATACCTCTTCTCTAAACCTTCCTGAATCTCACCACCTTTCTCAGACTTCATGTAGCAACTGTGTCATATGCCTCTAATGAGGCAATATGATATAGTGAAAAGAATGCTGGATTTGGCTTTGGTAAACCTCAATTCAAATACTGCCTCAGACAACAAAAAGTTTTGTGAAAAGGGACAATCCAATCAACTGGTTTTTTTTCTTTTTGCCACCACTTGACTTCTAAGAGTCTCAAGTTTCCTCATCACTAAAATAACAGCACCTACCTTCTACAGCTGTGGTCAAAATAGAGTCAAGCAAAAAATTAACACTCATGTAGTTCTTGTCAGTAAGCTAAGTCGGTCAGAGTATGGGTGAATGGTACCATTGTAGATTTACACAGACATTATTTTTTAAGATCCTGAACTGAATTTCTAACCTCAGGCAACAATATCACAAATGAATATCTCTGATCATGTACGATGACAAAGGGATGAGATATGCTAGGAATTCAACAAGAAAAGATAAAGAGTAAAGCAATCTGGAAAGGCACCAGGTTTTCTAGGGCACTGAATGAACTAGCACAGAGTGGGCACTTAATAAATGCTTGTTGACTGACTGAAAAGGATGTGTTGCTTCACAAGTGCTTATAAGGTATAAAGGGTTGTCATCTGCACTGCTGGAAGGAACACTCATTATTACATCAAAACTCTATCTAAGGGTCTGTTTTTCATATTTCTTTATAGAAACATGCAAAAAGTAGATAACAATCCCTTCATATATATAGTGAAAAATATATTCTTTGTACAGACATAGATATAGAAGGCTGATAAATTTAAAAGTATAATCTTTTGCAAGAACAAAATGTCATAGCAATATTGATCTATCTCAGATTTTAGCCAAAACCATAATCAGCACACACACAGTCACTGAAATTCTGTGCTGTGCTGTGTTAGGATATTTTCGTGAGAAAGAAAAACACGCTTTGTTATAAAAGATATAAGAATCAGATGAAGAAATAAGAAATTTTTTCAAAGTAAAATGTCATTTTGGAATAAAGGGAGCACCTTCACCTTTGAACACTTTTTGTAATGGTACAAGACACATGAAACTTTATAGTATTGTCAGAAGTGTACTCAAACTCATTTGATGGTACTACAGAAATGTTTACAAGGACCTCTGACAAGCTGAGGCTTTGTGTTGCATTTCCTCAGCTCACTATTCTTTTCTCAAGAATCACCTGAGAATACCCCAGAACACCCCTTCGATATTCTTCCACATATATTTATTTAACAATGACTATATAGTATCTGGAGACCCACACTGAGAATCACTGGTCCATCTGCTTAGATTCTGGAAGGCACTTTAGAAGCCAAGTCCCTCCAGATCCCTAATTCTACAGATGAGGGAGCTGAGGTTCTGAGACAGACTTCTAGAAGACCTTCCAAGTTTCTATAAAACCCTTATTAACAATAACTCTATCTCACAATAGAAAATGTAAACTATTGCTTTAGATTTAGCAGTGTCACCCTGGTTTTGGAAAAAAAACAGGTGATCCTGATTATATACAAAGTGAGTAACATCCTACTAATTCCTTTTTGATAGGAATATTATTTGCTACTCCTCAGGTACTACCACCAAGATGTGAAGCCCAATCAGGAAACCTGGTTTCTCTAGAAAGCACAATGGAAACAGGGTGAACTATTTCAAGGCAAACCCTGGCAAAAGGATGAATCACTTAATATATCTCCCTGGTCTGTTATACAGAGGGCTCCTTCCACTTCTGCATTAATAGTGACAATAATTGCTATTCATTTTATATGTCCTACCGGCATAAAAAGGGCTAAACAAAATTACTGAAGTTAAAACTCTAACAAAGAGGGGCGGCTAGGTGGTGCAGTGAGTAGAGCACGGGCCCTGGAGTCAGGAGTACCTGAGTTCAAATCCGGCCTCAGACACTTAACACAAAAAACTAGCCCTGTGACCTTGGGCAAGTCACAACCCCAACTCCCCTCCAAAAAGCATAAATAAATAAATAAGTTAATAAATAAATAAATGAAACTCTAACAAAGAGCTGCAAATGACTTATAAAAGCAAAGGTGTGGCCACCCCCACTGCCAAACAATTGTGAATGGAGTTCAAAGTGCATTTACAAATATAAAGGAAAAAGAAGACAGGATATTGAACTGTGACAGAACTTCAGCAGGATGGGGAGCTATCAGTAGTGTAATATCTCAATTAGAGAACATGTTCCACTGAGAATAAGGCTGCAAGATCCCCAAATCAAGGGTGGCTAGGTGGTGCAGTGAGTAGAGCACAGGCCCTGGAGTCAGGAGGACCTGAGTTCAAATCCGGCCTCAGACACTTAACACAAAAATTAGCCGTGTGACCTTGGGCAAGTCGCTTAACCTCAACTGCCCTCCAAAAAAAAAAAGACCCCCAAATCAAGCATCTAGAGCTCTCTCAAATCTACTAAGTATCTCCAGCCTAAGTAGAAAAATCTAATAAATTCACAGCAAGTATTTGGATTTTTAAAGAATTAAAAGTATTTTGTCCCTTCTTTCTCATTGTTTACTCCATTGGTTATAATCCTTCTTTACAATTTGACTGTTGTTTAATAGAACCTATAGCTGATTGTGTGCCGCCATGGCGGGGAGGGAGGAGGAGAGAGAGGGGTAGAAAATTTGGAACTCAAGGGATTGTGGAACTAAATGTTGTAAACTTAAAGTAAATAAATAATTTTTTGTAAATAAATAATTTTTTTTAAAGAGTCAAAAGTAATGCTTAACTTAAAGGAATGAGCCAGTAATGTCTGCCTTAGTTTCCTTCTTTGTAAAAAGAGCTAGGAAACTGCAAAATTGCACAAAAAGAAGGAAACTGCAAACCACTCCAGTACCTTTGCCAAGAAAACCCCAAAAGGAGTTATGAAGAATTGGACACAACAGAACAACAATACCTTACATTATATTCTACAACACATTCTAAATTAATCTTTAAAATACTATAAAAATTTAGAAGAGAAACAGATCATTTGCCTCTCAGCTATGAGGAGAAGTATTCTTAATTAAACAAGAGATAGAGGCAATTACAAAAGACAAAATAGATATCTTTGATTATACAAAACTGAAGTTTCTGCACAGACAAAATTAATGCACTTAGGATAAAAATGGAAGCAGTTAAATGGGAAAAAATCTTGTATTGCATTTCTTTGTTCAGAGTTTGATATCTAAGATAACTAAAAATTTTATACACACATATAAATATATATGTATACGTATGTGTAGCTATACACACATACACGCATATATATACCCATACATATGTATATACATGCACATATATACATATACCCACACATATATGTATAACAGTCATTGTCCAACCATAACATGGTCAAAGAATATTAACAAAATAGAAGTGCAAAGTATCTACAACCACATGAAAGAAAACTCTAAATCACCAATAATAAAAGAAATGCACATCAAAACAACCTGAGGTTTTACCTTACATCCTGACAAAACATCCCTTTCTGGCAGAGATGACAAAAAGTAGCAACAGTCGATGCTGAAGGAGTTATAGGATGATAGACATACTAATACATTGTTGGTAAAGCTATGAAATGATATAACCATTTTGGAAAGCAATTGGCAATTACATAAATAACTCTATATATTGTAAAAAGGCCTGTCCATTTTTTGTAAAAAATGTCCATACCCTTTGAAACAAAATCTCCTTACTGAGTTTATACCTCAAAGAAGCCATTAATAAGAAAAAAGTCCCCATAAACATACCAAAATATTTATAGCAACACTTTTTGTGATAGCAAAGACTTAGAAACAAAGTAGGTGTCAATGAACTGGGAAATGACTAAGCAAATTGTGGCACATGAATGTAACAGAACATCACTGAGTTGTAAGAAATGATGTATGTGATGAATACAGAAATTCATGAAAAGATCTATGTGATCTACAAAGATCTACACAAAGTGAAATAAACAGAGCCCAAAAACCCCCCTATATACAATGACTACAAACAATGTAAATTAAAGAAGAAAACCACACATTAAAAAAAAAATCAAAAGTGAACGTAACAAAATTCCATAGATCAAACACCAGAGATAGGAGAGGCCATCCCCAACCTCTCCCTTCCTGGGGGTAGGGCTGGCTCCACAGGCACTGCACACTGAACATATCTCAACTTTTTCAATGCACTGATGAGTTTGTGCTGATTTTTTTCCTCTCCTTTTGTTATACTGGCATGGCAGTCTGGGAGAGGGAAAGGAAGAATACTGGGGAAAACTATGAAGATATAAAGAAGACCTCAATAAAAACTTAAATTTTTTTTAGCATACCAAATTCATATACCATCATCCAAAGTGGTATCCTTGAAAACAAATGACAATGTACTGGAAAAAAGGAAATGTATTAAGAGTAAAGATTAGTTAGGCAAATGGGTTAGGCAAATCAAAAGTTATCACTACCTTAAAAGAATCCCTAAATTTGCTAGAGAACATTTCCTGAATTTCATTAAAGTTGACATTTTTTTTGGTAATGAGGGAAGAGTCATTTCAGTCTGTATTTCCTCCCCTCCTTTTCTAGTCTGGACCTGTGATTTTATTATCATGAAGCACTCCCACTGAAGAAACACTATCTCTCGATGCAGATAGTTGTAGTCTTAGACTAGAGCTGCTGGTCCTAGGGCACTGAGAAGCTGCAGCTAGCTCAGGGTCAAGTAGCCACCACCTTAAAAGGTAGCTTTTTGGATTAACTCCAAGTCCTCCTGAATGATGCAGGTTCTAGATCTATCTCTGTCGGTCTGTCTGACAGAAATAATTTGTTTTAAACAACACTTTTAATAAAAATTTAAATCTGAATCACATAGAGCAGCCCAGTGGTGCAGTGGATAGAATACAGGTGCTGGAATCAGGAAGACTCATCTTTCTGAGTTGAAAGGGCAAGTCCCTTAACCCTCAGATTCCTCATCTGTAAAATAAGCTGGAGAAGGAAATGGCAAATCATTCTAGCATCTTTGTGAAGAAAACTCCAAATGGGATAACAAAGAGTCAGACACAACTGAGACAAATGAAAAAACCACAAAGGTTTAAAAAGTGGCAAATAACCCATGCAAAAAAAAGTGCATCTTTTTTAACACGTTGTTATTTAAAGGAAGGCTACAGTGAATTACTTATTAAAGTGAATAATGAACCCACATGTCCAATTTACCTGTTATAAGTTTTTTTCTTTTTTAAGTAGCTCACACTGATAATGCAGAAAGGTTTGCTGCAAGAATTACAGAGGTGAGATGATCCCAAGAAATTGCTAATAACATGAGCTCATAAAGTCCTTAAAAACACTGACCAAAGAAGGGAGTAGAGAAAGAAACTTAACAGAACATTCAGAAAAGTTATAATAGAAGAAATACAGAAAACCCTAAAGCTTTGAAATTGGTTATCTGTCAATACCAAAAACATCAAACTTCTGGGAAGGAAGATTTAATAACTAAGGATACAAAGGCAATGACAAATATTTAACAAGAGGACATGCAGCAGAGGAGCAATATGATACCTGGGGTGAATCAGTCAGGGAACATTTCACTGAAGTAGTGAATTCTCAATAGGGCTTGAAAAAGGAAAGAGACCTGTTTTGGTGGCAAGTCATCCAAAGAGGAATGGAATCAATTACAATCATCGAAATGCATTCCCTGAACTAGTGGTTGTCCAGCCAATTTTATATCTTGAATTCCTAAAGTAATAACATAACAGACATCCACAGGAAAAGGTTCTGTGTATGGATAAACATTTTCCTCAAGCTTGGTTTGGTCTACCCTGAGAGATAAGCCCTCACTATAACAAACTCCATTTACCCTCAACATTTAGTGATCACATATACCAAATGCTAATGGAAAATCCAAAAGGACAAAGGAAAATACTTCTTTTTGTTGTTTATACTTCTTGCTGTTACTGTGGTTGTTCCTCCTTTGTTGTGAAAGAGGACCATGACTTCAATGATAAAGCCTCAGTGCAAGTGAATTGAATTTAAGTGAAGGAGGGCTTTGCAAAGTCACCAGCCTCACCTTCTCTTCCCAATTCAACTGGGTCTAATAGAGAGATACAGATCAGGAAGACTAGAGATGGTCTTAGATGCAATGGGAGACCCTGGCCTTTTTAAGCTAAGGTCTTTAAGAGACCTCAGTTTGACTGAGGCAACACCCATTCAGTGATTATGGATAAGTAAGAAAGAGGCAGAAACTGGCCTCTTTACCTTAAAGTTAAAAAAAAAAAATTTTTTTTTTAATCTGGGAGGGGAAGACCCTAAGAGTTTCTGGCCAAAATATAAACAATTGCAATTTACATTCACTCTAAGCCAATCAGGGCCCAAACAATGACTAAGTAGAACTTGGCCAGGGACCTACTGTTGGCCACTCAATGAGTGCTAAGAGTGATTTGGGTTTAAGGCTTGGTCCTTAAAAAAAATTTTTTTTTAGTCATCAAAATGTATATTCCCGTTGAGCAGAGAACCTGCAAGTAAGGGTACGGTACCCTATATGTACAGAAGGAAAGGAAAAGAGAGAGAGAGAGAGAGAGAGAGAGAGAAATAAAGAAATAAAGGTAATTCAGATAAGTTCAAAATCTCAAGAAACTTCTCTAAATAACAGAAGTTAGAGATGGAATAACTGGCAGAATTAAAGGTGTCAAGTGAAAGTTCTGTGTCTATGAAAATGTCATGATTAGGTCCCTCACTCAAAAAAATATACTTTCCTTCCTGGAAGAGTTCACTCACTACCTCTAATAATACTACTCTCCTTGACTTCAGGTAGTTCTCACTCTCTAAAATAAATAATCTAACACTTTCTCTGTTAGGTAGGTAGGAAAGACACTTAATTCCTCCTCTACAAATGGATAAACTGAGACTTTTCATTTGCCCAACTTTACAGAGCAACTTAGCATATTTAAAACTAGAAACAAGGACTCCCAGTTCTCAACCGCTTCTCAAAGCAATCATGTTAATATGTTCTCCTTCCCAAACTTTGGAGTTTACCATTTATCTATACTAATTCTTCAAATTAGCAAAATGGAAAATAAAAGCAAATCAAGTATACTAAAATATTTTGTTTTATGGAACATGTATAATGTGTGTACATAGATGACCCCTCACTAAGCATGTTTCTTTAAGACAGTTTTGCATCTTAAAGTCAGTTAATAAGCATTTATTACGCACTTCCTATGTGCCAGGAACTGTGCTCCTGGGGGGGAAGGGTGGCACTGGAAAAGAGTAACTGTTATATATTTAGAAATAGAAAAGATCATAGAGGCCATTTCATCAAAGCTCTTCATTTTGTAGATGAGAAAAATTAATCCTAGAATGGCGAGTGAAGTAACTTGTACAAGATCACTGAGGTAAGCAGCTACACTAACATTAGAATCCAGGTCTTCTGGGGTGGCTAGGTGGCGCAGTGAATAGAGCGCCAGCCCTGGAGTCAGGAGGACCTGAGTTCAAATCCGGCCTTGAACACTTAACACTAACTAGCCGTGTGACCTTGGGCAAGTCACTTAACCCTCACTGCCCTCCCAAAAAAAGGCAAAAAAAAAAAAAAAAAAGAATCCAGGTCTTCTCAGAATCATTCCACTGAAACATTCTGTCTCTCCCTAGTGTGCATTAACATAAGTTACAATGGAATAGAAGACTCCTATTGATCAATCAACAAGTCAAAACTTTCTAAATGAGATATCATGTGATTGGAATTTCTTTACTCTCAATTATTTTGCCAAATGTACTGATGCCCGGGTTGCCCCCAACAAAAGAAAAAGTAAATCTTTATCATGATAGCTGTTCACATTTACTGTTGACAAAACACTTTCCTCAAAACAATCCAATGAGATATGTAGTGTAAGTATTATTCTCATTTTACAGATGAGAAAACAGGATGAGAGAGCTTTTAATTGACTTCCTCTAGGAATCATACTCAACTAGGAATCATACTCAAACACTTGAACTTCAACACTTTCCATTACATCCCAATGCCTCTGTAAAGCTTTGCTTTAAAAAAAAAAAAAAAAAAAAAAAAGGTAAATCAAGGACTACTTACAGTCTCTTTGCTGTGGAGGAAAAGCACATCAACTTCAAGTGGTTCTTCTAGCTTAATTTTTGCTTAACTCCAGAAGCAATCACATACTCATATGAGAGCATTTAAACTCCCAGTTCTATAGTCAGTGAACAAGTCATTGACTATTCAGAATATATAAATACATAGGCTTTTTGAAAGTTATATAAAGGTTATATAGAACAAAGGTCCATTTTACTAATTTTTCCTGTAGTACTTAACTGCGAGAATTAAATGATACACTGCTCTTTGAAACTGTTAAGATTCTGAAGTGTGATGTCTATTGTACCTTTAGACCAAGGTTTTATTCTTATGACAACAATTTTCTAACATAATCATGGAAGTGAGTGGAAAAAGATAACTTGATATACAACCGTCTGGTTTACACACAACTTTTAAGGAATGACTAATCTGTAAAGTGAGACCAAGATATAGCATGTCATGTGCTATGTTGCTTTAAAAGTTTAAGACATTTAAGACATAAACTGTTAATTATGTATTCTGTCAATATTCAAATACCCACAATGAAAGAACTGTATATTTCTGGTCTAAAACAGAAAATCTATAGATCAAAAGATAGCCAATTAAATAATAAATTGGTTCCTAAATATTTAGAATATTTATAAAACAGTGATACAGCAAAGAAAAATATTACATACAGCCTGTGAGACCTATGGATAGGCATGAATGAGTTCCTTGCATTATCTTCTTCCTGGAGCATTTCAAGTATTATATTCTTGCTCAAGACTAAAGAAATTGCATTTCCTTCAACTGCTAGAGTCAACAATCTCCCAAATAATCTACCTCCCCAAAACAATGTATTAAAGACAGATGCAATATAGTCAGTTTTCTTATCCTGTTAAAACCAGTTAAATACTAATGAGTATTTAAACAATACATAAGTATGCTGTACTATGTTATGAATTATTTAATTAGCTCCCAAAAGGTAAATGAGACTATACCTAAAATTACTGAGTTCATCCAAGAACTACACACCACTATTCAATATTCACATACAGCACAGAGGCTGTGAAAGTACATTTACATTTAAAAGAATAAGCTGGTGTTGTACCTAGTATACTTGATAAAGACCACAGGTTCAACAGGGATCAAGGAAGTCAGTTATCATTTCTCAGTTTTAACTTGCATAATGTCAATTAGATATAGAGGAGTTGATGTGTAAAGCACACCAGAAAGGAACTGGCAAAAATCTTTCTATGAATGTTTCCAAGTATCTTCCATGCTATTTAGAAAACCAAAAAAGGTAAACAGTAGGTAGAAAACTGGACGTCAGTAAAAGTTAGAAAAACCTGAGTTCAAATCTAGCCTCAGAAATTTACTAGCTTCTTGACCCTGAGCAAGTCACTTAATTTCTGCCTGCCTCAGTTTCTTCAACTGTAAAATTGGGACAATAACAGTACCTACCTCACAGGGCTGTTACAAAAATCAACTGAAATAATATTTGTAAAGCACTTCCCACAGAGTAGGTGCCAAATAACTGCTTGTTCCCTTCCCTACCAATAGCTGGATTTCCCCATGTCATCATCTGAATTGTTTCTTTCATCTCTTATATATATTTTTCTATCTATGAAACTTAAAATGAGAAATTATTTATTTCATTGACTGGTATTTTTCATTCTTCTATTTGTATATATTAAAGTGATTAGTGATAACTGACTTCATCTATTGGTACTGAACCCCAGACTGTAACAAGTGAAACACCAAATTTAAACATAACTTCAAAGGTACTATATTTTCTACTTATTAGTAACTGTGACATTTATAAAAGACTATAGCTTGGATAAAAACATTAACCAATTACAAATGTTTCTGATTAAGAAAATGTTACATTAAAATGTACAGAATTACAGATTGTTAATGATGGAGCATTTTTATGTATTCATTCCTAAAAAATGCATAACTCACCATTCAAAATTTTAACAAAATTTTAAAAACTTAAGTCTTCAATATGAAAATTTCTATAATTAATCAATAGAAGGAAATCCAATGGGAGAACAGAAACTGATGAGAATCAGTGTATATACTAAACTTTGTATTACCTAGAATACAATTATCTCCTTTATTTATACCCATGGGATATTTCTGTTTCTGGACTAGATTCTACTTGTCTAGCAAAACCCCAAGAAATACTAATGAGTGAGTTGTACCCTATGCAATAATATCTTTACTCTGTGCTTAAAGAATATAATCTAATTTTAGTAAAGAAAAAAAATCCAGGAAGGTAAATCTGCCAAAACATGACAAGGATATACGTTAAAAAAAAATAAAATAATTGATCTGGGGAATCAGACATATTACTGTTTCCCTTAATTCGTGTGGAAAGTTTAAGAGCTAACTATACATTTAAGGTTTTTGTTTTTTAGGAAAAAAATACTAAATTCTGATTAATATAACATTAAACAAAAATTGTAATACTGATTGCTGTTATAATCAGACTAGTAGCACCAAACACATACAATAATATTATTTTCTGCCCTTCTAAAAGCAAAAAATTTACTATTTTCTCCAATTCTTGTATTTACTTCCAGAAAAGATTCACGTGAAACATGCTGTCCTAAAAGTTTAAAACCCAATTCGTTATCTTATTCCTCAGTTTTTACATTTAGTTGAAGTATGTTATCAGTGTTGAGGAGAAAACATTCTGTGACAATTGAGAAAGCAAAAAGGAGCCTGATTAACAAGGCCTCGACTTTCCAATGCTTCCCGGTCTGTTTTCTTTAATAATCCTGAAGAGCAGAATGTCTCCCACTCCCCTCACTGCCTAGCCCTGAGGCCTAACAGAGAAACTGAGCCCACTTTTTATTAACGTCGCTTCTATACTGGTATTCTTTTAATGCCCAATATTGTTCTTAGAGGTCGGCTGAAAGGTCTGATTTCTTAAACTGAAGCAAAGTGGTTCCAGTGTCTAGCAATAAAGAAGATGAGAAGGAAGAGCAGAGCAACGAGGGGCGGAGAGTCAATAATCTGGGATCCCTTTCATTAGGAAAACTACCCCAGAAAATCCTTGAACATCCTCAGTGCTAACTCGGCTACGGAGGAATGGGTCAGCAACAGCCCGGGCTACTTTCCGAAGAGAATCTAAACTGTTTCTGAAACCCCCAACTTAAGCGCAGATCCCTGCCTTCTCCCCTACCCTCTTCCTAGCCATTGCACCCCTCCTCCCAATGACCCACTAACATATCTCCCCTCCAATCCAACATGGCCGCCCCTCCCAACCCACTCTCGGTACAGCCTAATCAACTGGAGCCGGCACCGCCTCCTCTACGCTCATTGGTCGAGCCTACTCCATCCAACCCCGGTACTAGCCAGCGATTGGACACCTATCTCTGCCACTAAGGAACCAGGACCCCGCCTCAGGGGCATTTCAAGCTGCCTTGAGGCGACACATAAACAAATCCCTGTAGAAAGGCCCTCCGGGCCGCCGCCTCTCCCTTACTCCTCCCCAAAAGGGAGTCCATCACCCCCAAACAAACTCAACCTAGACCTCCGCCTATCCCAAAAGGAGAGTCGATGCCCACAAACCTCCCCCGCCCCTTTCCGCCCCCTCTTCCGGGGTAGCCTCCTGGTCTCGGCCTCCCCCCCCATGCCCCGCCCCCACCTGCTCCACCCTCTCCTTTCCACCCGCCCCGCCTTCCCCACCC
>CM053595.1:45725476-45759007 GCA_028646575.1 Pseudocheirus occidentalis | reverse complement strand
CTAGTCCCCCCTTTACTTTCCTTTTCTCAGCTGCCCCTCCCACCCTTTCCCTGCTCCTGACAGGCACATCACGTCCTACAGCGAAGGGTCGGTGTGGAGAAAATTCTAAATGGGGACCAGCGCCCCATTTCAGGAACCCGATCCCCATCATAGTCCCTTCCCTAGTTTGTCCAGATTGGGAGGAAGGGGGAGAGGAGAAGTGACATCCCCTCCCCACCCAGCAACCCTGTCTCCTTGCCCATCACCGTCAGACAGAAAAAGCCAGGAAGACGGAGGTATACTTCGTAACAACTTGACAACCCCGCATTTCTGCACAGCCTAAGAGTTTTTGCTTTTCTAAACATCTCCAGGATTTATGTAACAACCTGTCCTCGCTGTCTAAACCTTTTTAAGATTTTTTTGAAGACAGAAAAAGCACCACCAGCACCCTCGGAGTCGGCTCTAGAGCCCCTGCCTGGAACATCCATGCCCAGAATGATAGTGACAGGCACCAAGCAGACAAACAGCCCCCTCTCTCAGCCTGGCAGGGCCAGTTCTGCTCCCCACATTTCACCACCACCACCCACTCCCCGCCCCAGTGCTAAGACGCCGCGGCCCGAGCTTAGCCGTGTCACCTGCTTGGGGCAGGTGTGTGGCCGGGCCTCGGCGACCCGCTTCCTCTCCCCGCCCCCCACACACCCCCTCCCGCGGCAGCCTCAGGTATAGAGCTTTCTCTCCCCGGCCCGTGCTTAGCCGATTCCCTCCCACCCTGCTCAGCGCCTCTCGTCTTTCTCCCGGGGACCCCAGCCTCCTGCCCTCCTGCTGCCGGCCAGGGGCAGGAGCAGGGCCCCGGGTGCCACCTCAGCCAGGGGCCAGCCCCCCCGGCCCCGCCGCCGCTCCACTGGCTCCCACTCCTGTCCGGTCCACACCCCTCCCCCCGTTCGGGCTACGAGAAGGACTCTTACCTGCTGGTGCTGTGTCCGGGGGAGAGCTTAGGGGCTGGGGCCCGTCTTGGTGCGGGGGCCGCGGCCCCTCTCCATGCTGCTTCGGGTTTGTTTTGTTTATGTCCTTCCTGACGGGTTCCCGGAAATCGCGTGACTCTCCCCCCTCACGTGGGTCGGGGCGAGAAGGGCGGGGGCAAAGCGGAAGCCGACCAATCGAGGGCCGCTCTGCAACGACCAATCAAAAGTCTAACCCACAAGGGCACCAGTGTCATGTGACCTGGAGGTGACAGGGAGAAGGGATAGGAAGAGTAGTGATGCTGTAGTTGTCTCAAGTCCAGCAGTTACAGGTCGTGAGCATGGTGTTTTTGTGGCAGGCCCTTGGTGTCAAGTGATGTCGTGGCTCTTGTTTTATTACTACGGGTGCCCATTAGAGATAGTCGGCCCCATACACATGACTTAATATAAGGGAGACTAAAAAACATCGGCTGCACCTGTCCTTTACTTTTCCGTCTCTTTATCACCTCTGTCAGGATTTCAAGAGTGTCTCTGCCCAAGTCGATGACATCGTGACAGCGAGATATAGTAGTGAGCGCTGGCCCTGAAGTCAAGATAGACTTGGTTTCAACAGCCCCCCCCCCAATATTTAGTATCTGTACGACGCTCAGTTTCTTCATCTATAAAATGGGGATAATTTTAAAATGCAATTAATAAACTGATGCCACTTCCCATTTCGTCTTGACTTAATCCTAGGAGAAATCCTCCTAACCCAAGGCTCACCAGATGAACTCTTAAATGCTAAGACATATTCCCTTATATTTATGTAATGGGTGACTAGACTGCTGTACTGCCCAGTCATTAGATCAGGAGTTCTTAAACTTTTTTGGTGACATGGACCAGAATAATGTTTTTAAATGCATAAAATAAAAGGAAACCAGTCATAATCATTTTAAAATAAAGTTCACAGACAGGGTGCCGCCTCCTCACTCCCCGCTCCCAGGTTAAGAACTGCATTGGAACCTTTGAAAAATCCACATGAAGGCTTGCTGAACCTGCTTCCGGATGTGCTGTACCATATTGAAAATATACTTTTCCTCCTCAGTTTAGAGCCTGGACAGGTATCCTCTAATTGTCTGTTGGCTTCCTGTATGGTGATAAAAAGCCTTTTAATTGGCTACTGAACTAGAACTCAGTGTTTGTGCAAAGGTTGGAACAGATAAACTCTCTCTCGTCTTTATAATCACTGAGACAAGACCTGCTGTTAAAGTCTTCCACTGGAGGAGGTGGGAGGGGAAAGTAGTATCACTGAGAGATGATACTACCTGGATACTACCAGGAGAAGCCTGTCACCTGTTTTTTTTTCACCTGCCTTATTTCTCCTTGTAGCCATTTTTAAGTGAATGCTTGGTGCCTCTGGTTCTTCTGTATCTGTTCTGTTCCTTCTTTTCTGATCTAAGATATTAGAAATGTGTTCCAGTATTCAAAATGGAAATGGGCTGATTTATTATAAACTTGTGAGCTTGAAAAAATTGAAAGAACCACAAGACAACCAGAAACTAGAATCAGTTACAGTCTACCCAAACCTGTAACAACAGAGCCTAAGGAGGAACCAACTTGAGGCGTAACCTGCTTATCCTGGTCCAACAGTGAATTTAACAACAGCTCAGACAACAATTCCTAGGAGCAAGGACATGACCTGTCCATTGACTGTCTTACACAGAAGTGAACTGGGGGGTAGGAACAGAGAAGAATATTTTGTAACAACCACTTTAAGTTTGAGCTGACTTCCCAGGGACCAAGGTAGTAGAGGAGAATATGCTCCAAGTTTGGGGCGGCTTTATTCTTCAGTTTTTGCTAAACTGTCCCACAAATATTCCTTTGTAAAAATTAATTAATGTTAATTTGTTAAATGATATTAAGGAGCTAGTAACTGATTGTTTTATATTGGAGGAACACTTCAGATGAGAATTCATAAGTGACAGTAGAGAAAACCTCTGAGGTTTATTCCTAATGGGTCAAGTAGTTATTCTCTGGAAACCCAACCTGATAGCCTGCTTTCAACTAGGTAATGAAGCCTCAAAGAACATTCTCTCGATTAGCATTTGAAGATTTCAATAAGCAGCTTCCAGTGATATCTTCCACCCAAGTAGTACTCTCTCCATTGAAGCATTAATCAACAAAGAAACAAAATAAACAAGCTGGTCAGGTACTTTACCCCCCCCTCCCTCCTTCTCTCCCTCCCTTCCTTCCTCCCTCCTTCTTTGTCTCTGTCTCTGTCTGTCTCTCTCTCTCAGCATTAATTAAACACTTACTATATAGGCCAGGCATTGTGCTAAATACTGGGGATACAAAAAAAGAGGCGAAAGATAGTCCCTGAACTCAAAGATTTACAATCTAATGGAGGAGACAACATGCAAACAAATATATGCAAAACAAGCTATAATACAAAATAACTAGGAGAGAATTAACAGAGGGGAGGCACTAGAATTAAGGGGGGGGTTGAGGAAAGCTTGCAATAAAAGATGGGATTTTAGTTGAGACTTAAAGGAAACAGGGAGGGAGAGTGTTCCAGGCTTGGGGAATAGGCAGAGAAAATTCCCAGGGTTGAGAGACAGAGTGTATAGTCCCTGGAACAGCCAGGAGGACAATGTCACTGGATGGAAGAGTATGTAATAAGCAGTACAGTATGAATATACTCTTGAAAAAATGACTAGCCCACCTATTTTTCATGATATCTTTCATGCCAGTTCTTACAAATAAGTCATGATTACTCATGATCTTTTATCTGAAACCCACCGCATTACCTACCATCCTTATTTCTGTTTTTGGGAAATCACTATCATTCCAGTCAACCAAGTTCACAACCTTGGAGTCATCCTTGCCTCTTCTCTCTCCCTCACTATACAAGCAGTGGCCAAGTCTTTAAATCTTCAGTCCCCTCCAGGCTATACTGCCAAAACTCCAGACTTTCTTTACCAGACCACAGAAACTGCTTTACTGATAGTACCACCTTATCCCTGGACTTTTCAAATCGGAAATAGCCTCCACTCCTACTGACTCTTCCTCTGATTGACTGGTTCCTCTCAGAGCCCCCACTTCTCTCTTTCTGTCTTCCATCCTTAGCATTCTGTCTCTTGCCTCTGTGTCTTGGAACTGGCTGCCCTACATGCCTGGAATGTTCTCCTTGACTATTTCTGTCTCTTTTTTTGGTTTTGTTTTGCTTTTTGGAGGGCAATTGGGGTTAAGTGACTTGCCCAAGGTCATAAGGCTAGTAAGTGTTAAATGTCTAAGGCTGGATTTGAACTCAGGTCCTCCTGACTCCAGGACCAGTGCTCTGTCCACTGTGCCACCTAGCCACCCCCTACTTCTACCTCTTATAATGCCTAGATACCTTCAAGGTTTACCTCAAATTTCACTTCAAACACAAGACATTTCCTCATCATTCCTGTTGTTACTCCTGTCTTCAGCACATTAAAAAAAATTTGTTTTGCATATACTTTGTATTAACTCATATGCATATATTTTGTTTTCCCCAAAGAATATGAACTTCCCAAGGGCAAGACTATTTCATTTTAGCAGTATCTAGCACAGTGCCTAGAACAAAGCAAGCATTTAGATGCTTTCTGAATTGAGCTAATTGGTAATATGCTTGCTTCTGTTGTTCTTTGGGTCACCAGCAATTTTAATTCCTTTGAGATGATAGAGGTCCTGATTAGTGTCCATATAACTTCATCATACAACTTCAGGTTGCTCTGGGCTCTAAAAGGCAGAATATAAGACCTAGCAAGTTCTTTCAAGCTGGAAAAACTTTTGGTACCATCTCAGACACAGACTGTGTCACTATCTAAGGACCAGCTTGCCTAAGGGCAGAAACAGTCATCACCACAAGGCTGGCTGATAGGCAGTGAATATTTTGGCTAACACAACCTACATGGTTCGGTGTATATCATTGGGTTGCTGTATATCCAAGCAGCTTTATGGTTAACTGAAATGGGAAGGATAAATGAAGATGAGATTCAAAGACATGCTGAAACACAACATGAAACAGCATAGCGTGGTCATGAACTACCTACAAACAGTTTTTGCTGTAGCAAACAGCTGTAAATGTTATAATTCAATAAAGCACTGGGTACCTACTGTGTATCTATACTATACCATCAAGCTGATATCAAAGATCTAACTGATCTGATCTGTACAATGACATTTGAGGGGCACAGGCTTCTTTTAACCTTGAACGTCAAATACAAAGTAGTAAAAAATCTCATTGGAATAAACCTCCAATTGGTCTAGGTTATTTTTGGCCAAAGGGTTAAATCTAAACTCCTCACATTCAATGAATTCTCCACAATCTGGTTCCCATCTACCTTTCCAGCCTCTCACTGGTCCTGCACATAAACTTCCGTTTATGAATTTGTTCTACATTACCTTTCTGTTATTCTTATGAACAAGTGTAGTCACTGAGTATTTTATCCAAGCCACTCCAGACTGAGATATTCAGTTTTCAAAAATTTCAAGGTAAGATGAATTTTCTCTAGAATGGAAGACCTCCAGAAAATCTTGGTTTCCTTTGGAATCTTTTTCAAACCATTTTCCCATCAAAGGAATCAGAACTAAATGCAAATCAGATCCCAATTAATTGCCATAATTATTCTGCACTCTTCATTCTTTCCTCTGCTTAACTCAAAACCTGAAAAAGATTTTCTTTCAACAAAGAAAGAAATATCCAACCTAACCTCTGTAGTTTTTAATAGGATGCACACACGTATTGGTTTTTGTCCTGTGGAATAATCTTTGTTTCATAGCAGAATTAACCAGAATTAATTCCACCTCAGAGTCTGGGCATGGGACACTCTCCCCAAGGATTCATGCACTTAGCAGGTTTCAGTTATGTCTTCAAAACTCCAGTTCCTTCTTGATATGGTACTTGGCAAATTGTAGGTGCTTGATAAATGTCTGAATAAATGGTGATTGTGATGATAATGCTAACATTAAAAAGATACTGAGTATCACAAATTTGTGAGTCCTCAGGAAATCCAATGTAAACACAATTTTCCTGACTCTGGCAAAGAAATATATCCACAAAGCTAGCTATTAGAAAGCCATCACAAACTTGGTATTGACTCCTGAATGGGAGAAGAGCTGCCAATGATATTTAAAACCAAGAAAGAAAGATAATTTCATCAATGCATGGAAAGGATTCTTGAAGAATACTGTTTGGTGCCCTTCCAATGGCACCATTTATCATATTTGAGAACAAGAAAAAGATAAATGAAGAGGATGAAAATGCTCTCATGGAAATCAAATAGCATTAGGAGATTGCATCAGGTGATTTATGAAAGATATTGAAGTTAACAATCATGGCACTGAACTCATCCCTCCCCCTCTTTTTTACACTAGCAGAGGATCTCTTTTTTCCCTCTTTTCCCTCATGACCGGTAGAAAATGTCCACGTTTTAAAAGATTTCCCCCCAGTTAAAAGTAGCAGATTTAAGAACTGTGAAATACGGTCCAATCCAAGTACTTATAACTGAGCAAACATTTTGCATTAAGATAATTCATTCGGTCATTTTTTTTTTCACTCACAGAATAGGCATCTATTAAGTGTATCCCATGTGTTGGGCACTAAACTAAGTGATAAAAAAGACCCCCCAAAAAAAGAGTTCCTGTGGTAGAAGGCAGAAAAACTTATATTTTATTGGCAGGAAATGATGTGTTACAAATAAGTAAAATATGGACAAAACAATATAAAGTAATTTGAGGGGGAAGGAACTTAACAACTCAGTGGGGGAATTATGAAAAGGCCTCTTCCACGAGGGAGCGCTTGAGCTGAGCCTTGCAAGGATTTTACAAAGTAAATAAATGAAAGTAATATAATTCTTATGTGACAGTACCCTCTTTGCTGATAAAGCCAAAAGCTTTGTCAGCTCTCCTTGACATCTCTGGGGTATTTGACATGAATGGCCCCCTGACACCTCCTGTCTCTCCTAGGACACAAAATCCAGGTTCTCCCAACTTTCTTGAGTGCTGTTTTTCTTTCAAATCCCTCTTGTATCACATAATTTTAAAGTTTTGAGGTCATCTAATACACACACACACACACACACACACACACACACACACACACACCCCTTCAATTTGGCCCACAGAGGTTAAATGATTTTTGCCAATGTCATACAGAAAACTGGTGGTAACGCGGTTAACTTGCCCCGGGTTACAAAGCTAGCAAATGTCTGAGGTCAAATTTGAACTCGGGTTTTCCTGATTCCAGGCCTAGCACTCTGTACTATGTCGCCACCTAGCGGCCTGTCTATATCTACATATCTATCGCTATAATATCAGTATGTAAATACCATCTCTATAAAATATTCAGTATTATAACAATCTGTGAAATCATTTTGGAAAGATGATGGGCCAAAAAAAGTGTTACTGTCTCTTCTTAAAAGGCTGGGACAATCCACAGGATAGTGACGGGCATGGCAGTACACATTATGACAAATTTCGAACATTACTTCCTAGCCACTTCCAAAATCTGCACCTTCACCCCAGACCTGCAATTCTTTCCACAGAAACTCAGAATCTGCCCTTTGGACCCAGGTCTCTGATAGGTTGCCAGGAATTAGGCTACCACACCACTTCCTGGACATTTCCAAACTATACCAGTCCCTTTTCCCTTTGCAATTCTGTGTCTACTATTGTCTTCTATTAAAGGAACTATCTTAACTTGATTGTTTTTAGTATCACTAGAATTTAACACAGTACCTGGAACATAAGTGATTAATACACACTTTTTCATTCATTCATCCAGTCTGGTCCTGACCAACTCCAGAAGGTCTTTTGACCTGTATTTGGCCTTATCTGACAGGTTCTCAAGCAGCAAAGGATGACCTGTTTTAATCTCTGTGTCCCTAGCGATGGTTTCTAAAATGTTTTTTTAAAAACTTTTTGCTTTTCAATTATCAAGCATTTACACCTTTTCTCCCCCTTATTTCCCCATGCCCACTGTGGAGGGAGATTAAAAAAAAAAGAAAAAAGTCTTCCAACAAATAAGCATAATCAAGTAAAGCAAATTTCCACATTGGCCATGTCCAAAAATGACTTGTATGTGAATATTTATTTGCTGACTTCAGCTTGGCACTCCAGAATCCACCTTTATTTAATATCTTGTGTGGTACAGAGTAAATGGGCCTCTTAACTACCTTATAGATCAGGTTAACTTTTTAGTTGTTATTCATTCATTCTGTGGTATCCAACTGTACATGACCCCATAGACTTTGTCCTTGAAATTTTCATGGCAAAGATACTGGAATGGTTTGCCATTTCCCTCTCCAGCATGTCCCCATTTTACAGATGAGGAACTGGGGCAAATATGGGTTAAATGACTTGCTCAGGGTCACTATAAGTATCTCTGGCTGTATTTGAACTCAGATCTTCCTGCCTCCAGGCCTGTTGCTTTATCCACTTCATCACTTAGTTGCCCAGGCAAGCTTGGAATCAGACCAAACTCCTTTCCTAGTCTGATAAGTGAGACTGCCCAAGTCAACTCACATCTTCCATTAACCATCCTACCCTTGACCAACCTTGTTGGGGAGATAGTTGAATATGGCAACTAGTACACATCAGGCCATCACTTTCCCAAATACTTTTGGTTGGAATATTGTATTATTTTCTTAGGATAGGGTGGTGTGGTAGACAGACTATATGACCTGAAGTCAGATGACTGGGTTCTGCTCCCAGTAGCTAGGTGGCTATCTCATCGAAGCTCACTTTTCTCATCTATAAAACAATGATAATAATTCTTGTACTACCTAAGTTGTGAAGAAAGTACTTTGAAAATCTTCAAGTACTACAGAAATGTGAGTTATGATCAGACTAATTATGAGAAGCTTCTTTTCTGTGGGAAGGCATGTCTGAAAGCCAGTTAGAAAAAGGAAAGAGGCAAAGAAAAAGAGAAGGGAAGGTTGACATACTTACCTAACCAGCATTTTTGTGTCTACAACTTGATCAGTTGATTACATTCAGGCTGCAAACCTTCCAGGATAAGTTTGATTTTTTTTCCCTCTTGTTTGTTTGGCCTGTGTGTTGCTCAGTGGCAAACTGTATGCTGGCAGCACCAGCAATATGTAATAACTGATAGCAATAAGGAAGCAAGAGGGGGAGAGGCGAACAATGAACTATTTGTTAGAGGAAATGGTCAAAATAATTGGAACAAAGGAAAAGACAATAGGACATGTTGTTAGTGACACCAGAAATAGAATGATTTTTTTTAATGAGGTGGAAGAACAGACTGAAAAGGAACAGAACAAATAAGATAATCCTTATTTTTTAAAAAGCGATAGCAAATTAAATTATAGAAGATAGATTTCTGCAATGCAAAATACTTAGGATTTCTTCTAACATAGAAAAAAATGAATCAGAATCTCTAAACAAAAGCTAGAAAAATCAAGGTAATCAACTAAAGGAGATGAAACTAGTAAAAATACCTGCTTGTTCAATCTAATTGTGCTTTAATAGTAACTGCTCACATATATACAAACTTGTCACAAACATTTTCTTATTTGATTTTACCACTTGCATCATGGTGAAGGCAGTACAAGTATTATTATCCTTCTTTTACCAGAGGGCTAACCAAGCCACTGAGAGGCTGTGGTCACATAGAGTTTGGGAATCAAATAAAAGAAGTCCAGGTGTTATATATGTCTTAGCCATTTGTATTACTTAATGTCTTTTTGAGTACTTCAAATATATGAGCCTCTAGCACAATAATGAAAACAAAGAAGATCTGATAGCTTTGTGTATAATGATCCTAAATCATGACTTTAGAAAAAGCTCCAGATTTTTTCCCCTAGTAAATCCATGAGTCATTTTCCCTATCTTATTTACGCCCCCTCTTTTTTGTTTTTTATTTGCACAGAATTTTCTAGTTTTTATTCACAAAATCCTATCTGCAAGTTTCTGGTTGTTATTCAGTGTGTCCAACTCTGACCATAGGGTTTTCTTGGCAAAGATACTGGAGTAGTTTGCTATTTTCTTTCTCCAGTGGATTAAGGCAAACAGAGGTTAAGTGACTTGCCCAGGGTCACGCAGCTAGTAAGTGTCTGGGGCCGGATTTGAACTCATGTCCTCCTGATTACAGACCCAGCGCTGTATCTGCTGAGCCATCTAACTGCTTCTTATCTATAAGTACAATGCATAAAATGGAACAAAATTCAGAATAAATATTTTGAATTTATTCAATTAGTGTTTTACAAATCAAATGCCCAACTGTCACCTCATTACAGTACAGTAGAGGAGATGGTCTAAATAATTGGAACAAAGGAAAAGACAATAGGACATGTTGTTGGTAAAACCAGAAATAGAATGATTTTTTTTAATGAGGTAGAAGAACAGACTTATAAGAAACAGAATAAATAAGATGATCTTTATTTTTAAAATAGCAAATGAAATTATAGAAAATAGACTGCTGCAATGTAAAATACTTAGGATTTCTTCTAACACAGAAAAAGTGAATCAGGCTCTCCAAACGAAAGCTAGAAAAATCAAGGTAGTCAACTAAAGGTGATGAAACCAGTAAAAGTACCTAAATGTTCAATGTAACTATGTTTTAATAGTAACTGCTCACACATATACAAACCTGTCAATGAGAAATTTTCATTCTGAATAAGAAAATTTCACTATAAATGAGATACTCATTTTATTCTTCACTAGTTTATAAAAATCTTCAAAATTGTTCATTTTTATAATATTGATATTATAGTATAAGTTGTTCCTCTGGTTCTTCTCCCTTCACACTGGATCATTTCTTAAATCTTCCCAGATTTCTCTAAAACCATCCTTTTTTCCCTTTTAATCAGTTCTTCCAACACAATAGATTTCCATCAGATTCATGTATTACAATTTATTCACCTCAATTGATGAGTATTCTTTTAGCTTTCAGTTTTTTTGCCACCACAAAAAAGAGCTCCTCAAAATGTTTTTGTACATACAGAATATTTTACTATTTCTTTTGATTTCTCTTGGACATAAGTTTAGCGATAGCATAACTATTTAGTAACTTTTTGTATTTATATATTTACAAATCGCTTTCCCAAATAGTTACATCTATTTACAAGTCTACCAAGAGTGTGCCTGTTTCTCCACTCTAATGGTTATCATTTTCTCTTTTTGTCTTTTTTGCCAATCTGATGGTTGTAAGGTGGACTGAATTGTTTTAACCGGCATTTCCCTAATTAGTAGGAATTTGGAACATTTTTTCACATTTTTTTTTGAAAACTATCTCTTCATATCCTTAGGGAATTTATCAGTTGGACAATGGCTCTTATTCTTATAAATGTAAATCACCTCCTTTTATATCTTGGAAGTGAGCCCTTTATCAGAAACACTTGTAAAGATGCACCCCCACCCCCAACACCATTATTCTTCATTGGATATGTTTGTGCAAAAATGATTAAATTTTATGTAATCAAAATTAACTATTTTTATCTTGCGATCCTCTCTATCCCTTGTTTGGTCATGAAACACACTACTACTTCCTTACAAATAGGTGATAAATTTCGAATGCAAAATGAGATATACATATTCACTGCTAGTGGTGTAGAGAGGAGGGTAGAGAGAAAGAAGAAATTTTAGTTAATTAAAAAACACTATGGAGAAGCACTACAAATGTGGAATGTTGCATGTACTTTCAGCGGAGGCCACAGTATTGCTAGTTTTAATCATTTTACTTTGTTACAAGAAATCTCTCAAGTAGAGAATGTCATCTGGAAATGTTTTTAATGTAAAATTAAAATACATCAATAAAAATTTTAAAATAAATTAAACTGTATATATATGTGTGTGTGTGTGTGTGTATATATATATATATATATATATTCAAAGGTCTAACAATGACAAAACAAAAAAATATGGAAAATATCTGCAATATCTTTATAAAAGGTAAATAGTTATTTCTCAGTTGAAAGAGATCAGATGCCTGTGCACATTTTCATTTGGCTTCCCTTTCCTCTCTCCTCCTCCCCAGGTGAAAATATTTGGGGTCTCTGTTTCACCATTATGGATGTCTGTCTGCCTCTCTTAAAAGCTGCAAATAGAGCCTTCATAAGCTGGATGAGAAGGCTGGCCTAATCCTTAAGGTCCAGTTCTCATGGGTTCTATATACCTTTACTGAACACTGCAGTTGGACCCTACAGGAGAACAAAAAATGATATGGGGATTTTCAGATCCACTCTTCAACATCAGGCAGCAGGACTGACCCCAAGTAAAACTGTGAAGTAAGCAACCACTGTGCTCAAGCTTCCATTATCTGAGACAGCCCTCTTCAGATACCCAGTCTTCCCAAGGTGCCCCTGGATATCTCTTGCCATTAAAGGATCATTATATTCATTTACTGTAAGATGTTAATAACTTAATGTTGGCCTTCCCAAGGGTAATTACATTTTAAAAGATCACCCCAGAGAGGGCAACATAACTCAAAGGAAATGGCAGGAAGTAGTTTGCAGTATAAAATAAATAAAAAACTTCCAAGAATTATAAGAAAGGATGATAAGCAAAAAAAAAAAATTTAAATCAGAATATTTAGGCCCTGCTAAAATGGTAAAATAAAAATATCATCCTTCATATTCATTTTTATTTGTACTTATACTCATTATATGCTTGATCTATATAGTCCTACTTCATCTAATTTCATCCTGAACGATTAGTTTTCCCATTAGATTGCCACATTTCTGCCTGATTTTTTAGTCTCAACAACACAAGACTTATAAACCAGATCCTAAGCTCCCAAAGCTTGGCAATCATGTGCTACAATGTATTATGAAGTAAAGCAAACATGTAGAACATAATACAACTATATTAAAATCCATTAGTTGGCATACAAGATAAAATGTATTAACAGATGTTTATATGAATTTGGTTACATTATCTATTATTAGGAGAACCTAAGTCACGCAGATTCAATCACAAAATTTATTGCTGAAAAGTTTCTTAGAGATGACCTATAGTTGGAAACTCACTGAAAAGGTTAGCAAGCATAATTACTACTGTAATGGTATCTGTGACGACCAGCTTTGATAAACTGGACTCTTCTCAGTAATGCACAGTTATAAGACAACTCTGCAAGTCTCAGGATGGAAGGAGATATCTACATTCAGAGAAAGATCTAGAAAGACCAGAGTTTAAATGGAAACTGAAGCAATCTACATGCTATTGTTCTTTTCCATGTTTGGTTTTCTTTCCTTTTTCCCTTGTTCACTCCATTAGTTACAACCCTTCTATTACAAGCAGACTAATGTCCAACATGAAAGTATTTGCAGATCCTATACTTGATTGCACAACACCAACGGGGAGGGGGGGGAGGACGGGGAGAGAAGGAGGAGAGAAAATTTGAAACTCAAGGGATTGTGGAACTGAATCTTGTAAACTAAAAGTAAATAAACAAATCAATTAAAAAAAACAATTACTACTGTAATCATAAATCTCTTCCACAAGATTGTTGTTTGTCATCCAGGCTCTTTCAAAACAATCTTCAAGAACCCTGAGATCACCAAATCATTAATATCCATAGTATCCTTCATTCTCGTGCGTCCCTGTATAGACTTCCAATTCTTCCCACAGATCACAATGTTGGAGGTTCATTTTAAGGTTCATTAGACCAGCCATCTAGTTGATTGCCCTCCCTGATTTGTCCTCTGCTACCTCTCATTACTTATGGTGATATGTCTCCTCTGCTCTGCTTAATTGCCCTGCATATCCATCTTCATTTAAGCTCAAGAAAGGTAGGGCTAAAAAAATTTTTTTTATTTTTAAATATCAAAAATGTTTAAAAACAAAACAGAACGAAAAAAAAAAAGGGTGTCTAGGTGGCACAGTGCTAGAGCACCAGTCCTGGAGCCAGGAGGACCTGAGTTCAAATCTGGCCTCAGACACTTAACACTTACTAGCTCTGTGGCCCTTGGGCAGGTCGCTTAACCCCCAATTGCTCAGCCTTCCCTCCTCCAAAAAAACAAACAAATAAACAAAAAGAAAGGGTAGTGCTAGCTGTGGGAATAAAGGGTAAACATCAAAGTTCTTCCTTAGGGATGCTGCCAACAGTGGATCCTGATGTGGAGTTTCTTTCCTCTCCTACAAAAGGAGAGGATAGGATTTTACAGGCAATTGGGTGCTTTGAGATTAAGTTGGGATGGAAACAAATGTCCTACTGGCCTTAAAGTGAAGGAGGGGCTTAGTAACAAGTTTAGTCTTCAGGAGAATTGGTAAAGGAAAGGGAGGGAACTCCTCTCTCCATGGGGAGCTGATCATCAAGGGCTGAGTGAGTAAACAGTGAATGTCTTTCAGCAATGCCTTCCTACTCCCACTGAATTAAGACCTGAATGAAAGCCTCTGACCCACAGACTGAGGCATTTCTTTGTTTCTTTTCTTGGCTAGCTTCATGGAAGTTTGTGCCCAATTCAGGGGGCCAGTTTCCCTGGGTTGTTCTAAAAGCAGTAATAGTGTTACCTGAACACTGAAGAGCAAATATAGGAATATCTGGGGGTCTTGGGCTTTAGAGGTAGACTTTCCCTTTCAGGAAACTAACATATGAAATCTGGATTTATGAAATTGATTATTGTGTGAATGTATTAGGCAGAAGAAAGGGGCATATTGTAATAAGGCATAATGAAGAGTACTGTCTTTGGAGTCCAGAAGACTAATATTTGAATCCAAGCTCACCTATGAATGATCGATCAGTATGCGAACAATCATCACTTTCCTTCATTAGACTCGTTTTCTCATTTGTAAAATGCTTTGGGGGAGGGATTGGATGTTCTCTAAAGTCCTTTCCAGCTCTAGATTCTCCTCATTTCTTATGGGCTGCACTACTTCTCTGGGATTTATCTGGCTGTTCCATCAGGCTCCAGGAAGCTCATTATTCACAAACCCTCATAACCTTGCAAGCTCCCATTAGCCTTGGAATTCTACCTCATCACCACCTTGAAGCCATGAACTCCAAAACTTCCATTCAAGGAGGAACTTCAGCTCAAGACATTGCCTCATTTCTCATATGGTTGCAATATTCTGGGGCTTCTCTGATTTGTACTTTCACCAGCTCCGCCCCCCCCCCTCCCTTTTGTGTGTGGTCTTTCCCTATTAGTTTGTAAGCTCCTTTAAGGCAGGTGCTGTCTCCCTTTTTCATATTTTGTGTTCCCAGTGCTTAGCACAATGCCTGCCACATAGTGGGGGCTTAATGTTTGTTTGTCTTTCATTTTTGAAGAAAATCAGTGACATCATGGAGTGATGTCCTGACTCGTGAGTGAATTAGATTTATGTGAGGCTGTTGCACAAAATCATTAGATTCCCTCTCTCTTCCAGTCACCCAAGTTCAGTGGCAAGATAAAAGTCAAGGTGACTGGCAGTGGCCTAGGAGGCAGTGGATGACCTTGGTATCTTTGATAGGTGACCAAGCTCTAAGCGCTTCACAGCACCTGCTTCAGCTGTCTTCATGACCATTCTGCAGGGGGAAGTCTTCACATACTTGGGGTAGATACCCCCCAACTAACTGATGGATTTGAGGCCTGTTGGTTACCCTCAACATGGTTTAGGCATCTGCCAAGAGTGTTTACTTGGGTGTGGACGCTATTCATCCCACAGCTTCTTGGAGCCACAGGTGAGTCCAGTGCCAGGTAGACACTGAAGGTGGATGAATAGCCCTGGAAAGGGCTCAGCAAAACCTCACACCAGAGGTTCTAGTCCTTCCTGAACACCCCAGACAGCCTGCTAAACATTTATTGACTGACCGATCCTACTATTCTGAAGTTGGGATCTTTGAACTTTTAAAAAAGAAATCTTGTGATTACTGTATTTCAATATTGTTGGTTTCCTTTGTAATTTTGTGAATTTTTATATATTTAAATATTTTTTTAAAAACTTAAACATTATTCTGAGAAGGTATCCCATAGATTTGACTGACAAAGAGGTCAGTGACACGCCAAAAACAGATAAAGAATTCCTGGTATATTGTAAGGTTCATTTGCATCCTCTTGGCTAACGTGGATAAAGAAATGTAACTACCAGACCCAAGGCATTGACTGCCAGAGACATTAACTTATCTTGTAAACCCTTCACCTCACTTACCAAGTAAAAGATTTGCAAACTGTCTACCTTGCCTATTCTTGGGGGGTGGCTATCCTCCACTGGGGACAGAAGTGGGCAATTATGGAAATCAGGTGAAAATACTGATGGCTACTAAAAATAGACTCCAGATTGGATTCATGTGGGCAGTACCCTTCCTTGGATTAACATGTTATTTTTAAGAGTAAGGAGTAATCAAGGCTGATCTGACAGTTATGAATGATTAGTAGACACTTTTCTTCTGTAGTTCAGTGATTAGCCTGGTGTACATGCTGGAGTTAGAAAGGGTCAACAGTACCATAGAGATAATCACTGAGGTAGAGTATACTACAAGAATCAGAATCAATGACATGCCTGCCTTAAATGCAGGTATGGAAGAACTGTAGGACTTTGTCTATTTGATATGCTCAGCAACCATTACTCCAGGCCACTGCTTCTCTACATGAGCAGAATTACACAGAAATCAATTATCTGTCATCATCCTAACATAATGACACTGAGGATTGGTGAGATTTTTTGTCTTGCTTTGTTTTTTAATACATGTAGCGATCCTCACTTTGTAGCAAGACAGGACCTGTAAATTGGATTTCTAAGTGATATCCTGATCATCATCTATTTAGGAATACAATTCAATTAAGTGAGATCATGTGCTAGGTGGAGACAATAGAAATAGGACATAAAACAAACACGACCCAAAGGAGAGTAAGAAAACGCAAAGGATGAAGGCCAAATGCTATTGGGAATTTGAGGAAAGAGAGATCATTTCCATGAAGTGGGGGGGGGAGGTGGATTGGGAAAGGAAGAAGCATCTGAGTTAGCTCTGCAAGGGGGTGGGATTTAATAAACTAGAGCAGTGTTGTGGAGGGGTTAATCATTGTAGGAATACAAGAAGGCCTGGGGCAGTGAGGTGGCACAGTGAATAGAACACCAGCCCTGGAGTCAGGAGGACCTGAGTTCAAATGTGACTGCAGACACTTGACACACTTACTAGCTGTGTGACCTTGGGCAAGTCACTTAACCCCAATTGCTCTGTCTTCCCCCCTGCAAAAAAAAAAGAATACAGGAACATGTGATCAAAGGCATAAATACAAGGCTGGGAAGGTGAGAATAGGAAATTTGTCTGGAAGGAAAAGCATGGCTATCTCCAATAGGTAGGTTGGAGCTAGATTGTGAATAGTCTTAAAAATCAAAATTAGGATTATTCATGAAGCAAGGGAGAGCCATTAATGGTGTTTGAGTAAGAGAGTGGCATGAGTAGGTCTATAATAATGTAGTGCTAAAAAAAAAAACAGTGTTCATAAAGCACTTTCTGTATATTATCTCACTTGAACCTTACAACAGTCTTGGGAGGTAGACATTGCAGCTCTCTCCACTTTAGAGATGAGGAGGCTGAGGCTCATTAATGGTTAGAATGGTCGGAAGTAGGGTTCAAACCCGAGCGAAACTTCATTTTTATTATTTATGTCTGTATTTTTAAAATATTAATTTTTTTACACTGGTTGTTTCTACATATATCCCTTTTCCTTTCCACTTTCCTCTCCTTTGTATTAAAGATAACAGGTAAAACCAACGGAAACAATAACCAAGCCTAATGGTTGATGGACAGCCACTCAGTTCTCTGACCATGTGGGAGGTTTGTTCTGTTACCGCTTCTTTGGAAAAAAAGACTGATTCTTACAAGGTCCCCTACTTCAGTTGCCTTTCAGGTCTATATTATTGGAGTCATTGCATTTATTGCTCTTCTGGTTCTTATTTCACTCAGTTCAGACGCCTTCTCATGCTCCTTTGAATGTCTCCTATTTGCTGTTTCTTATAGCAATCATTTATCCATTTGTTTAGCCATCCTTCCATCAATGTGTATCTCTGTTTCCAGTTCTTTTCCTACCACAAAAAGAGGTACTGTGGACAGTTCAGTATTTGTTCTTTAATGCTGATGGTAGAGCACAAATATTGACCATCATGTCTGCCATCTATCCATGCTATTTAATGTCATTTCTACTTTCTCATACAGCATACAAGGACTAGAATGTTTGAGTCCAAATGAAGTGGTTTTGCTATCACTGGATTAAAAAAATGTTAAAGAAATCAGTGTTTTCAACCTTGATAAACTGGACTCTTCTTAGCAATGCACAGCTATAAGACAACTCTACAAGTCTCAGAATGGAAGGAGATGTCTACATTCAGAGAAAGATCTAGAAAGACCAGAGTTTAAATGGAGACTGAAGCAATACATGCTATCATTCTTTTCCATATTTGGTTTTCTTTCTTCTTTGCCATTGTTCACTCCATTGGTTACAACCCTTCTATACAACCAGACTAATGTCCAATGTGAAAATATTTGCAGATCCTATACTTGATTGTACGCCACCATGGGGTGTGGGGGAGGGGTGTCAAGGGAGAGGAGAAAATCTGAAACTCAAATGATTGTGGAACTGAATCTTGTAAACCAAAAGAAAATAAACAAGTCAATTAAAAAAAAAATCAATGTCTTTTCCTTTTTTTTTTTTTTAACGTCTGTTGTCTTCCTTCCAGTTTCAGCCTTAGATGCTCTCAGGATGATCCGGCCTAATTGAGTTTTAAGCCAAATTTTTTTGTAATCTTATTTTTTCCTTACTTGCTTCTTACTGTTTTTATTAGGTTCTACGACCCACAATCTTCTAACATCTTCCTCAATTAAGATTGTTATAAACAACTTTACATTTTAAACTGTTGTTACATCTGGCTCCTCTTTCTTCTAAATTGGCAGAGAGATAGAATGTTTTGCTGTCTGAGAGCTTCTAGTTTTTTTTTGTCTCGTTGCAGTCATTTATAACTAAGCATTTTAAGAAAAATGGGCAGCCTGTGCTGATGTCCATCCCTTTTTCTTTTCCATTTTCTTAACAGTAATAGTTTATTTAAATAGGTCAGGTTGGAGTTGTCTCAACTGCGTACCACAGCCTCTCACTTTCTTTCTTGGTATTGATTTTGATCTCTGCTCTAATGAGTCTGTGGTCTGCCTGTACACAGAAAGCTGATTTGTAGATGAGCATCACATCAGTAACTAGTTCTTTCCTACCTCTTAGAACATTTCATTTCATTTTTTGTGAGCTTATGTGTTGCTTACCATGTCCAACACCTCCCAAAACTCTTCTTCAAGCAGGTGTTCATTAGGTATAGAAGTGAGCCTTCAGTTTACTCTAAGAAACTTTGGTCTCTCCATCCATCCATCTAGCTGCAATTTCTTTCTTTTTCCTGGTTTTATTTATAGCAAGAACATCAAGATTGATACAATTCAGATCCTCCACTATTAATTCTGTTTGTTGGTCACTGGACAGAGGTCTCACTTTTAGAATATCAAAAGTTAAATGTTCATACTTTCTAAAACCTGATTCTTAGCACTCTTTGATTTTCCTCCACCCCACCATTCTCCTCTCCCCCCTTCAGGCACTGCCACAGTCACTGGAGAAGTAGGAGACTGTGTAACGCTGAGAGCCATCTTGTATTTTTCTGTTTCATAGGTTGTAGTGGCCAAAGAATCTGGCCAGCCTGCTGGCAAACAACAACCCTTTTTGTCTAGCTAAGTTGGCCCTAGGAAAGCAGTATACTGCTGAAACCACGCTTGAAGTTTTCTAGCATAGGAACTCTGATACACAAATTTAGGCTCATTGAACTCTAAGATCATAGATGGAATAGACCTTCTAAGAAGAGATCATCTAAGTATACCCCTGTTTTACAAATGAGGCTACTGAAGCAGCCCACAGAGGTTAAAGGATTTGCCTAGGTCATACAGGGAGTGAGTGGCAAAGTTAGTACCAAAAAGTAGCATTCTTGTAACTATACTGAGACCCAGGTACCACCACACCATGATGAGGCTTTGTTGTCAGAATTTGTGGAGGAAAAAAATAAAATCTAATAAAATGAGTGAAAGGGAATCTACTTTTACATCTTAAGTTTCATGTACTAGTGTGAAGGGAGAATATGCTGAAGGCAAGACACCCCAAGAAATGTCAGAATTTTTCAGTCCACAAAAGCAGCAAAAAATTCAGTGGGACTTCTTTCTGTACCCATACCAGAATGAATGGAAATGGGTTTTGAGACACTGGAGGAATAACATAATAATTAAAATCATGCCAGAAATCAAAACATCAACACTGTCCAAGGAAAAAACAAAAACAGACTAGTCCTCAGACTCCATTTTGAAAACCACTCATCTCAGGCAAATTGACTTTTAAGAGTTAATACATATGGTTTGTGTATGTCAGTAAGGACAGATTCCTAGGTTGATAGTAACAGCTGTTTGGAACCTGGGAAGTAAAGACAGGGTACAGTCAGATAGCTGACTTCCTGAACTCAAGGTTTGGCTACTCAGATCTGTACAAGCATGCTTGAAACTGAAATCTAGAGAAGGAAAAGGACTTACCCAAGGTCACAAAGTAATGAATAGAAGAGTAAAGTTGTTTTTTGTTTTAATGTTTTTAAGTGTATAAAATGAAGTGCCATAGTATTATGAAGGCAACCAAATTATATTGAAACATCAATTTTTTTTTAAGTTCATGATCCCCTGGTTAAGAACCTAGGAGAATTGGTTGCCCCATTTAAGACCACTTTTTTAGAAACATCATAGGCAACTGGAACTGGAGATTCTGAGTGCTTTCTTTAGGAAAATGTATAAGTTCCAGGTTAAACTTTGAGAAATTTGATAGATAAAGGGCATTTTCCTCTGAGATTTAAAGCAGAGGAAATATTGTTCCTGTCTTGTAGGGTAGCCCATGTCAAGCCAAGGAGGAATCTGGCAGATCTTTTAGAAGCTAAGTGTAGTCATTTAATCAACAAAGTTTTCATTAAACATTTATTAAGCACCAAGTATTATGTATAAGGCACTATACTTATGTTAGGAATTCAAAGACTGTGACACAGACCACATTCTCAGAGCTTACAACTCAGTAATGAAGTCCTTCCTCTGCCTTAGCCCCACACATCAGATTAAACCTCTTTAGTCTCTCTCTTATGGGCTATAGTCCCCTCCTTTCAATTTGCATTGCAACCATCTTTAATCAAGTTCTCCTTTTTTTCTCACCTAGATTACTGTAATGGGCTCCTTACTAATGTTCCTGCCTTTAGTATATTCTTTCTTCATTCTACTCTACAAACTAATGCCTACCTTTCATACAACTTTGATCATATCACTCCCTTACTCGGAAAACTTCAGTGGCTCCCCATTACCTACTGGATCAACTGTAGCAGTGGTGGGGTGGGGTGGTGAGTACAGTTGTTCATTTACTCCTATCTGCCTCCCACCTATAAGGCGGTAAGTATCTTGGTTCTTTAATGTGTGTGTCTATGTCTGTGTGTCTGTGTGTCTGTGTGTATTTTAAAGCTCTCTGTCTCTCTTCCTTTTGTGCTCACTCAAGTTCCTCCTTCCAACTGCATTTCTAGTAAATATACCCTGACTAGCAAAGGCCTATAGTTAACATTTTTTATAAAGGTAAAAAAAAAATGTTTAGGTATATAATTGGGGAAAAGAAGGGAGTTTCAGCATCAAAGCAGTGGTCCCACACAGCCTCCTCCTGAAGCCCCGAATCCTTTCTTCGTGGTGGCTGCCTCTATGCACCCTCTCTATCCAGTATATCTACGTATCTCCTCTGGATCTGGTTTCTTGATTCTGGTCAGGTCTCTCGGTGGCTTGGTTTATCACTCTTCAGCCTATGGTGTTGCTTCTTAATTCATTCATACCTCATAAAGAACAAAATGCTGCAATTTGACCTTTAGTGGTTAATATTCCCTTAAGAGCCCCTGTCCCAAGATTAGGTCCTGGTTTTCAAGACCAATTATATTCTAAAAGTATAAACTCCTGATCATGGTTTACAAGGTCCTCTATAATGTGGCTTTAGTCTCACCTCATATTCTGTATTATAGTCTAACCAAACTGAGACTCCCGCCACCTTCCTCTCTCTTGTACAACCCTCTTCTTTGTGTATATATTCCCCTTTATTCATAACTGGAATGGCATCTTCCACCCCTACCTATTGCTCTTGAAGTCTCTTCCTTCCTTTCTAAAGTCTCTCCAAGTAATTTGTGGATTCCTTCAGAATAAAGCATTTTTTTTTGGTGGAAAAGGAACCCACAACTGATTATGATTTCTTCTTCAAAAGCCTTGATCTCTTTTTTTGCTTTCCTAATTTCCCCTAGTCATCTGAGTGTCAAAGTGGATAGAGCCCTGGGCCTAGAGTCAGGAAGGCTCATTTTCCTGAGTTCAAATCTGGCCTCAGATACTTACTAGCTGTGTAACTCTAAGCAAGTCACTTAACCCTGTTTGCCTCTACTTCCTCATCTGTTAAATGAGCTGGAGAAGGAAATGGCAAACCACTCCTGTATCTTTGCCAAGAAAACTCTAATGGGGACATTAAGACTCTGAAACTGAACAACAAATTTCCCCTACAATAAAAGTTGTTTGCATGTGATTTCTCCATTCTATCCCATTCTTTAAGCTCTTAATTGAAATCAGAAGCTACAACACAGAGAAACAGTGTGACACAGTACAATGAGCCTTCGCTTTTGAGTAAGAGATATGTATTCAAATTCTGTCCCTGGACACTGAGGAGCAAGTTGCTTAACAGTTCTTAAACTCAGTTTTCTCATTTGTAAGAAAAAAAAAAAAGAGGCAGATGGGCCAGATGCCCAAGATACCTTCCAGCTCTAGTAACTATGATCCTATGATTTAGAAATAGGAGTGACTAGAAAGGAGTTCATTCGATTAACACAGTGCATGGGATAAGAGGCAGCTAGATGTGGAAGAAAGGAAAAATGAGGTGCCAGAGACAATATTTCAGGCACATCCAAGTTGGACCTTGAAGATATCAGAAAAACAACTCAACAAAGACCTAAGAAGTGAAATTAATCTCCTTAGAGTTTTCTCAGGTTTGAGGGACTTGTCTTTTACTCACATCCCCTTCTTCTGATTTATTTGAGCTTTTGTGTTATTTATTCTGAAAATATCTGTATAACCACTATGTTCAAGGTATTGAGAGAGATACAGAATTGTGGACAGTCCCCACCTTCTACAGAACTTACAATCATCCCAATCATTTACGTCAAAACTGGTATTTGGTTCTGCTTATAAAAAGATGCCCTATGCCTCTAAGGCTTTTACCTCCAAGAGTACTCTAATAGAAACCACCCTTTCAAGTCATGAGATGAGATCAACTCTATTGAATGCCAAGGACATGACTTTTCTAACCCATCAGTTCAATATGAATGTTTAAGCAGGGTTTGCAACATTTAAGAAAAAAAATCTGTTGCTCATTTGTTTGTAAGATACTTAAGATACCTTTAAGCTTCAAACATGGTCTTAATTAGGGACTTTTGCCTTCCTTGCAGTATTAGCAAAGTTTAATAACTGGGATATTCTTTACTGAATTAAAGCATAGGGCTGGGACTGTCAAGCTCAGTTCCTCAGAAAGAATTGAATGGTTTCTCTCTCTTCCCCTACCCTGATCACAACTCCTGCTGCCTCTCCTCACCTTAGCAGATAACTATTCATGAATTTCTGGGGAAAAAAAAAAGTTACGACTTAGTGGTTCCCTTTTAAGAGATGTCTGCCTTCCAAGGCAAATATTTGAAGCCTTTCCATTATGGCAGAGCTTATGATAGTAGAGTTCGTGTTCTGCTAGCTCACTGTCATCTCCATGCATGATTAAGCACAGAATAAGAGTAAGACTTTGGAAGGAGACAAATACTGCTAAGAGCTCAAGGTCATTCTTCCTTCTGATTCCCTTGTTTTCAAAAATCTACTCCTAGATAGATTGCAAGTGTCCCAAAGTAGAATTAACAGCTAATTTAAATTAAGCTTACATAATTTTTCCAAGTACCTTCTATGTACAACTATCTTAAATACTATTTTAACAGTTATCAAAAGTATCTACTAAGTGCTGGAGGTAACAAACATCAAAAAGTGATTACTCTCAAGAAGAAACCTATATTCTCTGGGACCCCTAATTAATCAAGTGTGCTTCTCAGTAAGTTTAACTGAATTATATTTCAGTTAAATATCAGTTAAATTAGTTAAAAATTCAGTTAAATAAAAACTAATAAATATTAGTACTTCCAAGTAAACAGCAGTAGATGAAAGTGAGAATTAGCCGACATAACAAAGTATCATTGGATATTATGTATCCTATGGATACTCTATGTATAGAGTTCATAGATCTGGATGTGACATAGAAGTTACCTCGACTTCTCAAGCCAATACAACCCAATATTTACATGGCAAGATAAAAACACCAATAAAAGATCTTGAAACACAATCTATCTAGGAATATTGCAATGCAACATTGCAATGTAATTCTACCAAGCTGAACCTGGAATATGGATGAAAGAGAATTCCCAAGCAACAAAACAAGAAACATTTGCTGAGTCTGGTAGTTTCCAAAGAAAGCCACTTAACTGTGGACTGCTGGAAAACAGCAGCAGCAATAGAAATCAGTTGATGTACAGCAATCAAGATTGCTTTCTGAAAAATCCAGGCTGATTGCAAATCTAAAAGATAGTTATACAGATTAATTGGCTTCAAACTAAAGGTGTGTGTTTGTGTATGTGTGTGTTTTTAGAGAAATTAGTCATTTCTAAATGCCGGAGACAGTAATATATATTAAACCATTTCCATCTGTTTTATGGTTTTGCCTTTTAAAAATTATACAAACTCTCCCTCCTCCCCCTCAAAAAAAAAAAAAACCCCAGTTGTACATTTCCAGTAAAGAAATACAAAGTTTTCTGGTAGTGACCCTTTAGCAGAATTTTAACACACGTGTAAAGCCTTCCCTATCAACTCACTCTTCCATATCCTAGGGAAAAAAACAAAATTCAACAACAAAAAATATCTTACTAGATTTTATTGCCCCTGTGAACAATTTTCCTTTATTTCTCCTTTCTTGGAAGCACTTCTTGAAAAAGTCATCCGAACTTGGTGCTTTCACTTCCTCTCCTCTCTTTTAAATCCTCTGCAATCTGACTTCTGACCTCATCCATTAAATGAAACTGCTCATTCCTAAATGACCTATGATCTCTTAATTGCCAAATTAGCACCTTTCTTGACCTCCCTCCAGCATATCAGCCTGTTCCTGGATACTCTCTTCTCTCCAGCTTTTCATAAGTCTTGAGAACCATTGCTTCTTCTTTTACCTCTCATCACTTCTATATCTTTTGCTGGGTCATCATCATTTTTAAGCCCATGACTCAGTACCAGGCCTTATTCTTTTCTCTCTACACTTCCTAACTTGGAGGTCACCAATTGAATCAGTGAGATGTAATTATCAACTCTATGCAGATGACTCACAAATCTAAGTCTATCCACAAAGCTCCAGAGCCTGCCATTAAATGCCTACTGGATATCCCACAGGCATCTCAAACTAAACATGACTAAAACATAATTCATTGTCCCCTCCAACCCCCAATCTTTCTCTCTTAAGAATAAATTTCCCTATTACTTCTAAGGCTCCTACAATATTTTATCACCTAGATTCTCAATCTCTGTATCAGCCACCATTCCTGTCTTTTATTCTGATTCGCTTGACATATACAATCAGTAACCAAATCTTATTTCTAGCAACACAACATCTCTGGGTGCTAGCAATTCTGATTAGTGCCTGAACAATTGTGGATAGATGGATAGGTAGAAAGATAATATTATTCTGTATATATCTTTTCAGCCATACTCCCACACAGGTTGAAGAATCACAGGCAGGGGCCAGAAAGGCTTAGCAAAAAAGTTGCTTGTATGTTGACTTTCCATTAAACTGTGAGCTCCTTGAGAGCAGAGGCTAGGTTTTGTTTTTTCCTTTTGTATCTCTATCATTTATTACAATGCAAGGTAAACAGTCGGCACTTAATAAGTGCTTGTTGACTTGAACTCTACCATAATAGCTTCCCATTTAGTGTCCATGCTTCAAATATCTTCCTCTTCTAAACCATCCTCCCCACAGGTGCCAACAACCTTCAAGTGCCACTTTTACCATCTCAAACTCCACTATTCCCTGAATAAACTTAAATCTCCCTATTACTTCTAGGATATCAAATACAAATTCCCACTTGGCATTCAGAGCTCTTCAAAACCTGGCTTCTTAGAGGCAATTAATCGATCAATCAAATATTAAGTGCTTACTATATACCAGATATTGCTAAGTAATGGGGATGCCAAAAAAAAAAGGCAGTAACATGGTACCTGCCCTCAAGGAGTTCACATTTTAATTGAGACAACATACAGATGAGTATATATGTAAAAGATATACGCAGATAGAGTAAATGGAAGGCAATTCCAGAGGGGAGGCATTGAAAGTATAAACCACTCCATCATCTCCCCTTTCCTAGCTTTTATAATGGTCATCACCCATAAATGGGATGCACTCTTTCTGAACATCTGCCCTTACAATCCCTGGTTGCCTTAAAGAATGTACGTTTCCATTAGAACGTAAGTTCCCCAAGAGCAAGTATTATTTTACCTTTGGTTTTGTATCCCTGGTATACAGTATTGCACCTGGCATTCAGTAAATTTTCTTTTTAATTTTTTTGCCTTTTTTGGGGGGAAGAGAGGAAGGCAATTGGGGTTAAGTGACTTGCCCAAGGTCACACGGCTAGGTTTTGTGTTAAATGTCTGAGGCCAGATTTGAACTCAGGTCCTCCTGACTCCAGGGTTGATGCTCTATTCACTGCACCACCTAACCGCCCCTCAGTAAATTTTTAATAAATATTTGCTTGCTTGATAGCAATGAAAGCTTTAGAGTGTGAATAAAACTACCGTGGAAGACACTAAACCCAGAATTAATTCGTATAAACATGTAACTGCCTCCCCTTCTTTCTCAGAATAACAAGCAACGGCTTTGGTGAGATAGGATGGACAGAAAACTATAAACTGAAAAACAGGAAATCCATTCTTGGCTGACTGTCAAAAAGACAAGAGTCTGGTGAGAGTCAGATCAGATCACAGGTTTAATTTCTCAAAAAGTATTTCAGGATTAGAATGAACAATGGTTCAGTTACCAGTCATCTTAGAGTTCTGTCTACTATTTCTACTATACGTGAGTATGAGATGGGAGAACTACCTAGAATCCTGTCTATCCGGGCCTAGTTCATTCTGAAAAGCCTTGTTTCAGCACCAGCCCCTACCCTGAGATGGAAATTGCCTCTCCTTTTCCTGAACTTCACAAGAATATGCATTCATATTACTAATCACAGACAGTCCTTGCATCATAGTGATTTATGCACACATCTCACTCAAATTACTTTGAGATCTTGGGAGTACAGGTATTACTACATTAAACATCTCTTTATATTGTCCCCCAAAAACTACTCTTCTAGACCACCATTTGTTTGTGGTAATACCATTCAGTTTCCAATGATCAAAATCTCTTTCCATTGTTAGTTTTTCTCATTCCTTTCTTTTATTTCCCATCTCTGAAAGCTATTATCTACCTCTTTGATCTCTATCCCCACCATCACCATGCTAGTAAAGACTCTAAATATTGTCTGCTTGTACTATTGCAATAGTCTCTGTAAGGGATGTTTCCTGCTTCCCCTCCAGTCAAACCTTTATAATGATCTTTCTCATTTTCAGTCACTACACTATTTTCTGACCACCTCCATGCCATGCCACCCAAATCCAAATCTTGAAATTCAGTATAAAAAAGTATGCTTTGCAAATATAACATGAAGGAGATTGGGTAGATAGCAATTGTGCGGAAAATGATTGGGGGTGGGGTTAGTGGATTAAAAGCTCAGTGAGTCAGCAATGTGATGCAGCAGCCAAAAAAAAAAAAAAAAACAACTAATTTGATGCTGGGCTGAATTGAGGGATGTACCTTCCAAGAATAGAGAAGTGATACTCTCTTTGTGCTCTGCCCTTATCAGACCTCACACCTGGAATAATATTGTGTTTGCTTCTGGGTACCATGGTTTAAGAAGGATATTAATAAGCTGGAGAACATCCAGAGGAGGACAACCAGGACGACAAAGAGCTTTTAGTCCATGTTATATAAAGATTGGTTGAAGGAACAAGACATGTTTACCCTGGAGAAGACTTGGGGGGTGGTTGGAGGGTGGGGAGAGACATGATAGCCATCTTTAAGCATTTTAAAGGCTATTAAGTGGAGGAGATATTATTGGTCCCAGGGAGCAGAACCAAGAGCCTTCGGTGAAATTTCAAAGAGACAACTTTAGGTTTTGTGTCAAGAAAAACTTCTTAACAATTAAAGCTGTCCAAAAATGGAATGGTCTGCCTTGAGAAGTTGTGAGGTTTGTCCACCGCCCCCAAGTCTTTCCTGATTCTTCATTTTGTTTTGCAACACTGATCAACTTTTCCTATATTTATCAATGTTTGTGTCTTATTCTTTCAGTATACTGGTAAGCTCTACCATGTTTTATCTAAAATTCCCATGCCTTTCCTCCTCCCCTGCACCATGGGTACTTAATAAATATTTCTTGAGTGAATCTGTTCTTTCATACATCTCAAAACTACATAGTTGTCTGCATCAATAAGCCAAGAAATTCAATATGTTTTCCGAAGTCAGAATTTTAGAGTTGCAAAATCAGCAATGTGGAAGTTACCTGAGGATACAAATAGTCCTTTTAAAAGAAAAATCACAAACACTGAAACCAGACTTCTGTAGAAAGCAGAAAAAAATAATTTATTCCAAAGGGAGATAGAAATTTAATTTTAAACTCTTTGGAAAACACAGTTCAATACAGTTCCAACACCTTTAGGGTATATTTTCCCTCTGAACATGATCTCCTGGTGATTAACAAAACTGTAGCCATTTATCTTGCTGCAGGAGTCTTAAATACATCATTTATTTTTAATGCAGTTAATGGTGGGGGGAGGAGATCTTCAAGTTCTTAGACATGAAACAGTAATACATCTCACTAAAATCACCTTCTGCATCAGAAGAGTCCATATACCTTTGTGTATTTGGCATGTACTTTAGATAAAGTAGGCACACAGGTTGACAAAAGAGTAAATTTTTTTAAAGTATTTAACAGGAAAAAAAATACTGAACTTTAGAATAAAATGAAAATTCAAGTATAGTATAAATATTTAAGGCAGCTGGTCTCCAAACAGATGAGTTAAGGCAGTCTTTGGATTAAGAGGTGCTTTAGAGGATGTATCTTCTTTACCTGCAAAATAAAACCATTCCAGTTATTAGCTCTTAAATTCTTCTTCTCTTGAGAAAAAGATTCATTTAGTAAATTAGGGCAATGAGAGAACCATAAAGTTAATCAGGTCAGTAATTTAAAATGAATAAAATCACATACAGCATGTCTTGCTGTGGGGAAATAATGTAGCATAGAAAAAAGTGTGCTGTCTTTGAGAACCTGGATTCAAATCCTACTTTTTCTACTTACCCATATGACCCTGGACAAATCAAGTTTTCTGGGGCTAATTTCTTTGAGTGTGAAATTAGGGGGATGGACAAAAAAATCCCATGATTCTACATGTGAAGTAATACTTGGCTTTTACAAGGGATGGTTTTAAAGATACAATCAAACTAGAATCTTAATACACTTGACAATACCTGGAATATGTAATTTTAAAAATGTAGTAGGGACAAGTAAGATTGGTTGTACTGGAATCTATGCAAATTCAAATCAATTAGTGATCTCTTTCGGTAAGGAAACAGGATTATTACAGGTGTAATTAATAATAAAAATATTTATTTCTATGTGTAGCCTCTTAATTGTCCTCATGCTCGCTGTCCATTCTTGTATAAACAAATATGAGGGAGAATGGCAAGTAGAGCAGAATTCCTTTTTTTAAGGCTTACTAAGGTTGAGACCCCTATTCTTATAAAACTATCAAATAAAAGCATTAAAAACCTGGCAGCCAAAAGTCACTAAATTGTGCATGTCATCTGATCAATGATACCACTACTAGGTATATAGCACAAACAGATCAAATTAAGAGGAAAAAGACCCACATATACAAAAGAACTGTAAACAAAGGGGATTAGGCATCAATTGGGGGAATGGCTGAATAAATTATGATACATGAATGTAACAGAATATTATTCTACTGTTAAAATATGCTAAAGGGGGCAGTTTTCAGAGAAACCTAGAAAGATTTGTAGGAAATGATGCAAAGTAAAGTAATAGAACCAGGAGAAATTTATACAACACCACCATTGTGAAGTAAACAACTCTGAAAGACAAACTCTGATCAGTGTAGTGAATGACCAACCACAATTACAGAGAGCTGACTTTGGCACATGCTACTCACCTCTGGACACAGAGGTGATGGACTTAGGAAGCAGAATGACTGAAACATTTCTGGATATCACCAATAAGAAAATTTAAGTTTTTTTTTTGTTAGAATAGTTGTTTTTTTCCTTTCCTTTTTTTTTTAAAGGGGAGGGAGGAAGAGTAGGAAGGAAAGGAAATAGGTGCTTAGTCAAAACAAAATAATAATAAAAGTAAAAAAAAAAAAAACCAAACCCAGTTAGGTTAATTATGGGTTGTTTCTATCATCTAGGTCATTCTTAAGAGTAGCAAAGTGCCATATAATTCCTAAGTGTAATAAACGAAGTGGTGATGTGGGCTAAGGCCAAATGGATTTAACTTCCTATCTCTTAGAAAGCACAAGTTTGCCTCTGATCAGTACTAACTAGGTCTTTCTATGAGAAGGCTTATGATTACCTTCTTGGGGTGGATGAACATGTGAGCATTCCTGAACATGTGTAGGTTAGACAAGGTAGCCTCTGTGGTCTATTCCAACACTAAGATTGTTTGTATGGTAGAATGAGCCCTATTTGGAATCAAAGCATTTATGTTAAAATCCCAGCTCCATGAATTATTAATCTATGACCTTCAGCAACTGACCTTTCCTCTCTGGGCCTCATATCCTCTCATGTGTAAAATAAGGGAGTTGGACGACATGATTTTTTAAGGTCTCTTTCTACATTAAATCCTATGATCCAAAACTCTTAAGTTCTGTAAATTCATATTAGACTATAGCAAGCTGGATATGGAAGATTTGGAGGCTAGATATAATGTATATACATATGTGGAGGATCTTTAGAACTGTGTAAGCCAGCCCTTTTGAGGCTCACAGAGAGGTTCCAAACTGAAGAATATTAGCCGGGCTCAGAATCTTCAGTACTAAAAGCTCAAAAATTCATGTGCAAAGGCACCAGTGGCTTAAGAGTTCACTGTTACATGTTGGACTATTTCTGAAGACAGAAGGCATCAAAATGTTACAGAACTAGAAGGAATTACACTTTAGAACCAAACTGAAGTCAAAGTGACATGCAAAACAATTTATAAGTAAGCAAACTTGGGCTAGAAGCAAAAAAAATGACCAGGGCTGAAAGCTTTTAGTGGCATATGGTTTAAAAGATTTTCAAGATGTTTCACTGTGGCTCTCTGTTATGCTTCCTCAGTTAGCACAACAGATCTTTTGCAAAACTAGTGGAGAATATTAACTTTACTGGAGAAAATACAGTTGGTAAATACTGATCTTTTATATGCTATGGAATTTTTCCACTAAATATTTATTGATTAGACATCAAAAAGTATGTCTTTTTGTCAACTAAACTACCATGAAAAGGGAAAACAGAGCTTAAAAAAACCATATGCATAAGGAAATTATTTTCAAACAGGCTTAATGATACTGGCTTAAAAGAAACTAAGCATTAAGTTAAATAACATGACCTTGTGGTCTGAAATCAGAGTGAGTCAAAAACATATAGTGTCCATTTTCCCTCTATTGCACAGTTATTCTGTTTTTGGATAGCTCACATGTTCTCTTTTCAAGCTTCCTCATTTGTAAAATGAGGGAAATAAGACAAAGGTACTGTGTGCTTAAAACTTCCAGCTTAAGGGCATTATTTAAAGTGCTATTATTAAAACCAGAGTCAGAGAAAATTCTGAAGAAATCCTTTGATGAAATAGAGTCTGGTCCCTCAAGTTAAATGATGTATTTCTAAATTATTGCTATGTGGCAATGAATTTAATTTTTACTCACTTTTAACTTTCATCTAAATAAGTAAACTCTGGCCCTTCCCTTCCTAACTACTCCAGCACTCAGTGATCATAATGCTCCTTCAATAATTGTTTACAGTTCTCACGTGACACTTATCCAGCCCACAAATACTTACTGACCACCTAGTATAAACTGTGGTAAGCAGTCCTGTGTATGACAAGACTACTGATCTGACAATCAAGAGGCTCAGATTTTAGTTCTGTGATATGAAGCAAGTCATTTTTAACTATGGGTCTCAGTTTCCTCATGTATAGAGTGAGGGGGGTAGATAAAATGATTTCTAATCTCCCTTCTGGCACTATTAACATTTCGCCTATGTGTGTATATATACAAACACACACATACATAGAAACAACTTTGAAAGTCTTTAAAAATTCTGTAGTTTTAAAAACAATGTAGTGAATGACCAAGGACAATGCCAGGACTGATGCTGATACATATTACCCATACCTTCTACCAGAGAAGCTGCATATATATGGCAGTATACACACCCACAGCCAGAGCCACACATACCCTATCTCCCAAGGGTTAGATATCCTCAGGCAGCTTATGATCTAGCAGGGCTGACAAAAGAGACATCAAAAGATAAGGCATAAGATGACAACACATGGCTGTAAGTAAATGCCAAATAGATGGAACAGATAAGTTTAAGTAAGCAAGCATATTGTGGTTACTGTGATCAAAGGAAAGCTTCTCCAGAAATCTGGGATGGGAGCTGGATATTTAAAGAACAGCAGAATTCAACTATGTGAAGAAGAGAGAATGGCACAAGCCAACAGTAGAACTATGCAAGCTGTTTTCAGAGGAGAGTGTGAAGTCACTTGCTAGCAAATTAACAAGTTTCTTCATAACCCTGAATTACGTATACATTTAATATACATTTTAGTTCACTTAATACATGTGAGATCAATTAAATAAATATTTACAAGATGCTCACTTGTACCATATATATGCAGACACATACATCTCTAGTACTATATATATGCTAAAGATACAAAAGCAAAAATTAAATAGCCCTGACGTCAATGATATTCTACTTAGGATGGGAGTGGGGCCAATGAGATATACACAAAGATAAAGGTCGAATACAAAGCAGAAAGTGATGGGAGCCAAGGAGAGAGTACAGGTAAATTACTCTAGTAATAGTCAGGGAAAAGGCTATACTTTTTCAGCTGTGGGTGGAGGAAATTAAGAGATATCACACAGAAAAGTGATAGCTAAACTGAGTCTTGAGGGAAGGCAAAGATTCTGAAAGGGAAAGTTGAGATAGTAATTCATTTTGGGCATTAGGAGTGAACTGTGTATCTTTAAGCATATGGAAAAATGTTCTAAATCACTACTGATTCGTGAAATGCAAATCAAAAGAACTTTGAGGTACTACATCTCACCAGTCAATTTGGCTAAGATGACAAAACAGGAAAATGACAAGTGCTAGAGAGGATGTGGAAAAATTGGAACTCTAATGCATTGTTGGTGGAGCTGTGAACTGATACAACCATTTTGGAGGGC
>CM053595.1:45705726-45724976 GCA_028646575.1 Pseudocheirus occidentalis | reverse complement strand
TAAACTGGACTCCTCTCAGCAACGCACAGTTAAAAGACAACTCTACAAGCCTCAGGATGGAAGGAGATGTCTACATTCAGAGAAAGATCCAGAAAGACCAGAGGTTAAATGGAGACTGAAGCAATGCATGCTATCACTCTTTTCTATGTTTGGTTTTTGTTTCTCTTTTCTCATTGTTCACTCCACTGGCTATAACACCTATACAACCAGACTATTGTACAATGTGAAAGAGTTTGCAGATCCTATACATGTTGTATGCCACCATGGCGGGGGTGGGGGGTGAGGAGGAAGGGGAGGAAAATCTGAAATTCATGTGATTCTGGAACTGAATATTGTAAACTAAAAGTAAACAAACAAGTCAATAAAAAATTTTTAAAAAAGAAGTGAACTGTGTTAATGCATGGAGGTAGGTGATGGAATGTTGAATTCAAGGAACAATTAGCAATCTTGTTTTGCTAGAAAACAGAATGCATGAAAGATGCTAACATACAGAATTAGTCAATGTCTGTGGGAAGTCAGGCACATGCACATGTGTGCGCACAAGCATGCCACTGTAGGAGCTTTGAATTCCTCTAGCTATTCTGAGAAATAATTCTGAATTATGTGAAAAAACACTGTTTATACACTTTGACTTAGTGATTCCACTATTAGGCATATATACCCAGAAGTAATGTGAAATAAGGCAGAGACTATAAATGTAGTCTAAAAAGAATGTATTTTTTTCTAGAGGAAATGAGAAGCCAGTAAAAATCAGTAAAGGTTTGTTTTGTTTTTTATTTCAAAGAAGAGAACAATGTCACATCTGTGATTTAGGACGATTATTTTGGCAGCTCTGTGAAGGAAAGATTGGAAAATGAGACTAGAGGCAGGGAGGCTAATTATGAGGATATTATAATAATTCAGGCAAGTAAATGAGGGCTTCAATTGGGGGGAGAGGAAAGAGTGGCAAATGAGTAGAAAGAGACAATGAAGAGGTAAGATTGACAGGTCTTGATCATTGATCAGATATGAGGAGAGTCAAAGATGACTCTTAGGTTATGAATCCTGATTAGGAAAAAATGATGGAACTCTCAATAGAAATACACAAGTGTGGTGGACAATTAGGTCTGAAGTTGTGAAAGTACAACCAGTAGATGTCTTGCAGATAACTGGAGATGTGGGACTGGAGTAGAGTTGTTTATCACTAGCTGTTTACATTTGGGAGTGTCTGAGTAGAGGCGATGATTGAATCCATGGGTATAGAGAATATCAATAAGTGAAAAAAGTATAGAGAAAGAGAAAGTAGCCTAGGTTAGGTCCTTTTGAAGACACAAAATTTAGAGAGTGAGAAGACCAAAGCCAACCAAGAAGGAAAAGCCAAAAACATAGGAAAACAAGTGTCAAGGAAGTTAAGGAAAGACAATATTTAGGGGAAAACATTGTCACAGTGACAAGAACTGTGGAAAGGTCAGGAGGAGGAGGAGTAAGGACTAAGGAAAGGGCATATGCTCCTAAATGGAAGAGGATGGGATCAAGGGGACAACCAGAGGTGTTAAACTTGGCAGCAAAGTCTATGCTATCCTCTGAGATTAGAACAATGGAAAAAGTGATAGAGGGTAAGTCTGAGGTGTGGAATAGGAATAATGAAGGAACCAAAAAAAAAAACAAAACCAAACAGAACTTAATTTTCTCCAGCACAAGGGAGTTAGAGTCATCTAGTAAGAGAAAAGAAAACAGACATGGCACTAGGGGTTGAGGGGAAAAAAAGTTCTGCAAGGCTGACGTGTGAGTGTTTACAGAGGGCTGGAGATGATAGCCACGAAAGTCAATGTGAGGTTAGATAACATGAATGTAGCAGCTTAAGAATGGAAGATGATGGTGACAGCACCCCATGGTTGAGGACAGACAGAGTGTTAGGAGACAAGAGGCAAGGGATTTAAGTGGTTGTTGTCCACTTGTTTTCAGCTGTGTCCTACTATCCATAACCCCATTTGGGGTTTTCTTGGCAAAGATACTGGAGTGGTTGATCATTTTCAGATGAGGAAATTGAGGCAAACAGGGTTATGTGACTTGTCCAGAGTCACACAGCCGGTGTCTGAGTTTGGATCTGAATTCAAGTCTTTGTTTCCGACTCCAGCCTCAGGGGGTTCTATGAACTATGACACTTAGCTGCTTCAAGGGATTTAAGGCTGGAGGACAAAGACTTATGGAACTGGTTGACAATTCCATATCTGTTCTCACGGAGTTTATAGTCTGCCAGTTCTATTGGACGTTATCTATGGTGCAGAATATGAAGAAAAGAAATACAGCCTAAAACAGAGAGGGGCAGAGGGATTAGAGGTCATCATAAAGATGAAGAACAGGTTTAGGAAGAGTGAGACAATAGAAATCACAGTATGATAGACTGATCAAATAGAACATGTCATGAAAGTGTATCCTCAGACTGAGTTCCAGAATTACCTACACAGCTTAGCAGCCCTGCTCCTCTCCTAGGGAAAGCTGTCCTTGTTCAGATGCCATTATCTGCTCTGTGTCCTTTCCCCAGCAACCTTTACAGATGTTCTCTAGGATTTTCATGCTCACTGGCAAAACAACAACTCTACTTTCTCATTAAGAAAGCAGAATCTGAGGGTGTTGTATAGTTTCAACTACGTTTATTCCTTGTGAAATTTTAAGGAAATATCTTGTTAATACGTAAAAGATTTTCTAGTTCTTTGCTGCTGATATTTTCATGATCTTTCTAGGCTTAATGGATGAAATTTTAATGTAAAATAGTTGCATTTATCCTTATGATTAATGACATAATTTTTGTTTCTAAATTGTAATACCTGTATTATTTCAAAGGAAATTTTATTAAAATTTGGATTTAGATGTATATTTAGCAACATAAGGTACTTCTTTTGGGGGAGTGTGGTCTCGTTTTTCAATAAAATGTTGGTTATTTCAACTTTGCAGTGTATTTTTTCAGACTGCAAGGTATTTTGTATGTGTGTCCAAAAAAAAAAAATAAACACAGTTGTACCAAATTATGTTTTTCTTGTTCACTGTCTTAAAAAAAGGCTGTATTTAAGGACGGAAATAAATAATTGCCTTTTAAAAAAAGATCATGGAAGTGGAACAATCTGGGGTATTGCTGAGCTCTAAGGTAATACTACCCTTGTGGGTTGCTAAAGTAGAGATGGAGGTCTTAGGAACTGAAGAGTCTGATGAACTGGGAAGCTAGAGTGTTTGAAGAGATATCAGCATAAATACTAGAGTCCCTGCCTAATGAAGATAGGCAACTGGTTGAAGAAAACTGTGAGCCATGTACTGAATTCCTTGGGAAAAAAAGGAAAATATCTAGATGCTGGATGATACCTGCAAGTAGGTTCTGGATAGGGTAATAGTGAGAGACAGAATAAACTACAAAGGAGAGGCTGCTGAATGATATTAGTAGAAAAATCATCAGGAATGAGAAGTGGAGAGCAGAGCAGGAGAGAAAGAATGCATCTGTGCTAGAGAGGATGTGATGTCTTTGTGAAAAGGTCATATTTCCACAAAGGGCAGAAAGCAAAAAGACTATCAAAGAGATCTAGAATGAAGAAGAATTTTTTTTTAACCCAGTGGGGGTCTGGAGAGGAAGGACTAAGTAGAATTGAGATGAGCATATGATATAAATAGCAGGTGAAAGGAATTTTTGTCTTGGTAGATTGGCATGATTAGAGGCAGAAAAAGGAACTTGATATAGGACAAAGGAAATAATCCAATCTAAATCATCGGCAAAATTCTAATTAGAAATTTGGTTTGAAGGTGCTTCTGCTAATGGTATCTCCCAGACAGAACTCTCTTAATGGACTGCAGTGGGGGAACAGAATGATTATTATGGCAGAGAAGTTCAGGTGGTAAAGGAGAAGTATGCAGTTGCTATTTGAATTTGAATTCATTTGAATGAATGACCGTAGAGTCAAATGCCTATGTCTTATATCTAAATGAGGAACCATAACTAAGCTTATCTGGATTTGAGAAAAAGTTTGATAAAAAACTCTTCCTTAGAGCAGCAAGTACATTAAATAGGAATATAGGTTTACTAATGGTGCTACTCTCAATGCTCATTCCTCAGATAATTATTATTCTACATCTAATGGCAAATTCTCTGTGATGGATTCTGTTTTGGATTTCAATATTGTGGACTGAGAACAAAGAAATTAAACATAGAGAAACAACAATCCTGATACACTCCTGTGTATCTATTAAGTCTCATTTAAAATTCAGATCTCAGAAATCTATACTCTGGTGTATTTGTGTAAGACTGCTAACCAATGAATGAAATAATTTCTCCTATCATTTGACTACTTTGGTTCAATTCTTTCAATAAGTGAAAGAAAATCATGGCAATTAAGGTGATTAAAACAATAAGCCTAGAAGCATATAGGAGACTATTTTTTTATGTTGATGAAATTGAATAGTTCTAAAGTATGCATGATTGTTCCCCACAGTACTCAACTGAACACTATGTTCTGGCTTACACCTCCTACTTTCCAAATTTGGTCTCCTAAAATAATTATTTTTGAAAAATCAAACACAAAAGAAAGTTGCTACATGTGTTTAAGTGCTCAACAAGTATGCAGAAGGAATCCTTCCTGGTTGATAACAGACAACCTGGACCACAGTCCAAAAGACAATTTATATATTACTTTGTCCTATTACTACCTGTCTTAAAAAGGGTTTTATCGATATAATTAAAAAATGATCATATTTCCTAATTTAACAGATTTCGTGCTATATCGTTACTAGTGTTAGTAACCTTTTCAAATTTCAAAAATAGAGCTAAGACAAAATTCAATTGAAGTGGTAAAAGGTCAAGAATCTTTAGAGTAATAATAAATGAAAAAATGTGAGGTTGTAGTTTAGATATATCTGTAGAAAGTAGTATTAGAGTGAATGTATATTTTCCTAATGGTCACTTCTAGAACTTGCTTTTTAAAACATATTTATTCTATAAGCTTTGGGGGTGGTTCTGGTTTTGGAACAAATATTTGGTTAAGGGTCTTTCCTGATAATAGGTTTCTGTTTTTTTTTTAAATTTATGTAAATAGTATGGAAATAAAAATACATTATATTATTTAAAAGTAAGAAGAAAAAGAACATAGCAGTACCCCATCTCAAACTATATACTACAATGCAATAAACATTAAAATTGGTCCTGGCAAAAAAAAAAAATTAGAAAATTAAAAACAGATTAGGGTCACCATTCAGAAACAAACTAATATAGTAGTATAATGTTGGTGAGACCCAAAGACTTCAACTACTGGAATAAAGACTGATTCAAAATGAGTGCTCAGAAAACGAGAAAGCAGTCTTGCAGAAATTAGGTTTAGACAAATACCTCACATCATATACCACACAATAAGCACCAAACTGATACAGTACATAAACATAAAAACAACATCACAAACAAAGATTCTTCTCACGATTACAGATAGGGGGAAAAGTACTTTATCAAATGAGGCAGGAATCACAAGGGATAAAATGGATACTTCTCATTAAAATTTAAAAAGAAAAAACAAAAAAAAAAACAACAAAAAAAAAACCCAAAACAAAACAAACAAAATCAATGTAGTTGAAATCAGAAAGGAAATTGACAGCTGGGAAAAAATCTTTGGACAAAGTTTCTCTGATAAGGGTCTGATACTCAAGATAAATAAAAGGATTCAAATATAATAAAAGAGCCATTCCCCAAGAGATAAATGGTCAAAATATATGAAAAGGCAATTCTAAAGGGAAGAAATCCAACCTAAGAATAAAAAAATGGTCCATTTCACTAACAATACATAATTAAAATTAAAATAATTCTAGTGCTACCTCTCATACATCATACTGATAAATATGACCAAAAATAAAGGAAAATGACAATTTTTGAAGGGGGAAAACTGTAGAGCTAAAAGGGACACAAGAAATGAAGTAGTCCAAACAAATTTATATGTGAAGAAACTAATAAATAAAATAACTCGCCCATGGTTAAACCAATAATTGGTGGTAGAAAAATGACTAAAACTCACAACTCCCAGGGTCTTTCCACCATACCATGTATAAATTACAGAAATTTGGATGGTGGTGACTGGTTCTAAATATCCATTGACCAAAAGAATGGAAAATGAAAAATCTGGAGGAAGTTATTTCACAAAATTCCATGAGGCAGATTTACGGCTTAGCTACAAAAGAAAACTGCTAAGAATTTTTTTTTTGCTCTGCCTAGACTGATGACTAATCTCATCTACAAATAAAGAGAGTAGATGAAAAAAAGTGAAGGATTCTTCTTTTTCTTCAAATAAATGCATATTATTTCCCTTCTTCCTGTGTGAAACAAGTTCTCACTTTCTGGCACATTCAACTTGGAAAACTTTACATACACATTTAATCAATTCAATTTACATATATCTATATGTTCCACAGGCTTTTCCCTCTCAAATGCCAAAATAATTTCCAAGAAGCACCCAGAGTAAAGTGAACTTCAAAGAACTCCTGGATGAAGCTTCATTTAAAAGTCTTTAGCATTTTCCTACAGTCATGACTTGACTGTAATGTCCCTAAACTCTACACACTTTCTAAGTAATGTAATGTACTTTATTAACAATAACCAAAAAGTGCCTCCTCTACATAGTGCTGAACACATTACTAAATAATTTAGTTATTATGTTTATCAATGTAGCACTAATGAATACTATATGAAACTGCTGAATAATACCAAGTTTTTGTAAATTCACTGATACTGAAGAAAATCCTATAGTGATTCACTTCCAAATCTGTTTGTTTAATCCAGATCAGTTTTAAATTGGGGCACATCTGTACACGTTCAAGTGGCCTTCAAAAGCTGTCCCTAGTCACAAACCAGCAACACTTATATGAAAGGCCCCATTTATACTTACCTAGATGACAGAAAATCATATAGATCATTCTCTTCCTCAAGGCCAGTGAAACTTGAGATACCAGATGGTTTCATTTCTTAACTGTGGTCCAAAGAGAGGGTTGAGCTGTGCCAGAATAGCAATCAGCCAACTGCAAAATGGGGGATGAGGGTGGGAGGGAAAGGGTATTGGGAAGAGGGGGGAAAAATTAAAATTATATTAGAATCATGATCACTTGCAGGTACAAGGCTGTGATAACAAACACATAACTTAATACTGTATAAGGGCAAATAAAGCCTTTCTCTGACAAATCATCAATAGCCTTCAAGCCAGACTTAATATAGAACACTAAACTGGGGAGCATACATTCTAATTATGGTAAAAAGGATTTTTTCCCCTTCCCTGTTAAGGATTTTTGGCACTAGACAATTTCATATAGCACCTCTTCATTTGGGAGCAAACGTCTCAACTTTTTCTTTTTCTAAAAATCTTAGGTCCTCCCACAAATATTATGGATTTCCTAAAAATCTTCTTCAGACAAAACGTCCCAAATCCTTCAGCTGATTTCTCTAGATGTCTTTCAGTCTGTCAATGTCCTTCCTAAAGTGTGGGAGAATACAATTCTCCAAATGTGGTCCACCCAGGATTGAGCACTGCAGAAAAATAATGTCAGCTGCTTTGGAAATTAAGGCTCTAATGCAGCCTATGAGTCCATTTGCTTGTTGGTTACCATGTCCCACTACTGGGCTTGCAGTTCACCAAAAAGCGCAGATCTTTTTAAATGAGCCAGCTTTTTATCTCATACTCTCATATCTCATACTTCAAAAAAATCAATTTCACAAACATAAGATTTCACATTTATTCTTTTTAAATTTCATTTTATTAGATTTTGTTCAATGTTGCAGCCAGATGAGATTGTTTTAGATTCCATCTATGTTCATGTTTAACTAGCATCTAAATTATCCCTACCATCTTTGTGTCATCTGCAGATTTCATAAGCATGTCAAGTCTTTATCAAAGTCACTGATAACAATCCTAAACAGTATGGGGTCAAGAACATATCCCTGAGGCATTCCATTAGAAGTTTTGTTTCTTATTTTGACCTCATCCATTAACTCGTTGGTTTCCATCATCCATTCAGCTCCCAGTACTCCAATACTATCATCTAGCTGGTATGCTTGCCTCGTACACAGGACAGAAAGAGACCCTGTTAGATGCTTTGATGAACTCTGGTTAAATTATACCAATACTTCAATTGGCCAGTCTAAAAGAGAGAATTCAATTTAATTCTGGCACACCTTGCTTGAAGAAGCCTTGTTGGATTCTTGTGATGGCTGCTTTCTTTTTTAAATGTTCACAAAATATCCCTTCGATAACAAGTGCTAAATTCTGCCAGGAATTCAAATCAAGATGCCTGACCTATCTATCTAGCTTGTAGACACTATTCTCCCTTTTTTGGAAAGTCTGAGCAACATCTCTTTTATCCTCTAGCCCTTTTCTCATTCTTCATAATCTTTCATAATCTGCCAACTGACAGTGGCACCGAAATCACCTCTACTAACTCTTTCAGCACACCATGGGATACAGATCTTATGGGTCTGTGACTTGGGACTGATTAAGCACAGCTAGGGCAGTTTTATCTCCAACTTTATTTTAACTCTCTCAGTCATTCTTGTTCTGTCTTTTCTAATCCAAATATTAATCCCCTTAGTAAGAAAATAAAAGCAAAACAAAAGGTTCATGGTTCTGCCTTGTCTCTTTTCCTTTATTATAAAGACATCTACCCTGAGCAGTGATCATATTTCTTCTTTGATCCTTCCCCTTTCCAAAATATTGATTAAAAAACAAAACAAAAAACTCAACAACTCAGTTTGGGTAGAAACCAAGGCACATAAAATAGCTGTGCTAACTTCTTCCAAACTGGTATATGATCTTCAATTCCTGAATAAGGGACCCCAAAAGGAGTTGTCCGGTTAGGCTCCTTTTATTGTAATTTGCTATCATTTTGAACAAATGGGATGATGTATATAAAATGCTTTGAAGAAGTACTATATAAATGTTGGCTATTATTTTCATAATGACTTTTCGGATCATAGAATTATCAATATAAAAAATCCAAAATCCAAGGGTCAACAAACAAATTACAATCATCATTTGTAAGGCTGCTGAAGAAGCGGGATCTATCTGCCACATCAGAAACCGGTGCCCAGAGACAGAAACAAAACTAAATAAAACAATTCCACCTTCATTACATCCCCAAATACACATACAAAGAATAAAGTTCTGTGGCAAGAAATAAGAGACCTGGGGAAATCATTCCAAAATAGATATCTTATGCTGACGCATTTTTTTTCAAATATAAGTTTATGTTGATGAGATGGATTTGGCCTTCTGACTGACGTATTAAACAAACAAAATATCAGATATGTAGCTAAATTTTTAGCATCTACTGAATGTACTGAATGCTGAGAGGAGAGAGGGAGAAGAATAGAGAGAGAGAAAGAAAAAGAGAAAGAGAAAACACGAGTGAGCAGAGGAGAGACAGGCCTGAATTATTAGAAAAAGCTTTTTACTTAAGCTATCACTAACATGTTGCAGAGCTAAGAGGCATGGAAAATTCCACACAAATCAGGGATTCCCCAACCACAGGCAGTGCAGGCAGGGTGACTCCAAAATGGCTGCTTTTTAGAATCTACTTTTAGAAGAAAATGTTTTTTTTACAAGGAGAGAAAGATCCTATTTAGAAATATTAAAGCAAGTATTTATTAGATTCATACCTCGTCCCCAGCTACCCCCTCCCCCAGCAGGAATGAGTACTAAAAATATTTCAGCTCTGATCAACCTATTAACATATCTGCAAGCTGAAATAATCCAGTTTACCACAGGAGACTGTTATCAAAGAAAAAACAGCTGTATGTATATATTCACAAGTCTTATATATGGGTTAGATATATGTCAATACCCAAAAAGATAGATTTAGAGCTGGAAGGGATCTTAGAGGTCACCTTGTCTCTCTCATTTTATAGAAGAAACTAAAGCCCAGAAAGGTTAAAAGACTTGTCCAACATCATGCAGGTAGCAAACAGCAAGGATGGGATTCAAACCAACATGCTCTGACTCTAAGTCCTTATGCTCTTTCCACTGAACCATGATACTTCTCACAAAGATATTCCAATGATTCCTGGGTTCCTGGTGACAGACAGAAGCCTCTAATTACATACTTTTTTAAAAAGTCTCTATTCCAAGCAAAAATACTTATTTTTTAAAAATTCAAGTAAATCCCTCAAGATACATTCCAGGCAAGTTCATTAAAAATTTCAATCCAGCTGAGCCCTAATGTCTACCCTTCTGATTTGAGCCTGACTCAAAATTTCTCTTTGAAGCTGATAAACACAAAGAAGAACTGAAAGGAAAAAAATTCCACTTTGAATTGATGGAAGTGGGTGGAGGAGGAGAGATCATATTCCAGTAGTGAGTCCATTACTTCATGTGTACGAAAAGAACTAAATGTACCCTTAACATTTGGCCAAATCATTCCACATGTCTCTATAACCTGAACTCCAGCCCAGTTACTGAGTATCTGAGCTTATTTCAACTACTAAGGCAGCCCTGAAGTCAAAAGAACTTGACTTGGGCTCAAGAATATTCACAGGAAAACTACAGCAGCCAGAAGAGATCCTTAACATTCATAGAAAAAGCCTACCTGAATTACAATGTTGCTTCATGTGAAGAGATTTTTACTTTCTTCCCCATCTGCCTTCATCATTTTCTCCTAGTTTCCAAAGTGGGAACACAGAAAAGAAGGGTGGGTACAATTCTAAGTGCTAAACTAGTAACAAATTTCTTATACACTAACTAAAAAAAATAGGCCAAAATCTGACTTCTCCAGTAGGAGTTAATCTTTCCTTCAGCCTGGACCTAAGCAGTGGTGTCTTGTACGGAGTGGGAATGGTCCCCATAGATGCAGTAGAATTTTACACTATAATTCTTCCATTGTCTCACTGGTGGAAAGATTCAGATTCTCTGATTCCCATGTACTTTCTCCTAAAAGCTACTAAAAATGTATTCAAGTCAGGGAGAAAACTTTGAAGCAGACTAGTACAGGTTTTATCACTCGCTTATTCTTTTCTAAATCCTCCAACAGTCTTCTCTTTTTATCCTACTTGGTTCTACACTCTGTTAAAGATGACCTCCAAACAAACCACAACAGATCTATCTGTAGGTATCTCTGTGATCTATTTTGCAAAGAAATAACTGCGTGAAATTATTATGTAATTTAAGAGGCTGACTGGAATATTGGAACAAGCAATGCATTTGGAATCAGAAGTTACAGCTTCACATCCCAGTTCTGTTTTCTAATTATATAACTTAGGGAAGTTCAGTTTACTTCTCTAGGCCTCAACTTCCTCACCTATAAATTAAAGGGGTTGAAATAAATGATCTCTAGGATTTCTTATAGCTCTAAATCCTATGATACTTTCAGTTTCACTGTGATTACCCATTTTAACATGATGTACAACTCTCTCTATTGTCCAGAAACCTTTGCAAACCAATATCTAATAACATCAATTATACTGAGGGATGTGGGTGAGAGGCTGTTGAGGAAAGAGGAAAAGGGAAGGTTCTGAATGTGCAGACAGTAAATAAAAGACTGAAAAATATTTTATAGGCAGCAATAAAATTATATGCACCTATCCTAGGTGTTCAACATCAACTTTAAGGCTTAAGTATTCATCACCTGGTATCACACATATAACAATAAGGCCCTGCCTGATCTCCTGTGAGACAAAAATTCAGCATTTTTATTTGTAATTCTTTTAAAGTGGGTTTTTTTGGTTATAATTATTTGTATGTATATCTTACCTCTCCCACTAGACTATAAAATGAAAAAGAGAAGTGAGGGAAGAGAGAGCCCTTGGTAAGACCATGTCTGAGAGCTTTGCACCCACAAGGGCTCAAAAGCAGAGACCCAGTTTTAGTTCTCTTTGTATCCTTCTCCTTAGGGCTTAGGAATACTTGACTCAAGAGACAGGCAATGCACTCCCCCTAGCAAACAGCAGGTACTTAAAAAAATTTTTTTTTTTGCTAAATAAATACAAACTGCAAGCAGTTTAAAGAGGCATGTCAAACTTGAATTTAAATTCAGAATGAGGTTTTAAACAGTTTTTGATCACTCGAGTTTTAACAATATTTAAATCCCTGGGGAGAAGAAAAGGACAACTTGAATTTGTAGCTTGGTATGAAAAATGAGTTCTTAAGCCCAATTTGGGATACTTAGGAATTGTTTAAAATTCCTCATAGGACAAATCCAATATGGAAAACAATACAAGATGTAAACTGAATATTTTCATGAAGTTGATTTTCAGAAATTATTGCTTAGCCTTTCTTTAGTCTGTCTTTCAAAGACCATTTAAGCTAAAATACAGACTAAATTATCCTTACATTGTGTTTTTTTATTTATAAGCAAACAATAAGAATCATTTACCCTAGACAGACTTCAAAATCTATTTTGGTTCTCTGGAATGAGGAAAAACTTGCAAAATAAGTCCTCATTTATAATTTTACTGGAATCCAAAGGATGAGGTAGGTGATGTCTCTATTTGACAATGCTTTTTCCAGGGAAGAGATATTATGATAAGAGGGTATTATTTAAAAGTTCATTCATTTAAAAATAATTGTGCATAAAATTAGGTATGAATGAAAGAAACATCTGAAAGTCATAACAATTCCATGAAATATTATGAAGTTCAGTAATTAGTCTACGTCTGGAGAAATGACCACAAAAGCAAATATATAAAAAATCTTCAGAAAAACAACAAAAAACAAAAGGGGAGAAGGGAAAACACAAAGGCAAAAAGTAAGAGTTGCCTTTAGGCGGCAGAAGAAGTTAACATTCTTGAGTTCCAAAGGTCTACTCTATGGCATAATGGCAAAAACAGGAATTAGAAAAAATATATGTAGGACATAACATAGTACTATTATATTCCCTTCCCAGGCGAGTCACCATTTATTATCTCACACCTGGTCTATGGCAACAATTTCCTAAAAGGAACAGGTCTTCCTGCCTCTAATTTCTTCTGCCTACAATCCACCTGCCAGAGTAATGTATCTACAGGATCATTTCCCAGCTCAAGAACCATCCAATGTTTCCTCAATGTCTATTCAATTTAACATGTATTAGGTCTCTACAATGTCCAAGGCACTCCAACAGGTACAAAGTTAGAAAGAAAAACAAAACTGCCCTTGCCTTCAAGGAGCTTATATATAAAAATTGTGCCTCAGAACCAAAGTTTGGGGTTCATAATAAGTTTAGAGCTCCTAGACCAGGAATGGGGAATGAGGCCTTGAGGCCACATGTGGCCTTCTAGGTTCTTGGGTGTGGCCTTTTCAGTGAGTCCAAGTTTTACAGAATAAATCCTTTTATTAAGAGGATTTGTTCTGTGAAGTTTGGATTCAGTCAAAGGGTCACACTTGAGACCTGGAGGGTCGCCTGTGGCCTGGAGGCACCAGGTTCCCTACCTCTGTCCTAGACCATCTAGCTCAACTGTTTTCATTTTACAGATAAAACAACTGAGGCCCAGAGAGGTTAAGTGAATTACCCAAACTACATATATAATAAATAGGAGAGTCTAGATTTGGACACAAGGCTCTTAACTCTAAATCTAACATGATTTCTACTGTTCAGGTTCAATTTTGGGCTTTCCACCTACACATTCAAATTGCACTCTCTTTATATTATGCCTTCCCCAAAGGACTCCTATCAAAACACTCCCTTTAAAAAAGTATGAGGAGGGGCGGCTAGGTGACACAGTGAATAGAGCACTGGCCCTGGAGTTAGGAGGACCTGAGTTCAAATCCGACTCAGACACTTAACACTTACTAGCCTTGGAACACAAATGCCCCTCCCAAAAAAATAAAAAAAACAAAAAAAAAAAAAAAAAAGAGTATGAAGTTCTCAGTTCCCCTTGAACATTTAAGGTAAAAATTCACTGAAATACAGAATGGGCTTTATTTTGTTTGACAGAAAATGAAAAACATTTAAGTATTTGCTCCTGAGTCCATAAAAAGTCAAGAAGACAACTCTTTCCCTCTCTGGTGAGTCCTACATAGCCAAAGTGATTGTCCTTAAACACCACATTTGTCATGTCACTCTCCTACCCACTGAACTCCAGAGGTTCTCTGTTAGCTCTAAGATAAAAAATAAACTTGTTTGATTCTGAAAGCTCTTACAATCTGCTCCCTTCCTACCTCTGTGGTTTTCTAGTACTTGACTTCCCTCCATGTATTTTACACTCCCATCATGCTATGCACCATGTCTGTCTCCGAGCCTCTGGAGTGGATGCCCCTATGCCTGAAATACTTTTCTTCAACAGCTCTGGCTCTTGGAATTCCTCATTTCCTTCGAGAATGAGTTCCCGTGGCCCGTTCTGCAGGAGGCTTTTACTGCCCCCCTCCCCGCCAGTTGCTAGTGCCTTCTACTCTAAGTTTACTGTGTATCTACTTCATGTATGTGTGCTGTGTGTACGTATTAACCATACACATTTACATATGCACATACTGTCTGCCCTTTATAAGTGCTCCTTAAGTGTATAAATAGCTCTGATTTGGAGTATGTATCCCTAGCACTTAAGGCAGTGACTGACACATAGTTAGGCCTTAATAAATGAGTCCTAAGCAACTGATTGTGGTTCAACCTTTTCCTTACCTACTGTCCCTCCCCCGCATCATCCCCTCAATCTCCCTCCACCCCCCACAAAAAAGAAAAGCCCTGGGATCCAAACAAAGTTACTCTCCCTCACCCTGGACCTGTTTAGCACAAAAGTGTGCATTTCTTCCTCTGTGTTATGGCTCATTTTCCTACTCGGTCCTGAAATTCCTCCAATGTTCTGCCAGTGTTTCCAGTCACTGCCTTCCCTTGCTGGGGCCATGTAGTTCTTGGCTTTCCTGGGGCTACCTGATTTAAGCTTTGGAATGCTAGGGGAGGCTTCCTCTCCAGAGAACTGCATTTGAATACCCACAGCTTCTTTCATTTGTTATCTCTTGGCTCTTTACACACTGTTCTCTCAGATCTGTGTATATTCTCTCCCATTTAAAGGCCCTGTAGAGGTCTGGATATGCTATGTTAGCCAGGACTCAAATCAAGTATCTCCTTATACCATTATCCAACCAATCAATCATCTTTAATGTGGTATTAATGGGGTGTGAATGAGCTCACACCAATCATTGATACATCAATGTCCTAAGGGCCAGTACCAATGGAGTTCATATCCTACCGTGTAGGAAACCATCATCAACAAATCCCTCATCCTTAACCTTGTCAACCTTGATCAGGCTCCTCCTGATCATTTACAGGAAAAAAAATCCAAGCTCCATATATGATGACCTTCAAATCCCTTCCTGAGCTAGTCTTACCTATTCTACTTTACCTTTCAAAGTCTCCACTTAGTATGGACAAGTCTTCTCACTGATGTTCTGTTTATTTTTGATACCTTCTGCCTCTACCAGGTGTCCCAAAAATCTTACAGCAGTTTCAAGTTTGGTTGATGAAAACTGTTATAACACTTTTGGGATACCTGGTATATGCCTATTCATTCTTCTCCTGTGCCCATTTCAAGTCTTGTTTTATCTTAGGAGAATTGGCCCATTAAAAAAAAAAAAAACACCCATAGCTCTTATTGTTAGTACTTATCAGTTTGGAACTAAATCATATAACTTTCTGCCTTCACATTGGCTCTCCACCTAATCTTTGGCTGCCTTCAAAACTCCGAACAAGTACCATCTTCTACATGGAGCCTTTCTTGATCCCGCCAACTGCTGGCGTCCTCCTCCCCAAACTTCCTTACCTTCATGCTGAATGTGCTCTGTATGAACTTGCACAGGGACATGGAGTCCTTTCCATTAGAACGCAAGCTCTTTGAGTATAAGAACCGTTTTACTTTTGGTTTTGTGCCATTGCCTCCCTGGATTTTGTGCCTGGCATATATATAACCGTTGCTAATATTTGCTACATAATAAATACTTGCTGAATGGATTTATTGATTCAAAAAACATTTGTTTAGCCTCTAACTGCTATGTATAAAAGCACTGTGTTTAGGGGCTGGGGCCACAAGACAAAATGATAAGTAGTCTTTGCCTTCAAGAAGCTTCCACTCTGCTTGGGGGATACAAGTGCAAGATAATTTGATTTGGGAAAGAACATGAATAACTAAACTTATAAGAAAAGGAATACTGGAGTAAGTGGCATGTGAGTTAAGCCTTGAAGGAAGCCAAGAATTCTAAGAGGTAAAGGTGAAGGGCTTTAATGACAGGCTTGTGGAAGAACCCACACAAAGGTAGAGAAGGGGGAGAGATAATGTCATGTTCTGGAAACATCAAGCAGGCTCATTTGGCCACAGAATAGATCGTGTGTAAAAGGGAGTTATGTAACTTTAGTCTGGTAAGGTGAGCTAGAATTGTGATGGTTTTACATGCCAATAATGAAGAGTTGGTATTTTTTCCAGAGGCAAGAAGGAATCACTGAAGATTAACTGGGTGGGGATGACATGATCCGACCAGCGCTTAAGGGAGATTATTTTAGCAGCTGTGTGGAAGATGGATTGGAGAGGGGAGAGATTATAAGCAAGGAGACCAATTTTGGAGGCTACTACAATAATGCAGACTGGAAGTGATGAGAGCCTAAACTAGAGCAGTGACCCTATCTATGAGTAAAGAAAAGGGAACTGATTCCAGAAACTGAAGTCATTTTTTACTTCTTTTTTTCTTTTACATTATCAAATCGTTGCTAAATCCTGAAAACAAAATTTCCCTTCATTTTATTATCCGCTGTCCTCACTTTCACTCAAATATGATATACCTCTTGCGGTTAAGGCTGGGGTTATATCATTAACTAGAAAGTAGTAAAGTGGGTAGGATAATTGTGGGATTTGACTCCAAAACAACTATGCCTACCCTTTTCCCCCAAGGTACCCCATTCTCCACCTTCATTCTTTTTCTCTGGTGTGCATGCTCCCAACTTCCACCCATTCTCAGGAAAGTGCAGGCCCCTCAGGGAGTTATTACCTGTTACCTGCTCCTAGTCCCCAGGGAGGCAGCACAAGTGGGAATTTTCTTTGGGATCTCATTGGGAAAGCCTCCTGTGCCTATCTCCTGTCCCAATGCATACCCACTCCCAGATCTCCAGATCTCCCTGGGGTTAGATGATAACACCCTCTAGGACCAGTCTCTGCCTTTGAGGTGGAAGTGACAGATTAGACCCCTGCCTGTTCAAAGTGAGAGGCAGAGGATAAGCAGGCATTAACGGCTTATGAAAGAGAGTGGCTGCCCTTACATTTTTGTTTCCCCAAAATCAACTCCTCTTCCAAATTTACTAATTCCTGCCAAGGGTATTACTATCCTTCCAGTTCAGAACCTCGGTCTCATATTTAAAATTTCAATTCTATGTAAATTTATAATGTATATAATTATTAATATAGTAATACACGCATGTATACAATTTATAAATAAATATACAAATATTAGGGGCATACACTCAAATTTTTTTTCTTATTTGGGGAGTACTGGCCTACACTATTTTAGCAGATTCTGAACTGCTCTCCCCAGCATGTTCTTCTTTACATATCACTGCCACAATAACCTCCCTAAAAACATCCCAGTGAGGGGGCAGAGCCAAGATGGTGGCATAGAAGCAGCAGGGACCCGCAGCTCCCATGCAGCCATAAAAATATGAATCTGGACAAATTCTAGGGCTCTCAAACTCAAAAAAATACAAAAAACACATCTCTCACAAAAGGCAGCTCAGCAGCAGGGGATCATCGAGGGAGGACTAGAGCGGAGGCCAGCCCAGCCTGAAACCGAAAACCACGGCCAGGCCCCCAGGGAGGTAGGAAGGAGTCAAGTCCTAGCCACAGCCAGTCTACAAGAGAGAAGATCTACAGCCTCCAGCAACTCCACATCTACCAAGGTGTGAAAAACAGGGTTAAAGAAAGGTGTGAAAAATAGGGATTAAAGAAAGGCAGCTAGGCAGGAAGGGCTCATCCTGCTGGGAGCTGAGACCAGCCCAGCCTAAAACCACCATGTGGCCAGGCTCCAGGCCACCCTGGAGGAGTCAAGTCTCCCAAGCCACAGCCTAAGTCTACTTCAGAGAAGATCTAAAGCACCTGAGGGAATCTCCACATCCAGCAAACCAGGATTAGAGAAAGTGAAAGTGAAACTCTGAAACTTAATTTGGGGGAGGAAAAGCAGTTCAGCCAATCTACCCCCAGGGCAAGGAAGCAGTGGGGGAAGGGAACTGCTAGAACCAGCAGCGGGCCCCCACTGGTCTGCTTCAGAGGCCCTGGCCTTCGGACTCCACGGGGGGCTGAATCAATTGATCAGGGACAAGTGCTCTTGCATTGAGCGCCCTGGATCCGGATGGTGGTCTTGGGTGGTGGTCCTGGGGTGTGCTTACAGCAAGCTGGGGGGGCTGCAACACCCCCCTAATTGCTCCAGCAGCTAGGAAAACCCCAGCGATTTGGAACAGAGCTTTCCCCCCTGGAAGCAACCAATTAATTAATTGGCCAACATGAGGAAAGGAAGCAAAATAAGAACAGCAATAAAACTCTAGAATCCTTTTTTGAGGACAAAAAAGATCAAAGCATGGAACGGGAGGAAGACAACCCAGTCAGAACTCCCACACCAAATGCTTCCAAGACACTTGAAGAATGCCTAGAAACTATACATCAACTGAAAAAGGACTTTGAAAACCAAATAAGAGAAGTGGAGGAAAAATTGGGAAGAGAAATGAGAATGATGCGAATATCATGAATGAAAATATCATGAAAAGAAAGTCAACAACCTGACTGAAGAAAACAACACTTTAAAAAATAGATTAACTCAAATGGCAAAAGAGGCCCAGAAAGCCAATGAGGAGAAGAATGCCTTAAAAAGTCAAATTTCCCAGATGGAAAAAGAATCTCAAAAACATTCTGAGGAGAATAATTCCTTCAGAATTAGAGTGGAGCAAGTAGAAGCTAATGACTTTATGAGAAACCAAGATACTATTAAACAGTTACAAAGAAATAAAATATCTCCTTGAAAAACCACTGACCTGGAAAATAGTCCAGGACAGACAATTTGAAAATTATTGGTCTACCTGAAACCCATGACCAAAAAAAGAACTTGTAAAGCATCCTTCAAGAAATCCTCAAAGAAAAAAAACTGCCCTGATATTTTAGAATCAGAGGGCAAAATAGAACTTGAAAGAATTCACCTCTTCAAAAAGATCCCCAAAAGAAAACTCCTAGAAATGTTATTGCCAGGTTCCAGAACACCCAGTTAAAAGAGAAAATATTACAGGCTTCCAAGAGAAAACCATTCGAATACTGTGGAAGCACTATCAGGATAACTCAG
>CM053595.1:45686272-45705226 GCA_028646575.1 Pseudocheirus occidentalis | reverse complement strand
CACACACACACACACACACACACACACACACACACTCTACTATATATACACATTTTTTCTAAGATTACTTTACACATACACTGAAAACATCCATGGTAAAACAGGCAGGCTTCTGCAAAAAAATATTGTGTGGTAAGTCAGACATCTACATTCACCCAATTCACTAAAATGTGCAGAGAAAACAAAATTCCACTGTGCTTCTTATTTTAGACTACAAAAAAATCACCAAGGTTCTTCTTGTTTATGTATCAAAATCATATAAGATTCCCTGAAAGATATAACAAAAGAGATAACTTAAACTTAGTTCAATGGCCTTTTGCTTATGAAAATCAAATAAGGAATAAAATAGGGAGACATGTTCTTTTATGGTCTTTCCCATAGTAATGGACTATATCCTAGTAAGTCTAATTTGAAGACAGATTTCTATTGTATTCTATGTAGATGGTGAGGTCCATCAAATGCTAACTGCTTGTGCCAACATACTACTGGTATCAAGACTTAGAACACAGCAGAGCCTCTTAAATGAGATCTGTAATTAAATGAGTTCAATCATTAAACATTATTAAGTACCTACTATGTGCTAAGCACTAAACAGTCCCTGTTCCCAGGAAACTAGCTCACTGCTGAACCCGACAGAATTATCCACAAGTGAAAGAAGGCTATTGTCTAGACTATGAAGTAGCTGGATTATCTACAGAATTAGTCTTTTAGAGTACACATCTTAGATATACATAATACATGATCAGCGATTTGGGCCTAGAACCGAAGAGAAAAAAAGAGAGTTGGCTAGTTTGCCTTTGGGAATGATCAGAAGCTAAAAGTAAAAACCTATTAATATTAAGCATTACTATTCTTCTGGTTTTGCTGTATGGCTGTAAATCAGAGAATTCTATACCCTTGAAAGAATTGAAGGTAATTTAAGGTTACCTCAAAGGGCAAGAAAAATACTGATGAGAGTGAGCAGGCTACTTTACATTATAAATAAAGAAGTGCATAACATGTCATCAAAAGAGCATAAGATTAGAAAAAAAGATGAGCCTATCACATAGCAAGAAAGAGGGAAATAAAATCAATAGACAGCTTGTGTTATTCACTAATACTGAATATCTAGCCTGCAGTACACTGAGTAGATTCCTTGTAGAATAGAAGTCTCATGGGACATAATAGAAAAGCTTTTGTGTAGGATAGTTGGAATGTGAACCAGATCACTGGAAGGAGTTGCTACACCAATGAGATCAGAGATATGTTAGGAAAATTGATTGAGCTTCTGTGGTTTACAATTCATAATGAGTTGTAGGAGTTAAGAAGGAACTATACAAAGGAATCTCTGATAAGAATTACCAACAGAGAAATGATAACCAGTCAACAAGGTGACTTGAAATGCCTACTAAGCACCAGGTCCTGTGCTAAATGCTGGAAATACAAGGAAAGCTAGTCCCTGCTCTCAAGGAGTTTATATTCTAACATGAGAAACAATATACAAACAACTATGTACAAACAAGAATAAGACAGGATAAATTGGAAATAATCCACAGAGGACCTATTTCATATTTTCCAAGAAGCAACTGCATATTTATAATATAAGATCACTATTCATAAATAGGTTAATCCTTAATCTCAGCTTCTTACTGGGAAAATGAAAATTTATGAAGTTAACACATGACAAAGTAGGCTTAAATTCATAATAACTAACATTATTTAATTTTAAGGGATTAAAGCAATCTTTTAAATATTAATACAACTAGTGAGTTGATAGTAGCCTTAAAATATGCAAGTTATTTTTTAGACTTGCTAAACCATTAACAGAAAGAGGATTGTACTTGTATAGATCCAGATTTCTGCAGTGCTCAAACAAGTTAAATCCCCCTTGTTTTATAACCCAAACTAGCACAAGCTAGAAAGATTTGTCATTTCCTGAAACAGCCCAGTTACTGAAAACAGAAAAAAAGCTGCATTTCAAAACAGTCCTTTATTTAGCAAATCCAAGGTCTTTCGAAAATTCAGATATTTTAATCCAAATAAATTCTCTTTAAGACATAAGAATCACTGGAACAAAATGCTAAATGTCTTTAATTTTCAAAATTTATCCAATGCCATATCCCTTGCCAGTTAAGTGCACTTAAAATATATTTTGAAATTTGACTCATATTTTTTCAAGTAAATACTCACTTAAGAGGATCACAATCGAAGGGTTCTTATGGGTTCAGCTGGTACAACCTCATCATTTTATAAATGAAGATAGAACTTGATGTCATAAACTAAAGTTAAGTAAAGCACGATTCAATAAAACAAAGGCTAATTTGAAAGGAAAAAAACCTCACTTCATTCCTTACATCCTAAAAAATAAATTTCCTCAATAACATTTAAGTTTGCAGTAGAGACTACACACTGTTCTTTTTATGGGAAGATGGTACTAGTGATGGTACTCCCTTTTCTGGGAGGGCATGTATGAATACTTTCTGGGAAGTAAAAAATGATCTAACACATAGCCAGTTTATAGAATTTAGAGCGAGAAATAACCTGAAAGATTTTATCTGACCCCTTCAATTTTACACAGGAAGAAAATCAGGCCTAAAGATATTAAGTGAACTGCTCAGAATCATAAAGGCACTAAGTAGCAGAGGCAGAATCTGAACACAAGTTCTCTGACCCCAAATTCAGTGCCATCCTCTTTACTTCTTGACTTAGTGCTACTATATGGTGTTTCTCAAAATTAAAGCCCCATTAGATAAAATTTTCACTTAAATCTGAAGTACTCTTCACATCTTCCCCATATTAACCCTAAAAAGAAAAAGTATATAAAGGGATTGATTAACCCAAGCACAAAAAGGATTCCTCTCTTTTGCAGTAGGGGGAAGAAAGAAATGTTTCATCAGAGCTAATCAAGGATCAAGGTATAAGCTACTTTATATGATTTCCTCTGTCCCTTAATGTTCTCATTTTAAGAAGAAAATGTTACTATCTACCGTAAGAGCTCAGAGTTCTATCTAAAGTACCATCTATGCCATTCCTCAAACTTCCCTAAGTTACCCCTAAAAAGGCCCCTACATCTCCAAACAGACACAAACAGTTCTGTGGCTGATTTATTGTCTGGAAAGCATAGAGAAGTAGATTCTAACAGAATCTTAACCTAAAGTTCCAAAGAAAATTAAATCCCATGGTTCCTACTTATACAAGACTAACATAGTTAACAGCAGTAATGTGTAAGAAGTTCACCAAAACAAGTGAGCAAATGACTGACCAGACAGCACATATGCAATAATCTAAGCCCAAGTCACAACAAGATAACCACAGAACCAAATGCTACCTCATCTTTATCTGGGATTGGTTGTCTTCAGAAGTATTTTAGGGGTGCTACGTGGGGCAGTGAACAGAGCACTGGCCCTGGAGTCAGGAGGACCTGAGTTCAAATCAGCTTCAGATGCTTAACATTACTAGCCACGTGACCTTGGGCAAGTCACTTAAACCCCAACTGCCCTGCCTTCCCCCTCCAAAAAGTTTTTTTAAAAAGTATTTCAGTCTATGAAAAAGAATGCTATAGAAACACTAAGAAAGAATACTGTTTCCACATTCTGTTTTTCCATTTTTCAGTCCTGTTCTTCCAAATATAGGTTTGGCGAACATCATGTTCTTCAACCCCTACCAAGGGGATTTTGAGTGGAGACCACCCATAAAAAGAGCATTTCATTCCTTTCGGAGTCCAATGAGTGCAAGAGGCTGCTAGAATCTGACCCTATGACTCACAAACTTGCCCCATCTCTTCCCCTCCCAATCCCTGTGATGATAAATCTGGACAACTGAAGCGTAACCCACTCCAACCCCAACTTCCCTTTGCTTCATCCATCTTGATCCAACTCTTTACATGTCCCACTCTTAACACCTCCCACAGGTCTCCCTGAAAATCCTTTTCCATGGTTAAACTTTCCTTCATCTTAAAACATCTTGCTCTTGGCTTTCTTCCATCTACTTCCAGAGACTCGGCTATGCTGATGATGACAGTGTATCACTAGCAGCTGTCTCCAGAACTGGCTATACTTTCTCTCATGCTCCTGGACATGCCGATCCTTCAAGGGAAGTTGGAATATTCCATGCTCCCTAATGCCACTTCCACTCTACCTCTACAACATCACTAACAACAAAACTCTTTCTCTTGGAGGTTCATCCTCACCTAAGCAACATGCTAGTAGCAATTATCTACTAGCGCACAAGACATTTTCCCTTCCTCGAGGGCTTTAATGCTTAGTTCAATTTTCCTCTTTATCTCAACTCTGTTGTCATACTGATGTCCTCTTCAAACAATCTGATCTAATTCCACAAACTTCTCAACTCTCATAAGTACTTCACCCAGACTGCACACACACAGGCAAGGACATTCATTTGATCTCCCCATTACCCACAAGTATTTCACTTAAGCAAAAACTTTCAAATTCCTTTGTCAGTTTATAATCTCTTCTCTTCCCATCTCTCCCTGTGTCTTAATACTCCTGAGCCTTCATTCTCAATGGGACCTACAATTTCTCCATTCCTCGGTATTTTCCCAAGCTTAACTACTTTTCTCTGACCTAACTTTTTACCTTTTCAACTCTACATTGCCCTCTAATCTTGAATCCCTTGCCAAAGCCCAAAACTTAATTATATACCTCTTCAACTCCTACTTACCTAAGGCAGAACAGAGCTAGAGGAAATCATACAACTGAGCCAAATGGGTCTTCTAGACATTTACATTTATCTAATCTTAATTTAATCTAAACTTAATCCACCTTAGCATGAATGGCGACCATTTTATTTTTCCTTAATCAAATCTCTAAGCCACTCTGCACTGAGGCCATTCCAAACCTACCAATCTCTCCTAAAATCTTTCACTGCCCCTTCACTCTCAGAAAAGGACTCTAACTCATGCTGTAGCAAGAAACAGAGATCATTTTCTGTGAAGTCTTGTTTCTCCCCTTGTTTATATCAAGAACCCTTGATAGCTATCATCCCTCATTCCATCCTCCTTTATTTCAGTCTCTGATAAATAGGTGACCCTTCTCTTAGCCAAGGTCAGTCCCTTACCCTTGATCCCATTTCTTCCTTAGTCCAGCCTAGAGTTTCAAGTTTCTGAATGCACAACAAAGATCAAAAATTCAAAATCAAACTTGTAATGAATCTAAGGTGTTTCTGGCCACTTGCCTTACGTAACTACTTCAGGACAGCCTAGATTCTGAACACCAAACAAGTACACTTTGCATGCCCTCAGGCCATACAAGGCCAAGAAGAGGGGGCCAAAATGGATAGAGTAGACAGTCTCACATTCTCTCTACTCACCACCCACCTTTCTTGCTAATTAACTTCAATCTCTTTCCACTGGTTCTTTCTTTGCTGCCTACAAAAACACCCAAACCTTCTTGATCCCCCCCAAAACTCTCAAGACTCTACATCTGTTCAAGATACTGTTCTATATATCTCTCACTGAAACTTCTAGAAAGAAAAGTTGCTTATACTCATTGTTCTACTTCATCTCCTCTCTTTTCAGATACTTATCTAGCCCTAACCTCTCTCCTGACCTCCAGTCTCACATCTCCAACTGCCTATTCGACATCTCAAAGTGGATGTCTCATAGGCAACACCTTAAACTCAAAATGTCCCAAACTGAACTTATTACATTTCCCCAAAATTTTTCCCTTTTAACTTTCTACTACTGTCCAGAGTAGTAGATGTCCAGGATGTCCCACCATCCTCCCAGTCACCCAGGCTTGAAACCTAGATGTCATTCTTAGATTTCATCACTCTGTCACTTACCTCTATATAACCGATCTGTAGCCAAGTCCATTGATTCTACCTCTGCCAACATCTCTCCTATATGCCTCTTTTCCCTCCTCTGACACTGCCACCACCACAGTGCAGGTCTGCAACATCTCATACCTGGAATACTGCAATAGCCTCTGGTTAGTCTCCATGCTTCAAGTCTCTTCACACTCTAGTCTACCATTCACTTAGCTTTCAGACTGATCTTCCTCAAAACAGGTCAGACCACATCACTCTCCTGTTCAATAAACTCTAGTGACTCCCTCTCACTTCCAAGATTAAATATAAAATCCTATTTGGCATTAAAAGCTCTCATATTCTGGTCCCTTCCTACCTTTGCAATATTCTTACTCCTTACTCCCTCCCCCCATACCCCCAGTACTCTGAAATCCAATGACACTGGCCTCCTTCATGGTCCTTGCACAAGACAATCCATTTCCCAATTCCATGTATTTTCACTGGCTGTCCCCCATTCCTAGAATGATTTCATCTCCAACTCCCAACTTTCTTCAAGTCTCAGCTAAAGTCCCTCCTTCTGAAAGTAGCCTTTCACTAACACGCCCCCTCTTCCCTCCAATGCTAGTGGTTTCCCTCTGTGATTAACTTCAGTCTATCCTGTTTATATTTGGTTTGTATTAGACTATGAACTCCTTGAGAGCAGGAACTGGTTTTTGCCTTTCTTTGTATCCCCAGAACTTAGCACAGGGCCCATAGTAGGCACTTAAATGCTGACTACTGCTCATGATCTCAAACCTTTACAATCTAGCTTCTAAACTAATCATTCAACTGAAGTCATTCTTTCTAAAGTTATCACCTCTAAAGTTATCTTTTAAGTGTCAGATCTGATGTTTTTTTCTCAATCTTCATGCTTCTAGACTTCTCAGCAACATATGACACTGCTAACCACTCTACTCTCCTGGATTCTCTACCCCTTTCTGCACTGATTCTCCTAGTTGTCTGACCAATTCTTCTCAGTGTACTTTGTTGGTTTATCTTCCATACTGGGACCTTCTAACTCTAAGGCTTTGTGTTAGGCCTTCTTCTAGTCTCTTAACTTGATTACCTCACCAGCTCCCACAGATTTAATTATTTATACACAGATGACTGTCAGATCCATATATTCAGCCCTAGTCTCTTTTGAGCTCCAACCACACATCTCCAATTCCATAGTGGACATTTCAGACCAAATGTCTCATGGGTATCTCAAACCCAATACATTCATAACTGAACTTTTTCATTGTCTTTCCTCCCAAATTTGCCCTCCTCCTGCTCCCAAATTTCCCTCCACAGAATAGGTAAGGTACCTCCACCTTTCCAATCACTCAGTTTTTCAACCTTGACATTATTCCTGATTCCTCACTCTCCTTCACCTCACATATCCAATCAGTTGCCAAATCTTTTCTTTACTTCTACAGTATCAATGCCCTTCTCTCTGCTCACAACACAACCTAGTTTAGACCCTTTCTCACAGACAACTGCAAAAGGTTCTTAATTGGGCTCTCTGCTTCACAACTCTCCCCACTCTCCAATATATCCTCCACACTGCTGCCAAATCAATTTTCCTATAGTGCAGGTCTAACCATATTACTTCCCCTACTTAACAAACTTCAATGGCTCCCCACTGCCTTTAGGATTAAATATAAGCTCATCTGTTTAGATTTTAAAGTATTTTACAATCTGGCCCCAATCTACTTGCCAACTTTATTATCTCTTACTCCCTCCTCCTTCTCATACTTGTTGGTCCAGCCAAGATGGCATTCTTGCTATTCCTCACACAAGACACTCATTTCCGGTCTAGCTAGATGTCTTGTACCAACTGTCCCCAGTGCCCAACATGTATTCTCACTTCACTCTTAACCCTCAGAATCCTTTATTTCCTTCAAAATTCTGCTCAAACAGCACTTTCTACACAAAGCCTTTCCTGATCTACCCAACAGCTAATGTCTTGTCTTCTATAAGTATAACATATTCAGTTTGTATATACATGCTATCTCTCCAGATGAAAATGTAAGGTCCCTGAGGGTAAGACCTGTTTCATTTTTTATTATTGTTGCCTCATCACCTAACACAATGCCTGGTACATAGATATTTTCTTTGGTATTCAGCAGGTGGAGATGATGTTGATAGGAATATTGGAGAAAAGGCTTATTTCTTTTAATTTCAAGTCACCAACCCTCAAAATAATTTAACTGTAGTTTCTGACTAAAATGAGGAATGGAATTCCAAAACTACATGTCAAAGAAGACATCACTTTTAGAATACTAAAAAAGATTTAATTCAACTATTCATGTAAGTTAATAATAACTAGCATTTCAAATGGAAGCTATTATCATATTAGGCATAAGTTACACTGGAATGTTTTAAAAACAGATCCTTACTAGATGATTCCAGCTCAAAATTCTGTTTACCAAAGGAACAAAAACAAACAAGAATTGCTTCAGACTGGGATACTTAGATGAAGGAAGCAGGAATACATATTTCACAATAGAGAGAACCTGAAACGTACATTAGAACAAAGCAGGATAATTTTTAGGTCTCAATAAATCTCAAAGAAATCGCATTAGCATTTTCTTAAGGACACATTATCTATACATCTCTCCTACATCTTAAGGTAGAAAACTTGAGAAAAATAAGAAACCTAAAAAAACTCCTAGAAAACAGTATTCTGGCATTTTTCTAGCGATGATTCTAGATGTTATGTGTGGAAAAAAAGTCCATGGAAAAACAGCATAATAGAGGTTCTCAATTTAGTCTTAATGGTTATAGATTTGTTTCTGAATTACATGTTACAAATACCCAAGAGCAATACTTGTGCATACTTACAAGAGATAGCAGCAAACAGCACAGGTTATCAGCATGGTGATGATAACGCTAAAAGAGAAAGAAATAAAATGAGTAGCCATATGATAGACAACTGCTAGACTGAACTATAGCACTTCTATTGTACTGGTTTTGGGCATTTCAGGAGCTAAGCCATAATAGGACCATGCATCAATATCTATGTGCTTAATACATTGCAGTATGCTGCATGGCTGATCAAGACAATAGATACTTAAGTATTTAAATATTAGTAGAAAAATATACAGGGTGCCCTTTCCCCCATAATGGTGCCAAAGGCAAAGAAGGAACCCACTGTCCGACCCCCCCAAGACAGAAGCCAAGTCTAAGGCCTTGAAGGCCAAGAAGACGGTGTTGAAGGGTATCCATAGCCACAAAAAGAAGATCTGAACATCCCCCACCTTCCGGTGACCCAAGACACTAAAACTTCAAAAGCAGCCCAACTACCCTTTGCAAAGTGCTCCCTGGAGAAACAAGGTTGATCACTATGCCATCATTAAGTTCTCTTGACCACTGAGTCTGCCATGAAGAAGACTGAGGACAATAATACTCTCGTCTTCATTGTGGACATCAAGTCCAACAAGCATCAGATCAAACAGGCAGTTAAAAAGCTGAATGACATGGTCACAGCCATGGTCAACACACTGATCTGGCCTGATAGAGAGAAGGAAGGCCTATGTCCAACTTGCTCCAGATTATGATGCTTTAGATATTGCCAACAAAATTGCAATCATTTAATCCAGTTATCCCCCTCCACCTATAATAAAGTTTTCCAGTAAACAAACACACACACACACACACACACACACACAGAGTATTCTCAAAATCTTAGTGCACTTTTAACCTACTAAAGTTTTAAGTTATTAAAGCTTTAAATTGCACTAAGACTTTTGGGACACTGCATTAATTAGTGTTCATCTCAGAACCCCTCCAGACTGGTGAATCTAAAGAGATAAGTCAAATTGTTATAATAAAATGGGGTAAACTAACTGGAAATTAAACAGTTTCCATTGTATGAAAAAAATAAGGCTGTCACCTGTTAGAACAGAAATGTAAAAAATAAACATTAAAAAAAAAACACCTGTACTCTCAAAGTCAAAACTTCTTGTCTATGTTCCAGTCTCCTTTATTTATCTACACTTAGATATCCTCAAACATAATATCTAAAACTAAATTAATCCTCTTCTATATCATTCTCCTGCTCTATCCTCCTTCCCATTTCAGAGTATTATAGAATCACAGATTTGGGGTTAGAAGGAACGTTAAAAGTAATTTAGTACACCCCCACCCCTTCATTTTATAGATAAGGAAAGTGAAGATCAAAGAAGTGACTTGTCCAAGATCACACAAGTAGTAATAAGGAAAGCAAGGATTTATACTCATTATCCTATGCCTCCAAAGCTCATGCTTCTTCCACTGTTACCAATATTTTCAGTCATTTTTGGTTCTTCTCTTTTTTCTTCATTCCTAAATTCAGAAATCAAATTCTGTTGATTGTTCCTATGAAATGTCTTTCCATTCCAGTGCTGCTACTCCACCACTACAATTCAGTCAGCCCTTATCACCTCAGATATAAACTGCTGAGGCAGTGAGGGCAGCCTCCACCAATGGCTAGAGTGCTGGGAGTCAGAGAAGCCAAGTTGAAATCTCTCCTCAGACACTAGCTGTGGGATGCTAGGCAAGTCACTTGTTTCCTTATCTACAGATTGAGAATAATAGCATCTACCTCCCAGAGTTATGGTGAGGATCAAATATAACTATCATTACTAGCCATAAGCCTTCCTAACTTGTAAGCCTTCAATCCTTCCAATTGCTCTCACACACTGCTACTACTAACCTTTTCTTTTTAACATTTACTAAGTTCACTAATTGATCATTTTCCAATATAAGCCTTCCCCTTGAAACAAAGAAAAATCAGAAAAGACAACATGAGCCCATGGCAGAAAACATAAACCACATTCCATACCTATATTCATTCCCCCCACTTCTCTCACCCGTTTATTGAGAGACATGTTTCATTACTCATTCTCTATATTGGTCATTATAATTCACCAGAAGACGGCTGCCTTTTGGTATTGTTTTCATTTACATTATTTAATGTACTGCTGTGTTTATTATTCTCTTGGTTCTACTCATATTAAGTCTTCCTATATTTCTGTGAAATTTTTTGTGTTTTTTTTTCCTTATAGTTCAATGGCATTGGAGTACCTAGGTTCAAATCCTGCCTATAATGCTTAATACCTTGTGTGACTCTGGGTAAGTCATTTAACCACTCTGGGATTTCAGTGTGCTAACTGAAAGGGTTGGATGAGATGGTTTCTGAAGAAGTCCCTTTACACTCAAGATCTATGGTCCTAATTTTACATGCCACAAATTTTCCAGTCATTCCTCAATTAACTGGCAGCCACTCTGTTTCTTGTTTTTTGCTATCATAAAAAGTGCTATCTCTAATATTTTCATATACATGAGACCTTTTCTGTCTTTGATTTCTTGGGTTATAATGCCCAATAGTGAGACTACTAGATGAAAGGGTATGTACGAGTAACTCGTGAACTTTTCTCACATAATTCCAAATTATACAGTCTTAGAATAAATGGGTCTATTTATGACAATATCAGTGAATGATACATCTGTTTTATTTTTAATACTATTTCTATTTCTTAAAAAATTCTCTTTGCCAATATGGAGGTATGAAGTAAAATCTCAGAGTTGCTTTCTCATCTGTATTTCTTTTCTTTGTATCCCAAGTGCTTAGCACAGTGCCTAGCACATAGTAGGCATTTAATAAATGCTTGTTAACTTGCCTTGGTTAATAGTTCACAGTTCTTCCACTGTAAACTATCTATCTGTTCATTTCTTTTTACCACTTCTCTATTGGGAAGATTAATCTTTCTAAAACTCTTTTCGTTTTGTTAATCCTCTGCTTGGAAATCTTCAGTGGCTTCTCACTGCCCAGACCACAAAATTCCTAACTCCAAATCATGCTTTTACCTCACATAAAGTGCCCTCTCATCAATTCTCCATCTATTTAAATCTCACCATCCTTCAGGGTGCAGTTCAAATCCCATCTTTTCCAAGAGATTATTTCAGAATACTCTGACACACAACTCCTATTAAATTGTCTGTATCACTCACTTTGATACTTAATCTCCTCCTGGATGTTACTTAACTGTTTTATAAATGTGTATGTGTGTGTGTGTGCGCGTGCACGAGCATGTCTACAAGCATCTGCCATCACCCCAACTATATTGCTATAATACAGCAATTAGAACACTCATTTACACAGTCTCTTAATAAGGCTTACAAAGTACCTCCCTGCTATTCTGTGAGGTAGGTCACATATCATTAATAATTATTGATGGATAGGTGTTAACTGAAACTTAGAAAAGTGATGAGCTCAAAGACAGACAGGTGTTAGGTGTGGAAGCACAGATTTTAACCCAATTTTCTGACTATAGATGTTGCCCCTCTAGTTCCTGGAAGACAAGGATCCTAGATTTATATATCTCGTCTTCTTGACTACATCCTTAATGGCTGGCACTGTGTCATATTCATTTTTCTATCTCCTCATTATATCTTACATAGATGATGCCCTTCATGCAGTGGCAGAGTGGTATAGTGCAAAGAATGCTAGACTTTTAAGTCAGATGAACCAAGGGTTCATCATAATGCTGTTACAGAGATAAAATTAGATTATGAATGTAAAACACCAGACACATCTAAGAATGCTATTGAAAATGACAATTACCATAGCTACTACTCTTTATTAAGTAAATGTGTCCAGTCAGGTTGTGCTCTCTAAAAGGTAGTTGGAGTTGACTGTAAATCAAACACTGTGGGGTGGGATAAGGAAGAGGTAGAAGGAAGGTGATATTTTCTGAGTTTGGGTAGAGGACATAAGATAAACTCTTTCTATTTCAAAATTTTGCCCAGGGACAGACATGATTTCAGGAAAGAAAAAGACTTTCTTCTTCCCATGTCATACACAGTATGGTTTCCTGCTCCCCAAACCCAGACTAGTAATAGAATTCAGCTACATTGTGGTTTAAACAGGCTTTTGTTGGTTAGTCTTAGGTCCTAACAACCAACATTTATAACACTGTTTCTATAAAAATTGAAGTTTCAAACAAAAGACTTTTCCATGAACCTTTTAAATGTAACCCTTTTCTGAGCCTGAGATACAAAAATTTCAAATTTAGTTAAAAAAAAAATACAAAAGTACTGCCCAAGATTAACCATAGAGTTCCTCTAAACCAGCGGTTCTCAACCTGTGGGTTATGTTCAATTTGTAACACTGAAAATACATCCTGCACATCAGATAGATTCAAAACAGTAGTTACAAAGTAGCAACAAAAATAATTTTATGGTTGGAGGGGTCACCAAAACATGAGGAACTGTATTAAAGGGTCGTGGCATTAGGAAGGTTGAGAACTACTGAACAATGAGTTTTTTAGTACATTTTATTAAGTCGATTTACAAAATTTGATTTGCACATTTATTAGATAAAAAGCATTCTTATATTAATATTGCCATATTAGAGTTGGAAAAACTGAAACTTAAACATTAATTAGCTATGGTATGTGTTCCTTAAAGTAAAAAGTGTAGAAACTCCTTTTGCCTTAACAACTTACTATACACAAGAGAATGAAGATTAGCAGGGAGGATCAGATTTGGATCTGGAGAATACATCACTAAATAGTTGATCAAATAACTTCATGCAGTTACAGCTGGAAAGCTAAAAGGCCAATGTTCTTTTGTCCTTGGTAATCAACTATGTAGTCAGTGGCTTCAAGTCATAAGGCTCAAGATATTGGAAGCCTACTCAAATCAATAAACATTTACTAAGCACCAACTATATGCATAGAAATGTACTAAGGAGTAGGAAGTGGACAAATAACCAATAATCATAAATGCTTGTTTCATTAGGATCATTGTCATAGGGGAGAGCTATTAGAGGAAGAATGGCTATGCAGAATGGAAAAATGGTCAGTGGTGTCAAACTAAGATCCCTGTGGATCACATATTAACTTAGAAAACCACAGATTAATATTGCCTAATATTAATATATGTATATGGACAAAACAAAAACAGCTCCTGTACTTAAGGACTGGGGTCACAGAGGGAAATAATTAATTTTATTGTATTTTTATTTATTTAGTTGAATATTTCACAATTACATTTTAATCTGGTTCTGGCTGTACTCCAAAGTGTTGTCCTCAACCGGTGTGCATGTTTGATACCACTGTTGTAGGGCACTAAGAAGTAACAAATTATGAATCATCAGAACAGCAGAAATTCAGGGATAAGGATCTAAGTTTTAGAAAATGTTGAAAGAAAAACCTCTAGAATTCTTCCATGCTAAATTATTAATTGCTACATCACATTCAATCCTAACATTACAAACTTCAACTATGTACATATAATTGCAAAAAAAAATTCACATTTTCAAATGTTACCAGATAATTTACTCTGCAAACTTTTGTTTAAAATATTATTTTAGACTAAATACTTATAAATACATATTCATGTTAAGTAGTAAGAATTGTTCAGAGAGAAGCTGTTGATGCAGTAAATTTCTTAGCTTTTTAATACTTTTCAGTAGTAAACTTAATTGCAATCCAATGAGCATTTATTAAGCCCTACCAATCAGGTGCAAGAAGCTGGGGGTAAAAAGACAATGTAAAACATTTCCTGTACTCAAGAACCCTGAGGGGAGCTTGGGTAAGGGTGAGAATGTAAGAGATTAATTCATTTAACCAATGTTTATTTAGTACCAATTAACTTTCACTACTGTCTAGAACCAAATGAATATTTTCAAGACAGCAGGTACTAAGATACTTCAGACAAAGGGTGAGTTAGTCTTAAGTTATAAATCACATGACCCTGAGCTTACAAGAAGTGACTATAGAGCAAAAGGGATCTAGACAGCAAGTGTTTTGAAGCAGCCTATAAAGAAAAAGATCAACTATAAAAAATGCTCGCGTAATAAAAAAAAATCTGCACTGAGATTACAGAGGTGCATATAACTGAAAGAAATCTGCTTTAAGAGTGCAAGGGCACTAGAATTCAACCCAGGGCTCCAACCAATTTCCTAAAACCTGTAATCTTGGGTTATATGGCTTTCTTTTGTCTGGATCTCAACTTCCTTATCTGTAAAAAAAGAGGGACCCAGGTCTATCAATCAGCATACATTTATTAAGTGCCTACTAAGGCACAGAACTAGGCTTTGGGAAACAAAGTCTTGGCTTTCAAAGTTTCCATTCTAATGAAGAAGACACTAAGTCCAAATATAGGTGCACATATTTACATATGTATATGATACAGCTGGGGGTGGCAGGGTGGATAGGGACTAGGTCTGAAGTCAGGAAGACCCGAGTTCAAATCCAGCCTCAGGCATTTACAAGCTGTGCAACCCTGGGCAAGTCATTTAACTGCTATTTGCCTCAGTTTCCTCATCTGTAAAATAAGGATAATAATAAAATATCTACCCCGTCCCTTCCCCCCCCCCCCTTGTTGTGAGGATCAATGAGATAATAGTTAAAGTGCTTAGCCCGGCACATGACAAAGCACTTTATAAATAATTAGTTATGAAGATGATTATTCAACATATATACAAGGTGATTTTGAGAGGAAGGGCACAAGTAGAAAGGCTGAACAGAAAGCCCCTTCCAGCTCTAAAACTAACTTTATCTAGTGCCCTTAACTAACCACAGGTAAGGGTCATGTGTCGAAAAAGGAATGTTACCCTTCAATAGTTAAAGGTCACAGGATGACTTCAAAAGAACACCTTGAAGCCACGGATCTAACTTCCTATCACTCAGCACGGGGCTTTCAGTCTTGAAGAACCGGATTCCAATTTGATCCTTAGACACCTCCTAGCAAGTCACTTCACCTGTTCGGGCCTCGGTTTCGTCACTTGTAAAGCAAAGAAACTGGACTCGCTCCATCCTAAAATCCCATGAACAAACGATTACCCCCGTTTGGGGCAGGACCTGGAGGCCCCTGGGGCGCCCGGCGGGGCGATCAGCCCAGGGCTCCGGGAACCTCACTCTGGACAAGTCACCCATTAAGTGACCGGAAGAATAAAAAGAGAGGCTGTGTTTTGCATTTCTTGCGGGTTTTTCCCCTTCAAGGTTCACGCAAACCAGCCCGTTTGGGTGGAGTCGGGTTCAACTTCTTTTTTCCGTTTCGGGCTGCGTCCCCCCCAGACACACCCCGAGGAAGGAGAATCCAACCCTCAGCCCGGCCGAAGTTCGCAATGGAAAGCGGGTGGGGGGGGGGGGTAGGGGAGAAGATCATCAAAGGCCTCCTCCGTCAACCGCGACCCTCGGCCCTGTCCTCCCCAGTAACTGCCACTCTTCGTGACCATTGCCAGTCTCCACAGGCCTTCCTCCATCCCCGGCTCCGGCCTACGCTACGAGAGGCGCTCCGGGGTTCCCCGGCCCCTGAGGAGGTGCCTGCACACAGTAGGCGCTTAATAGACGAGTACTGACAGATAGTTTATTAACTGACACAGGCCCCATGCGGAACTCCGCAGCCTTTGTCTGCAGACCTTGCCTTAGCCCTTGCCCTCCGCCCGCCTCCCCCTCCCCCTCCCCCTCCCGCCCTGGACACTTACCCTCGATTGGGACCTTTGGGGATAAAGCAGGGGACCAAGAAGCCGACGACCCCCCAGAACACGCTCATCACAATGATGGGCACCATAAGGCCTGGGTACGCCATAGCTGCGACGGTCCTTCCCCAGGCCGGCTCCACTCACCAGAAGGGTTCCGGGCCCAACGAGGAAGTGTCAACAAAGAACCCCGTGACTGGGCGAGGCCCAGCCCCCTTCCTCAGGTGCGCACGCGCCCGCCTGCCAATCCCCTCCCCTTTCACAAGACGTGGGCGGGGCTCATGGTCGACTTTGTAGGGCCGCAGAGTCTGAGTTTTACCCCCAGCTGGCCAGCCTCGGAAACTGCAACCTTGAAGCTGCATTACAACTGAAGGGCATATCTGTGTGGATTTATGTGTTGTGCATGTATTTTTAAAAATAAGACTATTATATATGAATAGGCAGTTTTCAGAAAAAGAAATTAAAACTATCAAGTCACATAAAATATGCTCTAAATCATTAGTATCAGATAAATGCAAATTAAAATTCCGAGGTACCACCCCACACCTATCAAATTGGCTATCATGCCAAAAAAGGACAATGATAAATGCTGGAGGGGATGTAGAAAAATTGAGACATTAATTCACTGCTGGTAGAGTTCAGAACTGGACCAAACCATTCTAGGGAGCAATTTGGAACGATGCCCAAAGGGCTATAAGTCTGCATGCCCTTTGGCCCAGCAATACCACTACCAGGTATGTATCCCAAAGAAATCAAAGAAAAATGAAAAGGACCATATGTACAAACATATTTCTAGCAGTTCTGGAAACTGAGGGGATGCTCACAATTGGGAAATAGCTGAAGAAATCATGGTATATGATTATGATGGAATACTTTTGTGCTATAAAAAAATAAGTCGGAGGTTTCAGAAAAACCTGGTAAGATTTATATGAAGTGATATAAAGTAAAGTAAGCAGAACGGGTAGTTAATTATACATAGTAACAACAATAAAATGATCGGCTGTGAACAACTTAGCTACTCTGACCAAGACAATGACCCAAGGGCGGCTAGGTGGTGAAGTGAATAGAGCACCAGCCCTAGAGTGAGGAGGACCTGAGTTTAAATTCGGCCTCAGAACCCTTAACACTTTATTAGCTGCGTGACCTTGGGCAAGTCACTTAACCCCCACTGCCCTGCCTTCCCCCCTCCAAAAAGCAAAAAAAAAAAAAGTGATGCCCATTCAATGTTTACAACTTCCATGCCTAACCACCTACATATCTTTGCCTTGAAATCACTCTTAATTAGTGCTCCTGTTTCTTCTTTTAATAAATTTTCTTGGAGGAGAGAAGCCTGTCATTCATTTAAAAAAAACCACTTATTAAGAGCCTGCTATGTGCCAGGCATCATGTTAAGCACTAGGGATACAAATACAAAAGTGAAAAATCACAGCCTTCAAGTTTACATTTGGGGAAGGGAGGAGATACAAAATGCACAGAGGTGTAAACACAATTATTTGGTGGGAGGGGTAACAATGAGGGAATCAGTGAAGATTTTCTGAAGGTGGCCTTTCAGCTGAGCTTTGAAGGGAGGTGAAGGAACTCATTCCAAGTCAGGGAACCACCTAGTGGGTATAAGTATAGAGATGGGAGAGGGGGTGTCTATCATGTGTGAGGAACACCAAAAAGACCAGTCTGGGTATACTGAACGTGGAAAGTGAATATATAACAAGGCTGGGGACAGGCTTTAAAAGTCTTTATAAGTTAAACAGAAGAGAACTGCAGCTAAAGCAATACTTGGGGGAAATTTTTATATCTTTAAATGCATATATCAATAAAAGAGAAAAAGAACAATAAATTGATCACCCAACTAAAAAAAAACCAAAGTAAATAAATAAATGAAAAATTGCCAATTAAACGCCAAAATGGAAACCCTGAAAAATCAAAGAGATAAATAAAATGGAGAGTAAAAAAAACCCACTCAACTAATAAAAAAGCTAAACAGTAGAACTTACAGGCAATAAGTAGCCATCACAGTTTTACTGAGTTGGGGAATGATGTTTGCAGATCTGCGTTTTGGGAATAAGAAATGGATATAAGAGATGCCAGGAAGGAAGACAGAAGCAGTAAAACCTGGCAACTGATTACACTTGGGAAGTGTATGAGAGCAAAGAGGATAGATTATGAAACTAAGTATAGTGATAGAAATAGCGATGTTAGGGAGACTAGGTTTAGGGGGGAAGAAAATCAGTTTCCTTTTTTGAAATTTTAAATTTGAGATGCTTGTGGGATATCCTGTTGTGCTGCACATAACAGGCTCAGGAGATGTAAGTTTAAGAGTCATCTGCGTCCCATAGGAACACCCCAAGAAGAGAACGTAGAGAGAGAAAGCAGCTCAAGACAGGTCTGGGAGACACATGAGGCAGGAGGTGGGAAAAGCATGATTGTGTAAAGGAGCAGCAAAAAGATTTTGTCAGACAGAAAGAGAATAACAGAGCAGTGTCATAGAAGGAAGAAATGGTAAATATTCCACAAGAAGGATGAGGACAAAGAAAAAGGAAAGACTGGATTTAGCAATATAAGGATCATTTGTTTTTTGTTTTTTTTTAATTTAGTTTTTATTTGTTTTCTTGTTTACATTATTCATTTTCATTACATTTTTTGAATTACACATTTTCTCCCCGTCTTGCTCCTGCCCCAACCCCATAACAGCAATCCCACTGTAAAGCCCCTCCCCTGCT
>CM053595.1:45670628-45685772 GCA_028646575.1 Pseudocheirus occidentalis | reverse complement strand
TAATAGTTATCCCTTGCCTCTTCTCTATGGGATGATTAATCCCATGTTGTCTCTCCCTGTCTCCTCTCATTCTAGTCCTCTCCCACCTCAGAATTTTGCATTTTAAAGTATCATCTATAAGGATCATTTGTAACCATGCACAAAGACCTTTTCCTAGGGATTTGGCTATAAAAAAGAGAGAAAGAGGCTTTTGCCTTGAAGAATTGTAGAGTTTAATGAAAAAAAATTGCTAACAGCAAGGAGAAAAAGGGGCAGTTGGGAGGACCTGAGTTCAAATCTAACCTCAAACACTTTCTAGTTAAGTAACCTTGGGCAAGTCACAATCCTGATTGCCTCAAAAACAACGGTAAGGAGAAAGTCCACCTCGTTCCTGGAGCAAAAGTGAGAAAGGAAGGATGAAACTGAGGTGACCTGAAATGTCTAATTAGGGAAACCTATAAGTTTCCTCCCATAACCTTAAATGCCAAGATTAGTAGTTTATTTCCTATAAGCATATTTGAAATATGGTCTCAGGGTTTTTTTTTGGTGATATGAGAGTTAAGCCTATCAGTTAATAAGGAAGGGGAATGGAGTGGAAGAGAAAAGGAATTGCAGCTTTGGAGAATGCAAGAGAAAGTTAATCAGAGAAAACAGGATTGGCATGCAGCAGTGAGTGCCCAATTAAAATCAGGTAACATAGATCTGCAGCAAACCCTGTTAGGCTAGTTTTGTGTCATTTGGCAGCACTGGTGAGTAGGAACAGAGAAAATGGATGGTGTAAATCATCACAAGGTTGGGATTCAGTATGGAAAATACAGCAACAGGACAAAAGAGTCTAGGACTGGGGGCTGGGGACTGTGTAAAATTGACCTAGTTAAGTACAGTCAAGATTCTGAAGGGCAGAAGAGTAAACAGAATAGGCTGACAGCCTGGGAGGGCAGGGAGGACTATTGTGATGTCCAAGCAGATGACCTCGAAGGTCCTTTCCAGTTCTAAGGTCTAAGTATTTTGTTTGCTTGCAACTGTACCCCCTACAAAAATATTGTGAGATTTAGTCACAAGTAGGAAGGAAATAAGCATTTACATATCAACTACTCCGTGTGAGGTACTGTACCTTACAAATATGATCTCATCTGAGCCTCCTAACAACCCTGGTGAGTTGGTACTGTTATTATTCCCATTTTCCAAATGAGAAAATTGAGACAAAGAAGCCGTGACTTGCCCAGGTCCAGCATCAGAAGCTAGATTTGAACTCAGGTCAGTCCTAATTCTAGGCCTAGCACTCTATCCGCTGAACTACTTAGCCACCTGTAGTATTTATGCAGAACTTGAGACCTGGCATTCAACAAGCTCGTTAAATTCACATCATATAATCTGTGACATATAGGCTATAATCCTGAACAAGTCATCTAACCCCTGTACCCTAATTAACTCACTAGAGCAGTGGTTCTCAACCTTTGGGTTGAACAACCCTTTCACAGGGATCACAGGGATTGCCTAAGACCATCGTAAAACACATATTTCTGATGGTTTTAGGAATCGAGACACTGTTCCTCTATCCAGGTGGGTCCGCTCACACGCATATACGCCCACATACCCATTAAAGGGTTGTGGCACTAGGAAGGTTGAGAACCACTCATCTAGAATATAAATTTTGTTAATCTGTATAGGTAGAGGAAGGTTCCTCACCATGAGTTCCCTATATTGATGAAATCACAGGTCCAAACCTAAAAAGTAAATTTAAAAATATAAGGAAGTGAGTGTCTTTGCTATTGCTGTAAGTTTCCTCCCATAACTTTAAATGCCAAGACTAGGAGGAGTTTATTTCCTATAGGCAATAACAATATAGAACCATTAAGTTATTAAGAAGATACTCCTCCCTATGCATTAGAAATCTGGCAGCTACGTCTTGAGGGAGGAAGAACAAAGTAAAAAGTACATAGCAGAGAACAAAAGAAAACTCACAAGGAAGCAAAGATGGACAATTCTCAACACAATGAGTATTATTGATCATATAGGCTTTTTTGAAATGAGAATTGTTACATATTCTGAATCTTCTTATACTCTGCTATATACATGACATGCTTTCCTCCCTTTCTAACTTTCTATTTAAGTTGTAATATTTAAATTTATAATGTTTTTGTTTCTTTTCTCTGTTCTCTATGTCATTTGAGTCTAAAATAAAATTTTGAAAAAAAAAAAAAACATCTGGCAGCTAGCAAATAAAGATGGTGAGGAGGCCATGACAAGTAAGTCATAATGGCATGAGACATCACTTGGCCAAGTGCTAAACGGAGGATGAGCTCAGTGATCTCTAACCCACTAGGTCTTCTCTATTTTCTCAACCGTCACACTTTCTATAATCAGGATCATATGACCACAGACATAAAGCTTAAAGGGACCTGAGACATTTAATCCAACCTCCTCATTCTGGAGATAAGGAAACCGAGGCACTGAGAGATTATTCAATTAAGATCACACAACTGTTAAATGGTAGGGTGAAGATTCAAACCCAGGTCCTGTATCTATATCCCCTGATCTCCCATTAGGAAAAAGCAATCCCCTCCCTCCTTCACTCTCAAAACAGTCTTAACAATTTCTCTTCAGGTCTTTAATTTGTTCTCTCAACTACTGCCGTACTGTTCATTATCTAAGAAGTCCTTGAGTAATGATGACTAACTTTTGAGAAAAATCTAGAAGTGAAGAAACCTGCATTTTTCCTCAATGATTCTGTTTCCATGACATGCAGAAAATATTGATCTATTCCTTATAAACCTTAGATGTGAATAAACAAAGTTGGACTAGTAATAGAAGGTGTTTGGAATATATTGGCTGAATTTAATTTGTGGCTAAGTGAATCAGAAACAGTTACTTGAGCTCTACATTAAAAAACATTCTTTGGTGGACAGGGAAGTTACATCAGTAAGGTTTAAGAGTATTGCCACTGCAGATGGTCTAAAGATTTAAACAGGTCTACATTTTCTTGTTCTGGAATGGCCAACAGCACCCTCTATCAGTCAATCAATAAAATTTTATTTCATATTCAGCAACTGAAACCTATTTATTAGAGTCCTACAAAGATAAAAATACAGAATAGTCCCTGCACTTGATATGGTTTGGAGAGCTAGAACCTACATAAAATGAACAAAAGGGGATACTTAAGAGAATTCTACAGAGAAGGGCTGAGAACAATGTAAATGAAAACCATGCATTACTTATTTCCAATATCCAACCCCAGGAATGAAGGTGTCTGTGTGACCACCATGTTCTGGGTATGGAGAAAAGTCAGTCAGACAGAGGTCTAATATTGGCAAGTGACCTTCTTCTACAGTTATAAAGCTAAGTAGGAGCCCAAGCTCAAACAGATTCACAATTTCATTGTTTCACACACATATGCCAAGACAGGACAAGTAAGCACAAAATCATTTTTAGGGGTGAGAGGATTGACCACTGGGAGATCCAGAAATACTTCATGCAGGAAGTATGCTTCAGCTCTCAGGTGGACCACGTCATAGGGCCAGATGGAAAATGTGTTGTCCTCCTGGCAGAGAGCTGTCTACTTAATCTGAGCTATTCAGCAATTCCATTTTCATTCCCTCCACCAGAGACAAAAGCCACATTTTGGTTGATAAAACTCTATAATGTCCCCGAGGGACAGCACAAACAAGATGGATATCTGCTTCCTAAGATGGATGAGGACCTGGCCAGTTTGATGCTGACCTGACAGCTCACCAAGCAAAGTATCTGGTACTCAACAAAAAAAGGGTCATTTAAGATCAATTATTAGATACTGATAGACCATACTGCAGAGGACCAGTCCGCTGAGAACCATGTAATTTTTATAGAAATATTTTTAGAAATTAAAAGCTCCCCCAAAAATCAGAGCTGTGTATAATCCAGCATCGTATACGCTATTTGTTCTGTTCATATTTGTTAATGTCTGCCAATTCTTTTTAAAAAGAATTCTTTCCAATGAATAAAACAATTACATAATTTGTTGATTTGCATTAGGTGACTCATGGATAAATGTCTTAACAAGCTTCCAGAGCTAACATGAACAAAAAACTGTACATGCTTTTATGTAACTACCAGACAAGGATATTACTGATTTATAACGCTTAAGCCTATGAGTTCAAGCAAGTATTCAATGGCAGCTTGCCTTCCTAATAAACCTCAAAAGCACTAAAACCTCACTGCAAAGCTTTCCAAAACAACACAATTCAGTCTAAGTCAGAAGGAAGCTGCTTGTCTAAATGGAATCCAGGGAACAAACAAAAGTTAACATCAAGTCTAAGATGGTCAGGCGTCACCCACCAGGCTTTACCACCACCAGTCTTTAATCCAGTTTGCTACATAGTCCTCACACACAAATCCTCCCCTCCAGCTACCATCCCCTAAGAACACAGGGTGTGCATTCCCCTCCCCTTCCTTAGTTCTCTCTCTTTTGTGAACCTTCCTTGACAGGTCTCATACCAGGGATCTCCTCCTTCACCAAGGTCACCACTGGCACCACATGACACACATGCCATTCATACTGTACTGCCCTCACTCATTTGTCCCTAGTGTTCAGCCACTTTCATGATTAGTGTTATTTGGGAGTCCTACCCCTTGCCTCCTTTAGTTTCTGACTATGGAGAAGACAGGTTTTTTTTTAAGGAAAGTTATGGTAAAACATAAAGACGCTCCCTCCAGTAAAGTTTAGAAGCCAGAGAAAAGGGAAGACAAAATAAAGGAAAAGGAATAATTTGCATTTGATACTGCAATTTTACTGAATGCTTTCACCAGTCTTGAAGAAGGCAGTTCAAGTGCTATCACATCCCCATTTAATAGATAAGGAAACAGGATCAGAGGTTAAATGACATGCTCAGAAATATACACCAGCTAGTAGGGGAGCAGTCACAAACTCAGGCTTCCCAAAGCAAACATGCCACTCAGTCATCTGCGGTGTCTGAGCCGCCTGCCCCCCCCACCATCCCATGGATGAGATTCAGGGACTTGCTGAGTAATTACCCCTAACTTATCCATGTAAAAGGTCACCAGTCACAATCCTTAACGCAGGCCCTAAAGACAGGGTATTGGTGCTGCTGTGCATCTCATATTAAGGGAAGCAGTCACTAGCCTCTTCCTAAGACAATAGTAGCATCTACTTCAAAGAGTAAAGTCCTAATGAAATAACATGTACTCTGCAAACCTTGAAGCACAACTCAAATGCTAGCTATTAGCCTCCTTCCTACCACTTGTTAACAGGAATCCTAACTGCCCAAAGATCCTTCTTGCAAAAGAATTAGAGGTATGTTACCCTCTCTACAGCAAGGCTTCCCGGGATAATAAACCTTTCGAACTCCAATAGTTTGGTTTGAAAAGAGAGCACAGGAACCTACTGGGATTTCTGATAGGATAAAAAGGCAACTGCAGAGTATTAGCTGAGGTAGTTGACGGCTCAGTAGATATAACACTAGGCCTGGAGTCAGGAAGATGCCAGCTCAAATCCAACCTCAGACATTTCCTCTTATTGTCTGACAAAATGGATCCACTGGAGAGGGAAATGACAAACCACTCCAATAGTTTTGCCAAGAAATCCCCAAGTGGGCTCCCGGCACTAGGTACTCATGGCAGGTGTAAACATGTTATCATGGAGCTGGATTAGTATGCAATTTGATTTTTATATACCTGGATCCTGGAAGAAAGACAATGGATGATGAAAGTCCAAGGCAAAGATTCACACTGCCTAAAAAGAATTCCTGGCTGAACTCGAGTAATAGGAAAACCTATTTCCTCCACTGAGAATTAGAAAACCAGTTCAATTAAATGTTTCCCACACAAAAATTGATAATACTCATCTTGATTCCTACTATTGAGTCCTCTTATGAAAACCCATTCAAGCTTTGGGTTGACAGCAGCCAGTTAGTAACTTTGTGCCAAATGCAATCATCTTTTCTGACTTTTCCACCAGACCCCTAATAAACTCATTGGAAAATACTATCCTGTGATATCCAATCAGCCTTGTTACTCATACCTTATCAGTACCCTCTGCCCCTGACCCCCACAGGTCAGACATCTCAATTCTCACCCGAATACACTCATTGTGAATTTCTTTTGACTTTTCCACCCTTCCATTCCACGTCTATTCACCGACTCACTTTTCAGTTCTCTTATGTAATCTTCCACTAGACTATAAATTGCTTAAGGGCACAGACTTTCAATCCCCAGTGCATCTATTGTAGTAGTCACTTTATCAAAGTTTATTGTCTGAGATGGACCCAGGGTAATAACTACATTATAACTGAAATGCTTTCAACATTCATTTTCTCAAGGACAAATATTGCTAAACCCAGGTTACAGACTAGCAAACAGCGGGGAAAAACTGACTGACCTACTATGTCAGCATACCATGGGCAAGTTCGGACTACAATCCAAGTCTGATGACTACAGTCCAGAGTTCCTTCCACTATGCCACTATACCATAGTATACTACAGGAATCTAAAAAAAAAAATACTAAGAATGAATTAAGTGGGTTAAGTAACTAGGAAATGCAGGCATCAAAGACTGGGTGTTTGGGTGTTGTCCTTGCTACCAGCAGAAGGAAACACAATGTGATAGGAGACAGGACAGGAGCAAGAAGCATAATTGCTCTCACCCTTTCCTTGCTACTTGGCTGTTCCATGCTGTGAAAAAGATGTGTGAATGAAATTGTTCAAATAAACCAAATGACACCAGAAGAGGGAACTGGTAGGAGGGACTTTAAAATGAAACAACTTTCACTTGCAACTTTGAGAAAAATCCACTTTTTACCCAGAAAATTGTAAGCCAAATTGTAAAAGGATTTAGGAATCTCCATGTTAATAATAAACCGAGAGAAAAGAAACAGCACCTACCAATGCAAATATGTGTTGACAATGCATTCCCAAAGATTACACATAACACTCATGCTTAATTTTCATTTTTAATTACAACTGTACAACAGACCATTTTATTCTTGCATCTTTTCAATCGTTTCTTCTTTATATTTGCCCTTCTCCTTTCCAACCTGTCGGGACTTGGCTTTACGCTCAAGAATCTTTTTGCGATCTTTGTCTAGTTTTAGTCTGGTGATAACCACCTGTTTTAAAAAAAATTCAGAAAACAAATATTACTTCAATATAAGACAAAATTCATACCAGCAATGACATATTGGAAAAGTTAAGGTTCTAAAAGACTCTACAGCCTCTCCTAGAGGACTGTAGATATTGCTACTCCAAGAGGGAATGCAATCTTGAATGCTTGCTGTTTACTGTCATTCCGGACAAACTGTTAATTTAGTCTCTGTAAAGAGACTAAGAGAGGACAGAAAGGACCTAGAGAACTTCTTTCCTAAATGGTTTGAATTCTTATGTTGTAAAAACACATTACGATAGAAATTCTTGATAAGAGACTTTAGCACCCTGAGAGTAGAGCATCAATTGGAACAGCAATTCTAGTACTACCCAGCAGCAGCCCAGTAGGACTCATTAAAGGTAACTGGCTGAATGTTCTCATTGTCCACTTACATTCTTGTTTTATTGTCACATTGTGAATAAATTCTAGAGTCAATAACTTCGATGTTTAAACCTAGGAGATTACAGAGTTTGATAGTGATGAATAAAAGTTTATGGGGAAAAAAAGTTCCTCTTGTTTTTACTTTAATAAATGGGTAGGGTCTCAAAGCTAATTGGCTAATTAGTATGACAACAGCACATATCCATGGACTGCCTTAGAACTTGAGACAAGAATGAAGAAGAGTATGAAAGGGGACCACACTAGGTAGCCTACACTGGGGGCTGTCAGATTTAAAATCCTGCTATACTCAATATGAGTTTCTAATAAGGGGGAAGCAGCAGTATGGTGTCCTGGACAGAGATCTGGCCTGAGAATGAGGAAGACTTAGGCATTTAGACAGCATAGAGGACAGAGTGCTAGGCCTGGAGGCAAGAAGACCTCAGTTCAAACCTGGCCTCTGGCAGACTAGCTGTCTTGACTGGGAAAGTCACTTAACTTATGTTGGCTATTACTGAGACCTTGGTCACCACAAAGTCAAGGCATTTCCCTTCTCTACTCTCCAGATAACTCTCTAAAACCATAAGTTACAAAGCTGCTGATGGTACATTGGTGGGGAGAATTCCTCACACTGAACAATAATGTGCCTAAAACACAAGAGTTCAAAAAATTTTTAATTGAGGTCCAGTGACTAACTTTACTGACTTTCCAAATTTTAACTTCCCTGGTATCCCATTCCTTAGGATACAAAATAAGAACAGCAAGGCAAGCTAATAGCTGAGTCCTGCTGCAGTAAATTACAAACTGGGGACCATCTTCTGTTCCATCATGCTAAACAAAATCACAAAAATCCATTCTGTTGCACAATTGTCCCTTTTCTAGTTACTCCTCCACTCCCACACTAATTGTCTCTCAGTTTTGAGAGAAAAACAAGAGTCTTGAAAGTTGCATGCAGTCTCAGATTCATAAAGCTTTTTTCTATAGACTAATTAATGAAGACAACTACATTAAAACACAAAACACTGATTTTGTAATGAAGAAAGTAAAATGACACCGGGCAGCCAGGTGGCACAGTGAAACGAGGACCATCCCTGGAGTCTGGAGGACCTCAGTTCAAACTAGGCTTCAGATACTTAATGCTTACTAACTTACCTACTATGACGGAGGGCAAATCAGTTAACCCCAACTGCCCTGCCCCCCTTCCAAAAAGAAAAAAGAAAGTAGAATCACAGACTGTTTGACTTAGAAGACACCTTAGATAATTTATCATCTAACCCAAAGTTCAGAGAGGCCTTGCCCAAAGTCACACAAGAACTTTGTGGGAGAACAAATACTAAAACTTCTGTGTTGTTTGTATCACCACAATTCTAGTCACTAGTAAATAATCTTTTCCTCCTCCAACATGCTAATTTCCTTGTCTTCCAATCCTGTTATGGCAGACTGTTGTCCAGGAACTCTCAGAGTAGGTACCCTCCCACTCCCCAGTGTGACCCAGGAATTCTGGGACTGGGATCTTTCAAGGATGCTGTAGGCCTAGAAATTGAATACTTTAATACTTTCACTCCAGCCTCAAATCCAGTGATCTCGTGGTCCACATTTCTAAATGCCTATTTGTACATCCCACCACAGCAGCAAACTCAACACATCCAAAACCAAACTCATCATCTTGGTCCTATCTTGCCTCTAATTGGCTCCTCTACAGTATCTCTCTCATCTGTCCCTCACTTTTTTCTTCCCACTACCATCACCACCTTTCAGGACTTCTTTACCTCAACCATGACAATCTTATCCAAGAAAATGGTTAACTCTAACTCAGTTGACAGGTGATGTGATATAATTATCACTTACTTCTGTGTAGAACATTTTACAGTGTATAACTACTACCATACACATGTGATACTGGTAAAAACTCTGTGAAGTAGACAGAGATTACTAGCCCTCCTTCTGTAAAGGAGGTAGAAATATATTACGTCCTAGTCCAGATCAGATGTGGGTCTAGGACTAACCTCAACTGGAAATACTACCTCGGTTCACCTACTCTCAAAGACATAGTTTGGGGTTTTGGTACATATGCCATGAATAGAGCTCAACCATGCAAATCTCACTGTCCCAACCTTAAGTACTGTGCCAGATTCACTGTGCCAAAAAACAAACTGTTCTATCAGCAAAAAGTCTAAAAATGACACTTTCACAGGGAACAAATCTTAAGACAGAAACAATCATGCCACAATTATTGTTACCAGCTAACTAAATCATACCTTACTAGGGTGAATTCCCACGTGGACAGTTGTGCCATTAGCTTTTTCACGCTGTACACGCTCAATGTAGATGACGTATTTCTTTCTGTAAACCTGAACTACCTTGCCAATTTGCTGACCTTTGTAGTGTCCACGAACCACCTGTAAATAAAATGAGAAAAAACTCTTATCAACTTCCAATGTATTTAAATCTTGATGGTAAGACTAATTATCTTATTTTAGTAATACCTAAGTCCGGAATCTATTTAAAATCTTAAATGTTTCTTTCTTAATAAGGTAAGAACAGGAAACATAATGTGAAAAAAAAAAGTATATCCCCAGTCATCAATCAAAATCTTTGGTTTAAATTTGGTCTGTCAATCAGATCTGAAAAAACAGCCACCACTAGTTTTATCCGATGTACTCAGAATCTACTCAGTAAATGTATCTCTTTAAGGGAATGGCAAAGAATTCCTTGGACTAAGTTTCTGTCTCAACATTATTCAAAAGCACAGGTAAGAGGTACCAACCAAACACTAAGCAACTTGAAGGCTGATGTCTTATCTTGCTTTGTATCCTCCCATAGCTCTGTACTCTGCTCAGCACTAAGGAACAGAAAAACTGGGGCATGGAATGTAATTGCAAGACAAAAAAGAAAGGCTACATGTTTTCCTAAATTACTGCAAAGTAAAAAGGCCACAGGCCATTACCAATATCCGATGGTGCCTCATTGCCTGCCACAAGCCTCCGTGCATCCTCTACCCAACTGTCATGGATCTTTCTAAAGCACAGGTCTGACTACATGACCCCTCTCCCAGTCAAGAAATTCTCATGCCTCCCTACCACCTCCATGATCAAACATAAAATCCTGTTTGACAATCAAAGCCCTTCTTAACTTTCTCCCTCCCCCAACATTTCCAGTCACCCCTCTGCACCTACAATTTAATCCAGTGACATTGGCCTCCTTGCTATTCCTCTAATTCTCTAGACACCAGGTGTTTTCAATGACTTTACAATATGTAAATCTGCTCTCCTGCCTTCCCTTCTACAGGAAGCCATTTCTCTGCTGATTATCTCATAAGTATCTTTTCCTACATGGCTGTTTGCCCTATTGGACTGTGAGCTTTTTGAGATGGGGGCCTGACTTTCGCTTCTCTCAGTATCCCCAGTGCTTAGCCTGGCACATACCAGGAACTTAACAAAGGCTTACTGACTGACTGTCATGAGGAGGTGACTGTGACTATAGGTTCTCAAGGCTATGGCAGAACCAATGCAAACTCTGGCCTGTCCTACCAAGTTGAAAAGGTTTCAAGGGATTCATTCTGCTTGTCATCCAAGGAGCATTCCAGTTAATCTGAAGAGGCTAATCACCAAAGCCTAGCCACTAGAGAATTAAGTTGCCCAGTTACAGTAACTCATGGCAACATGTAAAGTTTATCATTCATCTCCTTTTAGGGGCAAACCAAATAAAAATCCTGTTTAAGTATTAAAGATGGAAAGACTGTTTATGTTGATTATGCAACCTATAGAAGCATTTCTCAGGTTGAAAAGCAGTTGTGCCTCCTTCTGAAGCACATAGGATATGTCTGGCAAGATGACTTTTCAAAAATATTTAGTAATAAAAGGGCACCGTCAATAAAAATCAAGTTTGAAAGTTTTACTGACAATTTTCAAAAGCCAAATTCGTAAAAGACCTACAGGAATACATTATACCTGACAAATACTTACCTACTTGCAAAAATGGCAGGTTACCACTTGCTCTCATCTTAAACAGTTTCCAAAAGTCCCTGAAACAAAACTAGCCTCCACAAATCCCGATCTGAAAACACTGATAATAATTTATCCCTGTGGAATGTGGACAAGTCTGACTGAGCTAATTACTATAAGGTTATTGTTATTTATATATCAATGTATCATACAACATAATTACACAACGTATGCAGTCATGTTACTTAACACCTACATAAGTTATATACGATGAACTTACTATACGTGACACTTTAGTTAACATAATATTCGATGGTTATTAGTGACAAGCATGTCGTTTCCACGACTCTGGGGCTGCCGGGCCCGGCCCCACCTCGGCTCGCGCACGCGCACGCACCTGGACTTCGTCGTCCTTCCGAATGGGCATCGAGCGCACGTTGTATTTCTGCCTCAGCTCCTTGGAGAGCGGGGACGACATGATCTTGCGCCGGATGTGCGACGGGGCATTGAAGTGTCTCTTTCGGTTCTTGCTTCGGTCCGAGGTCACGAATGGATTAAACTTCATTTTGGCTAAACGGGGGAGGGGGGGAAAGGGGCCAAAGGACGTAAATAAAGACGCGCTCTTTACGGCCCCTTAACGTTCTCCCAACCCCCCCAGGAGCAGGTATTACTCTCCCTGGATAGTGGCGAAGGAGCTGCCGCTTCGGGACCTCCGGCCTCCACCGGGTGGGCTCTTCATCTCACCCGGCACCGCTGGCGGGACACCCTCCCACCCACATCCCCCCCGCGCCACAGGCAAGGGGCGGCCGGAGCGGCTGACCCCCGACCGGAGAGAGAGAGAGAGAGCACACAGACACTCACCAAGCGGGGCTACCTGAAAAAAGACACGTGCGCCGTCCGGTACCGGAAACCTAGTCTCCACTACATCCGGCAGTGCGGAGGAAAGAAGATCCGAGGTCACCGACGTCCGGCGTCCTCGGCGCGAGCGTCGCCGCCGCGTGGCTCCTTGGAGCTACTGCAGCTCTGGAAGCCAACAGACTTCGGACCGGAGAGGCATTGCGAGCCTGCGTGTCTGCCTGTAAGAGTTGTCAGGGGACAACCGTTTTTTAAATGGAAAAAACAAAAAACAAACAAACAAAACCACCTTCATAGTCACGTGGTACAAGAAAAGTTTGGGATAGAGGAAGCTTTGGAGTCACAAGGCTCGGGCTCATGTTCTGATTCGGATGCTTACTTACTGGCTGTGTGACCTAGGACATTTAACCTCCCCGGGCCTCGGTTCTGAGCAGCAAAATGAGATTCGGTTAGATGTCCTCCGAAGTCCTATACATCCGTCCCTAATAAAATGTTAGTAACATTTTTTAAGTGCCTACTATGGACGCTGTCCTGAGTACTTTACAGCTGGTCAACCCTGGGAAATAGGTGTTACTTTTATTATTCCCATTTTACAATTGAGGAAACTGAGGCAACCTGCAACTAAGTGACTTATCCAGGGTCACACGGCTAATTAAGGTGCTATTATCATCCCCGTTTTTTGTTTTTTTTTGTTGTAGTTCTTGCTGTGGTTGTTCAGTCATTTTCAGACTTGTCCGAGTCTTCTTGACCATTTGGGATTTTCTTGGCAGAGATACTGGAGTGCTTTGCCTTTCCTTCTCCAGCTCATTTTACAGATGAGGAAACAGAGGCAGACAGGGTTAAGTGACTTGTCCAAGGCCATAAGTGTTCCTAGGCCATATTTGAATTCGGGAAGATGGGTCTTTATGCCTCCAGGCCTGATGCTGTAGCCACTGCGCCCCCTAGCGGCCCGACTGTGTATCATAATAGAAATGAAAACGGATGCATTTAAAATCATCAAAATAGTAATAAACCCACAGTGTTAACATAGCACATTTAATAAAAAAAAAACTACATTTTCTTAAAAAATTAGTGATAAGAGTGGCATTGTTTTTAAATATTTTTGCAAATCTCTTTGGATTCTAATGCCCAGACATACTAGGTTCTCAGTAAATGTTTATTGATTGATAATCAATAGATTGGTGTCTGACAATAGAAGATAGCTGGATTTTTACATCTGTTTTGACATTTAATCTGCTGGAATATGCTGTTTTGGTTGAAGGGAATGAAGAAAATCAGGCTTCATATAAATAATGTAGCTTGAAAAAAATATATATTTGGATAGGTAAATAACATCTTAGTATTATTATGAAGATAGTTTTGACCTCCAGGTCTTACCACCTGAACCCCTGATCACACCTGGAGAACCACTGGTCTTCAGGAATACAGAGATCAACAAGGACAGGACAAGACTGGGTAATGGCCAGTAAAATGTAATGAAACTACATTTTACCTGTAACAAAAAGCGCTTATAGGGATTAGGGAGGTAAATAATGTTGGAAATGACTAAGATATTTGGGCAGGCTATTGACATTATTTAGTGTAGTGGAAAGAACACTAACTAGGAGTCAGGAAGTTCAGTTGTTGAGTCATTTTCAATGTGTCCAACTCTTTGTGACCCCATTTAGGGTTTTCTTGGCAAAGATACTGGAGTGGTTTACCATTTCCTTCTTCAACTAATTTTACAAAAGAGGAAACTGAGGCATACAGGGTTAAGTGACTTGCCCAGGGTCACACAGCTAGAAAGTTTCTGAGGCCAAATTTGAACTCAGGAAGATAGAGTCTTCCTGATTCTAGACCTGATGCTCTATCAACCGTGCCACCTTGCTGCCCTAGGAGTCAGGGAACCTGGGTTTGAATCCTTACTGTGCTACTAGTTAATGGTGTAGGACTCAGTTTTATTCTCTAGAAATCCATCAGTGAACCAACTTGAAGGGACAGTCCCTAAATTCATTCCAGAGCAGAGGGAAACTGACCTTCAACTAATAGGTACTTTCTGAAAATTTAGCCAAAGAAAGGAGTATTTTATGGAGGCTGGGATTTTTTCTAGATGTAGAGAGACAATGTGGTTTTGCCCAGATTTTGTGCCAGCTGAACACTGAGCAAAAGTCTAGGGTTTTGTGGCTGGTAGATATATACATAATAAAGGAAGGAATGTGGGCTAAGAGGGTGGAGGGCACGATCTCTGATTCTTACTTGACTTCATTTGCATGCTAATTAAGAAAAGGAATTTGGGAATAATCTGGGTTTCCTGCCCCTCTGCCTACGTACCCATTCTCTGGAATTTTGGGGGCAGAATCCCTGAAGTGGGTGGTGTGGGCTTTAGATCCTCTCAGGGACCAGCGATTTAAACAGGAATTACGAAGAAATTTCCAAACCTAAATTAGACAATAAAAGTTTGAGACAGAGGACTTTGAATTAGCAGCAGGAAAAAGATAACGAGGAAAAAGATAACTTCAAATCCACCTGAGGTGGGACTCTAAACAGCTTTGGTTAGCTAGGTGTTGTTTATTTCTTTTAGCTTTTTGTTTTATGGACTAAAACAGGTAGGCCTATCTTTTTCAGGAAGAGCCTTTCTGGTCACCATACCTGCGGCGGAGAAGAGCAGAAACAGAGTAAATGACCCTGAAGAGCTAACTGCCAGAACAGAATAGTACAGATAGCTCACTGGTCAGAAAGCCATCAGAAAGATCCTGCAAAAAGTGGTGTTAGAATCATGAGAGATGTTACTAATTTTGCTGTGCTGAAGATATGAGTTGCCTTGGCCACCAAGGTCCTTTACTTTCATTTTTCCTTCTGAACACCTTCCCCCCC
>CM053595.1:45659825-45670128 GCA_028646575.1 Pseudocheirus occidentalis | reverse complement strand
GGTTAATTATTTCCTATTTATCCTGTCTATAACTTGCTTTGTATATATATATATTGGTTTCACTGTTGTCTCCCCCATTAGATCGTAAGCTCCTTGAGAGCAGAGACTGTCTTTTTGCCTCTTTTTGTATCCCTAGCACTTAGGACAGTTCCTTGCACATAGTAGGTGCTTAATAAACGTTTAAGTGATTTATTGAAGGTATGCCAGGCTGTTCACATTGTTCAAATGCCAAACATACATTTGCCTAAATGACTTTTATGGAGAATTCACACAAAATAAATGTTCACATTGAGGTCAGAAGAAGCGATAAAAGGACATTCAAAAAGTCTCTCTGAAGAACTTTGGAATTATGTGACATGTGAGGCACTGGCATGGAACTGCCTGGCATGACATGCCCAAATCAAAGAAGGCGCTGTGCTCTAGGAGTGAAGCAGAATTACTGTGTTGTAGGACTGAAGCAGAATTTCAGTGGCTCAGAAGAAGTGTGAGATGAATAAATGTAGACAAATAGTCCCCATCTGTGGTAGAGCCTTCTGAGCTTATATCGGTCTGATCAGCCACTGGCAGATGCACTGTACCTTGACCACAATGTAATGATGTCATTTTGTTCCTCTGTTAGGGTGAAGGACAATCAGCCAGCCAGCCACCCAGGCACTGTGTGAGGGTGCTATTGTTATTTGTCCTTCCTGAAGAGGACCATGACACCAGGAAGGTGATATCATGACTTACAAGTGAATTGAGTTTAAGTGAGGAAGGGCTGTGCAAAAGTCACCAGCCTCACTCTCTCCTCCAGAGCCATCTGAGTGCAGTGGTCAGATACAGATCAGATCGCTAGAGATGACCCTGGGTGCAGTGGTGGACCTTGGTCTTTTTAAGCTAACATCTTTCTCAGGTCTCAGTTTATCTGAGGCAGCTCCGGTTCAGTAATTAAGTCTAGGTAAAAATGAGGCAAGGAGGGGCAGCTAGGTGGCACAGTGAATAAAGCACTGGCCCTGGAGTCAGGAGGACTTGAGTTCAAATGTGACCTCAGATACTTAATACTTACTAGTCATGTGACCTTGGGCAAGTCATTTAACCTTAATTGCCCTGCCTTCCCCCCTCCAAAAAAATAAAAGCAAATTGTTTTAAAAAGAGGCAAAGAATGGCCTCTTTTACATAGTCCAAAAAAAAAAAAATCAATCTTAGAGGGGAAGACCGTTAGGATTTCTGGCCAAAACAAAAAAACAATTGCTACTTGCACTCACTCTGAGCCATCAGAGCTGAGTATATAAATAAAGAAAAGCAAACAGAAATTTTTGCTCCCAAGGAGCCAACAGTGTTATGGGGGAAAGACATAAAATGAGTAGGGTACAAACAAACTACACAGTAGATAAAAAGGGAAAAATTAACAGAGAAAAAACATTATATTAAGAGAGATCAGGAAAGGCTTCTTTTAGAAGGTAGGATTTTAGCTGGGACTTGAAGGAAGAAAGGATCGAACCCTATAACGTCCTTTCCTCCAAGAATGGCCATAGGGTCAGAAAGATCTGGCTTAAAATCCTACTTTTGACAAGTGCTGGCCATGTGACCCTGGAGTTAAGAGATAAACAAACCTTTAACCACTCAGTGCCTCAGGAAACTTTAGAATTATAAATTGCAGAACAGTTTCCAATTTGTATTGGTAGGGGTTTCTTGGTCCTACTCAGATGAAATCAGAGGTGCTGACCAAAAACAATAATAATGATAATAAAGTATTTCAGAATAATTAATATATTTTTTTCAAAAAGTCAAACCCCAAACCTTAGTCACTCCAGCATTTGGAAAAGTGCTTTAATTAACAAGTATTTACATTTTCCTAACCTCTACCAATTTCTGTCAGAATTATATAACTTAGATGAGGGTTGGGACCTGTAAATTTTCTTTAAGTATCTATTCTAGTGGTATAAGAACAATAACTCACAATTCTAGAAGATCTGAGGTAGCTGGTGCCAGACTAACATGATTCTTGGATTGTTAGAGTTGGAAGGGACTTCAGAGACCATCTATCCCAACCACACCTGAACAAGAATTCCTTTGGTTTCCCCATCTAAACCTTGCTTGAAGGCCCCTGGGGATTTCAGATATGGATGGCTTTACTTGTTAGGGAACTTTTCCTTACATTGAGGTAGGTGGTTGTGCTGGTCCTAGAGTCAGGAAGATCTGAGTTTAAATTCAGCCCCCAGACATTTGCTGTGTAACCTTGAGCAAATCACTTAATGGTTCCGTGCCTTGGTATCCTTAACGTGTAAAATGGGGATAGTAACAGCACCTGCCTGGCAGGATTGTCATAAGGACCAAATAAGAAAATATTTGTAAAAGTGCTCAGCACAGTGTCTGGCAAATAGCAGGTGCAATATAAATGTTTATGCCCTTTCTTTTAACCACTACCTGCCTCAGTTTCCTCATTTGTAATATGAGGAAAAAAATATCTACCCTCTGGGGTTGTTTTAAGGATAAATTGTCAAGCACACTGCAAATCTTAAAGTGTTATATACATTCTAGCAGTTATTAAATTGTGTCTTTCTCCCTCCCTACACCCCCCCACCCTCTAAATTGCTCTTGGTTCTGTCCTTGGGAGCCCAAACAGAATAAGTTTTCTCTCTCTTCTACCTAGAAGTCCTCCAAATACTTGAAGACAGCTAGCTTTGCTCCTCCTCAGTCTTCTCTTTTCTAGGCTGAATATCCCTAGTTCTTTTAACCAATTCTCATATGGCATGAATGTCAACTGGGCTCTCACTGCATTAAGGCAATCCTTTTATTCCTTGCTACTTGATTCCTTGTCTCCTTAGTCCCGGAAGCCATCCAAACTTCTTCTAGCCTTTAAACTCCCACCCCTCCTTTCTTTCTTCTTTCAGAAGAGGATTTTGCCTCTTACCTTACTGAAAAATTGAAGCCATTTACCGGGAACTCCTTCTTCTCCCCTTCTCTTCATCTCAAAACTCCTTTACACTATTCCCTGTATCAAACTGCCTACCATTTTCAGGAAAGGGGAGGGGAGTGAGGGAGGGAGAAAAATTTGAAACTCAAAATCTTATTAAAATGTATGCTAAAAATTTTCTTGATATGTAATTTGTGGAAAATAAAATCCTTTTAAAAACCAACCAACCAACCAACCAACCCCCAATGCTACTCCCTAGCCTCTCCTCTTTTCCCTCATTGTAGAAGTGTTCTGAGGTTAGATTTGAACTCAGGAAAACGATTCTTCCTGACTCCAGGCCTGGCACTCTGTGAATTACGGCACTAACTAGCTGCTTGTCTGTTTGTCTAAATTCAAGCTAAGATGGCATTAAGATTATTAGATTTCATCAGCACGAAAACTTAAGCCTTAGAGTACCATGTAAATACTAGTTCTTATCCTATTTTATACATGAGAAAATAAAGAGGCTATGTGACTTTTCCAGTCTCACAGCTGACATTTGAACCCAGGTCTCCTATTTTCCATACCCACATTCTTTCCACTACATCATACTACCTTGGGAGTTATGTACTCAAGGGCATTAAATAAATATTGATTGATAATGATTAACTGCAACTGCTCCTTCTTGGCTCCTGCATTCTGTTTTTAATTTCATTCCTGAGTCACTGCCAGGATAAAAGGCACATTCACCTCTTCATGATTCAGAGTCAAACAAAACGGTCGTGCCTGTGAGTGGTTGGAAAAGCTATGTACTCTATTGAAGTCTCAGGGGGGGAAATACTAATTGTGCATAAGGTATTATGGCAGTAATAAAGTAAAGCCATATTCATTGTTATCTCACACACTGAGCACACTTCAGTACCCCAGAAATCAACAAACCTTTCCAACAGGACGTGGCTTAGGACTGGTTGTTCTATCAGGTAATGCAGAAAGAGGTGGAAGGTTCACAAAAGAAGGAAGCTCAGCAGTGTTTAGCATTTTCCATTAATAGTCAGCTGGGATAGATCTAACCATTCTGGTGAGCAATTTAGAACTATGCCTGATGGGCTATAAAACTGTGCATGGGCTTTGATCCAGCAATGCCACTCACTACTGGGTCTGAATCCCAAGGAAATCAAAGAAAAGGACAAAGGACCTATTTGTAGAAAAATATTTATAGAACCTCTTTTTGTGGTGGCAAAGAACTGGAAATTGAGGGGATGCCCATCAGCTGGGGAATGGCTGAACAAGTTGTGGTATATGATTGTGATGGAATACTATTGTGCTATAAGAAATGATGAGCAGGATACTTTCAGAAAAACCTGGAAAGACTTACATGAAGTGACAAAACAGTGTTCCAAGACAATTTCAAAGGACTTATGATGAAAAATGCTATCCACCTCCAGAGAAAGAACTGATAGAATTGGAATGTAGATCAAAACATACTTTTTAAAAAACTTTCTTTATTTTTCTGTCTTTTTTAGTGTATGTTTTCTTTTGCGATATGGCTAATATGGAAATAATGTTTTAGATAATTGCACATGTATAATTCATATCAAATTGCTTGCCTTCTGAACAAGGAGGTAGGAGGGGGGGTAGAGAAGGAGAGAAATTGGAGCTCAAATTTTTTTAAAAGAATGTTAAAAATTATTTTTTACATGTATTTTGAAAAGATAAAATATGAAAAAAAAATAGTCAGTAGAGAGAGTAGAATGTAGATGACACCAAGGAAGAGGAGAACTGGACAGAATTTCCAAACTGTCTGGTAAAGAAGAGATGAAGTGTCATGGGAGAGTAGAAGGAACGCTAGACTTGGAATGAAAAGATCTGGGTTCAAATCCCAGATTTGCCAGTCAAGATCATAGGATCTAAAATTGAAAGGGGCAAGTAGAGGTCACCAGGGCCAGTGCCATTATCTTAATGGATGAAGAAATACAGACATTGAGAACTTAGGTGAGTTGCCCAAGGTCACATAGCATTTCTGACTTCAGATCCAGCCATTTTTCCACCAAGCCATGTGGCCTTCACTTATTAGAAGTGTGACCTTGAGCAAGTTCCTCAGAGTCATAGACTCTTAGAGTTACAAAGGACCTTAGGAATCTTCTAGGTCAATCCCCTCATTTTACAGAAGAGAAAATTGAGACCCAGGGAGGTTAAAATGGCTTGTCCAGTTCCATGATTAGAGGCCTAGCCAAGAGTAGAACTGGGGTTTCCTAATACAGTGACTGTTTCGCCTATATTAATTGCATGACGATGGGTCAATCTCTGAGTAGGATGGAAACTTTTCTGTGCTAAAGCTGAACATGAGTCAGTACTCTGCCATTTAAACCAAATGAACCAAGGGCAAGCTGATACTGGGTGACCTAAGCTGGACCAAGCCCCATGAAGTAATCCTTCCATTATATTCAGGCCTGGTCAGACCGTTGTTAGAGTACTATGATCAAGTCTGGGCTCCATAACTAAAGGAAGAAGTTGGAAAAACTTCTAAGGAAAGGAAAGAAGATGATTACAGCATGAGAAAATGAGACCTTAGAACAGGGTTGGATGACCTTCTCAAGAGGGCTAAGGAATTTTCTTTTCGCCAGGCCACAGGGTGGAAAATTAAGAATAAAATAATCTGTTGCCCTTTGAAGATAAGGAAAGGGGGAATCCTATTTCATTAAAAAAAAAAAAAGGAATGCAAAGACATGGAAAGGAAAAGAGACCAGTCCCTTCCGAGCCTTTAGGAGGTCACTTGGGTTGCTTGATTCTAAAGAGTCCTTAGTATTATAAAAAAACAGAACAAAACAGCACAAGAGGTCTGTATTCTTTTGTCTGTTATTAGCTCAAAGGGTGACCTTATAAAAGTCACTTCTCCTCTCTGGCTAGGTCTCAGTTTCCTCATCTACAAAATGTTATAAAGGTGCCTTTTGGCCTAAATCCCATAATTCTCTTTGTAATAAGTCACTAACCAATAGCAGCCAAGTCTTTCAAACATGAAATCTGCTGTGACCGGTGCCAGCTCACGTGGGTGGTTGGGATACCTGCTTCCAGAAATCCACAGCAGAATATAATGGAAATTCTTGGCCCTTCACTTTACTGCTCGAATAAGTATTCTGTTCACTGGTTGCTTGAGGATGAAAAGCCTTTTAATTAGCTGTGGAACAAGACCTGACAATGTGTACTAAAGATCCAGTGAAAGAACTGACCTCTCTCTTCTCTGGTGGCAAGCAAAGCATAGATTGCTGAGAGTCTGGGGTGGGAGAGAGGCCTTGGACTTCTCACTTGTTTACTATGGAACCAGGAACACTGGGCCCCCATTTATCTGTCTGGTGTTTCATTCTTTTCTGCTCTTAGGTGAGTCATGTAGCCACAACTGTGGTTCCAGCCTTTTTTTTTTTTTTAACCTCTTTGCTGGATGGTTGAAACAGTCTTCTAACTGGTATGCTTGCCTCATGTTTCCAATCCATACAAGATTTCTAAAACAAAATTCTAGCCATGTTACTCCCCTGCTCAGTGAAGTCCTGGAGCTCCTTATTAATCCATGTCAGGCACATAATGCTCTTTATATCTTGGCATAAAGTTCTTCAGATTCTGGTCCCTTCTTACCCTTGACTGCCCTCTGTACTTTACAATTCAGTAACATAGGCCTTCTTCTGGTTCCTCCAGCACAACTTCCACCTCCCTGTTCTATGCCTTAGAGAGGAAAGGGAAGGGAATAAGCATTTATATAGATCCTACCATGTGCCAGGCACTGTGCTAAACACTGTATAAATATTATCTCACTTGAACCTCTTAATAACTCTGGGACAGAGAATCCCAGGGTCCATTTTACAGATGAGGAAACTGAGGCAAACAAGGTTAAGTGACTTGCCCAGGGTCAAAAGCTAGTAAGTATCTGAAACTGAATTTGAACTCAGGTCCTCCTGCCTCTGGGTCTAGTACTCTATACACCACACTGCCTAACCACCCAAGTTGCCTTCTCAAATTACTTTCTATCTATTCTGTATGTATCTTACACGTATATATTTAATAGAATAAGATGACCAAATGAGGTAGTAAATGGCTTAGAACAGTGCCTAGCACCTAGTAGGGGCTATATAAAAGCTTATTCCTCTTCCCCTCCTGGTCCTTTGTATGTTGTGTCTCCCATTAGACTGAGAGCAAGAGGTGGGGGTAGGGGAGGGGGAGATTTTTGTCTTTTTGTGTATCCCCAGAGCCTGGTACAAGGTAAACCCTTAAAAAATGCTTGTTAACTTAACTAGGAGTGAATAGCCTGGGGGTGGCTCCTTTAAAATCATAGCTTCTAGTTCAGATCTGAACTGAGCTCTGTCCCTACAGGGCTTAGCTATATCAAAGCCCTGCTTGATAAATAAGATTCTCCTTTTAATTCCCTCATAGAAAAGTGTTCATAGATCCCATAGCAAACAGGGAATGGAAATCTTTTCAGTATATTTAAGACCTCCTTAACATTTGTAATTATCTTCTGGGTTTGAGGATCGATTAAAGATCAAATCCCTACATAATGAAAATCTTCCTAAGGATTAAGGCCAACTGAGCTAGAAGGGCTGCCCCAGGCATAAGCAGAGCCCCCTGATTGGAGACCTTCAAGCAAATTCTAGATGACTGGTGTGTATATTGAAGAAGGGACCCCTGCTGTGGCACAGATTGGATGAGAACGCCTCCAAAACCGTATTTAACTCAGATACTGCATGATTATAATTAAGGCAGGACAGTGGACCTAGTGTGCAGCCTTTGGAGTCTGAGGACCTGGGTCTACATGGCTAAAGTAAAGCTTCTGGCCTGAGTTTCCTCATTTGTAAAATGAAAGAGTTGAGTTAGATGACCTCTAGGATCCCTTCTAACTCTAAACCTGTAACCCTATTAGCTTTTGCCTTATCACCAAATGACAAATTCTGGGGAAAGAGATAAAAATGGCTTAGAACAAGTACAAGTTTCTAGTCTGTAAATATTTTTTCTTAGTCCGGATCTATGATTTCAACAGTGTAGGGAGGTTCTAGATGAGGAAACTCACGCTACTTGTGCAGATCAGTAGTTTGGCTACAATTTAAGGTCTTGGAGCATTGCCTGGAATAGGAAGAGGTTAAATGACTTGCCCAGGGTCACACGGTCAATATGTTTCAGAGAGGGGACTTGAATAGACTTGCCAGGCACTGTACTAGGTTAAAGAGAGAGGAGTAAAAACAAAACAATAAACAATTAACACCAATCAAATAATCTCTGTTCTTTGGCAGAATCTCTGAATTTTCTCTTTTAAAACTCCTATTTCCTTTCAAATTTCTAAGACTTAGGACAAAGGCAGCCCGACAGGGCAAAACTTATTTTGCCTAATTTATCCCAATACGTCTTTCCTTTACCCTCTCCCTTTATTCTTCCTTCCACACACTTGGGACTGGACTTCCCTCTGTTTCCTCAAACAAATCTCCATGTTTTTGTCACATTCTTCTTCATTTTGTCTGTTGAAATTCTACTCGTTTTTTAAAGCCCAACTCAACTGCCACCATCCTCGATGTCCACCTGGAAGCCTTTCCTGATCCTTGTTGGAAATGACCTCTCCCCCTTGATCTCACTCTCTAAAACTTTTGTGTTTTCTTTTTTCTTGATTTCTCTCATTGTGCTTTGCAAATCCTAGGTGTTTAATAAATATCTATTGCAGACATGCGTAAGTGAATGAATTGTAGGTTTTTAGGATCTAATATATTGTCTAATACTTTTACACCATTTTTTTTTCTGCCTAGTGTCAACTGCCAAGTTAACAGGATTGGATCAATTAGCAATTTAATCAGACACATAACTAGAAATTCCCGTACTCTGGGCGGGCTAGAGTCATTGAGGGCTAAGAAAGACAGTCCTATATTGGGCATGGACATGCTGGAAGAAGGGTCTGCTCAGATTGTGACAGAAAAGTAGGAGTAATTATTTAATGTGGCAAAATGCTAGAGGATTGTTTTTTAGGGAAAAGCAGATACCCTTCAATACCCTGTACAAAGCCTTGCACCCACACTCTGCTTATTACTCTGTAATTACTGTTGAATGTAATTAGAAATGAAAGCCATGCAGTTTGCAACATATGAATTTCTGAAAACGTGACTTACAGCTACACATTTCTGTAGTGTCTTTGAAAGATTCACTTGTACTATCTGCTTCACAGAGTCTGTTTTAGGAAGCCCATTCTGTAGATGAAAGAACATTGACTCAGAGATGTAGTAACTTGTCCCAGATCATATGTTTCCAAGTAAGAGCTGGGTTTTGAACCCATGTTTCCTGACTCCAAATCCAGCCCTATTTTTTCCACTGTGACACATTACCTTTATTGAAAAACTCTGATGCCTCTCCAGCAGAACTAACGAGCTTTATTGGTCAAGAACCAGTTCCCTCAGCTCTTAGCACAGTGCCTTGGAACATAGTAAGAACTTAATCAATTCAACTGTCCATCTATCTATCGATTTATTTATTTACAGGGTGTCCTGAAAGTCTGGAAACATAGCAAATAACATTAATTATGCATATTTTCAATAAATGAAATGAATGAAATTTTTGACATTTTATTTAATTAGCATGAGATTTCATAGGAAGACATGAGAGACATAGAGATTTTTAATTAATTAAATTAATCTCATTAATACGGAAAATAGTCCCCAATAGCTAATGAAAGCTTTTATTCTATATGAAATTGTTATGGTTAAAATGTATGCTAATTAAATAAAATGCTGAAAATTTCATTCATTTCATTTCTTGAAAATATGTATGATGCGAGTTCCTGTGTGTTCAGTCTTTAGGAACACACTATATATATAGTCAGTTGTTGGGAATCTCTTCTTTTTCAACCAATGAGTTATGAGGACCAAGTATTTTTTTATCTGCAAATATAATATTTAGAATATTAGGTGATATATCATGTAATAATAATGCTACATAATATTTGAGTTAATATTTATAAATCACTTAGCACAGTGCCAAGAACATAGTAAGAGCTTAATCTTTGATCTAAACTATAATATTTGAGCTAAACTATAATATTCCAGTTGGTTGTTGGGAGTTGTTTCTCTTTCAACCAGAGCTGTCGTGAAGTTTGAATGAGATAATATTTATAAATTGCTTAGCCCAGAGCCTGGTACCTAGTAGGTACTTAATAAATGCCTGGTTTCTCTACGATCCCCCAATGCCCCAGAAACAAGGCTATATTCAAGATGGCAAGTCAGTCTGTAGCCTCCTATTCCTTGCTTCATCTTAGATTTGGTGACTGAACTGAAGAGCTATTATGGTGGGCGGTGGTCTGGTCTGAATCCTTTCTTACAGATTGTGTTTATACTTTTCAGATCAGTCAGGAAATAGCTCTAAGAGACAGTTTCTAAGCTCATAATCCCTTGTTCCCCAAAGAATTCCAGT
>CM053595.1:45639285-45659725 GCA_028646575.1 Pseudocheirus occidentalis | reverse complement strand
TCTATTTGGAGTTTTCTTGGCAATTATGCTGGGGTGGTTTGCCATTGACTTCTCCAGCCCATTTTACAGACTGAGGAACTGAGGCAAACAGGGTTAAGTGACTTGCCCAGTGTCATGCAGCTGGTAAATGTCTGAGGTCAGATTTGAACTCATGGAGATGAGTGTTCCTGACTCCAGGCCCAGCACTGTGCCACTTAGTTGTCCTTTTTTGAAACCTTGAAGAAGCACAAAAATATCAGGGGTGGGGTGGTGGTGGTGGTGGGGATGATGAGGATGACAGATGATAATCAAGTTTGCTGAAAATCAAATAGAGTCTCTTGGAAAGAGAGAAATTGCAGCTTTGAAAACAAAAACTCCACAAAACTGCGGTGAGGTGGATAGGGCTTCATCCTCACTATAGATGAAGAAAAAACCTCAGAGAGCCAGTTGTGGTCACAGTCGGCATTGGTGCTGGAATATGAATCTGAGTGTCCTTTCTCTTGTTGAATTGACTGACTGCACTATTTTGTTGTTAAATAACAAAGTATGGTATACAGTGTTGTATGTAGCGGTCCCAATGGCGGTCTGGCTAAACCCCTCGGCATAGATACCTTCTCAGAAATGCTATTAAAATAAACAAAATACAAAGGTTTCCAAAGTAATTCAATTATATTGAAAGTTATCAATTAGGGAAAAAAAAGTTAATCAGACTCAGGTTAAAAAATTCATAGGGCCTCTAGTGTAGGGCCTTGACATCCAGAATAACCAGGACTGAGCTGAGCTCCTGGAGCCTGTTGTGGTCGAGGAGACCCTGCTTGTATCCCCAGTCTGGTTCAGGAGCCCTCCTCACAGGGCCATAAGCCTGTGGAATCAGTGTGGACTTGGATTCTCTTTGGGAACGCAGGGAGTATCATACTGTGGATTTCACTTTGTTCACCTTTTTATAGGGCTTCCCTCAAATGACTAGCTAGGGGTCAAAAAAAAAAAAAGGACAGAGAAAAGGGAAGGTGATTGAAGAAATGCACTATAGGATGTGTGTAGACCTGGGAAATCCAGCTCTTCTACTGGGTGTTTGAATCCTGCTTCTCCTTACTCTCTGAATTACCTCTTAAAAGCCAGGTTCTTTTTTTTGGCCTTGTCTGTGAAATGAGAGGACAAAGGAACGGCCTATATGATATCTGAGGCTCATACTGGATCTAAATCCTAGGATCCTGTAATTCCAAATTGCAGTTGAGAGCAGTTCCAGCATTTTGGCTCTGATCTGCAAATATTAGACCTGCCGGTTTTTCTGGGTATCTTGGCTTCTTTGTATTACAATAAAAAGAGTTTGCTTCCCAATTGATTGTCAAGATATGAATAGGCAGTTTTCAGAGTAAGAAATCAAAGCTATCAGTAGTTATATAAAATGCTCTAAATAACCAATAATTAGAGAAACGCAAATTAAGACCACTCTGAGGTACCACCTCATACTCAGTAGATAGGCTGAAATTACAAGAGGCAAACGACAAATGTAGAGGGGATGTGGAAAAATAGGGACACTGATGCACTCTTGGTAGAGCTGTGAACTGGTCTAACCATTCTGGGGAGCAATTTGGAACTATGTCCCAAAAGCTATTAAATTGTATATACCCTCTGACCCAGTGATTCTGCTCCTAGGTCTATACCACAAAGAGATCAAAGAAAGAAGAAAAGGACACATCGTACAAAAAGATTTATAGCAATTCTTTTTTTGTGGCAGCAAAGAATTGGAAGTAGAAGGGATACCTAACAATTGGGGAATAGCTGAACAAAATTATGCTATATGGACGTGATGGAATACTATTGTGCTGTAAGAAATGATGAAAGAAATGGTTTCAGAAAAACCTGGGAAGACTTGTATGAATTGATGCAGAATGAAGTGAGCAGAACCAGGAGTCAAGATATCACCCTGCGATGTCACTGATCTTCTTCAAAAAGGATGGGCAAACAACACTGCTCTTACTTTCTCTAGTGAACCTTCTGGAGAAGCAACATATTTAAACTCCAGTGCTCCCTTCCCACCCCAGCATTCACTCTATGGCTTTGCATAGAATGATCTGCACTTTATATATAGTATGCCTATGTATACTCCATGCTGCTTGTAATCATTTAAAGGACAAGATAAATGCTTTTTTTGGGGGGGAATGCTAGAACACAGTCTTCTACACAGACAGATGCTTTTACATGACTAGATTATTTTGTCCTCCTGTCCAGGTCAAATAATCCTATATTTTCAAGTCAAAAAGTGTTAAGTACCTTCTGTGTACTGGGTGCCATCAAGGATATAAAAGTAGAAATCATAAGAATCCCTGCCCTTGAGCATCTATCTTATTTCAGTCAGGAAGACAAAAATATTCATACACAAAATTAGAAAACAGCTTAAGACTTGGTCTAAACAAGTCGAAGGTTTCTTATAACGACTCTAGCTTTAGAGCTAGAAGGGATTTCAGGGGCCAGAGCGCAACCCTCTCTTTTACAGATTAGGAAACCAAGGAACAGAAAGGTTATATGACTTGCCGAGGGTCACACAGCTGGAAGCGTGCAAGAAGAGATTTGACTCTAAGTCAAACCCCCTATCCATTATGACATAGTGCCTTCTCTATTAGTTTGTCCCAGCCAAGCTGGACCACGTCCATTCCTTGTCCATGAGCTGTCTTCTCTCATCTTCGGGCCTTTGCTTGCTCCATCCTACATGTCCTCGGAACAGCTCTGCCATTTCTCTTTTGACCTCCCTCTCTTCCTTCAAGGCCCCACTCAGATACTACCTTTTTTTTGGAAGCCTTTCTAGTGCTTTCCCAGCTTGTAAAGGGAAAAGGATCACTGTATTTTCAACTTCTCTGGGCGCTGTACCTCTAACCCATTCTCTAGCCCATAGTTGTGTGTATGTTGTATCCTCTCTACTGAACCTTACAAAATGTGAGGCAGCAACTGCTTCATTTTTCATCTTTATGGCCCCAGCACTTTGTATCACCTAATAAACACCTGTTGAATTTCATTAAACTGTGGGCACTGCCTTTAAGTGCTCTGGAGATTCAGAGATGGTAGAGATTTTACCCAACACAAATCATCTTTAGAACTATGACTTTTTTTTTTTTTTTTTACAAATACTGAGGATTTAGCCCCACCTAGAATCCTAGCCATAAATCCATAAACCATGGTTTAAGGAAACACACTGGAAAACTTCTGAAAATCACAGCTTTTTAATTTGCTTAAACCCAATGGGCAGAAGAAACAAAGAGGGCAAAGTTTCCCCCCTTAAGAATTTTGTTAAGAAAACAGGTCATTGGTATCCTTCCATTGGAGAAATGAAGTCCCCCACCCACCCCTCCACCTCCACAACAGAAAAATTCCATAAAAGTAAAACTTGCATACATATGCATGCCACACACACACACACACACACACACACACACACGTGCACACCCCAACCCCCTCATGCTCCCGTACACAAGAGATCATTTCCATTTTTGAATTTTGTAAATGGAAAAAAAAATATACAAAATCCATCCAAACAGTGACAGATACAAGAAATGACAAAATCCAGTTATACTTACAATATCAATGAACTCATAATAAAAAAAAAGGGGGGGGGGTGGAAAAAGGGGAGTCTTTCTAATTGGCACTAGGAGCTTAAAATAATAAATGGCAAGGGCCTTATTAAAAAATAAACCCAAGTGGACATTATCTTGAATCACCAAAACACGCAAAGAATTCTTGGTGTGCATGGAAAATGGAAGGGTGGTGCTCTCTCTGGGATCAACATAGAATATTTGAAATTCCCTTCACTGAATCCCTCCCTGGCCTGGCTTGCTCATCCTTCCTTGTTCTGATCTAAAAGGAGAATCTTCTGATGAAACGGAGTATGAGCAGCAGTAGCAGCAACAGCAGCAGCAACAGCAGCTTTGAACTAAGTGAAAGGAAACCAGAGCTGCTGCTACTTCACCAGCTGCATGACTGTCTGTCTTGAGCTTGTCTTAGTGGATGAAGGGGCTGGTGAAAGAAATCTCAGAGCAAGTGTCTGATAAGGGAGGCAGGGAGGAGCTGCTGGCCCAGGCCAGGATTGTCCCTTTTCTGTTTGCCATTGGTGGGGAGGGCTGAAACAAACCAAACCAAAATAACACAGGAACAAAGCAAACAAAAACATCTTGAACTAGACTAGAGTGTCTTCAGGGAAAATTTCTATCTGACTCTACTTTCATATTAGCAATGAGCTTGTTGTCCCAGAGATGTCACACAAAACTGGGACTGGTGGGGAAAAGTCTTCATGTCATTGGGAATGATGCTTACAGGTCACCCTCTGTGCCTACACAAAATCACTAGGCCTACATTGAGCAGAATATTGTCAAGTTGTGGAAAGAACACTGGATTTAGAGGAGGAGGAAATGAGTTTTCTCTCCACTAAAGTTTATTAGCTGTATGCCCTTGAGCATGGTATTTCCCATTTCCAGGCCTCAGTTTCTTCCTCTGTAAAATGAGGGAGGTTGAATTAGGTGGTTCCTAAGGCTTCTTCCAGATCTAAACTTTATGAGATGCCCAACCACTCACCACCACTTTGTCATCACAAAGGGCTGAGGTGCCAGTAGAAAGGTGGGATGGTTTCAGAAGCTAAGCTGTTTCCTTAGCTAAGAGGCGTTGTCCTTTGGTTAGGACTGAGGCACATTGGTGGGTTAAGAGTAACGGGAAAAACGGGAGGAAAACTTATTTTTGCAGCGGTCAGCTATGCTGCACTAGGAGTGAACAGACTTCAGTCTCTTGGGGGCTGTGGTTCTTGGCAGCCTGAAACCCACTTTAAAAAGAGGGAGAGAGAAACAGGGCTCTTGAGTGCTATGCAATATGATAAGTTCAACCAAGTGCATATCCCCAAAGTGTGATGTTAGGGGTGGGCATGAGGAGAGGCCTGACAGCCTAAGCCACATGGTATCCTTGGGCAAGAAACCAAATGCTTTCTCTCTCCAGAAGGGCTTTCCTCACCCTCCACTTACTTCAGATTGATGCCTAGGAGAAGTGAGCCAGGTAACTGTCCTGAGGATACTGAGAATCTGTCACTCCTAGACTCTCTTGGTACTTCCCAATGAGACTCCACAGGCTGTTGGAACCCGAATCATAACAACCCTTGAGCCCTTCTGATTGCTTCTCAGGGAATAATTTCTATCCCTCCCTCCCACCCCCCCTCTCCCTTCCCAGGGCAGGGAGCACCATGATTTCTTGGCACTGGCAGTGGACTTTCTTCCTAATAATACTTGGTATTGTCTTTTCAAAAGCAAAAGAAAAGAATGTGTAACCTGGAATTCCCCCCAAGATGGGAGTACGGTGTGGGAAGAGAAACCCTAGTGTAACAACTACCCACTCTGTAACTTCAACCAAGAAAACTGAATATCAACTCTGATAGAGGGGAAAAAAGAAATATATTCGTTAGAGTCATGGTTCTGGGATCCTGCATTGCTGTCCCTGGCAAAGTGAGTTGGAGTCACAGGGTTACTGCATCTTCCCGAGCTGAATCTTCTTCCAGGCCTCAGATGCTGTGAAAATGCAGGAGTCCAGGATTCCAGCCACCGTGAAAGTGCCTCCGATGATGGCACAGATCTGAAACAAGAGCCACACAAAAGTTAAAGCCAGAAAAGGACTTCAGAAAGCATGTAGCCCAAGTCTGGCCCCCTTTGGTACAGGTGAGAAAAGAAAAGCCTGGAGAGAAGTCGGAGAATCAGAGACGCAGAAGAGGAAGGACCCTCAGAGACCAGCTAGTTTAATCTCTTCATTTCATACATGGGCAAACTGAGGCTTAGAGAGGATAAGCAACTTTTCCAAGTTCACACAGGCAGTAAAAGTGGCAGAGCTGGGGTCTGACCCCAAGTCAACATTCAAGTACAAAGCTTGTTCTGTTTGCTGCACTGTGCTGTGATGTGATATGATTTGCTCAAGTTATATAGTTAATAGGTAATAATGGAGGAGAGATGTGAACTTGGGGTTTCTGGTTCCTAGTGGTCTTTCCATTAAATAATTCTGCCTGAAAACGAGCAATGGTGAATCAAGTCATTTCCTTATAGACTAAAGTTTGGGTGTCTGTGTTCAGTGATGGTGCTGCTATAAGTACTTAAGAGGACAGAGTAAGGTACCTAAGGTGGAACATTTTCAGTGGAAATGAATGTAGATCTGTGTGAAATGGAAACCTCTAAGGCATGATTAAGAGAAGTTTTTCAGATAAAATTGTTCTGCCCTTTAGAACTAATTTTGTTTTGTGAACCAGACCCCTTCAAAATATATTGTAGCTTAGAAAGGTGGTGACCCCTGGCATCTCAATGCCCATGTGCCCTTTAGAAATTTGGTCACCACATTTGCCACCATTATCACTGAGCCAAGTACCAAGGGAAGGAAATGGGGATTTCGGCAGCCAGGGCAGTCCTTCACTTTCTGGCTTACGTTTCAACATTAGGGGATGGTAGGAATATCAATCTGCTACCATTCAATGTCTATGACAGGAAAGCCCACAAAGCAAGGTACAACAACATGCTAGAACACTGTTGCTTAAATCTATGAAAGGATACAAACTGATAAGAACGGGAGAACAGATACAGCACCAGGAGAATTTACAGTTCAAGCACGAACTTGTTCTTGACATGACCGGTCTTCCTTTTCTTCTCCCACTCATACGTTTGTCTTATGATTTGATATCTTTCATGCCTGCACTTCATGACTGGTAATGCTCTGCCGTCTATTCACACCCAGCACAGGCTTATCCCCTGCCCTCTGGATGACTGGTACATCACCTGCTACTCAACTGATAGACACACAGTCTAGAGAGATCTAGGGGAAGGCCTTCAGCGCTGTGGTGAGAACAGGTGAGTTTAAGAGATGATGTGAATAAAAGCCTCCTAAGGTGGACAGACATGGATGGGCTGTGAACTTCATTAGAAGGACAGGTGGGGTGGCTAGGTGGCACAGTGAGTAGAGCACCAGCCCTGGAGTCAAGAGGACCTGAATTCAAATTTGGCCTCCAACACTTAACATTTACTAGCTGTGTGACCTTGGGAAAGTCACTTAACCCCAATTGCCCTGCCTTCCCCCCTCAAAAAAAAAAAAAAAAGAACAAGCATCAGAGTGATCACTAGATATTAAATGGTTAAGGCTCCTATGCCATTTTTTTCACACTTTGATAGATCTGTGATCAATCAATGTAGGGATCTGTTCCTCTAGTACAGAACAGAGCCCACCCATGCCTTCCCATCCTTGGCAATGCTTGTCCACACTCCCCTAGAGATCTTCCACAGAGTATGCATTCCACGTGCTAGAGGGGTTCTAGGTGTCACAGATACTTTTGGCAGTCTGCGGAAGCCAATGCACTGGTTCTCAAAATGAAGTTTTGAAATATGTAAAATACAACACACAGGATGACGAAGGAAACCAACTATGCTGAAAAACAGATATCAGAATGTTGAAAAAACAAGCTCTCGGTCACCAGGTTCAGAACCTCTGCTCTACAGGCAGACTTCAGAAAAACCTGGAAAGACTTACATGCTGAGTAAAGCGATAAAACCAGGAAAACATTCTACATAGTAACAGAAACATCGCGTGATGACCACCTTTGATAGACTTCGGTCTTCTCAGCAATGCAAAGACCTAAAACAACTCCAAAAGACTCATGATGGAAAATGCAATCCACATCCAGAGAAAGAGCTATGGAAACTGAATGCAGAAGAGCAAAGCAGACTATTTTTCTTTCTTTCTTTTTGCTTTTTTCTTTCTTGTAATTTTCCCCTTTGGTTCTAATTCTTCTTTACAACATGACTAATGTGGAAATATGTATGACCTATATCAGATTGCAAACTGTCTTGGGGAGAGGGGGAGGAGAAGAAAATTAAAAACTCAAAATCTTATGAAAGTGAATGCTGAAAACGAAAATTAACTATTTTTTAAAGAGAACCTCTGTTTGAGGCCTTTCTGCATTTCTTGACGGTGAGCACTCAGGCTATCCATCAATGCTATTTCTCTTGCTACATGAGTGGTTGACCTCCTTTACCACTCATACACTTCTTCAATGATATATATCTCTCATACTGCTTCATGACTATATGGTGTTCATTATAGATATACTGCAGTCTCCCTGTGCCCACCACACATCTCACCATTGCCCTCTGGGCTGAATGAAGCTGTGATTCTTTAGAAATTATGGTATTTGAAAGCTATAAACATAGGGCATTGGCAAAACATTTAAGAAAGATGGATATCTGTACTGAGTAGCATCTTTGGATCACTGAAAACATAAAGACAGTTTTTCAAATACTATGCAGGCTGCTCTCTTCCTCCCTGGATTCAATTCTTGCCTCAACTCATTTGGCATCTGTAGTACCTGTCCCAAGTAAATATATGTATTTATCCAACTATCCATATATTATCCAGCTTGGTGGACTGGTTATCCAGTTACATGTTTTAGCCTAGATAACATTCACTTTCCATTCATTTAGTTTTTCCCACATCCAAACTCAAGAGAGATAATTCTGCTAATCACGGATCTCATGGAGAGGTTCCTCTGCTGTTCTAATGATGCAATCAGCGTTATACAACATCCAGATTCAAACTTTTTCCTGCATCCAATCAGCACAATGTCATCTGCAATCAGGAACACATGGAGGACTCACCATCTATAGGGAGTTTCCATCTGAGCGCTGCATAAGAAATCCTCTATACCAGTGATAGATACCTTTGACAAGCACATGCTTCTCTGTCCCCCCCCCCCCCGCCCCTGCCCCCTCCACTCCATTTGAGTTTACAAATCTCTTCCCTCATAAAACTTCATGAAATGGATAGCAGAAATATTGCCATAGCATTTTATAGATGAGAAAGATGAGGCTCATGGTTAAGGAATTTGTCCATGGTCATATGGTTAATAAGCAGCTAAGCTGGGACTCAGATCAAATCTTTCCACTCCAAATCCTGTGCATTTTTTGACTGACACACATTTCTATTTTTAAAAGTTAATCTTTTCTGTTTCTCAAAACAGTGGGCTAAACCAGTGAAAGAGAACAACTTCCCAACACACATAATTGGGACTTGGAATTGGCTAAGGGATCAAAGTCAACCTGAAGAGAGGTCTCTAAGGGAGTACCCCAACAATGCCTTTAACCCTGTGCTAACTAACATTATTATCAAATGGTGTAGATAGCATACATAAAACATTTACAGATAAGGGCGCAGTGAATAGAGCACCAGCCCTGGAATCAGGAGAACCTGAGTTCAAGTCCAACCTCAGACATTTAACACAAAAAAACTAGTCATGTGATCCTGGGAAAGTCACTTAATCCCAATTTCCCTACCTCCCCCCCTCCAAAAAGCAAAGAAAATTTATGGATAATATAAAAAAGGGAAGGGATAGCTAATACATTGAATGACAAAGATGCAAAAAGATCTTGGAACGCTGACAGTCCAGTCTAATAGGATGAAATATAATGGGTATAAATGTAAAGCCTTACACTTGGATTAAAAAAATTCAACTGTAGGATGGGGGATGAGTCACTAGACAGCAATTTGTTTGAAAAAGACCTGGTGTATGTATGTGTGTGTGTGTGTGTGTGTGTGTGTGTGTGTGTGTGATCCTTATGGTATGAGTTTGATAAAGCTATCAAAAGAACAATTAACACCTTCTTTGTTGTTGTCCTTCAGTAGTTTTTCAGTCGTGCTTGACTCTTTATGACCCTGTTTGGGGTTTTCTTGGCAAAGACAGTAGAGTGATTTGTAATTTCCTTCTCCTGATCATTTTACATCTGAGGAGCTAAGGCAATAAGGTTATGCAAGTCACTTGCCCAGAGTAACACAGCTAGCCCATGTCTGAGGCTGGATTTTATTTAAAGGAGTCTTCATGATCCCCAGTCCAACACTATCTATTGTGCCACCTAGCTGCCACAAGACCATCTTGCCTTACAGATCCTTAGCATCACATCAAGACTACCACATTTTAGGAAAGACAAAGTAGAAGGAACCCAAAAGAAGAGAAGTCAGGATGGTGAAAAGCCTGGAGACCACTCCACATGAGGAGTGGCTGAAGAAACTGGGAATGTTTAGCACAGAGGAGAGACTTGGTGGTGATAATACGGAAGGAAAAGGGGCAAGGCAGCTATCTTCAGGAATCTGAAGGGCTGTCAAGATGAGATTAGATTTGTTTGGCTTGATCCTCCAGGAGAAAAGGAAGAGTGGAGGGGTAGGAGTTGCAGAGCCAGATTAAGGCTTGGGGTAAAGAAAACTTTCTAACTACTGAAGCCTTCCAAAAGTGGGACAGACTGCTTTGACAGACGATGAGTTCTCCATCACTGCGGTCTCTGAGTAGATGCTTACTGAGGATGTAGAGTTGTCCAGGTTCAAAGTGGACAAGATAACCTTTGACCCTCTGAAAATTAAATATTGTGTGTGTGACCTCTATTTTCAGAGAAAAGCAAATGCTTTATCTAGTTAGCACATCAGAAATAGTGCATTTATAAATGGCAGAATCTCTGGACTTTCTCTACTACCTACAATAGCTTTCTTTCCCTGGAAGTTCACTCTGCCTCTGTTGCCCTTTCAAAGCTCTGATTGGTCATTTCTTCCCAGAATTTTCTTTTCTTCTTTCTTTCTTTTTTTTTGGGGGGGGGCAGAGAAATTTGGGGTTAAGTGGCTTGCCCAGGGTTACACAGTTAGTAAGTATATGAGGCTGGATTTGAACTCAGATCCTCCTGACTCCAGGGGCAGTGTTCTATCTACTGTGCCATCTAGCTACCCCCCAGAATCTTCATTTTAAGGAAAGTATTCAGGCCAGCCACATCTCTATTCCTCTCCAGGATGCACTTCTGACTCTATGGATTATTTTCCACCATTTCCCTGTGTAGGGAACTCCCACTCCCTCCCAATTCTATACCCATCCTCCTCCTTTTCAGCTTTTTATGCCTTGTTTCCTCCATTAAAATGTAAGCACCTGAAGTCAAAGATTGTCTTTCTGGCTTGAATTTATATTCCCTATTCACAGCCAAGTCCCTAGCACATTGTAAGGGTTTCAAAAATGCTTGTTGACATGGCAAGACCACAGAAGGAGAAAAGTGGGGTTGATCCTGTGGCTCCCTTGATATAACTCTCAGCCACATAACTACCACCTCCTTCACGTGGAAGATGAGCAATCCAAATGTGACCAAGAACACAACAATAGTGGGCAGACCATGGGGCCAACTTAATGGAATCATTGGTGCTGAAGAATAAAGACTTAAAGAAAAAAAAAGACAAAGTGAAGGGGTTTAGGAACGTATATAGTCAGTTGGGGTTTATTTATAAAAATGGTATTTCCATGAGATGAGCTCAGTGAATCCAGGCTTCACAGGAGTTTTAAGTGGCACAGCTGGCATTCCAGAAACAGTCCAAGAAACCAGAGCAGTCACTCCGAGGGTGGTGGGAAAGATTGATTTTTTTTTTTAAGGCAGGCAGGCAGGCAGGGCCTCTCCTCTCTGGTCTGTCTCTCTACCACACCCCGGAGCATGATGCAGGGGTACTTTTCAGGGGAGATGACGGCAGGGGAGCTGGTTTATTTCAGTCAACTGGATCAGATGACAGGAGATTTTACACCACAAAATGCTTTTAATGCTTGTATCAGAGGATAGGAAAATTTGACTTAAGTGCAGCGATGCAAAAAACACACACACATCTATATTCATCTGCACACAATTTTGAACCACTGAGTGCTTATGACTCACACACACCTGGCACTTGCTTTGATCCCTTCTTCCAGCTTTCATGCATAGTTCAATTTGCTCAGAGCAAAAAGGAGCCAACATATGCATTTGTTTCTGGATAAAGAGACATAAACGACTCTGTTCAACAAAAACAATAATGATTTGCTGTCTCTCATAAATGAGGATGTTACAAATGACCCACCAACAAAGGTGAAATGCATTTTCAGTAATGAGGATGGGATTGCACCAGTTCACTCAGTGCAGATTCTTAGCTGCTTTACTTGGCCCTGGGTGTGGAGAAGGCAGAAATTCAAGAGTCTGAACTACAAGAGCTATGGAAGAACCACAGAGGTTCAAGAATCATTTGCAGATTTCTGTTTCCCCACCATTAATTCAGCTGTGATCTTGAGTTCCCATTTTGCTGCTGGGATTTGGGGCTGCCATTTTGGTTTTAATTCTCCCTCTTCCACTTACAATTTTAAGGGACAAGATGATATCTTACATTGCTGATATTTCTTTTAGAAGATAAATTCTCAGAGAGCAATGGATATCCCTTTATCCTAGGCCATGCACCACCTATTGGTAATCTCTTTGCTAATTAGACCATTACTGGGTGGGACCACCCTGAAGTGTGGATGAAAGAAGACAACTGTTTATAAATATTGTCCTCCCAACCAAATGGCCAAAGGCCCTCTAAACCAGAGGTTCTATCTGAGAGCTCCTGTCCTAGTTTTCTCATCCCTTTCACTTTCCTCTTTTTGATCTAAGCAAGTTCTAACTGAAGTAATGGATTACTAAAGTAAATGTGTGTGTGAGAGAGACAAAGAAAATGAAGAGGGACAACAAAAAGTAACAAGCTCTGATGAACATTTTAAGCTGAAATTTATAAATTCAAATATAAATAGCTTTAAAGTATGCTTACTTTGTTTTGTTGATGGTTAAATACTTACAAATTATTTATTAAAAAGATGAAAAAGAAAAATAAGGTGTACATAGAGAGAGGGAGCAGCCAGGGAGCTGCTGAAGATGAGGACAAGGAAAGATACAGAGATCTAGATGCTAATACAGGCGAAAGGAAATAAGGTATGAGTGGAGGGCATAGGGAAAAGGAGGAGATAGTATGGACAAGACTCGAAATGCTAAGGAGTAATACTGTCCACTCCCAAGCATCAATTCTCCAGAGAACAACAATACTGAAAATCTGGTTATAAATCTAGGTGGGCAATGGAGTAATTTCTGTCTTCACAGTTACATTTAACTTTTAAAAAGTCTATGTCTAAGGGGAAGAAATCTGTAAATGGATGGGGATGAGATGTCTTCCTTGACAATTCTTCACAGCAGCAACTGTCCCTTTGATGAATGGCTTAGATACAATGCTGCTATGATATCTCTTTATACATACTTACCCCCAATTCTTAGGGACTGATTTGGTTCTAGACCAAGGATATGTACTTGACCCAATGGTTCTGGTCTGGATAGGCAGTAGGATAGGTTATCCTGGGTTGGTTCTGGCAACATTTGGTGAGGGTGGTAGTACTGAGTTTTCAGGAAAGTTCTAGCAGTTACCACCCTAGAATAAATTTTAAAGCTAGGTAGGTGGGCTCTCTAGCATCATTCTGTACCAACTTAGAATCATATTCCTGATGCTAGGCCAAGAGGTGAGCAAAAATGGGGGATGTGGTGGCCTGGAGGTTCCCAGATGGGAAGGGAAGAGCAAGGTGAGGCAGATAGGAGGAGACACTATTTGCTCATTTAATTTATCACTTTGCCAGGTCATGCAAACTACTCCTCCCCTACCAACGGGAGCTTCAGAAATAAAAACAAGTAATAGAGGAAATCTCATCTAAATTAAATCCTAGAAAAAAAAAACAAGCTAATGTCATTTCAGGGGAAGCAACTGATACTCTCACTGTGTTCTCACAAAGCATCTTTCTTCCAGAAAGTCCCTAGCCTTCAGCATCCTTCACTGCTACAGACAAGAACAACTCAACAGCTTGAGATGAAGTAAGTCAGCTTGTCTATTTCAAATGCAAGAGGGTTTTCATGCATTTTAATGAATACTGCGAATTCCTTAATACATGCAGTGATTCTGTACCACATCTACTTGCAGCCCTTTTAAGTTGCATAACCCATCACGATGCTATACAGTTATTTAACTTGAAATACCATCAATTTACAAGCATTTATTAAGCACCTATTTTGTGCCAGACACTATGTGCTAAGAGCAGTGGACGTAAATACAAAATGATATAGTCCCTGCTCTCAAGTAACTTTCATTCTGTATTCTGTGATAAATATTTACAGAGGAGTAAATAAAAGCCATGTATTTAAAAAATACACTGGATACACAGTTATGAAGGGTGGGATAGAGGGTGGGTTGTAACAACTGAGGGAATCAGGAAAGGTCTCTCATGACCCAGAGGGCAATGGAAAGACACATGGTAGAGGTAAATTGAGGCAAGTAGGCAAGTAGTTGGCTCGTTGGATAGAACACTAGGCCTGGAGTTAGGAAAACTTGAATTCAAATCCAGCTTCTGACACTTACTAGCTAGGTGACTCTGGGCAAGTCACTTAATACTGATTGCTTGAAAAGGAGAGAGAGAGAAAGAGAGAGACAGACAGAGAGATGGAGAGAGAGAGAGAGAGAGAGAGAGAGAGAGAGACAGAGAGAAGGGGAGAGAGAGAGAGAGAGAAGGGGAGAGAGAAGAAGAAAGAGAAAGAGAGAGAGAGAGAGGGAGAGAAAGGAAGGGAAAGAGAGAAAGAAAGGAAGGAAAAAAGGGAGAAAGAAAGGAAGGAAGAACAGAACAAAGAAATAAGCAAGGAAACAAAGAAAGAAAACCCCATGGACAGTATCGGCCTCTGTGGTCCACAGGGTCACAGAGTCAAACATAACCAAAGAACTAAACAAGTGTCAATAAATGGTAATTAGTGGTATCATCCTATTTCCAGGGCTAATTAGCACTCTAGTAGTGGCATAAAAAAACCACAGACCTGTTAGAGGCATGTATTACCACAAAAGGAGGTGTGTCTATCATGTAACGTGAGTGAAAGATAGTAGACATACAGCTCAAGAATTAGACTGGCAGCTATGAAAGCCTTTAAGTACAATGAAAGGACTCTGCTCTACAAGAAGCCTTTCCCCAATCCTCCGTAATGCTACTGCCTTCCCTCTTGATTATCTCCTATTTATCCTGCTTATATCTTGTTTGCACACAGTTGTTTGCATGCTATTTTTGCTTTTCTATGTCCAAAACTCAGCAGTTTTCCTGGCAAATGGTTTTCCTGACTTGACTAGAGGGCTCTTCTGTAGAGAGTAAACTCCTTGTGGTTGGAGAAACAGACCAAAAAAAAAACTCACATAGAGGAGTTGCTCTTTGGACCAGTGTAAGGTGGATTCATTACTAAGACCACCGATTTATCAAAGTACTGAAACATTTTAAAATAAGAGTGGGGGGAAAAGAAGGTCCCTCAGCCTCATCAGATTCATATTGCCTAAGTATAAGATATTATAAAGATAAGAGCTGGGGTGGGGGTGAGTTAGAGTGCAGGCAGAGCGGAGGTTTGCAGGCTATGGAAAGACACTATTACTGCTGGAAGTCCAAGAGACCATGGCCCTCGGGGATGCCTCCTTATTGAGCTGTTGTTCTGCATCTGTGTGATTTGGCATTTCCTGCTGCAGTCTGGAGGGGCCACACAACAAATGGCAGAATGCTGACAGCACCTTTTGTTGTTAGATGAGGAAGAGGGGGACGTGGTGTCCTGCTCCAGCTGCAAGCCCCACAGCTCAGCCCCCTCCCTCAGACTGGCTCCTTTTCTTAACTGAATCTGCTTGAGGAACTTCACAAATCCCAATCTCTAGGAAGCATAAACCAACTCAAGTTCCTATTAGATCAATCCCATTACATTCTAAGTTTTGCTACTCAGCTTTCCACTAAACTAGAGATGCCCATACTTTCAGATGAATAGTGTGAATATAAGGCAAGGTTATAGGGTTTAAATTATTCACCCTTCTACCTCCAAAATACACAGACACCTCACATACACCTTAAGCATCTTAGAATGTGAGTTCCTTGAGAGAAGAGATTGCTTCATTTTTTCTATTTGTATTTCTCATGCCTGGCACATAGTAGGTGCTAAAGAACATGGCACATATATCCTTGATGACTGACTAGACTTCAATTCAGAAAGCCTACTGCAGGTTACATTTCCAACTGAGCACATTTATGTACACATACATAGAATGTGACCTCTTTTCCCTTAGGACATAATCTACAGGCAGATTTTATTTGGCTCAAGTATTTGGGGGACCAGGTGGAAAGAATGGTACAGAATACTGGCCTTGGAGCCAAAAGACCTGAATTTGTGTCCTGGTTCTGCCACTTGCTAGCTGAGTGATCTAGGGCACGGCTGCAATCCTCACTAAGCCTTAATATTCTCATTTGTAAAATGGGGACATACCATTCCTTGTTTTAACTCTCTCATAGAGTTAACAAAACAGTATCACAGACCACAGAGGTCACGTGGTTGTAAGGACCAAAAGAGACAATGGATGCAAAGTGCTTTGTGTGCAAGAGATAAATGTAAACCATTGTTAGACTGGATATGAGAATGTATGTTCATTTCATGATCCTGAGTTAATTTTTCTGTTCCTGATTTTTCAGTTTAAAAAATCCAAAGTGGGCCAAGTGCACAAAGATAAGGCCTTCATGTTCATTTAGAACGCAAAGGTCATCTAACTCAAACCAAAACTGTCCTGCTCAGGTAGCAAATACTGAGTGCTCTGGTTGCTGAATGACAGACTGAATTGGTCGCTACAAGTTGTGGGCTGGAAAGCCCTATTACAGATGATATAGAACTAGATTTAGTTAGAGGAGCACATGGTTAAACGGTAGAAGCTGCGCTGACTTTGGAAGCCGAACACTGGAGCTGGAGTCCTGACTTCCAAATTGGGTCATCATCAGCAAGTCAGATAACCTCTCTGAGTATCCATTTCCTCTTTTGTAAAATGGAGAGTATCATTCTTACACTAACTGCAACATAGGGTTGCTATGAGAAAAGTTTTTTTGTAAACTCTAAATGAGTTTGTTCATAAATGGGAAATATTACAATTATTATTAGACTTTTCCTTGCAATATACTAAACCGTAACATAACTGTTAGTTTGAGCTCCCATACACAGAGCTCAATTGTGGCCCTACTAAGGTCTAAAGGCTCATTAATGATTTTCTGGACTATCCAAGGTTTCTCCCTCCCCTTTCTCCTATATATTTCTGCCATTCTAGTTCCAAAATTTACTACCTGTGTGACCCTGAATGAGTCACTTAAGCCTATGAGTCTCATTAACCCCATCTGACAGTGGGAGAAAATTACGGTGCAACTTATCTTACAGAACTGTCTAAAAAAAATACTTTGTGTGCTATATGCACACGTACAAACGTGGGTATAGAAATGTGTTGTTATTTTTAGTATTAGAGAGACAGTCTGGCATCATGGATAGACAGCTGGGCCTTAAAGCCAGGAAGATCTGGGTTCCTACCTTGGACATAAACCACATGACCTCGGCAATTCCCTTAACCTCTCAGCACTCTAGGAAATTCTCTTAGCCCGTTTGTTGCAGAAATGGTACCAACCTACACTGGACTTTCCTGACCAGGGATTTCCCAATACTAATGAAGGGCTGCTTCCTATATCAGTAGTGATATTTATTATTCACTATTATTAGTAGTGAATTTATAGCTTAGGGTGCTTCCACTAGACACTGGTGAGGAAAAAGCTAATAAAACTAAATAAAACTTACTTCAAAGAACCCACAATCTCATCAGCATGGTTATTCCTTCTACCAGAAGAGATTTCAAACCTTCTCATTCTAAGCAATTACTTTCAGTTTTTCTGTAAAACCCCAATACAGGGTACTGCTAATAAAATGTACTCTGGGCCTTTTGGGTTTTGGGGTTTTTTGGTAAATGTCATTATGGATAGCATGACTTTGGTCAAATCAAGCCACCTCCTTATTCATGCAAATATCATTATTAAAAGAAGAAAGGAAAACATAAATGTGTTTAATTCTAATGCTTGTAAAAGATAACGTCTAAAAATCCTATGATTCTACAAGGGAAGAATCTGTGACTTGGATAATGTAATGTTTTGGGATTATTGGGGATTACATTTATCCACACTATCTGGATACTCCCCCTCCCCACAACCCCCTCCCCTTAATGTGGATTGGTGGTAAACACAGTGTTTCCCAGGCAATAAAATCCTTCCCTCTTGAGGGGAAATCCAGGGTGAGAGAAACATCAGAAACACCCACTGGCTTTGGAAATACAGCTGGGTAACCACACCCTACAGCCCCTCAACCCCCAGCTACTCCCACTCCTCATTCCATCCCACCCACGTCTGGAAAAAGTCCACTTGTAGGACTCTCAGCTGCCTTCCCAAATGTGGTACCAAAATGTCCAATGTGAATGGCAGCGCCTCTGCCTAAATCCATTCTATCCCAAGCCCTCGGAAAACCTATTTGTAGACAGCAGCATTTCAGTGACAGTTGGGCTGGAGGTGGCTTTGTAAACAAGTATTAAATAAAAGAGAAGAGGCAGCAGGTGCTCCCATTTTTTTGCCCCTCCCTGTTCCTTCTTATTCCCCCCTTCCCCCGGACTTCACTTCCACTCTACCCCCACCCATGGAATACAACATCTGCTGCTGCATTGCAAGAATGGAAACATCGGAGGGCTTCTGAAAGTCAACAATGGCTCCATCTGCCACAGGCAGGCGGATTTATTTAGTGGGCCAGAAGGCCTGCTCAGTGACAGCTGACTCACTGGTTGCCACAGCAACTACGATGCCAAAATTTAAATCAGCACTTTTCTGAAATATTCCTGATAATGCCAGGAGGGGCTTCCCTGCAGAATGGCATCACGATGCAGGGATGCCCATGAATTATTTTTGTTCTTGTTTTTAACCCTCTCTTATCTTCCTACTAGCCTTCTAACTGAAATCATAATCAACTGATTGAGACTTAGATGGTACCTTGGAGATCACTGGGGTCAACTGTCTCATTTTACAGAGGAAGAAACTGAGGCTCAGGGAGGGTAAGTGACTTGCCCACAGTCTCACTGGTAATAAGGACTAGGGGTGGAATTTGAGTCCAGGTCCTCTAATACCATAGCCAGTATTCTTTCTACTGCAGTTCTTTCTAATCAACAGCTGTTGCCAATAATATTGATGAGGGTACCTCTCTTCTTCCTCCTCCTCTACTTCTCTCTCCTATCTCCTTCCTTTCTCTTTCTTTTCCTCTTTTCCTTTCTCCCTCTCTCTTCTTTCCTCTCTATCTCCCTCTCTTTTCTTTTCTGTCTCCTTCCTCTCTCTTTTCCCCTTTTCCTTTCTCCCTCTCTCTTCTTTCCTATCTCCCTGTCTCTTTCCTCTCTTTCTTTTCCTCTTTTCTTTTCTTCCTCTCTCTTCTTTCCTCTCTATCTCCATCTGTCTCTTTTCTTTTACCTTCTTCTCTCTTTCTTTTCCTCTTTTCCTTTCTCCCTCTCTCTTCTTTCCTCTCTATCTCCCTCTTTCTCTTTTCTTTTCTGTCCCCTTCTTCTCTCTTTCTTTTCCTTTCTCTCTCCCTCTCTCTTCTTTCCTCTCCATCTCCCTCTTTCTTTTTTCTCTCCTTCCTTTCTTTTCCTTTCTCTCTCCCTCTTCCTCTCCTCTCTATCTTCCTCTTTTCTCTCTCTTTCTTCCTCTCTTTCTTTTTCTCTCTCTCTGTCCTTCTCTTTCATCCCTCATACCCCTTCCTTTCTTTCCTTCCCTCTCTGGGTAGTCCTTAAGTAGCTTACAAAAGCAGAGCTAACTCAGGTCTCTGGGCCAATGTTTCCTAAACTTCTTGTGCTAATAAGATGAACACCAGGGGAGCAAAGCAATCAGTCAGACTCCTCTGTAGCAAAGGAGAGCTGCTTGGGCAGATCTGATAACCTGGGTACCCTTTCTTACACTGTGTGTCCCTGGGGAATGATGGACCTGTACAGCAAAGTGATGAAGGTTTTAAGGTACTGCATACACGACAGAGCTGGGTAGTGATGACACCACGTCCAGGGTCAGCAACACCTATGTTCTTGACAAGACTTTCTGATGTTTGGCCTGCCTAAAATGGAAGCCAGATTCTGGCAGTCAGAAGTTGAAGGGTCCTGGCAATAGTGCCCTGTGACCTTTCAAAGTGAGATAAGTGGTGGCACAGTGAAGAGAGCCCTGGCCCTCAAGACAGGAGGATGTGAATTCAAATCTAGCCTCAGACACTTGACAGTTACCAGTTGTGTGTCCTCGGGAAAGTCACTTAACCCCAATGGCCCTGCCTTCTCCCCTCCAAAGAGATAAAAACCAAAACAAAATAAAGTGAGACAAGTGTCTTTTAAGAAGCTGAGCCCAGAGTAGGTGGCACGTTAATTTAGTGAGCCGAGCCACCACTCAGGGAGGCCACGGAGGAGCACAAGAGGCCATGTAACAACAGTTATAAGACAATGATAGCTAACATTTCTACAGCGCTTCCTTAGTGCCAGGCCCTGTGCTTAGCATTTTACACATATTATTGCCTTTGTACAAACATATCTGTATAATACAAATATGACAAATCTTAGACTCTAAGTCAGAGGGCATCCCACCCAAGCCCCATCAGAATCACTTTCTGTAGGATCAAGGACAAGTGGTCACACAACATGTGAAAATGCTTTCAAAGGTAAAAAACACACTACAAGAAGGTAAAGTATCCTCATCCTCAGCAAG
>CM053595.1:45615509-45638785 GCA_028646575.1 Pseudocheirus occidentalis | reverse complement strand
GGGGGATTTGTAATTTGAAAATGAATAATGTAAACAAGAAAACAAATAAAAATAAATTAAAAAAAATAAATGAAGTGGTGAATTTAAAAGGACTTTTTAAAGGTATGCCAAAATATTGATACTAACATGAAACTAGTGCCTTTTCCCACCTCTTCTTTGGTGCCAAGTGTGATTGTTAAAATCTCCTGGCATTCATTTTCAATTGCTTTGTTATTCTTTTCACTTACATTGTTGTACTATGTATCTAGTTTTCTGGTTCTGCTTATTTTGCTTGGCTTCATCTCATTTAAGTTAATAAGAGCTAGCTTTTAAAAATTGGGTCACAAAAGGAACATAAAGGAAATTTTAAGTCAGACCTTGAAAGGAAGACAGTTTACCCCTTTACTAACTAAGAATCCTCCCTTCCATTCCACCTTTTAAAAAATCCTCATCCTTAAAGGTCCAGCCCAAGTCCCTCTCTCCTCTCTGCAGCATCCCATGATGAATCCAGCCTATATTTCTCTTTATTTTCTCTGAAAGTCATCAAAACACAGGATCTCAGAATTTCAGTGTTGGAAGGGACCTAAAAGGTCATCTAGTCCAACTGAACTTGAACAGGAATCCCTGTCAACAGTGTTCCACTGAAATGGTCTACCAGCCTCCCTTTGAAGTCAACCAGTGATGGAGAACTCCTTATGTTCATTACCCTGACTTCTGCTTTGGTCTCTACTTTTCCTGTACCACTTAGTCTTGTCTCTCTAATAGGTGATAGTCTCCTTGAGGACCCAGACTTCTATACTTCTGTTTCTCTTCTCCTTAAAGTATAGTACAATATACACAATAAATGCTCAATCAGTATGTGTTGATAGGTGGTTAGAATTTGTTGTTAGTAAGTACCATTAACATAAAAAATTTACAATCTACTAGTGTGTAAAATGTTCTGTCTTAGCATAATGGAAAGAGCACTGGATTTGGACTGGGTTTGAATGTGGTCTCAATCATTTATTACCTGTATGACTGAATAAGTTCACTTTTCCTATCTAGGCTTCCTCTGTAAAAGAAAGAATTAACCTAAATGACCCCTAACTTCCTCCCAAGCTCTAAGTCTATGATGTTCCTTGCTCCAAGTACATGGACCAATACTGTAAAAATCATTCTCTTTTCTGCTGTTCTGATCATTGTTGGTACTTAGCATGATCAAATTAAGCCATGGCGTCTGTCTCAGAAATGATGTGATTCATCCTTTTCGGGAAGCCACACTGATGTTCCCTCCGTGCTTTACAACACCCCTTTCATCCAGCAAGTTTTCTCAGTCACTTTAGCCATGCCTGCCAGGGCTTACAGCATTTGTTTACCTGCTGAGCTGTATGGCAAAAAATGGAAAATAGCTTCGTCTAAGTTGGTCTGGGAGCTGGATGAGCACAGGGAGGCTTCATCAGGATGCCAGGTTGCTGGAGTGCTGTTAATTTCCTATTGCCTCACCTTTGCTTTCACGGAAGCAAAGATTTAAGTCTGACATGATCTTACTGATGAAGCAAGAACTCTCATATTATAGAGAAGGATGTAAGGCCCATAGAAAAGAAGTGACCTGAGCACATGAGTAGTAAGACACACAGTTCTCATTCAAACCCAGGTCCTTGAACTTCAGATCCAGTGGATTTTTCCACAGTACCAATCATTTTGGTTTTCTGTTTCTGTTTTTAAGAGCAGGGGTCAAGTTAAGATGGGGAGAATAGGTAGTCTTTATTTATCATTGGAAAGTCTTTTGATGTAACCAGATTGACTTTTTTTTTTAATAAGATGGAACAAGGAAATATGCAAGTAGTCTTTGAGAGTGTGAAATAGTACTGGGGAAGCTTTAGCTAAGATATTCTCAGAACACATTGAGGCAGTATGTTTGAGGGGGAAAATGATAGTTGAATGTAAATACCTCCAATAGAGTAGTCTGAAGGACTATTTCTATCTTTCCAACCGTATTCTCTACTGTTCCCCAATATTATTCTGTCACTCCTCACTGTTCCCAAATCCACTTTGCTTATTTCTCTTTTTGCCTGTACTGTAGCTCCTCACCTAGATCAGGCTTCTCTTCTGTGGTCTTAGCTAGATCTTGCACATTCCTTCAAATCTGTTCATTTCCTTTTCCCCTAAGACAGTGCTTCTCAACCTGTGGGTTGCGACCCCTGTCACAGGGGTCCCCTAAGACCATCAGAAAACACATATTTACCATGGTCTTAGAAATGGAGACACTGCACCGTTCCTCCATCAGTCTCCAGGCAGGTCACCCACATGCAGATACACACCCACATATGAATATTAAAAGGTCAACGCATAAGGAAGGTTGAGAACCACTGCACTAAGTCTTTTGTGAGTATGCTGGCCCAGAGCTCTTAGCTCTGAGCTTCTTAAGGCCTGTCCTTTCTTCTCCATAGTCCCCACTGCTCTTAACAGACAGTTGGATACATACAGACAGACAGAAAGATATATAGATATAGATATAGAGATATATAGAGATACACTTAGTGATCATTAATTAATATCTCCTGGAATGAATGAATCTTTGTGATAGCAGCCACAGTTGGGTGGCATATTTGTCTCCTGCTCCCAGACTATAACTCCGACAACTGTCCCACTTATGGAGAGACATGAGAAATGTGCTTTCCTTCTTTGCATATATCCTATCTTTGCCACGCTGCCTGTGTGACCTTAGTCAAGTCACTTCTCCTACTCTGAAATTTCACTTTCTCATCTGGAAAATGAGAGACTGATACTAGATGAAATCTAAATTCCTTCTTAGCCTTAAATCCAATGGGAATATTAGAGAGAGGCCCAGAATGAAGGGAAGAGGAGGAGCTCACTGTTTTCTTCTTCCTTGACAATAAAAAGGCCTTCTATTTGAAAACTTTGTCTCTTTCTCAGCTAGTATCTGCTGTCTCCTTGAATGACTTCCTTAGAGTAAGATGTGAAGTTAATTCCAAGTTGGTTTTAGTGTCAGTGTACCCAAAAGGTTGAAACCTGATGGCAAAGAACTTAATAGGATTTAGAGCTGGAAAGTGATCTTAGAGATAATGTAACACAGAGATTCTTTTTTTTTTAATTTGTTTTTTTATTTACTTTTAGTTTACAAGATTCAGTTCCACAGTCCCTTGAGTTTCAAATTTTCTCCCCTCTTCCCTCATGCAATCAAGTATAGGATCTGCAAATATTTTCACATTGGACGTTAGTCTGGTTATAATAACAGAGATTCTTAATATATATCATACACATAAAAATATATTAATACATAGTATATAATACATGTTTCACAGATCTTAGGTCAATATATTATATATTACTATTAATCATATATTAACCTAATTAATATATGGTAACCTAATACCTATGACATATATATGTATAGTGCATGTGCATATTAACCTAGGATTTGTGAAATTGATATTAGAGATATATCTATAGACACAGATATATCAATAATATATCTATATTATCCATATCTACATACATACAGCAACAATACATCTATACTAATGTGGGACATGTTTTATTATGAAAGATATATCTATAATACTGATTTCATAGATCCTAAGTGTGTGTGGCTATATATGAATGTAGTGTGTATAATAACACACTGTGTAAGTGCGTTAATATATGTATGTATACTCCATGTAATAGACTAGATTTATAACAAAATTATCTTCAGGATTTTTTATATGTATTTGGTTTGTATGTGTGTGTGTATGTGTGTATGTATGTATATACATGTGTACACACACATTAATTTGAGTTATTTTGCCCTGGTAATTTAGTAGTATGGAAGTTCCCTAAAGGCTGGGAATGGTTTCCTTTTTGTTTTTGTATTCCTGGTATCTAAAACAGTGCCTGGCACATAAATAGATGTTTAATAAATACTTGGTGAATTTTAAGGCAGCCTGGTAGGGTCACAAGAGTGCTATCTTGAGAATCAGAGGCCCCGGGTTTATATTGTAGCTCCACTAACCTTGGCACTTGACTTCTTTGGCCCCAGTTTCCTTAGCTGTGAAATTTAGCCCAGAAAACCTAGGTCCCTTCCAGCTCTAAATCCATGAGCCTTTGAATTTAATTTTGTCCTATACCTGGAGTGTGGCAGGATTGGGGTTGGGAATCACAGTCTGGAATAAAATATACTTCGCATTTCACAGACTAGGAGAGGGTGGAACAACACTTAGTAAGGATACAATGTTTCATGGTCATAAGGCAAAGGTGCTACATAGTTCTGGCACTTGTAACTCTGGAACCAATAAATCAAAAACCAGACTCAACCCTGAAAATATTTGTTTTAAGAAAAACACCCTTTGATAATAATTTTGTGTGATATTAAGCTGGAAAGGGACCCAGTAGCTTATCTTGTCCAACACCCTTTCATATAATAGATGGAGAATTGAGGCCGTGAGAAGAGACTTGCCCAAGGTCACACAGGCAGTAAATAGCAGAGCCAGAATGTGAAGTCCAGGCTTCTGACATCACATCTACTGTGCTTTCCATTATATGGAGCTGCCTCTCTTTTCTTATATTCTTTCAGCTCGTCCTTTTCTCCAGTCCTTTCTTTTCCTGGGCCCTGCCGATGACCGAAGTGTTTGTCAATAAGGGTTGTTTGTTCCATTCCGGCTCGCCATTGTCTCCTTGCCATTGACATAGCTCATTGCCATGGAAGCCAGTCGCAAATATCATCTGAGGCAGGAGTGTGTGGTGGTGAATCAGGCTGGACAGGAGGGGAGATCACAGACCCCAGGAAGGTTACGGTTTTCCTGCCAGGGCGTGATGCCGCATGTGGTTCCCAGGCTGCGTCCATACCACATGGGGCTTTTGAACATGTCATGTGTGCCTGCTATTGTGTTGCTATGACAGCATGAGCAAGGAGAAGAACTGAGACTGTGTGAAAATGCTGCATGTGGTTTGAAGAATGAGGTTGAAGAATGAGTTAGCTGTGGTTATTCTGTGTGTGTTCGTCAGAGTTACTTCATTGTCAGCTTCTAGCCCAGGGGTAAGCATCCTGGACACTAGTGCCACTAAGTGGTACTGGAGGCTATGGGCGACAGCACCTTATGACTAATCTCTACCACATGTCTTCTTTGTTTTCTCTTTTTTTCCCCCATGTTTGTTCTTGCTCTTAGTTCTCTTCATTGAGTATTAAGTATGAGCCATAGGTCATAGCTACTTCAAATACATGTTAGCATTAATAGAACATAATCTATATTTTGAGTCCTATAGTAAGTAGCAAAACCAGGATGACCTATGTAGTGCATTTTTTTATGTTTTGTTTCATTTTATTTTTGCAGTACCATATTGTCTCACTGTTTTTGTTGGCCATATATATTGATGGGTCTTTTGGAGACCTGTGATCTATATTCAATAGTGAAAATCATAATTAATCCATTTTCTCTTAGTTGGTCTAACTTTAGTCAAGTGACCTCTGATAAGTCCTCTATGGAAAGGACCCCTACATGCTGGGGTTTTTTTTTCTTTAGATTCATTGGTGTGTTGACCATTGGTACCCACCATATAGACAGGCTCTCCACAAAGTCTTCCTTAGGAAGTTCTCATCATGCTGTGGGGGTGACCTTGGGATTTTGAAGATTTTTGTTACTAGAGCACAAACTTTGGTAGTATAGACTCTGCTGGCAGGGTTTTAGGTAGCATACCTCTGGCCAACTAGATTTGGTCTAAGAATGGGTAATAAAGTCTTTGGCCACGACAACCCAACAGCTGTGCAAATAATAGCTAAGTTTTTTTTTTTCTTTTCTTTTTAAAAAATTTAGCACAGTGCCTGGCACATAGTAAGGCACAGAGTAAATCCATATCGCCTACCTATCTGAACTTAAATGAAAACTAAAGTGGGCACTTTGTATACTTAGTGGAAAAGACAAAAGATGTTCATACATGAAACTGCAGATCTCCATTATGTATAACTCGCTTTGGTTTTTTTTTTTTTTTTTAAGTAAAAATAAGTTCAGCTTGTAACTTTCAAATTCCTCCTGTTTGTCTGGGCTTCTTTTTGGCCTTCTCTCTGTTCTCTTCATTAAAAAAAAAAAAGATGCCTCAGTTCAGTAGGAATCAAAGACTATCCTCTGAAATGATTGAATGTTGGTCCTTCCCCTCAGATCTCTTTCATATCTCAGATTTTCATTTGACAGTCTTATTTTTTTCTGATTATGCCCTTAGAGTGGGAGTTCTTAACCTTGGGGTTAATGAATTTTTTTATATTTTCCTAAGTCTATTTCTTTTTCTTTGTTTTTTTTTTTGGAGGGGGAAAGGCTGGGCAGTTGGGGTTAAGTGACTTGCCCAAGATCACGGCTAGTAAGTGTTAAGTATCTGAGGCTGGATTTGAACTCAGGTCCTCCTGACTCCAGGGCCAGTGCTCTATTCACTGCACCACTTAGCCGTCCCCTCAAGTCTATTTCAATGTAACTTTTTTCCCTTGTAGTCCTATGTATTTTATTTTATGCATTTGAAAACTTTATTTTGAGAAGGGATTGTTGGGGTTCACCACATTGCCAAGAGGGAGGGTGAGGGTTTTCATGAGATAGAAATGGTTAAGAACCCTTGCTTTAGTGCAATTGAAAGCACAACACCACTTCCACTTTCAATTCTTTGTTCCATCTTCATTGGTAGAGGGAGTTTATTCCCTGGCAATTCCCTATACTGTACCAATTAAATCCCAAAATGGATCCCTTTCTCTTCCTTCCAGCTTCCTCCCCCAGAAGTTCCCGGGACTACCTTGTGTGCCTGGTATAATTTGAAAGTGAGTCTAAACGTTCATGTATCTTGTTAGGCTGAATAGATTTTGTAAACCTTTGAAGAACAGAGAAACCTCTTCCTCTTTAGCTTTCTTCTTCATTCCTACTTTTTCCTTCTTCTCTGATCAGAGGTTTCTTTGCTTTCTGTGTTCCTTTGCTGTTTTTCCACAGTGGCAGGACTAGGGGTGGGGTGGAGAGTGTGGTAGAAGGTGAAGTATATATAATAGCCTCTAATTTGAATGTGTTTGAGTTCTTTTGAACTTATATTTGCAGCAGATATTTCTTCCTCTAGTGTGAACATTTAGAGATCTGGCCTTTTTCTGCAAAATAATTCAACAATTTCTTCTAGAATTCCAAAGTAGTATCAGTAAGGTGATATGAAAGGAGCTATTTACCATGCTTTAAGGGATTTGGAGAAGCTTTCCCCTCCCAATTAAAAATATCTCTCTTCCCCTTGTTGTGTTGTTGATGCCTGAAATCCCACTATTATAACAATTTATATGGATTAAGGAATTGTTTCCTTTTATATTCTTGCATATATGTACCACATACCCCCAACTCAGTGTTGGTTAAATCTTCTGGTAGACTGAGTCAAAAAGAGAAGCTTTATTGAAGGCCAGATTCCATGTCTTTTTTTATTCAGGATTAACTCAGCTAAGAGGGTATCAAAGGACTCCTTTATTCCACTCCTCCCAGTACCAGAAACACTGAGAACAGAGCTTAGTGGTGAAGTCATACAGATCATTGTGCTGCCTTTCACATTTTGCCCATTTATCCCTCACCTGAGCTCAATGGAATCCTGATACAAGCCTCAGAGACCTTCTAAAACCTCCTACCTTTGCTGCCTGCCAGTCTTGAGCCTAAAGGCAGGAAGGAGAACACTACTAATCATAGGAGGAGATGGCAAAGGTCCAAGAGTATTGTCAGTGTTGGGTGATGCTGCTATCTGTCTTGGTCATTGATGTGAATTTGACAATGGACAATTACACATGGTTGGTTTTGTTTTGAGTGAAAGCTCATTTTTCCCCCTAATGTTTCCTTCTATGTCTTCTCATAAAATGAAGACGCCCTCAGTTCATAGGATGATAGTTGTAGAGCTATGATTATCTTCTAGCTACTCTGTACCTTTTATGTACCTATTTATTTGCATGTTATCTCCATTAGAATGTAAGCTCCTTGGAGGCAGGAGGTTTTTTTTCTCTTCCTTTGCATACCCAGGATCTGGCACATGAAAGTTTAGTCAAATGTTTGTGGACTGACTGATTAGATCTGGATGGGACCACTGAGGTTATCTCAGCCAAGCCTTTATTTTGCAGATGAGCCTTTATGAAATGTTTACTATGCTTACTGCTGGGAATACTAGGAGGGGACAACATATATCTCTATCTCTAACATATATATATAAAACTAAATTGGAGATATGAGGGGAGGCACTAAGACTAATAAGGACAGGAAAAGGTTTCTTACAGAAGACTGAGGTTTAGCTAAGACTTGAAGGAAGCCAAGAAAGCTAGAAGACAGAAGAGAGAGAATTACAGGCATTGAGCAGCTAGAAGGCAGTGTGGAGAGACTGTTGGTTATGAAGTCAGGAAGATCTGATTTCAAAACCAGACTATTATATTTACTAACTGTGTGACCTTGGGCAAGTCATTTAATTTACATTTGCCTAAGTTTCCTCAGCTTTAAAATGGAGGTAACAATAGCACCTATCTCCTAGGGTTTTTGTGAAAATCAAAGATGTTTGTATGTAGCACTGCCTAGCACACAGAAGGTACAGTATAAATGGTAGCTTATCATGAGGACAGCTAGTGGGAGATGGAGTGTCCTGTGAATGGTTGTTTTACTAGAGTACATGGAGGGGAGAGTAAATTGTAAGAAAAGCATAAAGTTAGGAAGGGACCAGGTTATGAAGGTCTTTTGAAAGCCGATTTTATATTTGATCTTAGAATTAAAAGGGAGTCCCTGGAATTTATTAAATGGGAGAAGGGATGTTATGGTTAGACCATCATTTTAGGAAGACCAATTTAACAGCTGAAAGGAGGATGGACTGGAGTAGGGAGAGACTTGAGGGAACAACCACTAGCAGGCATTGCAGTCGTCCAGGCATAAGGTACCAGGCTGATGGCAGTGTCAGAAGAAAGAAAAGGACATATGTGGGAGATCTTATTAAGATTGAATCACAAGTCTTGAGCCAGTGCCTCTTAAATCCCATCACAACCCACAGTTTAAGAAGGACTAAAAGTATCTTGAATGGAAAAAGTTTTAAGAAACCCTGGTCTCTTGATAATTGATTTGAATTGTGGTATGAACCTGGGTTACAAGAAGGCTGTTACTATTTTTGACAGTAAGAGGAAAGTTAGGAAAAGGAGAAGGTTTGGGAAGAACATGAATGGGCTCAGTTCGGGACACGTTGAATTTAAGCTGGTGACAGCACATCCAGTTTGTGATGCCTAAAAGTCCCAGAGTTAAAGTAACTTGCTCATGGCCACACAAATAGTTAGTGGTTCTCAAAAAAGGCTTCATAGATAGGCCCAGAAATAGATTGGTCACCTGAGGTCAGCCTGGCTGGTACCAAGATCAACTTCTGGTGCTTGGCCATGGGACGATGATGGATTTTGAGGAGGGTAAGGAAAGCCATTACGTATCATGGAGAACATCCACTAAGGTAGAGAAAATTATGACTTGTGTCAAACAAGTTCCCACAGTATTGAGACCAAGAATCCTTGAAGAGACTTCATCAGAGCCTGGGCTTTTACCCATGGATTCCATTTTAAGAAAGAAACTGGAATGTAATCGAGCAGACTTCATCTTCTCCACAGATAAACTTCCCAATATGACTAAAAGAACAGCTTGAATGAGACAGAAGCCAAGAAAGAAATACTGTTTGTCCATCCCAAGAGGAGTTGGAAGCCATATTGGTTGAGCTGAGTCAGAGAGCTGTGGTTAAACTCGGTCATGTGGGCAGTAAGGGAAAGGATGTATGTGTGGTTCTCACAATGAAAGCTAGCACTTTGTAGACCTCTTTGAGAAAGTGTGGCAGACCCATAACATTGCAATCAGTGACAAAATGTATAGTGTTTTTTACTTCCCATTTTTGAGATCTGGACTTTACACCATCATTATATTATGAAATGTAGTCAGCCTTACGTGAGTTGCTTCTCTATAAGACAGTGTACATGGGATAATTTTTTTTTAAAAAGATAAGATAAGAAATATGGCAGTATTCCAGGTGTGTGACATCAGCAGAATAAAACCTTTAGTGTGTTAGCTTTTCAGGGCTGGGTATGTTTAATGACTCGAGAAGGTTGGAGAAGTTACCACTTCTGTGGGAAAGGGCATACTTTGGGGCATTCTATGAAATGACTTATGTCTTTCAGTTTCTCATTAGGGAAAACCAGTTCTGCTTATTGACATTGGTAGCCATGAGTTAGAATCAAGAGAAGTAGTGCTTGGTGCAATAGAACAAATCGTTAGATTTAATCAAAATGTCTTGGTTTTTAGTATGGCTCAGCTCTCCTACTTACTAGCTGAGTGATGTCAATCAATATATAAATGCTAGTATCAGTGCTAGGAGCTGGGGATATAAATGTAAAAGTGAAAACAGTTCTTACCCTCAAGGAGCGTACATTGTTGGGCAATCCAGCCCATTCACAGATAAATACAGGCTAAGTGCAAAATTAACTCAGCAGTTGTCAGTGAGGAGCCTAACAATCAGGACAAACCAGGGAAGGCCTCTTGAAGGAGATACTACTGGAGCTGAGCCTTGAAGGGAGCCAGAGGAGGACGGAGAGTATTTCAAGCATGGGATCATTCTATATAAAGGCACAGAGCCTGGAGATTCAGTGTAATATACAAGGAGTAGCAAGTAGACCAGTTTGGCAGGAATATGCTGTGCATGGAGAATAGTGTGCATTTGGGCTGTAAAGACAGACTAAAACCAGGTTGTGAAGGGCTTTAAAGGTGAAATCCAAGAGTTTGAAGTTTATCCTAAGGCAAAAGCTAGCCGCTTAATCATCTTGAGCAAGAGAGTGATGTGGTCAGATGTGTATTTTAGGAACTTTGGGAATATCAATTTGACATCAATGTGGTAGAAAAATTGGAAAGGAATGGCTAGATCCATTGACTGGTTAGGAGAGTATTGCAGTAGTTCAGGTAAGAGGTAATGGGGCCCCAACTAGGTGATTATGGTACAAGTATAGAGATAGAGAGTGATAGGGAATTTGTCAAGGTGCAGTTGACAAGTAATAAAATGGATTTAGGGGTGGTGGTGAATGTTAATTATGAGTTAAGGATAGCTCCTAGGTTGGGATCCTTAGGTGACTGAAAGAGCGATGGGGCCTGTAGCAGGAATAGGAAAGTTATGGGTTTAAGGACAATGAAAAATAAATTCAACTTTAGACTTTACATGGCTAATATGGAAATGTTTTGTATGACAGTACATGTATAATCTATATCAAATTTCTTGTCTTGAGGGGGGAGAGAAGGGAGAGAATTTGGAATCAAATTTTTTATGAAATGAATGCTAAAAATGACTTACATGTAATTGGAAAAAATGAAATACAATTTTAAAAAAATTTAGACTTGGTGACTCTCAGGCGGACAACTGGAGGTTTGGCATTGGAGTTCAGGAGATGGGAGTCGAGTGTGTAGATTTGAGAATTATCTTTATAGAATTGAATCTAGCTGATGAACAGAGAGAGAAGAGCAGTGTCAGGACAGAGCATAAAGGGCAGGATATGGAAGATGGTCCTGCAAAGGATGCTAAATAAGATTGGTCTGACAAAATAGAGAGAACCACCCAGCAAGAGTTCAGGAAGGGGAGAAGAGCCAGAAAAGTGGTAGGGGGAGAAGAAGAAGGACAAGAGCTGCAGAACAGTTAAGGAGAATTGTCACTGGATTAGAAATAGAAATCACTGGTGGCCTGGGAGATGGCAGCTTCAGTCAGGCAGAGGAAGTAGAAACTACATTTTAAAGCTCAGAGAAGTGAGGGAGAGATGAAAAAAGGGAGGCCACTCGAAGTGGGATCGGAAAATGAAATAAAGGTGTAAGGATTGGGAAGATCAATCTGATCATATTTGAAGATGCCAAGGAGGACTAAAAAGTAAGGCCTGGAAGGGTATGGAAGAAGGGATAAGCTGTCAGAGGAGGCAAGAGGGGAAGGGATCTAGGGCACAAGAAGAGAAGGAAAGGGCCACCTCAGCCTGAAAGACTGGAACAAAGAAGTGAGGATGGGAGTGATGCTGAGATTTCCTCACCTGCAAAATGGGGTTAATGCTTAATAGATTATAGACGTTAGAAAAAGAAGACACTATAATCTCTCTGAACCTCAGTTTAATGGGTTTGAATTAAGTGATCCTTAGTCCAGAGTAGTACCAAGTAGTAACAGCATTAAAATGAAAACCAAGGTCTTTTGATTACAAATCCAGTGTCCTTTTCCCTCAATACTACCAATTTTACAAACTAAAGAGAATCAAATGAGGTAATGGATGTAAATCTTCCACATCCTGCCCTTTATCAGTAAATAAATCAGGACTAGGGACCGGACTCATAACTTCATTAGTAGACAGAGCTGCCAGGAAATGAAACAGTCTTTGCCGATGCAGGTTGGCACCTTCTCTTCTACTTAAGGAATTCAATTCAATAGACATTTGTCAGACTCCTACTATGTGCCAAGCACTGTGCTAAGTGCTAAGGATACAAAAAGAGGCAAAAGATAGTCCTGACCTCGAGGAGCTTACAATTGAGTGGGGAAGTTAAGTCTTCCTGACTCCAGGTCTAGTAGTCTGTCCATCATACCACCTAGCAGAAATCACTTACCAAATGCCATAATAACAGAGAGCTAGGGTTTGACTCAAGTTTTTTCACTCCGAATCCTGTGTTCTCGACACATTACTTGGAGGGGAGGGGACAAGTTTAGGCATGGGAGAGGATACAAAAGTTGCCACACCTCCCATCTCACCCTAGTGACCCGAGTGGCATTGTCTGAGAAGCAGGAAGTATTTATGGGTGGAGGCCAGTGACGTGCCACATGTTTCCTGGTGGGAACGTACTTGTGAACACCTCCGTCTGATTCGTAGTTCAGATCACTGATCACCACTCCCCACACTTAGAGAGGTACAACCGACTCTATTTGGGTGGAGGCTGTGCCAGTTACAAAAAAATGTCAGTGCTAATTCAAGCATGGTAATGGTCCAAGTAAGCCTGGACACCACTGATTCATTAAGAGTCCTGATGTTATTTCTAATGAAGGAATCTTGTGGGGGACCACAGGTGTGGGATATGATATGTATCAGATTTGGTTGGTGTGTTGATTAGTTTTGTTAACTTTCTTCCTTTTGTGTGTGTGTGTGTGTGGGGGGGGGTAATCTTTGTTATAAGGAATGGCTCTCCAAGAGGATAAGGATATATATTGAGAAATTAAGATGATATAAAAACAAAAGATATTGATAGTTTCCACTTTTCCCACCAAAACCTTTACCCAAGTAGATAAAATTGACTGGTTGATTTTTTTAATAAAAAATTTCATGATGAATCATAGATTTAGGATTAGAAAAGTTCTTCCAGATCCCTCTAGTTTGACAGAGGAAATGAAGTCCAGAGAAGGAAAGTAGTTTGCCTAAGGTCACATAAGTAATAAATAGCGGGATTGGGGGCAGCTAGGTGGCTCTGGGGGTAGAGTGCCAGGCCTGAAGTCAGGAAGACCTGATGAGTTCAAATCCAGCCTCAGACATTAATTAGCTGTGTGGTTCTGGGCAAGTCACTTATTCTTGTTTGCCTCAGTTTCCTTATTTGTAAAGTGATCTGGAGAAGGAAATGGCAAACCACTCCAGTATCTCTGCTTGGGAAAACCCCAAATGGGGTCAAGACCACAACAATTGAACACTTTTTAAGCCCACATCCTCTGATTGGACAGCCCAGGTTCTTTCCACTACATTACAGCCTCTAGGTAAGAGCACTAATAAATGATTAATAATTCAAGTAAAATATTTAAGTGCTTATTGTGTACAAGGCACTGTGCCAGGTGATGGGAATATTAAGGTACAAAAGAAAGACCTTGACCTCAGAGAGTTTACCTTCTTCTAAAGGAACAACAGTCAAGAAAAAAGAGCAACTAGGTCAAAAAAATGTTCTGATTGAAGATTAATCCCAGGGAACAGCTAGCAGAGGATAGAGCACCATGGAGTCTGGAGGACCTGACTTCAAATATGGCCTGTGACACTAGGTAAATCACTTAAAGCTGATTGTCTCCCAAAACAAACAAACAAAAAAGATTAATCCCAAATGATCTAGAATCGCTGCCTTTGGCCTTCATTGTTCAAGAGGACCATGACATCTGGGAGGTGATGCCACAACTTGAAAGTCAATTAGATTTAAGTGAGGCAGAGCTGTGCAAAGTCACCAGCCTCACTTTCTCCTCCTGAGCCATCTGGGTCCAGTGACCAGATATCAATCAGGAGGACTGCAGATGGCCCAGGATGCCTTGGGAAACCTTGGCCTTTTCAAGCTAAGGTTTCAATTTGAATGAGGCAGCCCCTATTCTCTGATTAAGGCTTTAATAAGAAATGAGGCAAAGAATGGGCTCTTTAAAAATTAAAAAAAAAAAAAAAGATCTGGAAGGGGAAGACCCTTAGGATTATTGGCCAAAACAGAAACAGTAGCCATTTACTGACTGGGGCCCAAACCATGACCAAGTAGGGCTTGGCCTGGGCCCTGTTATTGACCAGTCAGTGACAGCTAGAGTGATTTGGAGAACCTAGTGAAAAAAAAAAAGCTCAGGTAAGCATTTGAGGGCCTGCTACTTATGTAACAATGTGCTGCCTCTACTCAAGAAGGGGGGAAAGAAATAAAAGATTTCTGATTCTTAAGGACCTGAAACTCTGACCAAAGATACAAGACAGGGAAAAGAGAGAGAAAAAGAGATAATACATACAAGAACAAAATGTATGGAATTATCTTGAAAAACTATATGATCATGAATAGAATGCTGAATTATAAAAAAATGGATGTCTGAGTTCAAATCACTCCTCCAACCATTATTAGTTACATAGCTATAAATAAGTCTTTTAATCTGGCTGAACCTCAATTTTCTCATCTGTAAAATGGGATAATACCTTACAAGTACCTAGCTCACAGAACTGTTACAAGGATCAAATGAGAAAATATACATAAAGATCTCAAACCTTAAAGCAAATGACAGTTCTTATTTTTTTTCCTTAGTTAAGTAAGGGTGGGTGGAGGTAGGAGTGGGGGTGGGAGAGGGCTCCAAAGAGGCTGCAACTGGACTATGAAAAACAGGACAGATTTATTTTGTTTTAAAATGATTTTTATTATGAACTTAAATCAATTTTTTAAAAAGCATTTCAATATTCAGAGAACAAAAAGAGAATATGAAACCACAAACTCCTTTTACATAGTTTTTAAAAGTATATATTAAATTTAACAAGACAGCAGCAAAATTGCCCTGTTTATGTCCATTTTTGTGCAAAGGTGAACTCATTATTTTATCTGATATCACTCCCCTCTTCCTAGCTTCCCTATTACAGTCTAGCAGACCCATCATCTTCTCATTCACCTCAACTTCTTACTCTTATCCCCTTAACCAATTTGTTGTCAAATCCTGTCCATTCTATCTTCACAACATCTCTTGTATACTGACACTGTTTTGTTGTTGTTCAGTCATTTCAGTTGTGCCTGCCTCTTCATAATTCCATTTGGGGTTTTCTTGGCAGAGACACTGGAGCAGTTTCCCATTTCCTTCTCCAGCTCATTTTACAGATGAGGAAACTGAGGCAAACAGGGTTGAGTGACTTGCCCAGGATCACAAAGCTAGTAAGTGTCTGAGATCAGATTTGACCTCAGGAAGATGAGTCTTCCTGCCTCCAGGCCCAGCCCTGTGACACCAAGCTGTCCCAGCTGCCACCTGCCACCCTGATCACCTCATTACTTTTGACGAAGGATTAGTCTTCCTTCCTCATCTTTCCCCACTCCATTATGTTCTCCACTCAAGCTGTCAAAGAGGTCTTGCTAAAATAGTAGATATGACCACATCATTCTCCTGCTGAATAAACTCCAGTGTCTTCCCATTACCTCCAAGATCAGGATAAAATCATTTGTTCAACTTTTTTTTTTTTTTTTTGCTTTTTTGGAGGGCAACTGGGGGTTAAGTGACTTGCCCAAGGTCACACGGCTAGTAAGTATGTCAAGTGTCTGAGGCCAAATTTGAACTCAGGTCCTCCTGACTCCAGGGCCAGTGCTCTATTCACTTCACCCTCCCCCCCCCCATTTGTTTAACTTTTAAAGCTTATTATAACCTGTCATCTTCCTACTTTTCTAGTCTTCTTATATCTTACTCCCCTCCAGGTAATCCAGTGACCCTCTCCTTTTCAACATTCCATGAAGAAGATGCTCTATCTCTCAACTCTGAATGTTTTTATTGACTGTCCCTACATGCCTGAAATTCTTCCTCTCCTTCTCTTGACTTCCCCAGTTTTCTTCAAATATCAGCTAAAACCCCACATTCTACAAGCAGCCTTTCCCAGTCCCTCTTAATGCTAGTGCTTTCTCTCTATTGATTGCACCAGCAAGATAAACTGGTTTCCATGTTCTCTCATTCATTACACTGTGAGCTCCTTCAGGGTCTATTTTTTGCCCTTTGCCCTTTGCATCCGAGGCACTTAGCACAGTTCCTGGCAAGTAAGTGCTTGACTTTCTGAACTTTTTTCTGAGTATTTTTAAATTGACATTCTTTTCTCTCTTTTTTTTTAATATGTTACCAGATATGATTTCAACAGAGGGGAAAAGAGAACTATTCAGATGTCTACTGATTCATGGATTTAGAGCTGGAAGAAAGAAAATAAATCGTGATCATTAACAAGCATTTATTAAGTGCTTGCCATGTTCCAGACATTGTGCTTAGGATAGAAAGAAAGCAAAAAATCCCCAAAACACACTCCCTGCTTTCAAGGAGTTTACTTTCTAATGGAGAAGATAATAGACAAACAACTAGGTATATATAAGCAAGGTTGGGAGATAATCTCAGGAAAGACACCAGTGATGGATGGGAATTGGATGGAAGGGGCTTTAAAGAAGCTCATAGAAAGCCAAGAGATAAAGATAAGGAGGGAGGAGGGCATTGTAGATATGGGGGGCAGCCTTGACAATGAAAAGGCAAAGACTAGGGATATGGTGTGTTGTATGGAAGGAACCACAAGAAGGCCATATCATTTGATTATAGAAAAATGAAGGGGAGTAGTGTTTAGAAAGGTAGAGAGGGGCCAGGTTATGGCTTTAAAAGGCAGACAGATCATTTTATATTTGACAGAGGTAAAAGGGAACCCTTAGAGTTTATTGAATTGGAGTGGGGATGTAGAATATGGTCAGACCTGCATTTTAAGAAGATTGGTTTGACTGCTGAGTGAATGGGTGGAATGGGGAGAGAAGAGGCAGGGAGACCAGCCTAGCTATTATAGTAGTCCAGGAATATGATGATGAAAACCTATGTGAAGGAGACACTTGTGTGACTGAAAAGAAGGGAACAAATACAAAAGTAAAAATGACATTGCAAATGTAGAAATGAGAAAAATTTGGACTCACCTGGAGACAGAGGAGCAGTATCTCAGTTCCTAAGACCATCGGAAATATGTGTTTTCTGATGGTCTTAGGCGACCCCTGTGAAAGTTGTTCAATCCTCCCAAAGGGGTTGCAACCCACAGGTTGAGAACTGCTGATTTTACAGATGATGGCCTTCAAGCCTAGAGAAGGGATGTGACATATTCAAGGTCCCATACACAGCTTGTTAGTACCAGAGATGATACTCTTCATTTGTCATCCAGGGAATCCTTGATCACATAAGCATAAACTTAGAGGCAAGAACAGTTTAGACTCATGAAGATCACGGAACCTAAGAGATCCAGTCACAGCATCTAATTTTACAGGCAGGAAAAATGAGGGTAAGAGAAAGAAAATAACTTGACCAAATCATACAGTGAATGAATGGTAGAGCTAGATAGAGCATTGGCTTCCTCCACGTACCCAATCCAATGGAGGGGTGAAGAAAATCACCTGACAGGTTATTTGTAAACATTAAAGTCATATATAAATGCCAGTTGTTATTACTAGTGATGGTAGATAATGTTGGTTGGGTAGAGTGACCTTAACTTAAAGTCAGAATGAGATTTGATGGTATATAGTAAATATTAGGGAATCATGAGATTCTAGAAGAGGGAAGTTGCATATTCTAAGATGACAGAAGTGTTGTATGTGAAGCAAATGAGGGTGAAGTAAAAGTTTTTTAAAAAGGAGGCAAAAGTTATCTTCCTTGGAGCAAGGAAATAAAATTTTTTTAGATTAAAAGCTGAAAGGGAGTGTGTGAAGAAGATAGCCGGGGGCAGGCAGCAAAGAAGTAGGAGACGTCTCTATAGAACCAGGGCCATGTTCCTGAATCCTACTGTCTTTTTAACAGCTTCCTGTATATTTTGTTCATCCTTGTTTGCATGTAGTCTCCCCTATTCGATTGTAAGTTCCTTGAGGGCAAGGACTGTCTTTTGTCTTTTGCATCTTTTTATATCTCCAGCATTTAGCATCGAGCCTGGCACAGAGTAGTAGCAGCTAATAAATGTTTACCGAGTTGAAATTCCTACCCATGTAAGCCATCTTAGTCTCTCCAGCTATGCAGTAGGGCTGGTGACATAATAATAAAAATATCTCAATGCCCTTTTTTAGGCCATCAGTTAAGAGAGAGGGAATGGTATCTTGTTAATGAAATACTGTATGGTTTACCTTTCTTCCTCAAACTTAATTTTTTTGGGAAAAAGTAATTTATAAATATTTGTATGAGGTGTATGCTCTGGGACCATCCCCCCACCTTGAGCTCTCCTTGAATCTTTGAGGTACATGCTCTGCAGGACCCAGCATGTTGGTATTCTGGGGTCTCAGGCAACCCTAATCCTCTTTGGGTACCCTCTTCATTTTTGTACTTAGACACTTACCTTTGGCACTTCCTGGGTTGCCATGGACAAGTTACTCACCTCCCTGACCCTCAGTTTCCACATCTATTAAACCAGAGTAACAATACTTGTCCTAACTACTGCACAGGTTTGGTTTTTTGTGAGGTTCCAGTGAAATAAATATTGTATTCCTGGCACTCTGTAAGCATTAAAGTCATATATAAATACCAGTTATTAGTAGTGAGCCTGATTAACTCACCCTTTATTCTCTCAGGTTTACAAAACACTTTCCTCTTTGTGGGGCTTGTCTGATTTGAAAGTCTTTGTGGCTGATGGGCAAACCTTGATTTAATAGATGCTGGTTTTAATCTTGGCTCTTTTCTCTGACTACCTCTGTGACCCAGGTATCTTCACTCTCTGAACTTGTCTGTAAAATGGATATGGTAATAAGATCATACCAGAGGGTCTTGAGGAGGAAACCTTCAACTTCTATAGAAATGTCCATTTTATTCTCCCAGTTTTCCTGATAAACCAAAGCTCAGGCAGTGAAGTGATTTGCCCAGGGTTTTCCGAATTTAAGACTAGTATATTTTATCACCATTGTTGTCTGTAGGAGTTACTATGAATTTTTCTCGTGTGTGTGTGTGTGTGTGTGTGTGTGTGTGTGTGTGTGTGTGTGTATGTATGTGTATGTATGTGTGTGTGTTTGTTTTCCCTTTGCCCATATTTGGTTTCAAAAGCTTCTCCTGGGCCTAGGAACCTTTGTTGATTAAGCCAAAATACAGCTAGAAGGGGCCATCTGGCCAGTCCTTCTACAGAAAAGGAAACTCAGGCTCAGAAAGAGTGAGGGAGTCAGGTGGCAGAGCCTGGGTGCCTTTCTCCACATCCAGACCCATTTCCACTACACCTTGCCCTCCAGACACTCTCGGGTCAGTTTTCTCCCTTTCTCCCATCTTGCTCCCCCACCCTCCAGGCTAATACAGGGTTGTTCCCTATAAATACCAGTCTCCTTACTTGAACATTTTTGCTTTATGATTTTTTTCCTGTTTTGATGATCCATGGTCGCTGGCTGCCTGCACCCAGGTTCCCAAGAGAGGCAGCAGGGCTCCATTCCAGCCAGTCATTCAGAAGCTTTCCTAGCTAGCTTAGAGAGCCTCACTCTTCTGTAGGTAGGTACACACATTTCTCTATTTGAACACTGACCTTCCTGTATTGCTTACGTACATCCTCTCCCACACCTCCTCCTTCCCCTCCCCTCCCCCAGCAGGGCTCTTAAGGTAAGGGGAAAAGGAAGTTTAGCCTCTCCCTATAAACTGCCCCTCCTCCAGTTTCCATTGTTTCCAGAGCTACTTCCTTATCTTTCTTTCCATCTGACTCCAAAGAACTGCATTCCATCCCTACTTACTTTATCCTCTTTTCCCTACCTCCCCTCCCCACACACATACCGGCATACACTTACACCCAATTTATTGTGCTTTAATTCTGGTTTGGTTTTTTTCCCTTCTTCCCAGGGTCAGGGGTGTGACCAGGGTTACTTGAGTTTATTATCCTGGTTTTTCTGACCTTTTACCTGACCTATGAGTTTAACTTCTTAGACCCCTGGTTCCTTTAGACATTTATTCTTTGCTTCTGTAGCTGATTTATTGGTCTACCTCCCAGTAATAAACCTCCCAGTGACCTAGGTCCTAGATTCCCATTTGCTTATTTATTTCCTTTTAAAAATTGTTTTAAATTTCAGTGGTATCTATATTACTCCAATTATTTGTATAACTTTGGGTAAGTCACTAATTCTACTTATAAAATGACCTCTTAAGTCCCTTGAATATGTCCAATGACATTTGAAGCTTTTTTCCCCCTTTTTTATTATGAATATGACCAACATAAATCAATCATCTCTATATAAACAAGAACACAAAAAGGATTCTGCATATAATCACCCTGGATCTCTCTCTCTGGATAAGATGTTCAATGACCTCTTTTTTTTTTTGACTTTTTGGCTTTTTGGCTTTTTGGAGGGGGGAATACAGGGCAATTGGGGTTAAGTGACTTGCCCAAGATCACAAAGCTCGTTTTGTGTTGTGTCTGAGGTCACATTTGAACTCAGGTCCTCCCGACTCTGAGTCAGGTGCTCTATTCACTGCACAACCTAGCAGCCCCTCAATGACCTCTTAACATTATTTTTCAAGATAACTTCTCACGATTGGGTCTTAGTTCTTTTGTAGTATTCAAGTTCTAGAGAAGGTCTGAGAGAGACCAGTTTTCAAGGTAGTGCTAAGGGCTTGCCTCCTTTTCCAGCATGAAGCCAGTTGTGTTTTTGAGTCTGATGGGAACAGGGAGAGTATCTGCATTCTTTCTGAGTCAGATCTTCGTAGTGGGGCTTCCACACTGGGCTGAAGTGTCATTTCAGAAAGACTAGCCCACAGCCTTATTCAAAATAGACTGTTTTGACAAGTGGTTCTGTTGTGGTCACTGACAACCCCAAAGCATATCAATTGTGCATAAGAAACACTCTCTTCTGATCTCTCTGTCCTTGAATGAAAGAGCACTTTCAAGTCAAAAGAGAAGAGCTGTTACCCTGGCTACTCTATGGCCTTGGACAAATGACTTTATCTCTCAAGCCTCAATTTCTTTCACTATAAATTGGGGGTTACAACACTTATACAAGATAGTAAGCACATTTTGCTTTGGTAGACATAAAAAGCAATACAAATGTCAGCCTTAGTATCATTATTATTGTTATTACTACTTTAAAACAATGTTATGGGACTAGCAACTAAATACCACTGAGCCTGTTCTCCTCTGTGGCCTTGGCAGGAATTTGCAAACTTTCCCTTAGCCCCAACCTTCACAAAGCAAGCTTTGGTTCCAGTTTTCCACTGGACTACACGACTTCATTTTCTTTATGCATTGTTTTAAACCTGCTTCTGAAACTTGCTGTGTGACCATGAATAGACAAGTCACTTAATTTCTGCAAAATTCAGCTTCTTTATTTTTTATGAAATAGGGAATTTTTAGGGTTACTGTGAGGCTGAAGTGAGATAATATTCTAATATATGAGACAACAGTTCTCAAAATGTGCTCTAGGGACTTCTGGGGTCAACAAGACCTTTTCAGGGGGTCTGTGAGTTCAAAACTATTTTCATAGTAATACTGGTATTCTAATTTTAAACATGAAAAATATTAATAAATGTAACCCACATAAACAAAAGCTCTTTGAGGTCCTAAATTTTCAAGAACATAAAAAGGTCTTGAGGCTAAAAAGTTTTAGGACCCCTTGGTATAAGGTAAGGAAACTCCCTAGACTGCCACCTCCTCTGGAATTTAGAGTTGCCTAGAGCAACCACTGAGAGGTTAGTTGACTTTCTTAGAATCACACAGGTGGGATTTGAACGCAAGTCTTCCTGGCTCCAGGGCCAGCTTTCTATCTTTTAGCCCAACCTGTCTTTCAAAACATGTGGAGGTCAGCTGTTATTGCTGATTTAATCTTGTAACTCTTCTGCTCACAACATACTCATTGGTTCTCCACTGGCTGTTCCTTTGGTATTCCATCCCCATTCCCATTTATCTGTCCTATTCCCTTATCTCATTATCATTGCTTCAGCATTCTGTGTTGTAGTCAAATTGGACTGTATCCTTAAATCTTTTCAGTCCTACTCTTCTTGACCACATTTGGGGTTTTCTTGGTGAAGATACTGGAGTGATTTTTTTCAGCTCATTTTACAGATGAGGAAATGGAGGCAAACAGGTTTAAGAGACTTGCCCAGGGTCACACAACTAGTACGCCTCTGAGGTCAGATGTGAACTCTGGAAAATGAGTCTTCCTGACTAGGCCCAGGACTTTTATCCAGGGTGCCATCTAGCTGCCCTAGACTATTCTCTGACTGCCCCAAAACTTTTTATTCCTTACATGTGGGGACTCCCTCCCTTTCTTTACTTACTGAATTCCTAATTCATCTTTTAAAATCCATCTTAGTTGCTACCTCTTCCAGGAAGCTTTTGATTTTTTACTTCTCCCCTCCCACCCTGTCTTAGTCTTTTCACTTTCACCCCACCCACGTTTTTTCTTGGCCTCTTATTCTGCCACTTTCTAATACTGTTATGTCCTTATGTCTATTATAGCTGTCTGCTTTTGTTGTAAGGTCTTCAGAGGCAGAGGACTGATTTATTGACATTTCCTGTCTCTCTGTGTTCTGCCTTAAAGTAGATGCTTAATAAATGGTTGTCCAATAAATCAAATTAACATCATAATTTCCCAGCTTCTGGGCTGTCTTTTCTCTTAATGGTGAACCTTACACTCTTAGCTAAAATTTGAGGAATCACAATTACAGAATCTCATTTGGGAGTCACAATTATCTAGTCCCTAGTGGTTTTATTGACTTCTTTTGAAGACCTATAATGAAAAGGACCTCCCTCCTTTCATCCCTCTCTCTCTTCCTCCCTTCTTCTCTCCTGTCTTATTACCCCCATCTGTCTGTCTTTCCCCCCCTCCCTTTCTCTCTCCCTCTCTCTTCCTTTCCCTCTCTCCATCCCTCCCTCTCATCTCTTTACTTTGGGGTAGGTTTAATTGTTAGAAAGCTTTTCC
>CM053595.1:45560087-45615009 GCA_028646575.1 Pseudocheirus occidentalis | reverse complement strand
TAATTGTTAGAAAGCTTTTCCTTCTATTAGCTATCTACCCCTTGATCCCAGTTCTGCTGTTCAGAACCTAGAAGAATGAGTCTAATCCTTCTTATTTGTGATACCCCTTTAAACCCTTGGAGACAGCTATCATGTCTCCTCTGCTCTGAAGTCTTCTCTTTGGTAGGTTTAAGTAAGAGGAAAGAGATCAGGACATACTTTACTGTTTGGATCATCTATCCAGTCTCTCTCCTGGTATGTATGGATCATTTAAATATGATTTAAATTTGGCCTCCAAACCACAACAGTGTTGTTTTTCTGTATATTTGTATCCTGATACATTAATAAGCTTTATTCTATCAGTACCTGTCTGTCTGTCTTTATTCTTTGTATGTGGGTATGTACATTTGTATTTATATAGATAGATATGTATTTATGTGTGTATATACACGTATATACATACACTTGATGGGGTGCAGGCCCTGGGAATTCCCTTGAGCTCTCTTCGAATCTTTGAGGTACAGGCTCTGGGAGCCCCTTGAGCTCTCCTTGAATCTTCAGACATAAGGCATTTGCCTGAGGCCATAGGCCTTTCATCTTGGCTCTGTCCTACTTTTTAACTAGCCCTCTTGTCCAGCAATTTCTCACCCTTGATCCTCCTTTCCCACCCTTGAACTGGCCTAGCCCACCATTGTCTGTGGTCTCCAGGTAACCTCCAGCAACTTCCCACCCTTGATAACTCATTACTGGAGTCCTACCTCATCTCACACACATAAAGAACAAAGGAAGATAGAGAGGTACTAGCACAGGGCATATTGTTAATACATGTATAGATATATGTGTATGTATACATGTAATGTATATGTACATATCTCTGTGGGGGGGTGCCTCAGACATTTATGTAGCTGTACTAAAGAGGGTCACCCACAAAGAGGGTTAGGGTTGCCTGAGACCCCAAAATACCAACGCGCCAGGTCCTGTCAAAAGAATTTGACTCAAGTCTTCTCAGCCAAAGAAAAGCAAAGTTTCTTAAAAGTTCACCATATTGAGCAGACTCTTAAGGAGCCTCGGTATCTGTGACCCTTGCACTGGGAAAGCAGGACAGAACAAGTCTGACAGTAAGTCTGTGCTAGGGCATACTATGACACTCTCACACCACATGGAAGTGAGATGGGATTCTATATACAGAAAAGTTGCGGGAAGAATCTTGGGGTGTTCTGGAGGAGGAGTTTGGGGAGGGTCTTCAGGAGGAGTCAGATGAGGTCAGACTCAGTAAAGACTGATTAAGGGTGGGAAGTTGTTGGAGGCTACCTGGAGACCACAGACAATGGTGGGCTAGGCCAGTTCAAAGGTGGAACTGGAGGATCAAGGGTGGGAAATTGCTGGACAAGAGGGCTAGCTAAAGACTTAGGCAGAGCCACAATGAGAGGCCTATGGCCTCAGGCAAATGCCTTCCCTGGGAAGATTCAAAGAGAGCTCAAAGGGGTCCCAGAGCCTGCACCTCATCAGTACCACCCCGACAAGTCACTTAACCTCTGCCTCAGTGTCCTCATATGTAATACAGATATAATGATAACACCTGTCTCATAGTTTTGTTGTTAGGATAAAATGAGATAACTCTAAAGCTCTGTGCAAACCTTAAAGCACCATATAAATGCTGGCAGACATATATCACTATCATTTATTATATGTTTTCCTCCTTTAAACAGGAATTTGCCCACTTCTCCAATGTCTCCAGCCCACTCAGGGACAAAATAAACTTCAGTTCCAGTTTTCTCATGAAAACAACAAATCCATTCTGGTGCTTCCAAGTATTTTTTTCCTTTGGACATGATCATCAGCATCATCATGATGTCTCCTTACTTCCTTCCTACTCTAGGTTTTGGTTGAGGCAGAAGTTTGTAGTGGACTATGGAAAGCCCTGGATTGGGAGTTGGGAGACCTTAGGTTTTATTCCCAGTTCTGCCAGTAACTCCATTTGTGACTTTGACTAAATCACTTCCTCTCCAGGTCTCAGTTTCCCTCTTTTATTTTTCGGAAGCAGTCAGGATTAAGTGACTTGCCCCGGGTCACACAGCTAGTAAGTGTCTGAGGAAGCTTTGAACTCAGGTCCTCCTGATGCCAGGGCCAGTGCTCTATCCACTGAGCCACCTAACTGCCCTTCCTCAGTTTTTCACTTGAGTAATGAATGCTTGTTGAATGAATTTAATTGAAATGAGAATAATCTCAGCCTCTTCTTGCCTCTCGGAAGCATGAGAATCAAATGAGAGACAGACTACATGTAGATCCCCAATTCGTGACATGTGCTAATCACTTATTAAATACTTAGTGATTGATGAGACTACCACAAAAAGAGCTTACCACCTGGGAAACTTTCAGAGTTTCATTGTACATTTATGTTAAAACTCTGATAACTGAGCCCTCCAGTTTTCCTGCTGATTATATTTCCCCAATTGGCTAATGAAGCATTTTACAAGTGTTATCTTTACAACAACCCTGGGAGGTAGGTGTTATTCTATTTTACATATGGGGAAACTGAGGCAGATAGGAGTTCACATAACTACTAAGTGTTTGAGGCAGGATTTCACTTTAGGTCTTATTGACTCCAGGTACAGCACTCTACCCACTTCTCCACAGGGGTGTCTGTAAACATTTAAGGTAACAGTTAATATGAAATTTTCCCTTTGTGCCCTGAAAAGCCCTCTGGATGTAGTGATCCCCTAGAACTGCCTGGGGACCCACATCTGGCAAGAGGAGAAAGGTGCTGTAGATTTAGACCAGTAATGGAGAAAAGTAATCATTACAAGCAGAGAGAGAGAGAGAGAAATTCAAAGCAGGATCCAAAAATTGCTCTCTCCAGCAGAGTTGTGACTCTCTCCAGCTTAACAGCTTAACAGGCCATGGGGAGCAGCAACTTCTAACTTTGCTCCCTTGATAGTCAATTTAATATATGGACTACCTATTATGTGCAGAAGTCTAGGTGTAATACAAAATCATTGCCTTCATAGGGCTTGCTATCTGTGGGGAACCAGCCACTCAAAGACCTATGGCTAAAGCTTTGTCAGCTTAGTAGAAAGAAATGCTTAATTCTCATGGTTTAGCCAAAAGCCCAGTTTAAGGATTATAGCTAAGTAGATGTTAGGACCATGATATGTTTCATGATTTTCTCCCCCAGGATCAGAATAGGGTAAAGCATAGCATTTGTTTTGGTTTTATTTTTTTTACAGCTAGATTTCTAATTCATATCTGGGCCTAGTTAGTATAAAATCAGCCACCTAGACTGTAGCCCAGGGTATATCTGTCTTCTAAATTAATTAATTTTGAGTTAACTCCTGAGATTCTGGGTCCTTTTCAACCCATCATTTTAGCTATGGGCATCCCCAAAGCTCTTCTTTCCTCTTCTTTCTGCTCTTCTGTCTTCATCTTTCAATTTTCATTGTTACCAGTCAAAAACAAAGACGTCAGCTAAATGAACCTTCTTAGTTCTACTACTACCCACCCCAAAGCTTGATTCCCATTCTTAACTGCTAATATCTGTATTTGCTGACTTCTTTGCCTCCTACCCCAGAAACCACGTTCCACTTTGGCTGATTGGTGAGTGCTTCTCTCAGAACTGTATTTCAGGGAAGCCCCAGCTTTGCTTCAGGACACTTTCTTTTCTCACGGTCCTTCTCCACCTCCTCACCCCCAACCCAGTTCTGAAACCATTAATCTTGATCAGGTCAGCTTTGTCACTGTTCTTGGATGAGGTGTGTCAATCTATTCCCCTATGGCCCCATTCACCATCCCAGTAACTTTTTGATGGAAAGTACCTCTCTCTAGCTCTTCCAGCTCTCCTCCTGAATTTCTGGTCTTTGCCACCATGCCTCAGCTGCCATCTCACCCTGGAACTTCCCTTGATGCCTGAAACCTTACCCTGGAACATCCCTCCACTATGTTGGCCCTCTTCTCCCATTGATGAGTTCCTTCTGGGGCCTCTGTTTTGGAGAAGGACCCAACCTTTTTCCCCTCTTGGCTCAGCTTCTGACTTTCTTTCACAGCTTTGACACCATACCCCTTTGATGTGCCTCCCCTTCCCCTTTAGCTCCCTTTCGTGTAATGTTTTCCCCTATTAGAATGTAAGGTGCTTGTGGGCAGGGACTGTCTTTGCTCTAGTATTTGAATCCTTAGTGCTGTGCCTAGCCCTTTGTAAGTCCTTAATGCATTTCCATTCATTCATTAGCTTCCTATTGCCTCTAGGTTCCCAGAATTCATAGATTTATAACTAGAAGAAATTTTGGGGGTCATCAGCTAATCCCCTCATTCTACAGATAAGTCAACTGAGACTTCTTGGGGTTTTCCCTGCTCAGAGTTCAGCTCATTATAACTATTCCACACTGCCTTGGTCTTCATTCAGTTTGGCCTTTAAAGCCATTCATGATATGGTTCCATCTACCTCTGCCATCTAATTTCCTGTTCCCTTAAGACATTCTCTGACCCATTTAAGCTGGTCTACCTCAGCTATTTCCTAGGTACAACATTCCATACCTTAGTACAAGTGTGCCCCCTGCTATAATGCCCTCCCTTTTTAAAAGCTCTGCCTCTTAGAATCTTTAGCATCCTTCAAATTCAACCTTGATATCACTACTACAGTGAGACCTTTCCTGATCCTCTTGGTTAGTAGTTCTCTCTCCCGTATGAAATTACTTCCCATTTACCTATTTATCTAAAATGTAGTCATATATTATGATGTTAATAATTATATAATACATCATGTGCATATATCACACTAAAATATAGAGAGAGGACAGCTGTATGGTTCAGTGGATAGAGTAGCAGGCCTGCAGTTAGGAAGATTTGAGTTCAAATCTCACCTCAGACCCTTAACTAGATGTGTGACCTGGGGCAGGTCACTTAACCTCTATTTGCCTTAATCTACTGGGAAAGAAAATGGCTAACTACTCTAATACCTTTGCCTAGAAAATGCCAAGTGGGGGTCACAGAGAGTTAGACATGACTGAAATGACTGAACAACCACAGTATGTGTATATGTATATTTTTCTACATTTTCTATATCACTGCTACCTCCAGTAGAATAGAAACATTTTGATTATAGCAGCATTCGTGTATGTGTGTGTGTGTGTGTGTGTGAGAGAGAGAGAGAGAGAGAGAGAGAGAGAGAGAGAGTGTGTCTCTGCCTCTCTGGCAGATAGTATAATTAAGAGTATGGATTTGGAGTTAGAGAACTTGGGTTAGAATCCCAACTCTGCCATATACTACCTGTATGACTTTGGGTAAGTAACTGTACTATTCTGGGCCTCAATTCCCTAATCTGTGTAAAATTAGGTGAGCCATTGGTCTCATTTACATGATGTTAGGGGTCCCTTCTAGCTCTAAATCTGTGATTCTCTATAAATCCAAGTGGTTTGCCATTTCCTTCTCCAGCGGATTAAGACAAATAGAGGTTAAGTGACTTGCCCAGGGTCACACAGATAGTACATGTCTGAGTCTGAATTTGAACTCAGGTCTTCCTGACTTCCCCCAGCACTCTATCCAGTGAGCCACCTAGCTGCCCTCTGTATATATTTTCGTTTGTATGCATATGTACTGTACACGCATACATACCTATATATACACACGTATATATATTTTTATAAATGTTTCTACATATAGATCTTTATAGACAACAGAAGAATGCTCAGTATTGTGGGAGGGACTCATCACAATAATTTTTTTCTTTGTATTTCCTAGTGCCTAGGACAGTGCCAGGCACAGAAGAAACACAGTAAATTTGTTAACAACCAGGGACCTGTTCTTTCTATAGAACTAGTTCTGTTTCTATGATTGCTAAACCTAGTGAACAGCTCCTTAGCAGGACGTGAATTTCCAGCCTCACAGGGGCAGTGGTTTCATGTTCAAAGACAATGGGAAATGGTATCTAGAACTGCTACAGTGTTATGCCCTCTAGTACAGCTGGTATCAGGGTAAAGGGAACTGATACACTTACCTGGCAACAATTTCATAAGAAGGTGAAATGTTGTACAAATTCTGCTGTTTGTCCTCCTGGAACCTTCCCTCTCACTGTTTCCATGAAGAGTTTCTTCCCTTCAGCTTTCCTAGTCTTCTCACTGGCCCTATGAAGTACCCTTCCACCAGTGGCACAATGGATAGAGCAGTGGGCCTAAAGTCAGGAAGCCCTGTGTTCAAATCTAACCTGAGACGCTAACTGTGTGACTCTGGGCAAGTCATTTTACCTCTTTTTGCTCAGTTTCCTCATCTGTAATATAGGGACAGTAATAGCACCTACCTCCCAGAGTTGCTGTGAGGGTCAAAAGAGATAGTAATAACATGATTATAAGTGCTATAAAAATGTTAGCTATGATTTATCTTCCTCCAGGACTCTGCATATTGTCAGTAATGTTCAGTGAAGAATAGGATTGCAACAGCTCTCTGCTTGGGATAGCATCATCCTCATTTGATAGACGTAGACAGGTGAAGTGTTTTACCTAGATTTACACGGTGAACAAATGACATAATAGAATCAGAACCAAGAAAACAGAAGACAAAGCCTATGACCAAATACTTAACCCCAATTTTACAATAAGGTACTGTAAACATCCCATAAAAGAAAAAAATTTGGGCTTCTTATCTGACATAAAGGGAAGGCCAAAAAAATGTATGTAGATTTTCCAGATTGGTGGGGTGCTGCGCCCCTAAACCCTGCAATATAGAAGGTATTGTGTGTGTAGGTAAATGCTTCCAGGCCTCTGAAGGGATGTAAGAGGGCATCACTATCAGAGCAGTCTTTTTCCTTCATGCCCCCTGTACTCTTCTTTGGACTGTTGGGGATTTCTCCTCATAACCAGATCCATAGAATATGAGTGCTGAAAGGGGCTTAGACCATAAAATTACAGAATTTGAGAGAAGGGATCTCACTGGTTATCTAGTCTAATCAATACCTGGAAGAAATCCCCACCAAAACATACTGACAAATGGTCATCCAGACTCTGCTTGAAGACCTTCAAGGAAAGGGGACCCACTATATCTGAGGCGGCACAAACCACTTTGGGACAGCTCTCATTGTAAGCAAGCAGTTCTCATTAAATGAGTCTCTTGGCAACTGACTGTGTCCTCTGGGGCAAAACAGAACAAGTCTTACTCTACTTCATGTGACAGACCTTTACCTACTTGGAGACAGAGATTTTATCTCCACTAGGTTTTCTCTTCTGTAGGTTAAGCATGCCCATTTCCTTCAATCGATGCTTATAAGACATGGATACAACATCTTTCATAATCCTAGTTGTTCTTCTCTGGGCACTCTCTAACTTTGAACCATGGTCCCCTTAGCTGGCCTTAATAATCTCACTATGATCTAGCCATGGCAGGGCATAGCAGGACTCTTAATTACATCTCAACTGTTAAAAGCCATAAGGTTTTTTTGGTTCCCATATCACACTGTCAGCTCCTACTGAGGCTGCTATCTACTAACAACCCTTGATCCTTTTTTTTTCCCAAGCAGTTATCCTCTAACCATATCTCCCTTGTCTCATATGAATAAACTTGATCTTTTTTTTTTGTACGCTATTGCAAGACTTCATGTTTTCTCTCTCTGAATTTCATCTTGTTCAATTCTTCCAAATGTTATATCCTTTCAGGATGTTTTGGGATCCCGCCTCCACATTCCACTGTGTTAGTTATCCCAACCAGTTTGTTTTCATCCATAAAGCATACAGAATATCCATGTCTTTATCCAAGTCATTGATAAAAATGTCAGATAGCCTAGGGCCCAGCCAGATGTCCATAGTTCTTCATTGGAGGCTAGAGACCTCTTGCTATGTTGACATGGAAAAAGAGAAAATGGCGGCCCAAGGAAATTGTGACTTACCTAAGGTGGGGTGTGTGTGTGTGTGTGTGTGTGTGTGTGTGTGTGTGTGATTTTAAAATCATCCTGGGAATGGGCCCATAGGCTTCACTAGGATGCCAAAGGGATCCATCACACACACACACACACACACACACACACACACACACACACACACACACACAAAAGATTAAGAACCACTTTGGGTGGCAGAGCTAAGACTAGACAGTTCTTTCTACCATGCCTCAATGTTCCTTATGTGTAAAATGAAGGGCTTAATATAGATGATTTTTCTCTATCCCTGGGTCATGTAGGATCACAAGGAAGTAAGTACTTCCACACAAAATATCTAGTTCCATCTACCATCCCCATAACTAAAATTCATCTGTTAGACATGTCTTCCTTCCCTTAGATTACAAGAGTGTCTTGTTTTTACTATTCAAACATCCATGGAAGGGAACAGAGTAAATCTTGTTAAAAAATTCATTTGACTATGAATAAGAGCAGAGCTTTTTGCCAGCTGGGAGATGGACTGGGGAGGGTCCAAAATATAGTGGAGCCTGATTGACAAATTCTGGCTATTGGACAATTTGATTTTGGTTTTGTAACCAGACAAATCATAAAAAAATATTAGCATTTGCTCAAACCTCATTCTCATCATAGGAATACCCTTAAAAACATACTTGCCAACTTAGGTTTCAGCTGCTGCTATAAGACGCTCACTGAGAAGGAGCTCATCACTTCCTAAGGCAGTCTCTCCATCCTGTTCCAGCTGTGGTTGTCAGCATGGTCTTCCATTCATCAAACTAAAAATCCACCACTTGGTAATTTCTACCCAGTTCTACCCTTTGAAGCAACACCTGGTAATAAACTTCTTTAGTTGTCTTTGTCTCCTCCTTGCTAACGAATGCCAGTTTTATACCTAATGCCAAGCCCTTAAACTCCTCAGGGAATGTTGTTCAGTTGTTTCAGTCATACCTGACTCTCTGTGATCCCATTTGGGGTTTTCTTGTAGTTGGCCATTTCCTTCCCCAGTTCATTTTACAGATGGGGAAACTGAAGCCCAGGGTCACATAACTAGTAAGTGTCCAGAGGCTGAGTTTGAACTCAGGCCTAGCGCTCTGTCCACTGAACCACCTCGCTGCCCTTTTGTTACCATCCTCCAAATCCCATTTCTTTGCCCCTAGTTGAAAAGAATTATCACTGGTTAGTTCATTGTTAGGCACAGTTAATGTATGGACACTCTCTAAGCATGAGTGCTTAGTCACTTCTCCATGAAGGAAATGACCACATTTAGTCTAAACTCTTACCTTTATACTTCATTTAGGCCTCTCAGGGTATATGACCTACCAAGCACAGGTATGAGTAGCCCTTTAAAATAAGTGGTGACTGAGTTGAAAGAGCATTGATTTAGAGTCAGAGGACCTAGAATCTATTTTTAGCTATGTCACTTATTGGCTGGGCCATTATGGACTAGTCATCCAACCTCTTTGAGCATCAGTTAACTCATGTAAAATGATGGGATTGGGTCAGATCAGAAATTCTTTTTTTCTTTTTGCAGGGCAATTGGAGTTAAGTGACTTGCCCAAGGTCACACAGCTAGTAAGTGTTAAGTGTCTGAAGCTGGATTTGAACTCAGGTCCTTCTGACTCCAAGGCCAATGCTCTGTTCGCTGTGCCACCTGTCCGCCCCAAGATTAGAGATTCTTAATGTAGGGACCAAGGACTCTCCCCAGAGGATCCAAGATTTCATGGGATCTTGTGAACTTGGATAGGAACAAAAAATTGTTTCAATATAATTGGTGTGTGTGTGTGTGTGTGTGTGTGTGTGTGTGTGTGTGTGTGTGTGGTTTTAAAATCATCCTGAGATTGGGTCCATCAGCTTCACTAGGATGCCAAAGGGATTCATGACATACACAAAAGATTAAGAATCACTGATCTCCATGATCTACAAGTCCTTCCTAGATTCATATCTAATCCTGTGATCCTGTAAATTGAAAGGAATGAGATCCTAACCTAGAATAATGTTCTGTAAACAATAGTTGGGTGGTTGAGTTAAATTAAATAAAAGCTAATAAACTTCTTGGTAGGTATGTTGAAAGAGAAATGAATTTCGTCACCATCAACAAATATTTACTGAGGGCCTGTGTTTGCATGAGGCTATGCCATGAATCCCTTGGAAAGAACTTGACAGAATATGGTCTCTATCAGATTGTTACCCTGGGACGAAAGTCTACAAACCTGTGTTCTAATTCCCCACTCTGTCATTTGTTAGCTGAGTGACCTTAGGTAAGTTACTTTGCCACTTAGAGTCCATAAAATGAAGGTAAACTACTTTAGAAGATTGTTGTGAGCATCAGATAAAATAATGGACATAAATCCCTTTGTAGGCTTAAAGCCCTTGCTGTAAATGTGACCTTTCTCATTTTTACTCTTCTGGGAAGCTCATGAAGGGGTTCTGAACCTGCTTTCATGGACCCAAAAACTTTAATGGGGAAAAAAATTGCATCTTTATTTTCACTAACCTCAAAGTGAAATTTAGCCCTTGCTTCAATTATAAATGTAGACAACAAAACATTTTTCTCCAAAGGGGGCATAGGTTTCAGTAAATTTCCCAATGAGTCTATAACATGCACACACACACACACACACACACACGCACGCACACGCACACGCTCAAAGAATCTCTGCTTTAGAGGAGAAAAGACCTAGAGTACATCAGATGGTAGAATTTAAAGCTGGAGAGGATCCTTGAAGCGCATTCAGAAAAATCTCTTCATTTTATAGGTGAAGAAACATGCCCAGAGAGCTTGGTGACTTGACCTATGAACCCATAGCTAGTAAGTCACAGAGCTGAGATTTGATTACAGGTCTTCGCACTCTAAATCTTATGTGTTTTACTATATCGACTCAACTACCATTTATTAAATGCCTTCCTTCTGTGTTTAGTAGGGTGAATACCCTGCCAGCCCTAAGTGAGATAGGAAGTTGAGAGCTTTCAGGGACTACCTCAGAAATCACCCAACCAGTAAATAGCACAACTAGGATTTAAATATTTGACTCCAGATCTCATTGCAAAACCAATGTTCTTGCTGCTGGCACATCTAAGAATATGAAGATAATTGTGTGTGTGTGTTGCTTATTGGATTGTGTTTGCATACATGTACACACATGCTCACTTTATGGAAACTAGCTATCTAGAAAAGCAAACGTGAGGATTTTTTAAAAATTAAGAAATAGATTCATTTTTATGGTATTTAAAACCTAATCCAGGGTAGGTGCCAAGGATCCCCTTATGGAAAACTTAACACCTTTTCCATATAGCCTTCAGCTTTTTTCACCTATGCTCTTGAGGGGAAGAAGAGTGGCAAATGATGGTAATGGGGACCAAGAGCAGAAACTATGAAGTCAGGCCTCTCCCCTTCCTTTTGTCTTTCTCTTGCCTTCCCTATGTCTTCCCTCTTTCCCTCCTCTAGATTTATTTGGGTTTGATCAGTGTCTCTTTTGCCTCTCCATAATTCTACTGTCATGTGGTTTTGAGATCAGATCCTAACCTGGGTGGAGACATTTTGCCCTGGCATTCTAGTTTCTTCATCTCTAAACAAGGAAGCTGAAGTAGATGATTACTGAGGTCCTTTCCAGCCCTAAGTTTATGACTCTCTGTCAAACAGGGCATGGAGTCAAGAACCTCTGAATCCTAGTGCTGGTTCTTCCCCTTAAGCCTACCTGTGTCACTTTGCCCAAGTCCCCATCTCGGCCTCAATTTCTTAGTCTGAAAAATGAGGGAGTTGGATCAGATGATCTCTAAGGTTACTTTCAACTTAAAATGAATTGATAGGTATTTTGAAGTTCTCTTAAAGAGGAAGGGAAGAGATGTAGGTAATCTTAGGAATATAAAATTGTCAGGAGGCTGAAGGCTCTTCTACTCCAGGAGAGGGTGGGGAAAAGGAGGACATTCTTCAGACATCTTCCTTTTAGGACAGATTGTGCTTGTGCAGAACTGGCCATCCCAGTGCCAGAAAATTGCAAAATCAAGCCCTGAAGTTTAATAAATGTACTTTGGAAAAGTACATTTTGCTCAGGAGCCAAAAAAAACCTAACACTGTGGAGCCAGAGTATTGAAGTCTAAATCTGTGAGTCACCTAGAATGGAAGAGAGGGGAAGGAAAAAAAAATCTTTCCCTGTAGATTTCATCATTTGCTGCTGACCTTTGCACTTGGTGTGGAGGGCTAGATTTTCTTTGCTAGCCAGCCAGATGCTTTAGGACAGGGTCATGCTCTTAACTGACCAGTGCTGTAAATCATCGCAGTTGGAGGGGAGTGTCTGTATGTATGTGTCATATGTGTCTGTATGTGTGTCTACATGGCTCTCAAATCACAACAATGCCTCTGCACCTCTCTGTAATAGATGTGCTCTTGAATTTGAATGTATATGAATACAATCTGTATTGCTATAAAATGAATCCCTTTCCTTTGACTTACTTGATAATTTTAGAGATATATTTAGCAGCCTCTCAAACTCAACTTAGGAAAGAGTGCTGTTGTAGAAAGAACAAAGGTCTAAAAGTGGAAGAACTAAGTTCTAGATTTTGGGGGGAGGGTTGTTGCATTTAATTCTTATTTTTTTTTCAAGAAGATGTAAGCAAAAAATTTAACATTCTTTTAAAAAAATTTTGAGTTTCAAATTCTCTCCTTCCCTCCCTTTCCCCCTCCTTGAGAAGGCAAGCTATTTAATGTAGATTATCCATGTGTAGTCATGCAAAAGATTTCCATATTAGCCATGTTACAAAAGAAAATGCAGACCAAAAAAACCCCAAGAATAATACAAAGTAAAAAAAGTATGTTTCAATCTGCATTCGGACTCCATTAGTTTTTTCTCTGGAGGTAGGTAGCATTTTTCACCATAAGTCCTTCAGAATTGTCTTAGATCACTGCATTGCTAAGAATAGCTAAGTCATTCACAGTTGCTCACCGTACAATGTTGCTGTTACTGTGTACGCTGTTCTCCTGGTTCTGCTCATTTCACTTTACATCAGTTCACATAAGTCTTCCCAGGTTTTTCTGAAAGTATTCTGGGTTCTAGTTTTAAAGCTTTTACTACAAACTTGCTGTTTTTCTGGTCAAGTCACATTCACAGGATGATCCAATTTACATTTGGAGGGGAAGGGTCTTAGAAACCATCTAATTGTACTCTCATTTTACAGATGAGGAAAGTAACTTGAATAGCAGAGTTAGGATTTAAAATCTGGTCCTCTTTGTCCAAATGTGCTATTCATTTTTCTATACTATGCTGTATTTTACCTGGCTGATTTTTTATTTCCTCATCTATAAAATCAAAAAGACTGAACAAAGTGATCCTTCTAATGTTTCTTCTAGCTTTATTCTGAGACAGATAATGTGTAACCATATACTTTTGTTCACTGGGGGAGCTCTGTATTTAAAGGAATCTTTTTTGTAGTATGAATTCAGATTCACCCAATATTTATTTAAAGCCTTTTGTAGAGTACTATGCATTGCTTAAGGAGAATTACAAGATTTGGCCAAGATGAAACACCTGCCCTCAGACTAGTAGCAGGGGGTAGGACACGTACCCAGATAATCATTTGCTTTACACTTTTCTAAAATATAATATATGTTATGTGGTAAGAGGCAGCTAGGTGGCACAGTGGATAGAGCACTGGGCTTAGAATCAGGTAGATTCATCTTCACGACTTCAAGTCCAGCCTTACACTTAAATAGTGTAAACCCTGTTTGCCTCAGTTTCCTCATCTGTAAAATGAGCTGGAGAAGGAAATGGCAAACCACTCCAATATCCTTGCAAAGAGCAACTCAGAAGATTCAGACAACCTGAACAACAACACTATGGGGTCTATGTGTGTTGGGGAAAAGACATGAAGGATCAAGGAAGGCTTCCAGGAGGAGGTGGCATGGATGACCACCCCCTAATTTAGTGGTTTTATACATTGAGATTTTTACATGTGGGGATTTTTCCCAATCCAGAATGTGACTGTATAAAGCCATGTGCAAGAAACCATAGCCAATCAGCATACAAATAAATACTGTGCATAATTGCATTTTGTCTCTGGCCCTCATCCCACAGGTTTCTCACCTGCAAGGCCTAAGTGCTAGGTAGCTATGAAATTTAGTGTCTCCTGGAGATGGTGACTCTCTCAGATACCTAAGGCAAGCATTTAACTTGAGACTGACCTCTCCATGTACCCTTCATTCCTCAGTAGTTGCTCAGAGAAATTCCTTTCTTTGGACATTAACCTTTCCTTTCCAGTTATAACAAAAGGTCCTCCTTTTCCTCCCAAACTCAGTCCAGGGCCAAGACTCCCCTTGTATTCTGGGTTAGTGATGCCTTAATTTAGAACCAAAGGTCCTTCTTTTCCCCATTCCTTTTCTTTTTAACTGGTTTCCAGCGTGAGAGATAGTATAGGAGTAATAGTAGTAGTGGTGGTAGTAGTAGTAGTGGTGGTGGTGGTGGTGGTGGTGATAGTAGTAGTAGTGGTAGTAGTAGTAGTAGTAGTAGTAGTGGTAGTAGTAGTAGTAGTAGTAGTAGCAGTAGTAGCAGTAGTGATAGTAGTACTACTTGTGGTAGTAGTAGTAGGTAGTGGTAGTAGTAGTAGTAATAGTGGTAGAGAGCAGGCCTCTGAATAGGGAATGGCTAGAAAATAGGAATAGCAAGGTGACACAAGGGGTAGCTAAGGTGGTGCAGTGGGTAGAACATGGGGCCTGAAGTCAGGAAGACCTGAGTTCAAATCTGGCCTCAGATGCTTATTAGCTGTGTGATCCTGGACATGTCACTTAACCCTGTTTGCCTTAGTTTCCACATCTATAAAATGACTTGGAGAAGGAAATGGCAAATCTCTCCAGGATTTTTGCCTAAAAACCCCAAATGGAGTCATGACTGAAAAACAATCCTAATCTGTAAAGTGGAGGAAGTTGGACTACAAAGGTGTCAAATATGCTGCCTGTGTATGTGTGCCAGAAACAGATTAATATGTAATTGAGAAATATTTAAGAAAATAAAAATATAGCCCAACAAAGGTAACGTTGACTGAAACAACTGAACAACAACAAAAGAAAAGAGGAGCATAAATCTGGAGCTATTAAGGGGTACCTCGGAGACCCACTGTCCCAACAGCCTCATTTGAGAGATGAAGCAGTCAGCCACTTGCCCAAGATCCCACAGGCACTAAGTGGAATTTGAAAGCTTCTAACTCTAGAAGCTTTGTGTTTTTTTTTCCTTTGTACCACAATGCCTTCCTCTGATACTCACTGGCTGTGTGGCCCTAGACAAGTCACCCCAAGCAGCTCTCTAAAACTATTCTGCTTTGGTAGAAAAATTTTCCTTATTGAGAATTCTTTAGACCAATGAGATCACAGGTCGTTCCATCCTGTTGCACTACCCACCCACCACAGCCTGGTCTAGCCAACAGAATTCCAACTGAATCCCTTCCTAAGTGTATGACCATGGGCAAACCGTTTCTATCTCTCAGTGCCTCAGTTTCTCCTTATGAAATAAAAGAGATAAAGTAGATAGTCACTAGTCACTGAAAGCCTTTATAGCTCTAAATCCTTTGGGCCTATGATTTTTTTTATTCAAATGAATTAGCATGAATTTTATTTTAAACACTTTGATTTTCTTTTAATGAGTTTTGGGAGCTTAATATCTTGCTAGTCCTACCAGGCTAGAAAGACTTAGAGTATAGATATGGTGGCTTGTGTTTCTGTTATCTGAGGAGGACTAGTCTATTTAAATTTGGAGAGACTTGTCAACAGAGGGTTGGCTAAGAGCTAATATTTTTTGGCCCAGATAACTTAGGACTGTCTACCAAGGCATAGAGACATCATGATCTGCTGGCAGTGTGCTGACACAAAATGAAAGCTCCTTAGTATAAGAAAATGATGTTTTTGTACATTTATGTTAACTAGAGACCCCTCCTCAAACTTCTTTTTAAGCCAGACATTCTGTTTTATCCCTAAATTCAGCAGTTTAGAAGCTGGAGAGAATCATATTTGGGAATCTCATGAACAGAGCTCTGAACTTGTCAGCAGAGTCCTGGGTTTGAATGCTGCCCCTGATAATTTACTAGTCAGCCTCTAGTCTATGAGCTTCTGTTTTCTAATCTGTTATTATTGCTGTTCAATCATTTTGCAGTCATGTCCAACTCTTTATGACCACATTTGGGGTTTTCTTGGTAAAGATACTGGAAGGCTTTGACATTTCCTTCTACAGCTCATTTTACAGATGAGGAAACTGAGGCAAACAGGATTAAATGACTTGGCCAAGATATTCACGGCTAGTCAGTGTCTGAGGCCAAATTTGAACTTAGGTCTTCCTGACTCCAGGTCTGGTGCACTATCCATTGATGCCACCTGGATTATTGCCTAAAATCCTTATTTCACTGGATTGTTGGGAGATGGGACTGAAACATAACTCATGTAAAGCTCTTTATAAACCTTGTAGACTATTTAAAAGTCAGGCATTATTACTCAATAGAAGGGATGGAAGCTGTAAGTTGAACCTGGAAAATAGCATAAAAAAAGAACATGACAAAACCATCTTGCAAATACTCTTGAAGAAAATAGGGTTCTGGAGATTGAATAATTTGGGTGACTTTTTGAAACAACGTCCAGTCATGGCAAGGAGGTCATTTGTTATATATCTTCTTGATTTAAAAATGTTTTTTCTTTATTCTGTACAGGGAGGCAGTGAATTTGAAGCTGGAGGACCTGGCTTTAAACTCCAACTCTGTCACTTTTCCTCTCTAAAATAAGGGGGTTGAACTCAAGAGCTCTATAAACTTAAAGGCCTCTTCCACCCCTAAATCTATGATCAAGAGCCATGGTTTCACTGGTGTAGGAATTCATTCTGCCAGTGCAGATGGTGGCTTTTCTTTCTTAACAGAAGGGCTTTTATGAGCTGTTGGTGGATGAAGAAAAGCTCACCACTGGATGACCAACCTCCTAGTGAAAAGCCTCTTGGGAATGAGTAAAGTTGATCCTCGGAGGACAGACAGTGTATCATTACAATATTAACCTGAAGTCTTTCCAGCTTAATAGATTGTGCATGATAGACTAAAAGCTAGGAACTTAGGAGAGTAGGAATCTTTGTTTTTTAAAATCTCTAGTGCCTAGTGTAGTCCTTGGCACATAGTAGGCACTTAATATTTGTTGATGATTTATTAATCATTAACTGGATATTAGAATGGGTGGCATGTTAAGAGTTTAAAAGAATTTAATTCAAATCTAGTCTCAGACATTTACTAGCTGTATGACTCTGGGCAAGTCACTTAATCCTCCTCAGGCTGTTTCCTCATCTGTAAAATTTTGATAAGTAAGTAGTAGTATCTATTTCACAGTGATGTTCTGAGGCTCAAACGAGATAACACATGTAAAGTGCTTTGTAAACTTTAAAGTGCCATATAAATGTTGGCTATTATTAATAGGATGTGCTGGGGCTTGTGCTCCATTGGCAGTCTTGGAGAGCCTGAGGTTGCTTTGGTATTGTGATGAGGCACCTAAGAAGGAAGTTTTCCTCAGTAAAAGAGGAAAGTAAAGTCAAGAACATGTGATATGTAGATGGAGTTTCATTTTCCTTCCTTCCTTCTTTCCTTCCTTCCTTCCTTCTTTCCTTCCTTCCTTCCTTCTTTCCTTCCTTCCTTCCTTCCTTTCTTCCTTCCTTCCTTCCTTTCTTCCTTCCTTCCTTCCTTCCTTCCTTCCTTCCTTCCTTCCTTCCTTCCTTCCTTCCTTCCTTCTTTCTTCTTTTTCTCCCTTCCTTCCACCTCTTAGTTGTTTTAATTTGCATTTCTCTAATCAATAGTGATTTATAGTATTTTTTAATATGACTGGGTTTTTTTTAGGGGGGAAGGCGAGGCAATTGGGGGTTAAGTGATTTGCCCAAGGTCATGCATCTAGTAAGTGTGTCAAGTGTCTGAGGCTGGATTTGAACTCAGGTCCTCCTGACTCCAGTTTCAGTGGGCTGCTCCTTAATATGACTCTTGATAACTTTGATTTCTTTTTCTGAGAGATTTGTTCTGCCAGTTCATATCCTTTTACTATTGGAGTTTTGTTGTATATGAATATAGTGTTTGAAGGGTTTGAAGGTCCATGTTCTGAGAAGAAACTTAGCATAGTGAATAGAGCTAGCCTTGTAACTCAACTTGTATTCCGGTCCCACCTCCTCTCACATTGACTGTGTTACTTTGGGCAAGTCACTTGACCTCTCAATGCCCTAGTCAGCTCTAAGACCACGTATTGCCCAGAACAATAATCTGCAGTGGTAGGTGGAATATCCTCATCTGGGAGTTCTCTATACCCATGAAATCATAGGAGTTCAGTCCCTCTTCCTATCTTTGTTCTAATTCAGATCCCTGAGCTCAAGAGCTATAAACTAAATGCTCTTCCCTTAGACTAAGCTGTCACAGACATCAGGAGCTTCCTGCCAGGATTCCCATCCCATAAGACTCTTGGGAGCCTTACAGCTCGATTTCAGACTTAAGTTTAATTGTTCTCTTCAGCAATTTCAATTATCCATGACTAGACTGAATAAGATTGTGTGCCCCAAAGTCAGAGATAAAAGCTAAGGCAGAAAGCTTTGCAAGTAATACTAAGTATAATCCTTCTTATGCTGTGGTTCCTAGTATCTCAGCAAATTCTGCTTTATTCCCCATCCCCCAACATTAACCTTTCCTGTTTCCCCACAGATGTATGCCAAGGCTGCAAGCTGGAAATTTTGCTTTATGCCTCCATGTGTGAGATGGCAAGATTGTAGACTTGAGCTCTAGAAGGGATCTTAAAAGAGTATACTGTCTAATTCATTTTAAAGAGGTTGACGTGGACGTTGGGTTCCTAACTTGGGCAAGGTCATACAGGAAGTAAGTGACTGGGCTGAGGCCCAAATCCATGCCCTTTGACTCCAAATCTGGTTCTCCAAGGTTCTTCACCATTTTTTTTAGAAGGTCAGCTGACAGGGCTAATATCCACCATGATGGTATCATTTACTTCTATAGAGAAGCAACAGGATTGTAAAAAGAGGATTAGTCTTGCAGTCAGAGTTCATATCGTGACTGATACTTCTTAACCCTGTAATGATGGGCAAGCTATTCTATCTCCTTTGGCCTCAGTTTCTTCATTTGTAAAGTAGGAGTGATCTTGGCTGTATTATTGGCTCAGGAGGAAGCTAAGTGGCTCAGTAGGTAAGAGCGCTGGGCTTGGAGTCAGGAAGAACTGAGTTCAAATCCATCCTTAGACATTTAGTAGCTGTATGATACTGGGCAAGTCACGTTGCCTTAATTCACCAGAGAAGGGAATGGCAAAACTACTCCAGTATCTTTGCCAAGAAAACCTCATGGATGGTCCATGGTCCATGGGCAGCAATCAGACACAGCTAAATGACAGCAGCAGCAATTACTGGCTTGGAGGGACAGGAGGAACCCAGTTTGTTGGCATCATTGCCCAAGATAACCTAGAGAACTGGCTGGCTCTGAGCTCTTTCGTCTCTCCTGGGAGCCCCCTCTCTGTACTCCTGCCTATCCACCCCTTGCTTATAAGTCACAAAAGGCCATTACATATAGCAAAAAGGGGTTTTTTTTGTTCTTGTTGTTTCTAGCCAATGGCACACAGCCAAGTAATTGCTTATTTATTGTTCTGTTGGAATTAAAGCTTCCCCTATGGTTGGAAGTAGTAGGGTTTGTGTCTTATTTAAAGTTTTCGTCTCCCTGTCTGCAGATCAGAATGCCTCATCCACCATGAGCATTCAATAAATGTTGGGTTAAATTGCCTAAAAAAGCATAAAAGAGCAATTTTTAACCTAGGCCCTCCAGTAGGGAATGCTTCTCCTTCCAGATAACCTTCCATTTATTTTCTGTATGTGATCTTCTGTGCACCTAGTTAACTACATGTTGTTTCCCCCATTGCAGTTAGGAACCTCAAGGGTAGGAACTGGGTTTTTTTTTGCTTTGCTTTGCTTTTTATTCTCTATCACCTTAGCACAGTGCCTGAAGTGATTAATCAATGCTTGTTAATATTTGATCCTTATCCCAGTATTTGAAAGACTGGTTTTTCAAAACCAATAAATTGGGAATAGTTTTTCTCTCTATAAGAAACTTCACAGTGTGCTTTTTCTTAAAAAAAAAAAAACTTAAATGTATTATAAGAAGTAACAGTGGACATCAGTTTTTTTGTCCTGTTTCAATCAGAGCTTGTTGGGTCTAGGGAACTCCTAGTAAGGAAAACTCTCTACTGTTCAGCTCCTTGGAGTGTAGGAGAATGCCTGGGACACTTAACAGGTTATGCCTTGCCTAGGGGCCATAGCAGTTGTGTGTTGGAAGCAGACCTTTAAACCCAAGTCTTCCTCACTATGGACTGGTACACCGAGCTGTCTCACTCCTATTTAGTTACATTAATTTTGCATAAATTGTCTAAACAGTCTTTTTAATCACTTTAGATTCTCGTCAGGATTCTTTGATGATTCCTTCTCATTCATTGCTGTTATTCTATGGTCATAGCACGTACTCATTTCTAAAGCTTTTGGTTTTTTTTTCCATTTTGCATTATTTCATCACAAAATTTCTTTTGATTGTGAACCCCTAAATATACTTAAAATGTGAATTCGAGCCAGAGGAGACCTTAGAGGCCCTCTTCGAAGATGTGGAAAATGAAGTCCATAGAGTTTGTGAATTGCCCAAAGTTGCCCAGGTACTGAGTGGCAGAAGTTCTCATTTCTGTTATATGAACTCAAGAGGACTTGTACTTTACACCTGTCATGTGCAAGTCTAGAACTCCTATGGAATTCAGATGCTCCCTTGAACACCCGTTTCTATCTGGCAGTCCTTATATGGAGCTCGATGCCTGATCTTCACTTGATCAGGTCTTGCCCAACCCTAACTTGAATCATGCAATATCTGATCTCTCAAGGTTTATAAAAGGGCCTGGATCAGGATTAGATTAGAAGAAAAGAGATGGGTGGGTAGAGGTAGGCTTTTAATTAAATCCCCCTGTTGGCAAGGAGCTGACCATGTTCTGAGGCCAGATTGGCTTGAGAAGTATCACCAAAATACATTCTCTCCCTAAAAAAAGAAACTCATGAAAATAAAAATAATTCCTTTTAAATCCATGTTTAGGGCTCCAGCCTGGCCAGCAGCCATGAAGATGAGAGTCCAGTCCCCAAAATAGCTCCTGCCTTTCAGCATTTAAATGCCTTCTGTATTTTTATCTGATGATAGGTCACTTTTGAAAAACCAGCTAATATTTTGCCCCTCTAAGAATACATTGCCATTTATAGTCTGGGCATATGGGATGTTGTTTTTGCTGTGTTCGCCTTAAAGTTATTTCCTGTTTCCAGTGATTTGGTAACACTTAAAGGGCTGCTTGCTAACTGCCTTGCTTGGCCGTCCTTGTGGCCTTGATGGTTCCTATGATTTCAGGAGGCTTGGTGCCAAGCCAAGCACCAAGAACCGACTGCTTTTAATGAGCCCGGAGCAGAAATTGAGCTCTTTCCTCTTCCTATGAGATCATATCATGGACCACTCTGGTTCATTTTCTTGACGGCTGTGTACATATGAAAAGGCTGTAAATGGTCCATTCCAGATGTATTCCAGAAAGTAGTGTGTCTTGAAATTAGTTCTTGATTCAAGAATATTCAGCTTTAGAGTGTGAAGAGACCTCCTCTTATTCATATACCTCTTCAGTTTCTTTAATCATGCTCATCACTTTTCTCTACGTCTAGTAACCTGTAAGATTATAGAATTCTAGGGAATAACAATAACTGTAATAATGGTCATTGATATTTACGTATCACTTTAAAATTCATAAAATATTTCACATACATTGTTATCTCATTTGAGCCTTGCAACTACCCCCATTAAATACTACTAGAGGGATTATTACCTTCCTTTTACAGATGAGTAAACTAGAATTCAGAGAGACGTAAGTGACTCGGCTAAAATCACACAGCTAGCAACACTTAGAGGCAGTATTTGAACCCAAGTCTTCCGGAGTCCAGGAGAAGCACCATATATTTCCTTTGCCACACTGCGGTCATCTGGTCTATCCTAATCCCAAATTTTAAATGAGAAAACTAGGAGTAGAACCAAGTTGCTCTGGGTTCAGTCCAGTGAGTTTTCCACTCTGCCGTGCCATCTCCAGTTTAAAGGTACATAAAGGTACATTCCTCATGTGGCACTCAGTGCACAATTCTTTGCAAATACTCTATTATGCAATGGCTTTGAAAATACTCCCAGAAGTTCAAGTGACTTAATTGTCTTATTATTTTTCCAGTACTTCCTGTGTGAGAGGTTGGAGAGAAAGCTTAGTATTGTATTCCCCTGATCCTTCTGACTGTGCTTGACAGCCTTAGTTAGGCTCTGGCCAGGATTTACTTTAATGAGGATACCTGGAGCAAGACTATTGAGTCCTAGCCACAGAACTCCTCAGAATTGCCCCAGTTCCAGTTGCTGTTCTCATGGGTGCAATTGGTTGGCCTCAGGGCAGATAGGAATTTATATGGTCTTGTTTGGACCCTGTTGCTGCCAAACAACAATTTATAAACCCCCTGGAAGAACTGGCATGGGTGAGGATGAAGAAACCTCTCTAAAAGACTTTTTCTTAATTCTCCTGGGGCTAATTGTGATGACTCAAGTGGGACTTTAGTCTTCATGGAAGCAATCACTGCTTTCCCTCTGGTATTGCATTTGCCTAAGATTCTGCTACCAGTACTGGTGACTTAATGACAAGGATCCTAGAAAAGATGAGCTCCTAGCAACTTGGGAACATAAGGGCATTCCATTTGACCTCTTCACCCTGTTGCTGAATTCTCCAATTGTCACTGGTGCTTCTTGATGGTTGGGGAATCACAGGGCAGTAGCAAAGGGATGGTCCAATCTGATAGAAATTCTTGTCACATCTGCAACAAAAGTGGTCAAGGGAGGGAGAGGAGTTTGAGGTCCTATTAACTTTCATAACAGGTTCGTTCTGTTTTGGAATAGTTTTAAGTTTTAGGAAATTTTTCCTTACATCAAGCCTAGATCTGCTTCTCTGCAATTTCTACCATTGTTCTTGGCTCTGTGCCTTGGGCTAAGCAGAAAATAAGTTTCATATCTCTTCCTTGATAGCTTCATTGAAGTTATCTTATCACTGACTGACCCCTGAACCCAAATTAACTTTAATCTTGGGCAAACATCCCTGGTTCCTTCTGTTAATCTTCATGTGGCAGAGTCTCAAGATACTTTACTGTTCTTGCCGTCCATTTCTGAATGGGCTTTCCACTTTTATTTTTCCTAAAATGTACCACACAGAAATGAAAACAGTATGCCAGAGGTAGTCTCTTTTAATTCAGCCCAGAATTATTTTTTTTCTTGGCTTCCATGTCTACTATTGATTCACATAGGCTCTGCCCTAAGCCCCCCTTGATCTTAGAGACCTTGTCAGCTGCATTGGGTCCAATCATCTTTTCATATGTGACTTCCAGTTCTACATATGTAGGCCTGTTCTTGCTCCTGAGTTCCAGTCCCGTATCATCATTTCAAAACAAATGTCCCGTAGGCATCTTAAGCTCAACATGTCCCGAAACACAATTCATAATCTTACCCTTCTACACCTCTTCCAAACTTCTGTGGAGCTTTTACTGAGAGTGTCTGTCACCCATCCTTCCAGAACACCCAGGTTCACATATGAGAAATCATGTAAAAGGCTCCCTCAGTTCCTTACTTTCCCTCACCCCATACTTCATTTAGTTGTCAGAACTTCTCATTTCTACCTCCTTAGCAACTCATGCAGCCATCGCCTCCCTACTCATAAGGGCACTACCTTAGTGTAAACCCTCATCATCTCTCATCTAGACTATTATAAGAGCTTCCTAATGGTCTCTCTACCTCCCGTCTATACCCTCTGCAATCCATCTTCCACAGAGCTGCCAAAGTAATGCACCTCGAGCATAGGTTGGACCATGTCACTCCTCAACTAAATAAGCTCTAGTTATTGAATGAATTCATGAATGTTGAATGAATCTGACCTCTGTATTCACTCATCAAGACTTTCACGTTCTAAGGACTAAGGGCCATAAATTCACCTCTTGTTTCCTAATTGGGCTCCTTGTCTTGAATTTCTCAGAACCTTTTTCAATTAATCTTTTCCACAGCTACTAGATAGATATTCCGAAAGCATAGGTCTGACTATCTCACTCCCCTGGTCAGGAAGCTCCAGAGGCCCCTATTCATCTTCGATCAAATACAGATTTCCCTGTTAGTCTGTTAAAGCCCTTTACAACCTGGTTCTGACCTATTTTTCCAAGCATATTACATGTTACTCCCCTATGAGTACTCACTCTGCAGTCTAGCTAAACTGGCCTACTTGCGCTTTTGTGCCTGGAATTCCCTCTCCCATCCCCATGCCTGGAAGATACTCCCTTCCTCCTCACCATCTCCTCTCAAAACCCCTAGCTTCTTTCAAAGCTCAGTTCAGTTAATCAACAAGATTTTTTGAGAACTTAATACATAGATTGTTATTGGTATCTTTTGCTTTTATATCACCTGCTTTTCCAATTGTATCCTTCTCCCTTCCCACTTCCAAAGAGCCATTTCTTGTATCATATAATTTTTTAAAAAGATGAACAAGGGGCAAAGAATTGAAATAGAGGAGATGCTCATTCATTGGGGAATGGCTAAGCAAGTTGTGGTATGTGATGGGGATGGAATACTGTTGTGCTGTAAGAAATGATAATGGGGGGGATGGTTTCCCAAAAACCTAGGAAGACATATATAAACTGATGCGAAATGAGCAGCACCAGGAGGATATTGTATACAGTAACAGCAGTATTGTAACAATGATCAGTTGTAAACAACTTAGCTACTCTGATCAAGACAGTTATCTACTATAATTCAGAAGGACCCATGATGAAAAATAGTATCCACCTCCAGAAAGAGAACTGGTGAACTCTAAGTTCAGGTTGAAGCATATTGCTTTTTCACTTTATTTTCTTTGCCTTTTTTTGAGTAATTTGACTGATAAGGAAATATATTTTCCATGACTTCATGTGTATAATGGTTAACGTATTGTTTGTCATCTCAGTGTATGGAGTAAGGGATGGAAGGAGGGAGAGAATCAATTAGCTAATACTTATTAATCACCAGCTATAGCTTAGGCACTGTGCTTGATGCCGAAGATATAAGTACAAAGAATAAAACCCAAAGTTTACATTCTTTTTTTAAAAAAATTATTTTATTTTTTTCTATAACATGTGAAAATAATTTTTAACATTTAACTTTTAAAATGTTGAGTTCCAAAATCTTTCCTTCACTCCTCTCTTTTCTCCTGGAGAAACAATTTGATAGAAATTACACACATGTAGTCACGCAAAACATATTTCCATTTTAGCCATGTTGTGAAAGAACGGGGGTGGCTAGGTGGCACAGTGAATAATAGAGCACTGACCCTGGAGTCAGGAGGACAGGAGTTCAAATCCAGTCTCAGACATTTAACACAAAAACTAGTCCTGTGACTTTGGGCAAGTCACTTAACCCCAATTGCCCTCCAAAAAGCAAAAAAACGAACAAACAAGAAAACCCAAAAACATGTTGTGAAAGAAAACACAGACACCCTTTCTCCCACCAAAAAAGAAAATAAAGATAAAAAAAAGTAAAAACAAATATGTTCAAAGCTCTATCAGTTCGTTTTCTGGTGGTGGATAACATTTTTCATCATGAGTCCTTTGGAATTGTCTTGGATCATTGTATTGCTGAGAATAAGTCATTCATGTATTATTACTATTACTGTGCATAGTGTTCTCCTGGTTCTGCTTGTTTTACTTTGCATCAGTTCATCTAAGTCTTCCCAGATTTTTCTGAAACTATCCTGCTTGTCATTTTTTATAACACAATAGTATTCCATCACAATCATATACCACAGTTTATTCAGCCATCCCACAGTTCCCAATTCCTTGCCACCACAGAAAGAGCTGCTATAAATAATTTTGTACTTATAGATGTTGATCCTTTTATAAAAGTTTCTTTAGGATATAGACCTAGTAGTGGTATTGCTGAGTCAAAGGGAATGCGTAGTTTTACAGCTTTTGAGGCATAGTTCCAAATTAAGAGCTTGCATTCTAATGATAGAGACAGCAAGTATAATAAATGTGTACAGTGTAAATATAAAGTGAAAAAAATACAACCGTATTCAACGTAGTATTTAAATGTAAGGGAGTTTGTGAAGAGAGGTCACTAGCAGTTAGGGTCATCAGGAAAGGCTTCATGCAGAAAATGAGCTGCATGTTAAAGGAAGAGAGGGAGTCTCTGAGATGGAGGTAAATAGGGGATGGCCAGTGCAAAGATTGAATCCCTGCCCTCAAGGAGGTTACATTTTATCAGGAAAGATAATATTTACCTATAGAAGTGCAAGAAAAATTAAAACAAGGTAATTTGTGAGAGGAAGCATTAGCACCTGAGAGATGAGGTGTGGCTTCCCCTAGTATGTGACACTTGAGTTGAGCCCATATTTGGGGATGGTGTCAATATACTGTGGGACTCTGTGGGGGGGAAGGGAGAGGAGGAGGCGCTACTTATAGTTCCTGAGCAGTTCTTCTTTATTCTTTCTTTCCATCCACTATCACATTAAGACTACTAGGTCATCCCCAAGAACCTTTTAAAACTGAGTCCTATCATGCAGGGCTATGAGGAAGATGTGCTATTGCTTTTTGCATTTTGTTAGAGCAAGAAAATAATTGGTGTTGGGAAACCTTCTTTTGTTGGAGGGGGCAGTAATTTGGTGGACAAAACTTATAAATCATCATTTCTATATTGATGAAGATTTCACCTGGCTCTGCTGCTTTGGGCTGTAAGGTCCACCTCATTCCAGCCTCTGCTGCTGGGGTGGAGGAGAGCTGGACAAGCTGGAGCCTGAGGCTGCTCACTCAATTCAAGGGCATCCAGATAAAACGTAAAAGTCTATTTTGGGGGAAGGTGACCCATCACTTTCACATTATTTGTTTTTCAGTGGCATATAAATTTTATTAAGTCTTGGAAACAGTGACATCACAAGTTGCTGCCTGGTTACCGCCCACGTATGGTGAACCACAAAGTGATTTGAGATCCATCTGCAAGATCACAGAAGTGAGAACCTAACCAAGGAAGTTAAAATAGCATAGCTGAGCCATTTTGCTATGAAAAGAAATGACAGAGTAAGTCTATTAGTCAGATATTTCCAGTGGCTCTTGCCCTGCTTAGGGACATGGGAAGTCTTATGCATGTTTTCTTTGGGTTTGGCTGTGCATCCATCCCTTGACTTAGAGAATGAACAGTCCAAAAAGTGTGTTGTGAATTGGATTTCTCTTAAACAAATTCTCTTTTTCTGTTGATTTCCAATATAAAATTTGTCATGTGTTCTCAAAGAAACCTTTTTACGCTAAATGTACTAAAGTCACACTAAATAATTCAGCACACATTAAATCATTATTTATAGGAAAATAGCTTTTTGCAAGAACATTAATGATAGTTCAGTGGATCAGTGACCTAATCCTTTTGGTTACTCTATCCCTCCACAAGAACAGATTATAATCTATCTGTGCTTTTTCAGTCTGTGTGGTTCTTGTCCGTGACCTTCCATAAATCCTCCTAAAAGGTCAACTCAGCATGTTGTAAGCCTTCCTGTGGGTCTTTTCAAACTTCATGGATGCTTGTACTGCACTTGGACCATCCCTCTCTCGCCCACTTGAGTGTTTACTCCACTTTCTTTTATGGTCATACATGCCTTTGATGTCCCTTACTTTATTGCTTCTCACGACATCAGGCATCGTTGGTAATATATTGTGGCCTCCCTGTAGCCACCACTCGTGCTTCCATTATCTTTTGAAATCTCTGTCATTCTGAGGTTGTGGTCTTGTTTGTTGACAGTCAGTCATTAAGTATTTATTAAGCACCTGCTGTGTACCGGTCACTGTGTTAAGCACTGAGGATACAAAGAAAGGTAAAAGATGGGCCCTGCCTTCAAGGAACTTATACTCTAACGGAGCAATCATTTATACAGTAATATTTACACCCATAATATTAACATTCAAAATTAGTTACCAATAAAGTTGCAAAACAAGTAGGAGATTGTTTGGCATTGTATGTAGAGCACTGAACCCGATAGTCATGAAGACCTCAGTTTGAATCTTTTATTAGAAACTTACCAGCTATATGAACGCAAGCAACTTAATAAACTTCTCCTGGCTGCGATCTTCTATCTGCAAAATGAAGGAGTTAGAATCAATGACTTCTAAGATCCCTTTTATCTCTGGATCTATAAAATGATTCTTCAGTCTTAGGATCAGTAAGAGGAGCGAGGGGAAAGTGACCAATGAAGTGGGATTTCATCATTCTTCTTCAAGGTTTATTTTTCTCACACCCAACCGTTTCCCCCTCATCTCCTTGACTCTGCAGAGGCGGAACTCCATGCCTGATCTGCACTCCTTCCTTTTTTTTTTTTTTTTGGCCTCTTAGAACTCCTAGTTTCTTTCAAAGTTCAGTTCAACTGCTACCTCCTACATGAGGTCTTAACTGGTTTTCCCCAGCTGCTGCTAGTGCCTTCCTGCTGTATTGCTTTAGAGCGATTTTGTATAAACTTATTTGAGACATTTATGTTCATATATGTCACACATGTCTCGTCCTATAGAATGTCAGCTCCCTGAGATCAGAGACTCCCTCATTGTTGTCTTTGTGTCCCTAGCACCTAACACAAAACCTGACTCATAGCAGGTGCTTAATAGATGTGGTTTTGATTGATTAGAATGCTGTCCTTTTTAGGGGAAGACTTAAATATTTCTGAGATCTGTGGTTTTAATAGTTTGAGTGTGGATCACCTACTTTCCCCTCAGCCTCTCCTCCCTGCTTTCCTCACACACATAGCCCACACCTTCCCCTCATATAAACTGATGTGGCTTGTAATGGTTCCTTGGAGTTATTCTGGTCAAAAAATTCATTACCCTTTTGCTAATCAGGTGGTAAATCTCTCCAAATTTCCATGACAGACACAAAGTCTGTCATCAAATTCGTCTTTGGAGACTTTCAGGTTTGGTAGCTTGCAGCTCTGCAGGAATCACCTTGGATAGTCTAGGTCCTGGTATCCTATTACTAATGGGATTTTTTCTGTGAAATTTGGATTCACAGTCAGAGGGCTGCACTTGAAGACATAGAGGGCCACATGTGGCCTGGAGGCTGCAGGTCTCCCACCCCGGCTCCAGGGTCACCTCATATACTGAGGCATTGAAGAAATCAGCATTATAGATAACCAGAAGAGTTGTCTGCAATAAAAATAAACTGTTAATCAGGCAGCCTAGGAAAGTTAATTTGTTATATTGCTTGTTTCTGAATGAAAATATATTCTGAGTTATAAGGTCATAGTTTTAAGCTTCCATGTAGTTCAGGGAAGTCAATTTTACCCATATTTCAGTTAAATTATAGCACTACTATTTACATAGTATCTGTAATACTTTATTAACTGTTTTAGTCCAGATCTACCATTTCATCAGTGGATAGAGAACCCTCCCTCCACCATTACAGATTGGGAGCTGTGTATAACATAGCCCTAGAGAATCAGCTGATGCACAGAGAACTTGTCTAGGGTCACATAGCTAGTATGTATTAGAGATAGTGTTTGAAAACATCTTCCCGACTCTAAGCCCACCTGTGTGTGTGTGTGTGTGTAAGTGTATGCCCATATAAACAAAATAAGAGTAGTGTTTTAATTTCCTGGATTTTATCTTGTACATATTTCTTAGTTATATAGTTGGAATAAGGGATAAGAAGTGGATGGGCCCTTGTAGTGCTTCACTGGCACTTAGCCGAATGTTAAAATACACAGAGGAAGTTTTCAGCATTCAGGGAATAGATTCTTTTGGAGGATTTGGAAGAACATGGGCAAGAATTTTACAGAGAAAAATGGTATAGTTTGGCTAGCTTAGAGTTCTTTGTTTGAGGGAATACCCTTGTGAATAAAGTTATTAATTCATTCAGGAATGGAAGCACTCTACTTTTATTACATATACTGTGATATCAGCACCATAACATTATTATCTGTATATCTATACCATACAACTAATAAATAGTCTCATGATAATGCTATTATATGAGAACATAATGGGGGAATCTGGGTAGATCAAATGGATCTGCTTGGTTGAGGAAACAAGAGAAAGTAAAGCAATACAGGCTTAGCTTTTGTGATGGCAAAGATGGGGGACATTAGGAGCAAGTGTATGAGGAGAGAGAGAATCACCAGCAGGAGAGAGGAAGGAAATGGGATCCTCCAAAGCTACGTTAACTACAGAGGTAACATTGTCTGGGATGGCAGCATTTATGTAGCTCTTTAAATTTGTTAAAGTACTTTATGCCTATTACCTCAATTGATCCTTAACAGAAAGCTGTGTGTCATATATGTCAACCAGTAGGTTGGATCTATTCTTGTGCTGAAATTTGATCTATCAGAAAACTTATTGATTCCTTATCTGTTAACTGAACCCTTACAGTTTTTCATTTTAGCACTGTCTTACTACTAATACAACCAGAACTGGCTGAAATTAGTAACAGATAAGGTACTTAAAACCTTTTTATATTGTGGTATAGAAGAAAAGGTCCTGGATTTGGAGATATTAGGGTTTAATCCCAGCTGTGCTCTACATCTCTATGTCCTGGTCAAATCACTCTCCCCACTCCCCTTCCCGTTCCCACTCCAGCTCTCACTTCTCTCATCTCTAAAATGAAGGGGTTGGACCAGGTATCTCCAGATCAAAAGACTGTGCTCCTCTGTTATAGAGAGTGTATATGTGGGTCTATGTATATAATGTGTATATATGCACATATACGTGTGTGTGTGTGTGTATAGAGAGAGAGGGTGAGAAACAGAGAGAAAAGACAATGAAGAGAAACAAAGGGTAGAAAGAGAAGAAGGGAGAGAGAAATGTGTGTGTACAGAGACAGACAGGAAAGAGAGAGAGAAGGGAGGTAGAAACAGAAAGGGAGAGAGAGAGAGAGAGAGAGAAGGAGAGAAGTGTGATTGAATAAGAATTGAGCCTCTGCTTGGAGACTTTCAGTGTAGGGGAGTCCACTACTTCCTGAGGGGCAGCTCCTTTCTCCTTTGGGCAGCTCTTGTTGGCTGAAATCTTTTTCTACAGCTCTACTCTTTGTTTTTAGTTCTGTCTTCCAGGGCCAGTCAGAACAGTCTGATAGCTCTTCCACTTAGCAGCCTTTCAGATGCTTTGAAAGTAACTAGTGTGTCTCCCAGATTGTCTCTTCTCCAGGCTTAACACTCTCAATTTCTTCAATTCTTCTAAACAAGCTGAAGCTGCTCTGTGTGTTTTCTAAAAGTGTGCCTAGAACTGAACATAGTATTCCAGATTCAGAACACTAGATAGATTTTGGAGCTTGCTGGATGACACAGTGGATAAAGCAGAGGACCTGGAGTTAAGACCAGTCAGCCTCTGGCACTTACTACCTGTGTAACCTAGGGCTACAGGCAAATCATTTAACCTCTGTTTGCCTCTGTTTGCTCAACTATAAAATGGGGATAATACTAGCATCTGCCTCAGGTTGTTGTGACAATAAAAACAAGATAATATTTGCCAAGCAAACACAGTACCTGATAAATGCTTGGTTCCTTCTAGATAGGGCCCGATTAGGACAGAGGGATCAAGCAAGTAAGCATATATGAAATACCTACTATGTGCCAGGGACTAACAGTACAAAGCAAAAATTAAACAGTTCAGGGAAGATATTGTGAACCTATGTTTATGAATTAAGTATATATAAAATTATAAGTAACAAAGAGAAGGGGAGGGGTAGCTGGAGGGATCAGGAATGACTTCATGGAACAGGTAGGGTTTGAGGTGGGCTTTAAAGGAAATAAGGGATTCTAGGAAGGGGAAGGAGGGACTACATGGTAGGCATGGAGTCCCATGTGCCTACATTAGAGTGCAAGCAGGGGAATCATTTACAAAAAGACTGTGTAGAATGGTGTAAAAGGCAGTAAGAAGCTGTTAAAGGCTTTAAAACACAGAAGATTTTGTATTTGATCCCAGAGGCAATGATAGTGAGCTATAGAGTTTGAATAGGGAGCGTCATGGTCTGAGCTATAATTTAGCCAAATGATTTGGGTGGGTGGCTTTGTAGGAGATGGATTGGAGTGGAGTGAGACTTGAGGCAAGAAGGGAAGGGAAGGATGGGAGAGGAATAAAAGGTAAGGATGGGAGAGGAATAAACATTTATATGTCGCCTAGTGTATTCCAAGCACTCTTTTAATAAATGTTATCTCAGGGGCAGCTAGGTGGCGCAGTGAATAGAGCACCAGCCCTGGAGTCAGGAGTACCTGAGTTCAAATCTGGTCTCAGACACTTAACACAAAAAACTAGCCGTGTGACCTTGGGCAAGTCACTGCCCTCCCCAAAAACCCCTCCAAACTGCCCTCCAAAAAAACCCCCAAAAAACAAAATAAATGTTATCTCGTTGGATCCTCTCAACAGCTCTAGGAGGTAGGTGCTATTATCCTCATTTCACATTTGAGGAAACGGGCAAGTAGAGGTTAAGGGAGTTGTCCAAGGTCATAGTTAGTGACTGAGCCTGAATTTGAACCCAGATCTTCCTGACTTCTCACCCAGTACTTTACCCACTATTTCACATGGCTGCAGTTAGTGGGTTGTTGCAATGGTCCAGGTAGAGCTATTATCTCCTGTGCAGCCTGTGGCAGTAGGGCATAGTGGGTAGGGAACTAGACAAGGCAAAGTAAAGTGAGCAGAACCAGATCATTGATCACAGTAACAGCAATATGGTGAAGATCAGCCGTGGATCAGCTGTGGAAGACCTAGCCTCTCTGATCAGTTCAATGATCCATGCAAATTCCAAAGGACTCATGGTGGAAAACGCTATGCCTCGCCTGGGAGAGAAAACTAATGAGCTCCAACTACAGATTGAAGCCTAATTTTTTTTCACTTTCTTTCTTTTTCCAATATGGTTAATATAGAAATATACTTTGCATGACTTCAGATATCATATTGTTCACTTTCTCAGTGAGTTAGGGAGGGGTTGGAGGGAGGTAGAGAACACAAAAATTTTTTTAAATGTTAAAATTAAAAAAAAATACCTTTTAAATAATCATCTACTTGATAAAACTAGAAGGCAAATTGTATAATTTATAACATTTTCTTTGCTATGTGACTCTTCTTTCTTTTTTGCTTTTTGGAGCGGCAGTTGGGATTAAGTGACTTGCCCAAGGTCACCTGGCTAGTAAGTGTTAAGTGTCTGAGGCTGGATTTGAACTCCGGTCCTCCTGACTCCAGGGCCTGTGTTCTATTCACTGCACCACCTAGCCGCTCCAACTATTTTCTTATTTAGAACAGAAGACCTGGAAATTGGATTTAGAGTGGTAAGGGACCTTAAAGATGTTCCTGTCTGACTCTTTCATTTTACAGATGAGGAAAGTGAGGCCTGAAGAGCTGGGGTAATGAGCCCAAATCCACCCTGGTTAATAGCAGAGACAGGACTTTGACCTGATTCTCCATTTGCAATCCATTGCTCTTTTCATTTTGCCATGTGCAGGTCCTGACTCTGCCATTTATTAGCCACAGAGCTTTGGGCCAATCGCTTGATGTATCAACCTGTTTTCCACATCAATAAAGTAGAGACAGTAGCACTTGGATTTCTCACTTCACAAGGTTGTTCTGCAGTCCATACATAAGGTTCTTTTGTTCCCCTTGGCAGTGCTATATACACATACACTAGTATTAATACTCCTCCATATGATGATACAGAGAATGACCCTGGGTTCAACAGAGCGCAAGCTCTGGCTTCTAGCACTTAGCAGAGTTCTTGGCACATAGTAGACACTTAAATGCTTATTGACTGACTGTAAAGTTAGACTGATATGGGTCTCCTAACAGACTGTGTCTGTCATCTGTGGTCTAAGACAAGTATAGAAGGACACATTGCCAGAAGGTTGGTGCCTGTGTGATGGACTTCCAGAGTTCATATGGTCAAAGCAAGCCATCTGCTAAGATCTGTGTAGGTTTTAGTCTGTGAATGAAAGAGCCATGTGGGTAAAATGCCCCAACTAGCTATTTAAACAATGAGCACAGGGACTGGGAGGGTTGTTATTGTCTTTACAGCCCTAATATTACGTCTAATTGAGATGCCCTCTTGCTTTAATCTAAGCCCATTTCTTCCCATCTGGTCTTAGGAGGGCAAAGAGAACACACCTTCTGCTGTATCTTGCTCATTACTGTAATTGAGTTTCTTCTTGCCTTCTGTGGGTTGTGAGGAAAGCTCTTGATGAACCTCAAAAAGCCAGATTTAAATGGGAGTCATTGCTACTGTTATTGGTGATAATAGGAATGAAGCAATTTGTTCCAGGCTGAACAGCTCCATTTCCTTTAAGCTCTTTCCCAACCCATTGATCACTCTGATTGCTCTTGTACAGGACATATCCGGTGTGTCTGCATCCTTCTTAATGTGAGGTGACCAAAGCTAGACACAATACTCCACTCTAAGGACGGGCTGACTAATGTGGAACATAGTGGAAGGATTACTTCCTGCCCTTGGCATGTCATAGCCCTATTAATTCATCTTTGTCTCCTGCTGGCCTTTGTCACAATAGCATTGTATTGCTGATTCATTTGGCCTGTGGTCAGTTGTAACAAGCCAGCCCCTGTACAAGTTCTTTATATTATACTTTTGCGGAGCCCATCTCTTCCCAGCCCATGTTTGTGATACTGGATTTTTAGCCCTTTTGAATATCATTTTTTCAGCAAAATACTATAGATTCTCGAGTCACCCAGTGTCACTCGGATGTTTTTCCTGTCTCACCCAGAGTCCCCAGCTAATTTAGTGTCCTCATATTTGACAGGCATCTTTTTAATTCTCTCATCAAAGTCATTAAGAAAAATATTGCTTAGAATGGACTCTAGAACCATGGGCTATTATAGCATTAGGTAATGGGGAGAATACTGGACTAAGAGCCAGAGTATAAAAGTGGCAGGGAGGCAGAGAAGAACCTGGTCTAGCTTTCAGAAGGTCAGAGTTTAGGTTCTGACACTTAGATAAGCTGTAGAACAGGGTGCAACAATTCTCTTCAATGAACCCCAGTTTCCCCATCTACTAAACAGAAATGCTAAAATTATACGACCAACTCATAGGGTGATGATAATGTAAGTCTCAAGGGCTATCTAAAAGTTGCTGTTCATTATCTTCTCCACACATTGACACATCATAGCTATCCAATAGTAGTAGTGTGATTGAGACCATGGTCTCAATGGTCTCCGGGTTTCCAGGTCTGTCAATGTGAATGCAATGATGGTGGGAATTTAAAGTCTCAAGGTAACCAAGCTAGATTCCTTAGACCCATAGAATCTTAAAACTGGGAAATCATCTAATTTTCCTTTTGAAGACAATGAGTACCATAAAAGAAAAGTAATTTGCCCAAAGGCATGTAATAAGATTTCCCAGCAAGTAACAGAGCCAGGATTTGAAACCATGCCCTGCCCTTAGGTTTCTTTTTTTTTTTTTTTTGCTTTTTGGAGGGCAGTTGGGGTTAAGTGACTTGCCCAAGGTCACACAGCTAGTTTTTTGTGTTACATGTCTGAGGCCGGATTTGAACTCAGGTACTCCTGACTCCAGGGCGAGTGCTCTATTCACTGTGCCACCTAGCCGCCCCATACCCTTAGATTTCAAACGCAGTTTAGTTCTTCCCATCAGCATGCTACTTCTTTGTATTGCCTCCTCATCAGCTGTCTCTCTCCTACTTCCCTGCTCTTCAGTCATAAATAATCCATAGTCCAGGTGGTCTGGTCACAAAGTAATGTTGACTGTTTCCTAATATCCATATATTCTTATAGGGGCAGCTAAGTGGCTCAGTGGGCAGAATGCCAGGCCTAGAATCAGGAAAACTCTTCTTCCTGAGTTCAAATCTGGTCTCAGATATTTATTAGATGTGACCCTGGGTAAGTCATTTAACCTTGTTTGCCTCAGTTTCCTCATCTGTAAAATGAGCTGGAGAAGGAAATAGCAAGCCATTCCAGTACTTTTGCCAAGAAAACCACAAATGGGATCACAAAGAGTCGGACATAACTGAAAGGACCGTACAACAAATATATTCTCACACACAGTTGCTTATACATTCCCTGTTTCAACTCTCTTTCCAAGGTATTATAGTATCATTTCATATCCATTAATTTTTTGTTGTTAGAACCTTTCAAATGGCTGTTTGCTTATTGAGGGGGAGGGCTTTGGTCTAGAAATCTCATTTGCCAAAGCTAATGGCCATTTCTCACTCTCCTCCTCCTTGATCCCTCTGCAGCCTTTAACACCATGGAGCGTTCTTTTCTCTTCTCCATATTCTCTCCTCTCTAGGTTTTCAGGACATTCTTCTCTCCTGGTTTTCTTCCTTTCTTCCTGCCTCTCTGACCTCTCCTCACTCTCCTTGGATGGATCTCCCTCCAGGTCATGCCTGCTCACTGTGAATGTCCTTTAGTGCATAATCCCGGGCCCTTTTCTGTTCTCCTCCTCTGCTGTTTCTCTTGGTGATCTCATCAACTACCATGGATTCAGTGGTTATCTTTATGCTAATAATTCTCAGATCTCCTTGTACATCTCTTAACCTCTCTGCTGACCTTCACTCTTACATCTCCAAATGCCTGTTAAACATCTTCAGCTGGATCTCACAGACATCTTAAACATTTCCAAAACTGAACGTTATCTCTCTTTTTAAACCCTTCCCTCCCCCTTACTTCTCTGTTACTTTTGAGGTTACTGCCATCTTCCCAGTCACCTGGGTTTGAAATCTATTTGTCTTTCTCAACTCCTTATGCTCACCTTCATGTCCAATCTATTGCCAACACCTGCCTATCAATTTTACTTTCATGATACCCCCTGCATATGACCACTTTTCTTCTTTTACCACTTCCAACCTAGTACAGGCTCTTATCACAGTACTCTGCTGGCAGGTTGTCGTGCCACAAGTTTCTTCTTATTCCAGTCCATCTTTGTCTCAACTGTGAAAGGGAAGATCTTTCTAAAGCACATGTCTGACCACATTACCCAGCTACCCATTAAACACCAGCATGGCCACCTAGCATCTCTGAGACCAAATAAAAGTACCAAAGGTACTCTTCCAACTGGTTCTATCCAAGTTCTGTCCAACTGGTTCTTCTGTTTGGCATTCATAGCCTCTCCTGTCCATCCCCACAAACCCCTCCAGTCATTTTAATCTCTTCTCACCTCTTCCCCCACATATTCTTTGATCCAGTGATAGTGATGCTGGCTTCCTGGCTGTTCCTTGAATAAGACACTCCCTCATCCAGTGTTTTTGCTGGCTGTTCACCACGCCTGGAATGTTCTCCCACCTCCTCTCCACGTTCTGGCTTCTCTGGCTTCCTTCAAGTTCCTCACACTTCCCAGCTAAAATCCTGCCTATTCCCCTTAATTCATATGCCATTACTCTGTTAATTATCTCCTATTGTACATTATATGGCTTATTTGTACTTAATTGGTTTCATATCATCTCCCCCATTAGACTTCAAACACCTCGAGAGCAAGGACTGTCTTTTGCTTTGTCTCCCATTAGTACTTAGCCCAATGCCTGGCACAGAGTAGGTGCTTAATACATGTTTACTGGCTGGTTGACTAATAATAATCTGTATTTATTATAGTTAATAAATACTTAGGTACTTAATAAATAGTTGTTGAATTGAAATGTACCTGGAAATATTCTCTTCTCCCTTCTTTGGATGGCCTGCCCACTCAAGTTCCTAAAATAAATGCTTTCCATTGTAGCCAACACCCTTCCCCTGAAGAGCAAAAATAGCTTATCCAAAGGTACTCTTCCAACTGGTTCTATCCAGGTTCTCTCCAAATGGTTTCCCTTCCATTTCCTCTGCCGCCGCCACCACTCACAAACCAACCTGGTATGTTCTTTTTTCTCCTGCCAGACTGAAGAGCAAAAATTGGGAAGTTTTGAATTAGCACCATAGGCAGCATGGTCAAGTGGAGAGGGCTGGTCTTGGAATCCAGAAGACCTGGGTTTCAGTCCTGTCTCTGACACATATTGACAGAGTTTGGAAAGGTTGCTTCTTTCAGTGCCCACAGGCAATTCTCCATGATACTGTGTTGCAGAAGAGGTTTTCCTTCCCAGGAATTATTCACCCTAGTTAGATCACAGATCTGGTTGGAAACTAGCTTCTAGAAGACCTTAAATGTCGGATTTAGGAGTTTATAGTTTACCTTTTAGCTCAGTGATTCCAAATCTTTTAAAAATATCCTAGGATAGACAACACCTTTGATTTCTGTGGTACTGAGAATCCCTTGACCAGTGGAGGAAGCACCTTCTCTGCTATCAGTAGTCTTAAGGAGTTGTCCAGAGTACTGAGAGTGGACTTGCCCAAAGTATGAGAACACTCTTTTCCATTTTATTTTGTGGTGTTTGTTTGTTTTCTTAATTTGAATTTAACAAACATCTAATAAAATTAACATCTCCATGTACATTGGAATAGAAAAGAAGTAAACATAAAACTGCAGATCTCTGTTGTATAGTTTTTTTCTTTTAAAATATAATAAATTCAACATGTCGCTTTCAAGCTGCCCTGATTGTGATTCCTTCCAGTCTTCCTTCTATTCTTGTCTTATTAGGGAGGGTACGGGTAGAAGGGATGGTAAATAAGAATCCTACTCCTAATGGCCATCTCCTGTCCACACACAACTGAAAATAGAGAAAAATAAAAGCCCTGTCACAGATGTGAATGGTCAAGCAAATTAACTTCCCATGTTGACCATGTCCAAAAAAATGTGTGTCTCATTCTTCATCTCTTTATCTTTTTTCTGTCAGAAAATTGGTAGCATGCTTCAAAGGACCCAGTTTTAATGTTGGATTACTTCCCAACTTCCCCATATGATAGTAATTGCATTTTTAGTATCTTTTGATTGAGAAAATATATAATGAATGATGCAGCTCTTATGAATTATGTGATTTTTTTTGAAATGAATAAATATTTTATTAATCAGAACAGCAGCTACATTCATTTGAAAAATTTATACGTAAATGTACAAGACGTTGAGTGTATAGAATGTTTATTTATGGATTCACATATGAATGCATGAACCACTTGCAGTAATTCAGTGTACTTCCTCCCCCCAAACCCACAGCTATATGTGATAAGGATGGCCAAAGGAGCTTCTAAAGACTTTTGAGCAGAGGAGTGACATGATTAGAACTATGTATTAGAAAGATTATTAAGGCAGTTGTATGAATGACAGATTGAAGAGAGGAGAGGCTGGAGGCAGAAGAATTGTTTAGAAGGTTATTTCAATATTTCAGGTGAGAGATGTTGGTGAGAACTTAAATTTGGGTGATGGCCAACCATGTGGGTGGAAAGACAAAGATGGATACTAGTGATATTGTAGAAGCATGAGAGGTATTATGAGCAGATTTCACAATGAAAAGAAGTAGAAACATCAGCCTTTTATATCAGAGGCAGGCAGATAGATAGATGGCATTGAATCTGGAGTCAAGAAGGCTTGTGTTAAAATCTGACCTCAGACATTTACTATTATTAACTATACGACCCTGGCCAAGTCACTTATCCTCTCTTTGCCTCAATTTCCTCATCTATAAAATGGAGGTGATTATAATTGCACCCACTTCCCAGGGGTTTTCTGAAAATCAAATGAGATAATGTAAAATGCTTACTTAGCACAGTGTCAGGCGCATAATAAGTGCTATATAATTGTTAGCTGTTGTATTATAATGTTTTAAATATATATATAATCTAAATCTATAATATACATACATACACATTAGATTTCCTGGGTGCCTTTGTTAATAACTCGTAACACTGAGGTTTGTTCTATGAAAACCTCCCCTCAGTGTCTGACGAAAAGGAACTCAGGAATCTTCTATGCTTTCATAGATTCACATCCAGCTCATTACCACCTCCCCCTCCATTTCCCTCCCCCCCAAAAAATCCAAGAGGGGAGAAACAATTTCACTTGGTAGTCAGAAGAGTTAGGTTGGTTCCGAAATGCGAAATTTGCCAAATATATTTTTATCATTGACCTGGACCTGAGCTGAGCCTGGACAGGAAGAGAGGAAGGAAAATAGTGATGAAGATGGTGGAAAGATGAAACCAAAGAGGAAGTGTCATACAGTTATCTAAACATTCAGAAAGGACAATTGTTATCCTTCCCTGCCAACCCCCTGTGCCTCACTGCAGAAAGGATCATGTTTGGATTAGAATCCTGAGGGGGGAAATGACTAGTACCATTCAGCCCCATGGGGAAGTGATAGACTGAAATGTCCTGCATGGCTCACCCCTGCTGCTTTTTCTCCTTTCAGATTTGACATCTACCGGAAGGTACCAAAAGACCTCACACAGCCAACGTACACTGGGGCAATCAGTGAGTACCAGTCTAACTTCCTTTGCCTCCCTTGGCTCCTTTCAATCTTCTACTAGTACCCACACCCTTCTTTCCCTACCTCTTTTTTTTTTAACTCTTGGGAATTATAGGGACTTTAAAAAGGAAGATAGGGAAAAGAGAAAGAGATTTCCTGCAATATGGTGGCCAACTCTTAGCTGGAGAGCCATTTCTTGGCCCTTTCAAAGACTCTATGTGTGGTCTACAGCACTCATTCAATGATTCCAGTCCTGTTCAAAGAGATGCACACCCCTCCCCTGGAAGTCAGACTTTAGTTGAAAGTAAGAATGTTGTTGGTGGTCAGTATGTCCACACTTCAGGCATCCTATTGACTAGCTGCCAGTGGGCATCTGAGTCCTTCCTTCCAGCCTGTGGAAGCCACCAACACTGTGTACCATTTTGTATTTAGGAGCCTTGTGTGGTCTTGGTGTTTCCAGATGAGGGGATAACAGAAAACACTTGATAGATTGTATCTCATAAGATCCAGATTGTATCTCATAAGATCCAGAGTTGGAGGGGACCTTAGAAGGTTCTACTCTCTCCCTTCTTCATTAGTCAGTAATAGCAGTGCTTCACATTTACATAGGGCTCAAATGTGGAAACCAAGGCCCAGAGAAGAAAGTGGATTTGGGTCCTTTGGGACCAGTGTCAGTTTTTTGTCCTCAGGATTCTTCTTGTACTCAGCAGGGCCATCTCCAGTCATACTAATCTACTTGGAGCCAAGATGCCTCCGGAAGGAGAAAATGAGGCTAGCAATCTTGCACAGCCTTGCTTCACTTAAATCCATTTCACTTACAAGTCATTGAATCATCTGCCCGATGTCATGGTCCTCTTTGAGAATGAAGGACATACAAACAGTATTATACTCAGAAGCTTCATGGTTTTGCTACTGCATGATCTGGGGAAACTGATGAAAAGGAAGATAAGTTGTGGCTTGTGGAATTGAAGAAGTCTGAAGGATATGGATCCAGGCCTTCCCAGCTACCTGCTTAAGTGAAGACTTGGAAACCTAGGAGTATGTGACTTCTAAGTGAGGGTTTTGGCAGTAGGTATGGTGAAGCTAGGGCCTTTAGCACTGCAGAAATCATAATAGTAGGGCCTTTAGTACTGCAGAAAGAGAATGCCTGAGGGTCAGGGCACCAAGAGTACAGTGTTGGGGGTCCCACTCCTGGTTCATCAGCAGAATCCTTGGGATCTGAGGGAACACCGCAGAACTGGTTTTTACCACTTTCCCCAAGCCATACCAGGACTAAAACCCCAGTCTCCTGACCAGTCAGATCTGTGAAGGACTTCAGTTTTTGAGGCAAGAGCACCAGGGATTAGGGCATGGAAAGTAGCTCTTCTTCTCTGTTCCTTGTGGCTGCTTTAATTGTATTACTTCACTCCTGACCAGTTCACTGTCTCTCTCTATTCTTCCTTTCTTCTTTTACATTCTTTCCATTCCACTTTTGCCTAAAATTGGATAGATTAGGTGGGGGAGGAGACGTCAGTGGTCAGGAATGGTGGGATGAGGCAAACCATTCTGTTTCCTCTCCTTTCCCTTGTCTCTTTCCTCTCCCAGTCCTCAATCTAAAGGACTGAGACTAAACTTCTTGCAAGTCTGAGGAACCATAGCCCTTATATGTCTCTTCATTTTAGCCACATAGTCAAGAGGAGAATATAGCTGCGTTAACCTTCATACACCTCCACCCATTAAGCAATTCAGCAAACATTTATTAATGCCTACCACCTGTATGTGTTAGACAGTGTGTAAGGGCAGAGATAAACTCAGACAAAGAAAGGGGAGAGATATGAAGAAAAAAATGGACAACCCTACGTTCAAAGAGTCTATATTCTAATGGATGCATATAGCATGTACACAGATAAGAAAATAACAAGATTAATTGGCAGAGGGAAAGAGAATTAAAAATGGGAAAATCAAGGGAAACTTCATGGAGGAAGTGATGTCATTGGACAATTCAGTTCAACAAACATCATGCCTCTGTTGTTGTGTACAGAACACCATGGTTGGTGCTGCGGGCCGTACACAGAATTAAATGAGACCTCATTCTACCTTTGTGGAGTTTATCATTTATTCATTCCTCTGCCCAGAACTCTATACTAACTCCCAAATAAACTCCAAACTCTTCAGTCTAGCATTCAGGTCCTCTCCAGTCCCAGCTTGACCATAGAGACAGAACTGGAGAAGACCCCAGAAGCCACCCACTTGAGCCGCTTCATTTCACAGGGGAGGGAACTGAGGTTTAGGGAAATTAACAATGTATAATGGTCTCACAAACAGCTAATAGGAATAGTTCTTAAGAGTGTGCAACGTGCTTTTTTTTTCTTTTTGGAGGGGGGAAGCCAGGGCAATTGGGGTTAAGTGACTTGCCCAAGGTCACAAGGCTAGTTCTTGTGTTAAGTGTCTGAGGCTGAATTTGAACTCAGGTTCTCCTGACTCCAGGGCTGGTGCTCTACTCACTGCACCACCTAGCCGCCCCCTGCAAAGTACTTTATATACATCTTACTGGATTTTCACAAGAACCCTGTGAGGAAGGTGCTGTTATTGCCTCCCTTTTACAAGTGATGAAACTGGGACTGAAGAGTTAAGAGATTTACCCGGAGTTCACACAAGTCGTGAACTGCTGAAGCAGTATCCAAACTTCGACCTTGACTGCGGCACCTCCCTGTCTCCACTACACCCCAAAGCTGCCTCAATGCCTTGCCCAAGGTCAAACAAGTAACAGACTTCGGAAATAAAATGTGAATCCAGGTCCTCTGACTCTTGGACTCTTACACCTTCCACTGTTTGCTTTATAAGAGGAAAAGCTGTGGACTTTGAGTCAGGATAACTGGATTCTGCATTTGCCACTAACTTGCGGCATGATTTTAGTCAAATTTAAGTCTTTGGTTTACTCACCTCTAAAATAAGTAATAATAAAAATAGTCTTTTAAGGTTTCTTCTTCATTCAGTGCTTGTGTTGTTTGTTCCATGCTTCTTGCTTTTCGGTGTTATCTCCTATTCCTCTCAAATTTCCATCTTGACTCACTGAAATAAAATGTACGTATGACGTGTTACTTTTCATCTCTGGGACATGCATTGTTCCCTGGCTTTAAATGCAGCCTCCCACCTTCTGCCTCCACTGCTGTCTACATTCCACACATCCTTCAAGTCTAAGTTCTTACAGGAAGCCACAGTGACCGCAATGAGATAAGCTCTCTGAAGTGCTTAGCTTAGTGCCCAGCATATAGTCGGTGCATAATAAATGCGTGTTCCCTTCCTTTTTAGTGGGACAACTCACTATGGTAGATAGATATCTAATCTAACTGAGCTTGGCTTCAGGAAGACTTGGGCTTGCGTCTAACCCCAGTGTGACGTTAGACATGTCATTTTAATTTCTCTGAGCCTCAGTTTTCGTTATCTGTAAAGTAAAGGTCATAATATGAAGTATCTTCCTAATTAGATTTTTGTTAAGTTCAAATGAGATGATGGTAACCAATATTTAACACTTTTAGACTGACTAAATGCTTTGCTGTCATCATCATCATCATCATCATCATTCCTCTCCTATAAATTCCCATAGCCTTCCTTGTCTGGGCCTCACATCTAGTGCTTGGTTAAAGATATAACCAGAGACATAGTACGTAACATTAACTGTACCCCATTGCTTAACTGACAGGGTCAATAAGGATAGGATAGAAAGACTCCCTCATTCTTTACAGTAACTGTCTCAACAACTTTTCCACTCTCCTCTTGCCACTAGTGCTATGCCTACTCCCATATTTCCAGTAACCTCCTACTTGACCGAGAAAATTAAGGCTATCTGATATATACTCCCTCTGCTCCCTTCTTCTAGTCATCATAATTTTTCAGCAGCATCACCCTCCCTCCTTTCCCTCCAGTTACAGAAGGGAAAATACTGCTCTTCATTAAGACTAATATCCCATCTGTGCCTATGCCTCCATCCCATCTCATCTCCAGGACTCATTCTTTTTTGTTTTGTTTCTTGAGTCTCTCCCTTGCTATTTACACAATTCCATTTGCCTTTTAATATGGTCAGGAATCCTGACCATAAAGAAGAAATCTTTTCCCCAATCCATCCTCTCTTTGTTTTGCATTGCCAAGCTCCCCCAAAAAGTCTGGAGCCAATGCATTTACTACTACCAACTGTGCTTCTGCCACAATCTGCCTCCTGAAACCATTTTCTTGGAGTATTAATGACTCTTACCTTCTTGTCAGTCTGAATCAAAAAATGTTTTCCAGAACAGTTTGCTGCAGGGTGGCTAGGTGGCACAGTGAATAGAGCACCAGTCCTGGAGTCAAGAGGACCTGAGTTCAAATATGGCCTCAGACACTTAACCCTTATTAGCCCTGTGACCTTAACCCAAGTCACTTAACTCCAATTGTCCTACATTCCTCCCTCCAAAAAACAAAAACTAAACCCAAATAAAACAAAACCAAAGGAACAATTTGCTAGTTATCAGTGTAAAATTTTTCATTTCCTGGAGGTTTTCTTCCTTAAAGGTTATCCATTGATGGCCATTAATCTAATGAATATTGGAGCCTTTGGGTTCTAGGCAGTGGGACAGTCCCATAATTACATAAACCTCATTGACTGGGTTGATCCCATTTACTTTATAGCAGATTTTCTCAAAACAAATAGTATGTTTGGAGGAGCGGGTGGGGGAATCTTCCGAGGAAGTTGGGGAGTGTTTAGAATATCCACCTGATAAGTATGACCTGAGTCTTTTTTAAAGACTTCTTACATCCCGTAGTGATGAGGTGTAGGTTCTGGGACCCCACCCCCACCCACCCAGTAGGATTTAGCTCCTTAAGGATGAGAACTGTCATTTTTTTCTTCCTATCTCTAGAGCCTAACACGAGTGCCTTACACGTCTACACACCTAACATGCTTGTTGAAGGGAATGAAATGGACAATGAGCAGCAGGAGTCTTGCCACCTGCTGTTCATTCCTTTACAACCCTAGTATAGTGTGGAGTGGGGTACCAAGCACAGCTGAATCCCACCAGCAACTTCAACAACAAGCATTTGGTATTTTAATTATTAGAACAAAAATGGCTGTTGAAATTGTTGGATGAAATGAATCTTATTGTGACTGGGATACAAGTTCCAGAGCTCTTTGGGCTCTCTCTTGGAAGAAGGGATTTCAGGCCTTGTCTCTGTGAAGTGTGTTGTCTAGAAAGAGGGACTTTTAAATATTGGACAGGATAATAGCAGCCTAGTACTGTGCACTGTACCTAGAAAGCTCTTAGTAAACATTTGTTGATTGGATGAAGGAGCAGTCCTAAGATTTATGGGTCTAACTTTGTGGTACAGTGAAAAGAACGCTGGACTTAGAGCCAGAGTCCAAATCCCAGCTCTGTCACTTACTAACTGTGCAGCTTTGGTCAGATCACTTAATCTCTCTGAGGTTTTGGTTCCTATCTCTAAAATGATGGAATTGGACTGATGACCTCTAAAATTCCTTCTAGCTCTATATTTTTATCCCTTTATGTCACCAGTAATCTACTGATTAATTAATTCAGTGGCCCTTTTCAGTCGGCATCCTTTTTGACTTCTCTGAAATACATGTTCTAGAGAAAAATGTTGACTACCCTTCTGGTAGATGCTTCTTCCTTTCTTGGTTTCAGAAACATCAGATGTCTGTAGTTCTTCTTTCCAGTTGCTGCTTCTCTGTCCTTTTTTTTTTTTCTATTCCTTATTCTCAAGACCTCAACTACCACCTCCAAGTCTTGCTATTTAGTCTTGTCCCTTCTTCTATTCCCCAGACCATGTCTCCATGTGCCCACAAGATATTTCTACCTGTATAGCCCACTAGCACCTCAAAATCAACGTGTCCCAATAAAGAGGAACCCAAAGAGGGTTAGGGTTGCCCAGGACCCCAAAATACCAACACGCCAGGTCCTGTGGAAAGAATTCCACTCAAGTATTCTCAGCCAAAGAAAAAGTAAAGTTTATTGAAAGCAAGTTCGCCATATGGGGTGCTAGGCCATTTCACAGTGCTCTCACAGAGTAAGTCTCTGCTAAGCTATTCTATGGCTCTCTCACATGATGAAACCTGTGGATCCTTTCTCAGAATAATGTTCTTAAATGCATTAAATAAAATACTTAGGATTGCAAAGAAAACCAATTATGTTGAAATATAGAAGCTCATAGACTCCAGGTTTAAAGTCTCTGCTAGGCCATTTCACTGCGCTCTCACCACCCCACGTGGAGGGAAGATGGGGTTCTATATACAGAAAGGTTGTGGGAGGAATCTAGGGGTGGTCCAGAGGAGGAGATTGGGGAGGGTCTTCAGGCGGAGTCAGATGAGGTCAGACTCCAGTAAGGAGAGTCTTCAGGAGTCAAGATGAGGTCTGACTCCAGTTAAGGGTGGGAAGTTGCTGGAGGTTACCTGGAGACCATAGACAATGATGGGCCAGGCCAGTTCAGGGGTGGGAACAAGAACATTAAGGGTGGGAAACTATTGGAACAAAGGAGGGCTAAAGACTTGGGCAGAGCCACAACTTAAGGCCCATGACCTCAGGCAAATGTCTTCCCTGGGAAGGTTTACTTTCCCAGAGTCTGTACCTCAAAGATTCAAGGAGCTCAAGGGGGGGTCCCAGAGCCTACACCTCATCACCAACAGAGGCCATTTTCCCCAGAAACTTTTTCTTCTTCTTTCTTCCTTCCCTTTATCTTTGGCAGTGCCATTTATCCTTTTCCCGATATCTGACACCTTTCCATTTCCTTCTGTCCAATAAGTTAGCAAATCTTGTAGATTCTCCTCACATCAATCCCCTCACCTCTAGTCCCACTGCTATTCACCATATTACTATCTGTTTAGACTCATGTAGGAATCTATTAATAGGTCTTCTCAGATCTGCTCTTCAACCATTACACCACTACCAGAATAATCCATTTTTATAAATAAGTCTTGTCATATCGCTCCTCTGTTTAAAATCTTCAGTGTTTCCTTATTTGCTATTAAGTAAAGTTCATACTCTTGTATGATATTCAAGTTGCTACTATATGTTATGGGCTGACTCAAATGCTACTTCTTCCAGAGACTTCTCTGACCTCCCCCTTTGGTTATAACCTTTCCCCTGGTACCTCACACAGTGTTTCATCTTACACCTCCCTCTTTAACATGTATTGTCACCATCTGTTTTCATCTCACTCCCTCTTCTAGATTGAGTTCTATGAGAGGAGGGTCTGATTTGTCTAAGCTGAGTATATTCCCAGTGCCTCCTACTTTGCACATAACAGATGCTTAATAAATGTTTACTTAATGAGGAATACTGCCTTCTATTGTCACTATTTGTATATACACCAATTAACTCATAAGTTCCCGGAGGGCAGGGACGTTTCCTTCCCTGTCTTTTTCACAGTGCTTGTCACATAAGTCTCCAAGACATATTTTTTGAATGAATGGTCAGCACTGTGGACAACCTTGTTGAAGAAATATACTTTTACCGCTCTGGATGCCAGGGATTGAAGGAGGCAAGAAAGCTGGATATTTCTGTTAGTTTCATTTCTTCGTCCCCCACCCCCACTCTAAAGTCTCACTCATTTTCTCTTCATATGAAACTTCCTTCCAAAGGGAGTTTGCCTATACCTCAGACTCTGTTTAAATTTCTTTGAACCCTAATTTCTTCATCTGTAAAAAGGGAATGTTAATCCTCACCTGTACCCTCAGAGCTTGTTTTGATGGTGGAATGATATGGGTAAAGTGCTTGGTGAAACATCACAGAATCTGAGTTGGAAGGAACTTTAGTGATTGTCTAAACACACCTTTCACGTGTTACCCCTTTTGCAGTCTGATGAAACCTATGGATCCTTTCTCAGAATAATGTTCTTAAATGCATTAAATAAAATACTTAGGATTGCAAAGAAAACCAATTATGTTGAAATATTGAAGCTCATGGACTCCAGGTTTAAAGTGCACACCTGTTCTAGTATAACCCTTAAAATGCTACAAACATGTCCACTCTTACTTGCTCGAAGGAATCCACAGTGGAGTAATAGAAAGGGCACTGAATTTTTTTGGAGGACTAGGTTTGGAGACCACCCATATATATGACCTTGGCAATTCATTTTGTGCTGGGCCTTAATTTCCTCATTTGGGAAATAAGGGCATTGGACTGGAAGGTTTATTTTTCCCCATCTCTAACAATGGTCTTTGATTCTGAGATTCCATAGACTAACTCCAGAGGGTCAGAGCTCAGAGAACTGAGCAATTATTTGACTCTCAGCTCTGTTCAAGAGGAATGCAGGAGTCATACTAACAAAGGTATACATCCAGCTGAGCTTGATTAGAACATGTCTGTAAGAAAATATCTAATGAGGCTTTCCTGTTCTGAATTGCCATGAGCTAGCCCCAGAGCTCTTCCATTGGGCCCCAGCCCATGGCATCATCAGCCATTCTCCTGATGTAACTTCCCTTAGTGGTAACCATCCCTGAATGGAATCTGAGTCAGTCTCTGACTCTGGGAGGTCAGTCATAGATCACTAGATTTTTGACCAAAAATGGATTGAGAAAGCTTTGATAAAAGCCTTAGGCATCAGAAGACCTTTTAGTTGAAAGTACTCGCTACCTCTCTATTTGAGACTGTTGGTTCATGGTTACACAGGCTGTATTTTACCAAAAACTACTGCTGGAATTATCTAGGACAGGCAACATTCGCTGGACATATTACCATTAGAGGGCTTTTTCCCTGTCCTGCTCCTTTTCCCCAGTTTGAAGATAGTTAAGATGAATGTGTAGACAGGGGAGAGATTACCCTAGGAAAGGTAAATTATTATCATTCTTCCTAAATAAAACATGGCTTTATTTTGGGAGCATAATTATTTTACCAAATTAGATATCTTTTTAAGAATTTGATGTGACTTGGCTGTTTTGTACACTTAAAGCAAGATTATTATTATTGTTACTAGTGATAACTCATTTAATTTTTCACTTTACAAAGTATTTTCCCCATAAATGTGCAGTAGGCTGTGTAAGCTTTATCCTTCTGTTACAGATGAGTAAGTTGAAACCCAAAGAGGATTAAGTGCCTTGTTCGATATAATATAGCTATAAAGTGGCAGAGCCAGGACTCAACACCTGGATTTAAGCCTGGGGATCTTTTTATTAGGCTATGCTATTTCTTAGTAAGGATGAAAATGTTCCATTCAATTTATTTTTCACAAGGCAGAACAACCAGCTTGTAAGGGGAAAGATAGAGAAGGTCTAATACTTTGTTTTATTTTTTAAAATTTATTTTTAAATTAATTTACTTATTCATTTTTGAGGGTGAAGCCTGGGCAATTGAAGTTAAGTGACTTGCCCAAGATCATACAGCTAGTAAGTGTTGAGTGTCTGAGGTTAGATTTGAACTCAAGTCCTCCTGACTCCAGGGCGGGTGCTCTATTCAGTGAGTCACCTAGCTGCCCTGTTTCCTCTTTTTTTTTTTTAATTAGCTATGTCTAGCAGATCAGGTTATAAACCAAAATAGAAAGAAGTTTCAGATTAAACCCCCAACGCATGAAGTCTGTCCCAAACCACCGTAACTGAAGCAGTTTCAGTTTGTACGGCAGCCTCCAAACACTTGTTTGTTCATACATTCATGCATTCCATTTGACTGAACAAAAAATGACTATGCTCCTACCATGGCAAAAGACTCTGCTATTCATTGAGGGGTACAAGTCAGAATGAGACATAGAACTACCAGGCTTATGATGGAGTAAAACACATACACATGTAACTGCTAAAACAAGCTAGAATGTGAAGGTAAGATATGGAAGGTACAGAGCAAGAGATTACTTACCACTGGGGGAGAATCAGGGCAGGCGTTATGGACAAAGTGGTATTTGAGCTGGACCTTGAAGGATGGATAGGACCGAGGAATTTAAAGGACAGATAAGGGCATTCTAGGCAAAGGGACCAGTGAGCAAAAGGCAGGGTGGCAGGAGCTCTTTGAACACATTTGAGAAACAGCAAACATCCAATGTGACTAAAGTCTAGAGTGACTGAAGGGCAGTAGTAGAAGATAAGACTGGAAAGGTAAAGTGGGACCACATGTCAGTGTGCCTTAGGTGCCAGGCAGAGAAGACTTGACAGGAATTTGGGACTGTTCCCAGTCCCCTATTGGTAGTTCTTGCTTTTACTTCTCATTTACCTTAGTACTTATTTATGTGTGAATGCCACATTTGAACTGGACTGAGTACCAAGATGACCAAAGTGACCTGGTATTTTGTTGGGCTTAATATTTACAATGCTGCTGAAGAGAGAGCAGGCCTGACTGAGGTAGTAATAAGATGGAGTATATAAGGCCTAGTTGGACCCTTCATGGAATATTGAGGAATGAACAGGCAGGATAAATTTTGTTGTTTTTTTTTTTTTGTTCTTAGATAATAACCCTTTCCCTGAACAGTAAGTACCAGTTCATGTCAATCACTGTATTTAAAAAAACCCATTTGAGAACCTCCTACACCAGACCATCTCTGACTCACCTCTGTACACCATTTCGTATTACATTGGGGAGAGGAGAGGTGGGGCAGGGATTGCTTGCTATTGGCTGGCCTTAGCTAGTTGTGGGTAGAGTACACATCTTCAAAACTCCTCAAGGAGGGAATCTCTCCCTTCACTTTCTATTTTATCTCTTCCTACTCCCCCAAGGTACTTAATAGAGCACTTCTCAATACATGCCAATCAATTGCCTGAATGAATCAGCGGCATTATGTCCGGCTGATCTTATTCTCTTTTCTCCTTGTCCCTTTTTAGTGGCTTCTTAAAGTAGTCATTTTTACCCTGGGTCCACGAACTTGCTTCTAAAAAATTGATAACTATTTCCATTCAATTGGTTTCCTTTTCATGGGTAAAAAGCATTATTCGGAGAAAGGGTCCTTAGGCTTCACCAGCTTATCAAAAAAGGTCCAGGTCCATCTCACACACATTCACACACTCACACACACATGTATGCACACTCACACACACACAAGTTAAGGACTCATGGAGGAGGACAGGTATGTGGGATGTTAGAAGAATCTCAGCTTAGAATCAGGAGGGCCCCGGACTCAGTACCTAGCCCTGTCACATTCTCGCTGTGTGACCTTGAGTGGATCACTTTTTCCTGTTTAATTTCGGATGAGGATAATAATATTTCTACAACCTTCCTCACTGGGTAGGTTTTGAGGAAAGGGTTTCAGAAACCTCGTAAGTGTTATCAGAATATAAGAAGACAATACTGATAGTTATTGTTGTTGTTATTAGACCAGAACTCTTTCATTGGCAAAGGCAACTCGTAAGGGAGGAAGTTCTCTAAGACCACCTGGCATTTGTTCTGCACCTTAGTCTTAAAATGTTGCCTGGGATATGGAAAGGCTGGGTAATAATAATGGCTAACACTTACATGGTGCTTATTGTGGGCCCACACACTGTGCAAAGCTCTTTACAATTATCTCATTGGATTCTTACAACAAGTCTGGGAAGTAGGTGTTATTATTATCCCCACTTTTAGCAGATGAGGAAACTGAGGCAAAAAGAGGTTAAGTGACTTGCCCAGGGTCACACAGTCAGTATATGTCAGAGATGGGAATGGAGCCCAAGTCTTTCCAACCAACTTCAAGGCTGGCTATCCGTTTACATCATACATCCTTCATCTCAAGCTAATTATTATTTACATGTGAGTAGCTATGCATTGTGGGGTCACAAAGTCCCACATCCTCTAAGAAGCTCAGGAGTACCATGGACCCTCTCCCATCCACATCCACTTCTGTTCAGGTCTCAGAGGCATCTTTCTGCCTGCTGTCTTTCTTTCTCTGAGGACAGCGCATCACTTTGCTTTAACATTGTTACCAAAGAATGGTCTTGTCGTGGTTTGGTTCCATTCAAGAAGTACCCATCTTAGCATCTCCTGTGTGCCCTGAGCTGGGCTGGACTGGGCTGTGGGCAGTACTGACTTGGAAAACACAGAGAGCTCACAGTCTAGTTGTAGAGATGAGACTAACACAGAAACAGGTAAGGGACAGTGGAAGGAAGTATGCAACGATAAAGTGCTGGAAGACCCGAGTTCAAATTTGGCTTTAGATACTTACTAGTTGTGTGACCTTGAGCAAGTCACTTAACCTCTGCTTCCTCATCTAATAGCACCTACTTCCCACGGTTGTGGGGATCAAATGAAATAATAATTGGAAAACACTGACACAGAGTAAACAGTATATAAATGTTAGCTATTATTATTAGATATTACTGTTAAACCGCCAGGTGAACGGCATGGTTCCTCCTATGATCTGTAGGAATTCAGAGAAAAGAGAAATCAGTCTGAGCTAGAATAGTTGGGGAGGACTTTGTGGAAAAAATGACATGAGGTGGACCTTGAAGAATAGAACAGAGTATATATCTTGAATTGAGACATGTAGATAAGGAATATTTTTCCCACCATGGAAAAGAGTTGGGACAGATAGGTGACTATTGTAAGCAAGGGGGATAGCATGAACAAAAGTAGCTTCTTCTAACTGTGGCTTCCTCCTGGGAAAAGAAGGTGGATGATCACTTACTGAAGTAACATGTTATAATGGGAAGAACACTTCACTTGGACTCAGGAGTCCAAGGTTCTAATCCAAATTCCAGCTTTTACTAGCTATATGACCTTGGCCAAGTCACTTTTCTGAGTTTCATCTTTCTTATCTGTAAAGAAGAGCTGATGATGCAATGCCTGCCCTCCAAGATCCTTATATGGAAAGTTCTTTGTAAATGTTAAAGCACCATACAAAATGGAATTGGTTGTTTAAAAAAAAATCATTATTGTTATTTATTCCTTTGGGAAGAAATAAAGGGATAGTTTTTTTTTGCCACTGAACTAATCTTATGGCTAATAATGAAAATATCTATTTAAGCACTTTGAATAAAAGGAAAAGCTGAAGTAAAGAGAAAGGACTGAGTCAAGCATTCATGCCTTACCTTTAAAAATTAATTACTGAATCATCATCACCTGTGATCCTAAAATTCCTAATTCCTTTTCTTGTCAATGTTGTTTATTCTAGTCTCTGTCTGCTGTTGCCTCTTTATTCTGTTCCTCTTCCTTTCGGAGCTCACTGGATTCATAGCCACTGAAGTGTAAGTAAAGTTTCCTTGAAGGGGAGTCATGTTTTTGGGAGTGGGAGGGGGTGGGAGGTGAGTGGCATGCCAGCCCCTTTCTGACCCTGTGTTGGTGAGAACCCTATGTCATTCATTTTTTTTTCTTTTTTTTGTTTTTCCAAATGTATGAGAAACATTCATCTTTCTTATTCCCTCTGTGAACCCCTGGTATATCGGTATGTTTGTTTTGAAGTTTGATCTAACTTTCTGTTGTATTTAATAACTACACAGCACAGATGCTTTGATGTTTCTGGGCCTCCTTAAAAATGTATAAAGTTTGCCTTCTTGTACTGTTTCATCACATTTTACACAAGACCCTTTTCCTGGGAATCATTGAATATTTGGTTCTATGTGAAAGAAACAGTTCCTTTTTGGAAGGGGAAGTTCCAGGCATATAACACTGCTTTCACATCACAGCCTTTTCCCTTTGAACTCTCTTTCCTGTTTGAATATTACTAATTACTAATAATTACTAGTAAGTCTCTGCTTCCTGGCAGGATTTGACGCAGGGTGAATCCATACTCAATTCCTAGAATTATTCATCGCCTTCATAATCTCATAGTAAACTCATTAGGATGTGCCTGACTCCAAATTCCATTGGAATTATCTAATCATGTCACATAAAACTCCTCTTCTAAAGTGGAATTAGAAACAGGAGGTTCCAGATTTCAGGCTGAGGTCCCTGAACTAGAGCTTGGTTGGAGTCTCATTGCCCAGCTCACTTAGGGGTTTATGACCAAGCACCCAATCATAGGGTACAACCTTTGCCATAATTCTCATTCTGTTTGTGTTGTTGTGTTTTGTTCAAATTTTCACGACTTCTTTGGGGTTTTTGCTCATGATTTGTGTTGTTTCTTGTTTCTCTTTCCTTTTTTAAATTCCCCCAGTGGCTTGTGTACACATACATACATGCATAACCCATTTAGTTAGAAATGACTGGCATAATTCACAAAAAAGACCTTAGAGTTGATCTCACCCCTTATTTTAGAAACAAAAATTGAGGCCCCCAAAGGTTGTGACTTGCCCAAGATCACACAGTCAATGACTAAGCCAGGATTAGAACCCAAGTCATCTGAGTTCTAAGGGTCTTTTCCCTATTATGATCCTTAGTCTCTTCTCACATTTTGCTATTCCAGCTCTTATCTTTTTTTAAATTTATTGACTTGTTTATTTACTTTTAGTTTACAAGATTCAGTTCCAGAATCACTTGAGTTTCAGATTTTCTCCCCTCCCTTCTCCCTTCTCACGTATAGGCTCTGCAAACACTTTCACATTGTACAATAGTCTGGTTGTATAGAAGCGCTGTAACCAATGGAGTGAACAATGGGGGAAAAAAAAGAAAAGAAACAAAACCAAACATGGAAAAGAACAATAGCCTGTGTTGCTTCAGTCTCCATTTAAAATTTGGTCTTTCTAGATCTTTCTCTGAGTGTAGACATCTCCTTCCATCCTGAGACTTGTAGAGTTGTCTTTTAACTGTGTGTTGCTGAGAAGAGTCCAGTTTTTCAAGGTTGGTCATCATACATATGATGTATCTGTGACTGTGTACAAATTTTTCCTGGTTCTGCTCTTCTCACTTAGCATC
>CM053595.1:45512579-45559587 GCA_028646575.1 Pseudocheirus occidentalis | reverse complement strand
GGATTTCTTCTGAGGATCTTTTTCAAGAGGTGATCGGTAAATTCTTTCAAATTCTATTTTGCCCTCTGATTCTAAAATATCAGGGCAATTTTCCTTGAGAATATCTTGAAGGATGCTTTCCAAGTTCTTTTTTTGATCATGGCTTTCAGGTAGACCAGTAATTTTCAGATTATCTCTCCTGGCTCTATTTTCCAGGTCAGTGGTTTTTTCAAGGAGATATTTCACATTGCTTTCTATTTTTTCATTTTTTTTGTAACTGTTTAATAATATCTTGGTTTCTCATAAAGTCATTACTTCCACTTGCTCCATTCTAATTCTGAAGGAATTATTCTCTTCAGAATGCTTTTGAGACTCTTTCCATTTGGCAAATTCAGCTTTTTAAGGCATTCTTCTCCTCACTGGCTTTTTGGGTTTCCTTTGCCATTTGGGTTATTTTGTTCTTTAAAGGTGTTGTTTTCTTCGTTAGGTTGCTGTCTCTCTTTTCATGATTTTCTTGCATCATTCTCATTTCTCTTTCCAATTTTTCCTCTACTTCTCTTATTTGGTTTTCAAAGTCCTTTTTAAATTGATCTATAGCTAGTAGGCACTCTTCATATTCCTTGGAAGCATTTGGTGTGGGAGTTCTGACTGTGTTGTCTTCCTCCCACTCCATGCTTTGATCCTTTTTGTCCCCAGAAATGGATTCTAGAGTTTTATAGCTGTTCTTACTTTGCTTCCTTTTCCTCATGTTGGCCAGTCAATTAATTGCTTGATTTTTTAGCTCTGTGGAACTCTGCTTCTGGGAGGGGGAGGGAGAGGGAGAGCTCTGTCCCAAATTGCTGGGGTTTTCACAGGTGCTGCAGCTATTAGGGGGTTGCTGCAGCCCCCCCCAGCTTTGGCTCACTGAAAGGGCACCCCAGGACCACCACTCAAGACCATGATCCTGATCCAGGCTGCTCAACGCAAGAGCCCCTGGCCGTGATTGATTACCTCAGCCCACCTGCTGTGTGCAGGCTGGGAGCTCTGAAGCAGCCCAGTGGAGGCAGTTGCTGCTTTCAGCCGTTCCAGCTGCCACAGCCACTTCTCACTGCTTCCTTGCCCTGGGAGCAGTTTGGCTGGACCGCTTTACTCCCCCAAAGTTAGCAAATTCCACTGACCTTTCTCTAAGCCTTATTTCTTCTGGCTTGATAAATGTGGGAACTGTGCCTCCAGTGCCACAGATCCACTCTCCTGTAGATGTGTGCTGTGGCTCTGCCCGCCCACCCTGGGGCCTGGCTGGGGTTTCAGGCTGTGATGAGCCCCACCTGCCAAGCTGCCTTCAGCGAGAGATGTGTTTTCTGTATTTTTGAGAGTTTGGGTGCCCTAAAATTTGTTTAGAGTAGTATCTTATGGGTATTTAAGGTGGCTGTTTGGGAGCTGTAAAACTTTGTTGTTTCTACACCACCATCTTGGCTCTCCCCCACCCCCCATTCGTTTATTTATTGAACATATATTAAGCACTTTCCTTGTACCAGCCACTATGCCAAGTGCTAAGGGAAATACAAAGTTTAGCTAGGATACTTCTGCTGCCCTCGAGCTCCTAGGCTAGTATGGGTATAAGGCAAACACAACAGTGATACACAGCGTTGTATGAGAAACACATCAAAGAGGTGTGACACAACAGATTGTAATGATGGTGAAGGTTCTTTTTTTTTTTTTTTTTTTTACAGGAGATCAGGAAAGGCTTTGTAGAAGCAGTGACATTTGAACTGAATTTTAAAAGATGGGGAGGAATTCCATAGTAAAGGGAGAGGATATTCCAAAGATGTGCCAAAGTGAAAGCAGAGACACTGAGACTGAGAGTCTTCTATCTGAAAGCTATCTGGGACCCTCAGTACCACTGTGTGCTGTCATGTAAAGCCATGGAACCTTCTCTCTTCAGAGTTTTTGGTTGCTTGATTTGAGATGTCCTAAAAGCTCTTCTTCTTCCACTATATCTTTCCTTTCCTTATACAGGGTCTGGAATGGCCACTTTTGAAAACAACTCCTTTAAGTTAAGAGAATGCCACCATATTTTTTGGTTTGCATTAAAATACCAGGAGGTTATCTTGGAAAGATGATACCTTAATCCTTAAGCATCCATTAATGACAAGCACAGACAACAAAATTTCAGGGCTGGAAGGGAATTGAAACATTAGTTCATCTATTTGCTGAAAAGGAATCTACTCTACCATATGCCTAACCAGTGGTCCTGGGAAAGACCTTAACTCAAAAAGACCAAGGGCTCCTACTGCAACAGGGGCCATCGCCAGTCATTTTCACCTATGTCTTACCATTGGATTCCATTGATTCTGGAGGGGAGAGAGTGTGGCTGATGACCTCGCACAGCTCTGCCTCACTTAAATCAATTCACTTGCAAGTCAAGACATCACCCACCTGATGTCATTGGTCTTCTTCCAGAATGAACCAATGGTCAGTCATTGGGTTCTAGGCTTTAAGACCTCTAGTAACAGGAAAATAGCCTCCCAAGTCCTACTCGTAGATACTTTTTATTCTTAGTTTTTTTCCCCCTTCCATAATGCTTACATTTTACCTCTTATAAACTTCTACCCACTGCTCCTAGTTTTGTGATTTGAGGTCAAAATGAAACAGTCTTACCTTTCTTCCATGGCGGTCCTTCTGCTATCTGAAGACAGTTCTGTTCCTCCTAAATCTTCTCTTTGTCAGCCTCAACAGCTACAGGTCCTTCAGCTGATCCTCTTTTGGCATGAGCCAGTGATCCTTCCCCATTATAGTTGTCCTGTCTCTAGCCTTATCAATGTCCCTCCTAAAGCATATTGCCCAGCAGAGAATGCAGTACTCCTGATGTGGGCTTCTAAGGGCAGGGGACAGCAGGACAGTCAGTCATTCCGTGTCATACCTTGAAGCTCTCTTTTTCTTTTTTTCTTTTATAATTTTCTTTTATTTTTTCCATCTAATAGTATTTTATTTGTTCCAATTACTTGTAAAGGTAGTTTTCAATATTCACTTTCATAAGATTTTCAGTTCCAACTTTTTTTTCTCCCTCCCACCCCCCCTACCCAAGATGGCAAGCAATCTGATATAGGCTATACATGTATAATCATATTAAACTTATTTCCACATTAGTCATGAAAGAAGAATCAGAACTAAAGGGGAAAATCATGAGAAAGAAAAAAAAGAAAGAAAATAGTATGCTGCAATCTACATTCAGACACGATAGTTCTTTCTCTGGATGTGGATAGCATTTTCCATCGTGAGTCTTTTAGAATTGTCTTAGATCACTGTATTGCTGAGAAGAGCTAAGCCTATGAAAGCTGATCATCACACAGTGTTGCTGTTACTGTGTAGATTGTTCTGCTGGTTCTGCTCACTTCACTCAGCATCAGTTCATCTAAGTTTTTCCAGGTTTTTCTGAAGTCTGCCTGCTCATCATTTCCTATAGCACAACAGTATTCCATTACATTTATATACCACAACTTGTTGAGCCTTTCCCCAGTTGATGGGCATCCCCTCAATTTCCAATTGTTGACCACCACAAAAAGAGCTGCTATAAATATTTTGTACATGTTGGTCCTTTTCTCTTTTTTATGATCTCTTCAGGATACAGACCTTGTAGTAGTATTGCTGGATCGAAGGGTATGCACAGTTTTATAGTCCTTTAGACATTCCAAATTGTTCTCCAGAATGGTTGGACTCCACCAGCAATGCATTAGTGTTCCAATTTTCCCACATCCTCTCCAACATGTATAATTTTTCTTTTTTTGTTATATTAGTCAATTGGATAGGTGTGAGGTGATAACTCAGAGTTGTTTTAATATTGATTTCTCTAATTATTAGTGATTTAGGAAGCATTCGTTTTCTTAATACAGACCAAGATCACAGCTGGTTCCCAGGAAGGACCTTGAGGGAATGGTTTATAAAACAGTTATATTTCAATGAAGGATCCAGACCATCAAATGATTTTTTTAGCTTATATTCTTAAAGGTCTTTAGTATAATATATACAAAAAAGGTGGTGGTGGGGGAAGATGAGAGAAACAGGTAGAGTGTGGAGTAATAGTAGCTTACCTTTAAAAATTCCATGGTGGGGAGGTGTAGAGGGAATTGGGGCTGAAGGAAGGGAGAGAATTTGAAACTGAAATTTAAAAAAATATATTTTTAAAAAATTTTTAGAGAAAAGAATTTTAATCATTAAAAAAAATGCCAGTGATGCTCTTTATTTTAACATAACAGAAAGCCATCATAAAATGCATTTCCCACCCCTACTTAATTTGTTTAGTTTCCTATAGTTATATAAGAACTACTATATACATACGTACATATATATACATATATATGTATCTATGTATATACATACACATACACATACACATATATACATATATAATTGAGGTTAAAATGAAGCATTCTAATCTTTCTTTCATGGCAGTCCTTCTGCTATCTGAAGACAATTCTGTTATCCCTAAGTCTTCTCTTCATCAGGCTCAACAGCTACAGTTCTTTCAGCTGATTCTCTTTTGGCAAGAGCCAGTGGTCCTTCCTCATTATAGTTGTCCTCTCTCTAGCCTTATCAATGTCCCTCCTAAAGCATATTGCCCAGTAGTGAATACAGTTCTCCTGATGTGGGCTTCTAAGGGCAGGGGACAGCCGGACAACAATATAATATATTAGTATTAATATATATTATAATATGTTAATATAATAATAAACGATATTCCTATAGTTTAGTTTCAGTCCTGTCTGACTCTTCATGACCCCATTTGGGACTTTCTTGGCAGAGATACAGGAACATTTTGTCATTTCCTTCTCCAGTTCATTTTACAGATGAGGAAACTGAGGCAAACAATGATTTTTTTTTTTTATCCAGAGTAACACAGCTGGTAAGTGTCTGAGATCAGATTTGAACTCAGGTCTTTCTGACTCCAGGCCAGGTGCTCTCTCCACTGCACCATCCTTAGTTAATAAGCAAAACAACTTAAAACAAGTCATATTTCTGTAACACTTCAAAGTTTACTAAGTTCTTTCCTCCCAACAACCCAGTAAAGTTCAGGAAATCCGAGTAGTAGCACACATATTTTTACAAGTGAAGACACTGAGATATATAGGAGACAAAAACTTGGCTCCATGTCATATAGAGCTCTCAAAGACCTAACATTTGAACTCAGGCCTTCTGACCTCCATTTTAGCTTTTGCTTAGAGAAGCCACACTGCTTCTCTAACTGAGACTTAATTTAGATCTCTTGTTAATCAAAAGATAGAAAAGCTTCCAAGAGTTCTGCTAGGTTACCAAGTGCATTTGGATGGTAAGGACATTTTTGGGGAAAAAAAATAGAATTAGCATTTTTGCACCCTGAGTTTCCCCACAAGACCAAGAAGGTCAGTACCCACAGACACAAAATTGTTGTTCTTTTATTTCATTCTAACCTAGGCAAGTAATTAGAACAGTGACTTTCAAGTTGATGACATAATAGGCTTATTTTGTGCAAAGTATAGTTTAGGAGGAGCACGGGTTGACCTCGCTGCAGACTGACTGCCCTGGTGTGGCTCCTCTGCCACAGAGGACAGATGATCAATTATCTTTGGGTAAGTGGCCCCGCCAGCTGGGCTTCAGAGCCAGAGTTACCAGTTTAAGTGGTTCTGACCTCACTGGTGGTAGTCAGGTAAATAATTTTTCACCTGCTTGGTATCTCAAGAGGGTTGGGTGGCTACCTCTCAGGTTTCCCAGTCCCCTTTTTATTGTTCAACATATTCATTGGGCTCAGGGTGTAAAGGATCAACTCAGTTCCTTTGAGAATGATCATCTGCTCTGGAGCCCAGAGAAAACATAAGGAAATGCCCTATCCTTGTCTTCTTTGCAGAAGTGGGAAGCTATGGGTGCAGAGCACTTAGGACAGTGCCTGGCACACAGTAGATGCTTAATAAATGCTTATTGATTGACTGAGTATTAATCAGCTTGATTGATGGGTTCTGCTAAACTGCTTTTTTTCTCTCTCATTGTTATTTGTTACAAGAGATGACTCACTGGGGAGGAGAGAAAAGGCCAGGGGAAAGGATTATATTCAGAAATGAAAATGTTATTTTAAAAAAGCAACAACAACTGGGGCTCAGAAATTTAGAGTGAAGAGGACTTTAGAGGCTCTCAAAGTGAACCTTCTCATTTTACAGCTGAGGAAAGTGATGCCCAAAGAAGTCCTGTGACTTGCCCAGGGTCACATAGCTAGTAAATGTTTTCAGACTGGAACACAATCTTCCTGACTCCAGGTCCAGCATTCTGTCCGCTATGCTGAGCTGACTCTACAATAAATGTTTCAAGGTAATTATCTTCTAGCACCAAGGCCAGCTTATGGAGACTGAGTCCCATAACAACTCTCTTCCAGACCTTGTTCAAACCCCAGGCTTCTGCACTAAGGTCTGGTTAGTTATCCAGAGAGGTTCCTTTGGGATCTTTACCTCTAGAAACAGCCATCGGAAGTTCAAGTTCCATCACCTTGACCAGATGGAGGAATGGAAAACAGATGGATCAATGAACCCTGTCACCTAGAGCCAGTGAAAATATCAGGCTCACTTTGTGCATTTTGTCCAGTGTAGAAGTTATTGGAACTGAGGTGCTAATCTCTCTTGGCCTTATTTGTGCTTTAGGAAGAGGTTTAAAACAGTGAAGATCTTAGGGAGTCAGGATGGTGTCAGGGCTACAAATGACAGGTCTTAGTAGATTTTTTGCATGACTTGCTCTAGCCTGAACAATTGATGGATGTCTTGGTAACTGGCACCTCTGGTGATGAACCTTTCTGAGCTCAGCAGGATAGTCCTTAGAGGAGAGACTTCTCCTTGAAGTCTTTCTCCTGGTGGCTACTTCTTGGGTGACAGACTTGTCCTTGAAGCAGAACCTGCCAGAACTTATCTTTCACCAGGATCGCTTTACTCAAGGTCACTACCTCTAGGCTCTGATGGAGAATTCGAGTTGGTTGATTGTGTTGTTTCTTACAAAATGCACCAGGGAGGTGAGGCATACAGCAAGTCTTCTAGCCTCACTGGGGTTCTGTAGAGTTCAGTATTCATGAAGTGTGGGAATCAGCTGTAAAGTGATAGACAAGTTAAAAAAAAAAAAGGTTATAATGACAATAATGATGGCAGGTGTCTGACTCCCTCACATAATAATCTCTGAATGCTTATGGGAGGTGTCAGGAAAGCTGATTCACACGCCCAGCAGCTGCTCTACCTGCTTCTCAAACCCACAGAGCTGACGTCCTCTGTGAATGACGGGGTCATCTCTCCACATTGGGCGCTATCCAGCTCTTTTCTCTGCTGCCAAAAGGAAGCAGGTGTTTTGAGGTTCTTGGTGCTTGTTGTCATCAAGTGTGGGTGATCCATTTAAAATACCCTGGCACCAATATAATAATTAATAATAACAGCAATAATGATACATTAACATTTATATAGCTTTTGAAAAATTTCAGAGTGCACTATGGGTGTTCTTTCATTTGTTTCTCACAACAGCTCTGTGAGGTAGGTGCTGCTGTTTTATGGACGAGGAAACTGAGACTGAGTGATGAAGTGGCTTGCTTTATGTTACACAGTGGGATACCAGGGGATGAACTTGGAATGGCTTGGGAAGTTTTTTGTAACTCAGCCCCTTAGGTTTTGGAAGATGAATTTATAGCACCTGCATTTAGCAGTTCTTCCCTCACATCCCTTATTCTTCTCTCCCACCTTATTACTTTTATTGCTATCAGTGCTCACTTCCTATTCTTCCATATGTCTGGGGGAAGAATTAAGGAGGAAGATGGAAAAGGAGGCAGTTCAATAATCAAGCTTAAAATTAGAAAGAAACAATATCACAACATATTGGTCATATTCTAGGTGCTAATCAAAAGAAACAAATGCTAGAAGAGTATAAAAGAAAAAGCACTAGATATTAAGTTAGAAGATTTGAGTTTGGGGTGGCTAGGTGGTGCAGTGAATAGAGCACCGGCCCTGGAGTCAGGAGGGCCTGAGTTCAAATCCGGCCTCAGACACTTAACACAAAAATTAGCCATGTGACCTTGGGCAAGTCACTTAACCCCAACTGCCCTCCAAAAAGCAAAAAAAAAAAAAAGATTTGAGTTTGATTCCTACCTTTGCCAATTACCATATGTTCTTGAATTACACTTACATCTGTGTGCCTCACTTTCCCTATCTCTAAAATGGAACAATAATGTCCATAGATGTATCTCACAGAGTTAAGATGTGTGTCAAATGAGAAGGTATTATGTGACTCTCTAAACCACCAAATGCTATAAATCTCAGCTATTGATGACCACATCATTCCATTTTAGGCATCTCCAAATGTTTGACCTTAATTGAAATGCTTCTTCTACCAGTTTTTGTTCCATGAGCTCTTTATGGAAGCCATCTGATTCCCCTAAAGTTCCTTGGCACTTCCCTTCTTGTAGTATTTTTCCTGCCAAGTGAAATGACCTATTTCCTTTCTTCAGCATCCAACAGAAGGAAACCAGGATGGGGAGGAGCCTGAGGACCATGCCATATGGGGAACAGTTAAAGGAGTTGGGAATATTGAAGCTAGAAAAGGAAAGACACGGGAGGGACATAACAGTCTCCAGGCATCTTAAGGAATGTCATAAGGAAGACAGATTAGATTGGTTCTACTGCCCCCCCCCCCCGCCCCAAAGTAGAATTTGGAGTAATAATCATAGGTGGTAGTTGAGCACTTACTTATCGTGGGTGTGTAATACACACACACACATATATATGATATTTATTTATTGGTACCTTTTGTTCTTACATCATTCACTTTTCTCCTTATGTCCATCTCCTTTTTCTTTCCCAACAAATCATCTCTTCTAACATTTTCCCCCTCAGAGTGGGAAAAAAAAGAGAAGAAGCAATTGTTCAAAATCAATCAACAAATCAAAAAAGCTTGATGTTGCATGCGATGCTTCACATCCATCCCCATCCCCATCCTCTGCAGCAGAGTAGGGAGAGATATTTTCCTGTGTCTTTCTTTTCTTTGTGATGTGACTTTTTTTCTTGATACATGAAAACTTTCTAGCAATCAGATCTCTTAGCACAGTGTCTAACATATAGTGCCTCCTTAGTAATGCTTGCTGCCTGACAGACTGCCTGACCAAAGAGGAAAAGACTGCTTTTGGGGAATGGTCTGCTCTCCCCATCACTGGAGGTTTTCCAGCAGAGTCTAGGAGAGACCATTTGTTAAGGATGATGTAGAAGAAATCTTTAGGTTGAATTAGGTGACCTCTGCACTCCTTTCTTGCCCCAAGATACCTGTGTTGTTGAGATACCATTATCCTAGGCTCTGAAGTTGTGCTATAGAGATATAAGTAGATGGATTTTGTGGCAAGTGAAAAAAATTAATGTCCCTTTTTTGGTAGCGAGGCTAGTAGAAAGTAGGGTATGTTTCTTTCTTCCCAGAGTAGGTGGAGATGAAGAATCTTATTCTCATTTGTACTTTGTTTATGTGACCTTATTGCTAAGGCCAAAAAAGTCTTAAGATCTTACTGTGGACTGCATTGATGGTAAGTTTCAAGCAACCAAATTACTAAGTATTCAGTTCAGTGGCTTTGAACAGGAATCTGAACTATTCAAGTGCTCTTCTAAAAGCAAATAAAATTGTTTTCCATAGATGTCATCCAACTCACTTCTCAGCCTCAAATTTCAAGGCTTTCCATCCCATACCACTCCTCCTCCATTCACCCCATAGCTCTCCAACCTCATTTCTCCTCTCTCTCCCCTACATGGCCAAATAAAACTGTTTGCTTTTCCCCTAGGAATAACATTCTGATTCCCTCCTCCACACCTTTGCTCATGTCATTCTCATGCCTGGAATGCCTTCTCCCCCCTACTCCTTATTCTCTACCAATATGCTTTTATTAACTCCTTCAAGAATATATTCTAATTAATTGAGCTAATTCTGCCTCAAAGTCAGCTCAAACACAACTATGAGCAATTTTGTTTAGCCTATTCTTCAAGGTGGGCTCCTGGAGCTTTATAATAGCAGTATATTGTGGGGTGAGGGTAGGGAAAGGAAGAGAGGAAGAATTTGGAGTCAGAGGAGCTGGGTTTGTGCCCTGGCTATAATACTTACCTAGCTGTGGGATCCCCTTGGACAAGCCCCTGAATGGTTCTGGGCCTCAGTTTCCTTATCTTTAAAACAGGGATGATCATACCTTCACTGACTACTTCACAGGATTGGTGAGGAGAAAGTACCCCATAAATATTAAAGTGTTTGAGAAATAGGAGCAGCCTGAAAGTACCTTCATCAGGGTAGCAGAGGGATTATTTAAAGGACTCACTCCTGAGTTTCATTCTTATGGTTATATAATTTTGTTTATTTGTTTCTGATGTCATTGAGAACCTAAACCTCTTGTCCAATAAGGTAGCTCAGTTGCTTGCGGTGACCTTTCATTGGCATCCAGACCAGGATTGGGTCTACTATACCATCAGTAGCTGCTGGTAGAGAGTATTTCAGGGAAGGGTTTTAGGCAGGAGAGGACCTTAGAGGTCATCTATTCCATTCCTTTCTTTTTACTGATGAGGAAACTGAGGCAAAGTGATTTGCCTAAGGACATGTAGGCAATAATTTTCAGAAGTGGGATTCCAACCCAGATGCCCTTGCTCCAAATTTAGCACTCAAGAATGTCTCAGACAAAGAAAGGCAGAATCTAGTCAGTTCCATAGCTCTATCTGGATACTTTAAAATTCCCCCAAAGCAGATCTGAACGTCTGAGGGGAACTTGGAAATGACAGATAATGGCTGTCACAGGAATATGGAGAACGTCACCTGAACCCACCTGCCTAAATCTCAGCCTTTACCTTAGTGAGAATATAGAGCCTCCCCCAGGTCAGGGCCTGTAGGGAGCTCCATACACATGCTAGGGATTTCTAGTTCCATTTTTTCTCAATTATCCCTGACCATGGGGAAACAGCAAATCCAAAGCAATTGCTGCTTCACAAGTCATTTGTTTTTGCTTTTGAAATACACACCTGATGACTTCTGGCAGCAGATTTATCTTTCCAATTTTGCTTGGCTTGGACCAATCAAATTAGTTTAAATTCACTATTTGTACGTCAAAGGATAGTAGCCCCAGGATGTGTTGGGCGGCAAATAGATGCCAGCCTGGAATGAGAAATTGGCAATATATCACGGAGATGACTACATTTACCTCATCCGGATGCCATGCCATAGAAGATGTAATCAATAGATGTTTATATAGCGGCTTGAGTTCAAGAAGGAACCATAGAGAAATACTGTGTACATGGAGTGTTACATAACACAGATTAACTTCCCCAGCCCCAGACTGAAGGAAGGTCTTTGGAGGCCAAATGCGTTTTCCATCCCTTAACTTGGCATGTATATGTATGCCTTTTCTTTTGGTAGCGTTTAAAGGGCCGGAAGGCTGGGCTCTTAGCCCTTTCAGAGCACCAGCTGGGTGTGCCTTGGAAATGCCAAAGACAGAGGGGAATTGGGCACCCTGCCATGTTACTGAGAGCCTTATGAAACTAGGTTGGCTGGGGATTGTGCTTGGAGCAGCCCCCTGGGGCCTAAAAAGGTGAGGTCATGTAGCCTCCCTCCTGGGCATTAGTGCTACTTCTGAGTGAGCTCATTCTCCATGGAAGATTGTATGGTGTAACTTAATCTCCGTAATCTCTCAATAAGACATAAAAGGTATGTCTCCAGCCCAGGTAGGAAGGTGAGTAGCATCATAGGAAGAGCCTTTGCAGCCTCAGCGGAGGAGCTGGGGCCAGTCCCTGCATTACCATCCTATTAATCACCAGAAAATACATGACAGTCAAGATTTCATGGGAAGGAGGTGGTTAGGAGGGGCATTGGGCTTAAGGAGAAAACAGTCCACGCCTCAGCTGACCTACTAATGTTTCTGCCAGTTGGTTATCAGCTTTGTGGCGTAGGGTCAGAAGCAGGCACAGAGTACATGTGCTTCTCTGACCTTTGGTTACCCAGGTTCTGCTTTGTCTTTAATGTGTCCCATTTATTTCAGAGCCTAAAATGTGAGCTCAACAAGAAAAAGAGTACTTACCTCTCCAGGTTTGTCTAGATGCTCCAAAAGATCAGGGCCAGCTTTTTTCCCTTTTCCTGGCACTGCCACAGTTGATGGAATGATGACATTCATCAAGGAGTGAGGTTGAAGAAGGGTGGCCTGCTTGGAGAGGACATTTGGGCCTTTGCCTGAATTGATAAGGCCTTGGGACTAGCTCACAGACCCAGAAACTGATAGGTAACCTAGTTCTGTTGACCATAGGATTAATTAGACCAGGGTCATTGTTTTGACCTCCCTCTTATTCCCCCCCCCAAAAAAAAATCATTTACGAAAGCTACTCAGGTATTCTTAAAAAAAAAAAAATTTGCCTTACTTGTAGGGCAGCTAGGTGGTTCAGTGAGTAGACTCAGGAAGACTCATCTTTCTGAGTTCAAATCCAGCCTCAGAGACTTAGAAGTTCTGTGACCCTGGGAAAGTCACTTAACCCTGTTTGCCTCAGTTTCCTCATCTGTAAAACAGGGATAATTATAACACCTACCTCCTTGTGGTGTTCAAAAGAGATAATATTTGTAAAACACAGTGCCTGGTACATAATAAGTATTATATAAATGGTGGAGGTGGTGGTGGTGGTGATGGTGGTGGGAGGAGGAGGAGGAGGAGGAGGAGGTAGGCAGGTAGTTGTGTTGTATTGGAATCCAAATCCCAGGTCACCTGCCCACCACCTGATTTATGGCCCACCTGTGTCCTACCATTAAGCCCTTTTTATTTTTGCTTTTGTCCCTATCCTATAGCTTGTAACTGCTTAAGGCAAGTCTGGGCAAAGTTGCTCAGGTTGTAGTCCCTTGATCCCCTACTTCCACAAATGAACATTTTCTATATTTTTCCTTATGGTGTACTGTACCAGGGTTATGGTGCAAGACTAGAGACCACCCTGTCCTGTTCCACTGACCAAGCAGAGTCCCCACACCCTCTGCCCAGAACATGACCCTAGTCTATTCTGGGACTTTCCAGCCCCCTTCCCCATGACCCTGTACCCTGCTCTGGAATGTGCTGACTATGGCCCTCCACCCTGTGCCCTCCACCCTGTTCTAGGAGGGACCCCTGTGTCACCGGAAGGTTGTACCCTTGTACCCATACACCATATTCCCAAATTAGCCCTGAACTATAGAGTTAACCAATCATCGCTCTTTTTACTTCTGTCATCGTAGCTTCTGCTAGCCCCCTCCCTGGTTGTGGTTTGTGGTTTTGGCCTATAAAATCAGGTCTGTGAGATCCAACAGTCACAGCCCATCTGAGTGAATATACTCAGGTAGTCTCGCATTTGATCAATAAATACACACCTAAATTTATCTTGAACCCAGGTCTCGGCTCACTCTTATTCTCTGCACAACAGCAGTAGCAGTAGTAGTAGTAGCAGCAGCAGCAGCAGCAACAGCAGCAGCAGCAGCAGCAGCAGTAGTACTAGTAGTATTATTATTCCCTACTCCCCTTCTATATATTTTATTCCAGTCTCTGAAGATGGCCCATTCCTCATTCTTCCCATATAAACTCTACCAAATGTACTTTTTGTTTTTAATGAACTTGACAGATGAACATTTCAATTTACCAAAAAAAAAAGGGAAAAAAAACCAACAGGAAGGTTGTATGTGAAACTGTTAACTTCTGTTGTGTACAGTCTCTAAAAGTGTATATTAAATGCAATAGTTACAAAAGAGCCCTTTTTGTCTGAACTTCTGCTTTCAGTGTATTTTCTAATGTTTTATTGCTAATTTCTTTTTCCTTCTTTTTTTTTTGTGTCACTCTCATTCCCTCCCCACCCACTTTTCCTCTTGCTTCCATTCCTTCTAGCTCATTTCCTCCACAATCATTTCTCTCTATCCCATCCAAACCTCATCCTTTCCTTCTCTACTTTGTCCTTCCCTCCTATCTACAAATATGTCCAGGTCTCCCTAGTCCTTAAAATAACCCCCACTTGATCCTGCTATCCCCTCAAGATCCTCTTCTTTATTTATCCTCCTTTTCATAGCTAAGCCCATAGAAAAAATTACCTGGCTCTTTGCTCCTATTTCCTCCTCTTTACTCCTTTAACCATTTGCATCACTTGTCATTCAAATGAAATTCTCTCCAGAGTTACTAGTAATCTCCTTATTGCCAGAGCCTTTTATCAGTCTTCACTCTCTTGACCCCTGCATTCTCTGATGCAGTTGATTCATCTCTCCTAGATATTTTCTCCCATCTCAGGTGATGCTCCTGCTCTTATTCATGATTCTCCTTCTACCTACCTGTCTGACCACTCTTCAGACTCCTTTGGTGAATCATCAACCTTATCTTATTCCCTGATTGTATCCCAGGGTTGTCCTGAGCCCTCTTTTCTCTCTGACCTCCTGTACTCCCATGAGTTCAGTCACCTCTTCAGGTGATTCTTGGTTTTATATATCCATCTCCGTTCTCTTTCTTGAGCTTCAGAACTTCAGCAGCAGCTGCTTGTTGGACATTTGAACCCAGATCTCAAAATCAGTATGTCCACAGAAAAGCTCAGTATCTTTTTTTCACCATCCTCACTGCCCCAAAACCTACCTATTTCTTGAACTTCCCTAGCTCTAATAAGGGTGCCACCATCCTTCTAGTTACTCAGTTTCACAATTTTGAAGTCACTTTCAACATATTTTCCTTCAACCCACATCCAGTGAGTCACATTTGTCCCTTTCTCTCTACTCACAGTCAATACCCTACTTCAGGGTGTCCTCACTGCTCACCTAGACAGTAGCAATCAATCTCTGATTGAACTTTCTGCTTCTAATCTCTCCCTTCTCCAAACTGTCTTCCATTGATAGGCCAAAGTATAGGAGGAAAAAGGCACCAATCTCACCATTTCATTCCCCTGCTCAGTAAACTTCAGAGGTTCTTTCTTGCCTCTGCCATCAAATACAAACACCTTTGTTTGGCATTTAGAAGCCTTCCAACTCCCCTTTATACTCTATAAGCCAACCAACTTGGCCTTCTAACCATTCCTCATATGCAGTATTTCATCTCCTGTCTCCATGCCTTTGCAAAGACTGACACTCTCCTCATCCTCTTAGAATCCACCTCTTAGAATCTCTTGTTTCCTTTGAGACCTGTCTCAGAAGAACTTCAAAATCCTTGCTTTGATACTTTGATATTCCCTCTGTGACCGTAGACCAGGGGTGGGGAGCCTGTGACCTTGAGGCCACATGTGGCCCTCTAGATCTCAAGTAAGGCTCTTTTGACTGAATCTAAACTTCACAGAACAAATCCTTTTATTATTTTTTCATTGTTTATTGTTTGTCTAAGGCTTAGACAGATCATTTAGCTTTAGCTTCCCTGAGCTTTGTTTCCTTATCTAGAAAATGAGGGAATTTAAAGGAGTTGGACAAGATGGCCCTCTGAGATCCCTTCTGGTTATGTATCTGTGAACCTGTGGTCTTTCCAACTGCTAGCTCCTCCCCTACCAAACAAACAAAAACTTTGTGTTTTTTTTTTTATTTTTGCTGGACCTGTGATGTTATTGGTAGAGGGAGTTCCAATGGGGAAACTCCCTCTACCCTAAAATCAGCCTCCCCTCTACAACTTAGTCTTAGAGAGTCACATGGGGGAACTTGGAGGTTAAGTGACGTACCTGTCAAAGGTGGCACTGGAACCTACACTGAGAGCCTGCCTCTTGATCTACTGTTCTGTGCTACCTCTTGTTTACTTCATCCGTAATTTGTATATGCTCATGTGTATGCATGCTGTAAACATTGTTTCTCCTTGTGGAAGTTAATCTCTTTGAGGGCAAGGATTATTTCATTTTTGTCTTGGTATACCTAGAACCTAGTGTAGTACCTATGAGAACAGGTGCTGAATACATGTTTGCTGATTGATAAATTCGACAATATTTTCATTTGGCCAGAACATTAAGCACACAATGAAGAGGACTTCATTCTGTATGAACCTTCTCTTTATCTCTTATCTCTTCTTTCATATAGTCCTTTTTTAAAAAAAAAAACAACTTATTTCATATTTTATTTTTTCCTAGTTACATGCAAAAACAATTTTGACATTCCCTTGCTTCAGATTTTGAATTTCAAATTCTCTCCCTCCTTCTCCACCATCCTCTTTGAGAAGGCAAGCCATTTGACGTAGGTTATGCATGTGTAGTCATGCCAAAAACATTTCCATGCAAGTCATTTTGTGAAAGAAAACATAGATTTAAAAAAAAAACTATCCAGGAAAAATAAAGAAGGTAAATAAAAAGTATCTTTGGCCTGCATTCAGGTTCTACCAATTATTTCTCTGGAGATGGATAGCACCTTTTGTCATAAGTCCTACAAAATTGTCTTGGATCGTTGTATTGCTGAGAATACTGTTATTCATAGTAGATACAATGTTACTATATACAATATTACTCTTACTATGTACATTGTTCTCCTGGTTCTGCTCATTTTACTTTGTATCATTTCATATAAGTCTTTCCATGTTTTTCTGAGAGCATCCTGCTCACTCATTTTTTCTTTTATTAAATTAATTTCTAAATTTTTTTTTGCTTTTTGGAGGGGGGGAGGCAGGGCAATTGGGGTTAAGTGACTTGCCCAAGGTCACACAGCTAGTTTTTGTGTTAAGTGTCTGAAGTCACATTTGAACTCAGGTCTTCCTGACTCCAGGACCAGTGCTCTATTCATTGCACCACCTAGTCGCCCCCTGCTCATTATTTCTTAAAGTGTATTCGTACTCCATCAAAATCATATACAATAGCTTGTTCAACTATTCCCCAGTTGATAGACGTGTAGTCTTTAAATATGAATTGATTGCTAACTCAAAAATACTTGATTGACCTGCATGAGAAGCTGGATTGCTGAAGGGGTTCGTCCCACTTCCCTCCCAATTGAAAAATTAAAAGGAAAAGAAATCTCATCCTAAATATCCTAAAAATCAGCAAAACAAAACCCCACAGTGCCTGTTTCTGAAAATGTTTGTCTCTGCATTCTAAGTCTAGCACCTCTCGGGCAGAAGGTCGTTAACATGTTTCATCTTTATTCCTCCAGAGTCATGATTTGTATCAATCCAAGTTCTAAAGTGCTTCAAAGTTGCTTTTCTTTATAATATTTTTGTAATTGTATAAATTATTATTGTTCTGTTTGTTCACTGCTTATCTTCTTTCTCTGGTAATATAAGCCACATAAGCAAGGGACATAGTAAGGGGAGCACATGATTATATTCACTGATACCAACCCTCAGATATCATGGATAAATCACTAACTGAGCCTGTTCCCTCAATGACTTTGATTTGTGGCATAACAGCCAAAGAGTTTTAAAATCGGGAAATACTGTAAAAGCCCAGTTATACACAGTGCAAAGTCAGAGGGACAGGAGAAACTGTATGGTGCCTTGTTGGGGAACAGAGGAGGTGGTGTGCATCTGTTACACTGAAGACCCCTGTGCTTGTCTCTTCTACAGAGTGAACGAGCTCTATGTTGACGATCCAGATAAGGACAGTGGAGGCAAAATTGATGTCAGTCTGAACATCAGTCTACCCAATTTGCACTGTGAATGTGAGTACCACGAGTGACTCTTTTATCCCCTTAACATACTACCTTTGCTCTAGATTGGGCAACTTCCCAAGGCCACAGGAAGCTTCAGTTCCACCCCCAGAATCTAATGTCCTTGGCCCTGTGAGTCCCTGCTAAGTCATTTCCCTTCAAATGACACCTCCTTTTCAACATCTGTTAAGAGAGGCTACTGTGGATTAGAGCAGTGTGGTAAAAATCCAAAATCTGAATGGAGAATTCATCTTCATTATTGCTTTTGGGCCTTCAGATGGGAATTACACCATTTTTTTTACCTAAGAGTAAGAACAGAACCAGAGTCTGTGCTATTCAGATAGTTTTTTTTTCTTTCAATTAGAAAAATAAATCTGGCTTTAGACCTTTATAAAATTCTGGAGTTGCAGAAACACTGCTCCTGAAAGAAGGAAAATTTTAGTCACATAGGAGACCTGGTAGCATTAACGTAGTGGAAAGGGATTTTTTTTTCCCCAGACCCTTTTCTACTCTTGGAGAATACAGTGAAGCAGCCAGCCCAAATCAGCATGTTTGGTTCCAGGGCTTGGATATCCTGTGATGTCTCCTCTACCTAAGTTTGAAGGGTTCCCTAGTTGTATTGTCCTTTGTTCTTACTCTTCTTTACACACACACACACACACACACGCACGCGCACACACACACACACACACACACACACACACACACACAGAGTCACTCCCACATTTGGGGCTATGTTATGCCGTGGTGTTGAAACCAAGGAACCCGTACTTCCAAGTTACTGCCAGCTGCTCTTCTTCATTGTAACCTTGGAATGTGTCAACGTTCCATGGAAACGCCTGCTTATTTTAAGCTGAACTCTGTAAGTTAAAGGGAGAGTCTGTATTGCCTTAGATTTAAAGAGATCTCTTCCTTCCTCCTGTACCAGGCTCTCCTCCTTCTCTCCAGCTGAACAGGCAATAGATATTTTGCAATAAATGCCCATGAGCCTCCATCCCTCACCCTGTCCTCTGCTTTGTGACTCTCTCCTTGTTCTTTTTGTTCCTTGGGTACTCCAAAGTGGTTGGACTGGACATCCAGGATGAGATGGGAAGACATGAAGTCGGACATATTGACAACTCGATGAAAATCCCTCTGAACAATGGTGAAGGCTGCCGGTTTGAGGGCCAGTTCAGCATCAACAAGGTGACTGGAAATGTTAGGTCTCTTCCTGCCATCTCCCTTCTGTTCCCCAGCCTTCTTCCTATAAACCAAAATGCTTTGTGGTATCTCCCTTGGATCAGAGCCTCTACAGGGCTGAGTATATCCATGGCACTCTTGCTGCTTCAATTGCTGGACCACAGGTTTTAGGTAGTTCCAGGCTTGGAGATATGTCAGGCTGCTTTGGAATCATAGCCTTATCTTGTGGTCAATAGCTAAAAAGTACAATTCTAGGATATGGCTTAAAAAAACCCAACAAGATACCTAAAAAATTCTATAGGCCATGTGTCCATTAAACAGGTTAATATGATTATAGGATTTAGTTCTAGAAGAAATCAGCCAATAAACATTTATTAAGTACTGCTTTGTGTCAGGCACTTTGCTAAGCACTGGAGCCTTAAAACTAGCTATCTGGCTCAGACCTCTCATTTTATGGTTGAGGAAACTGAGGCTGGGGGCAGGGGGAGTGAAAGGCATGAGTCTCGTGCTTTTTCTTTGTTCCATTTCATTCCCAACTCCCCCATCCATTTGCTGATCAAGCTACATCATTGGACTTTCCAAGTTGATTCATAGATTGTAAAGTTTATAGGAAATTCTCTGGAAAACCTAGTTTACATTAGTTTATTCCCAGGACTGCTAAAGTCTGTCTCTTTACCTGATTCGCCCTCAGGGGAAGGAAGGGGGTGTCAGATCCCAGCAGCTTGTTACTACTAAAGGGTGGGTTTCACTCAGAAGAGATATTGTGCATTTCAGCCAAAGGAGAGTCTGCTTAAAAATTTTTGATAATCCTCTGTTTGATAATTCAAATAATAATATTAACAGTTAGCATTCATATGGCATTTTAAGGTTTGCAAAACACTCTCTATATGTGTCCTCATTTGATCTTTACAATAACTGTGTGAATTGGACACTATTATTATGCTCATTTCATGGCTACAGAAAGTGAGGCAGACAGAGGTGACTTACCCAATAGGACATAGCTACCAAGTGTTTGAGAGAAGAATTAAACTTACCTTCTTCAGTCCTTGAACAGCGAGGTGGCATAGAGTACCAGGCCTGAAGCCAGGAGAACTCATCTTTCCAATTTCAAATGTGGCCTCAGAAACTTACTAGCTGTGTGACACTGGGCAAGTCACTTAACCTTGCTTTCCTCGGTTTCCTCATTTACAAAATGAACTGGAAAAGAAAATGGCAAACCATTTTAGTACCTTTGCCAAGAGAACCCCAAATAGGGTCATGAAGAGTCAGACATGACTGAAGAATGACTCAACAACTTCCTTGGTCCAATGCTCAGTTCATTGGAAAGGCAGGAATGTGTTAGAAGACTAGGAAAATAGGAAGGGGCTAGAATATAAAGAACTTTAAGTCTCAGAGGAGTTTATATTTGATCCTAGAAGTAATTGGGAACCATTGAAAATTATCAAATAGAGGTATGGTAGAGTCACTTTAGGAAAATCTCTTTGGCAGCTATGTGAAAAGTGGATTTGAAACAGGGAGATGCTTGACAGGTAGTTCAAATAGAAGACTATTACCATGGTATAGGTGAGAGGTGACTGTGGGAGTGGAGAGAAGGGTCTATATTTCAGAGATTTTATATCAACACACTATGGGGCATGTGGGGGGGGGGAGAGGAGTCAAAGATAATAGTTACAAATCTATGTTATTGAGTGTTTGGAGAGAAAGATAATGAGTTTTCTTTCTTAATTGGGGTAAAGTGACTTGCCCAGGGTCACACAGCTAGTAAATGTCTGAGGTCACATTTGAACTCAAGTCCTCCAGGATTGGTACTCTATCCACTGCATCATCTAGCTGCCCCATTAGTTTTCAACATGTTGAGTTTGTGTTGTCTATAGGACACCTAATTTGTAGTGTCAGAGACTACGGCTAGATTAACAGATCTGTGAATCATCTAATAGAGATGATAATTAAACCCTTGTTCATTTAGGGGCTGATGAGTTAGTTCATCAACTGAGAAAATATTGAGAGTAAAAAGGACTCAGAACAAAACCTGAAGGACAGAGTTGTGAAAGCTAGGAAAAGTATTAAGACTGAGAAGAGGTCATTAACATTGCAGTGAAGCACCACCGGAAACTTTGAGAGCAGTATCAGTCGAATGATGAGGTCAGTGATTAAAGATGACTTTGTCAAGGAGTTTAGCTCACAGGAGGAGAGGTAGAGGACAATGGCTAACACGTATGAAGGTGTCTATCAAGGGTTTTTAAGGACAGGGAGATATCGGGCATGTTTGTAAGCTGCAGGGGAGGATGAAGATGGAGACTTGGATTTGGGCAATCTGTTGAAGGAGACAGGGTGAAGTGGGTTCAAGGGTACATGTAATGGTGTTGGCCTTTGCAGGCAGCAAAGCTACCTCATCACTAGAAGCTGAAGTGTGAAGGTTGTGAGTAGGAGCTGATTTTAAAGAGGGATGTGATGAGGAGAAAAGAATAAGAAAGACTCCTTGGCTGACATCATCAGTTTTCATGAAGTCCTCAACAAAGATGGGGTTTGGGGTTTGGAGAATAGAATGGGAGACCTGAAGACAGAAGAAAACTTGTGTAACAGTGTCTGTGTGGTAAGTGGGAGAGGGAAGAGAGGTTGGATTGCATTAGTGCAATGCCCTGATGGCATTAACTTTGAAGTAGAGTCAGTAAGCTTGGTTTCATAATTTCCTCCAGTTCAATAGCATGTGAATTTGGTGAGAGTAATCAAGGGTTATGATTTAACAAGACTTGATCAGTGATAAGACCAAGGAAAAAAGGACCCAAAAAGACCCAAGAAAGGACCCAATGATATACGACAGTATACCATTGAACTGGTTCTCCAAGGGGACCAAATTAAGCGTTAGTCATTTATATGTGAACTCTGTTCCATGCTAACCAGAAGCCTCATTTCTTGGAATCTTGGAAGAAGCCAGAAGCACAGGTGAAATGGTTATTGGTGAGGGCCTACTTTACAACTAGTCATAACTCAAGAGCACCAAGTACCAACTGGGCCCTTCATTAAAAAGACTCATCAAGAGGTGGCTGGGTGGTGCAGTGAATAGAGCACTAGCCCTAGAGTCAGGAGGACGTGAGTTCAAATCCAGCCTCAGACACTTGACATATTTATTAGCCATGTGACCTTGGGCAAGTCACTTAACCCCAATTGCCCAGCAAAAAAAAAGACCCATCAACCTGTGACCAAGGCAGGCTCCAGGAGGGCAGAAAAGATTTCCATTTCACTGGGCCCTCACTGGAAGGCTTGCTCAGTAGCAAGTTTTACCAGAGTTTCAATTCTGGGAACCTAAGAATCTAAGAATAAGGGATTGGGAGAGGACTGTGATACAGAAATCTGTGGGCTCCCCCTATGATTTCATCAGTTTAAGAAATTTTCGGACAGATTGGTACACAACATAGACTGACAGAGTTGTCCTGAACATTGAACCCACATCTTCCCAACTACAAGGCCAGCCTTCTTTCCAGTTATGCCATTCTGCCTTTCGTTACTCAGAGGGCGTAAGTAAAATCTTTTGGATGCCAAAGTAATCAATCTTCTCCTCAGCTTGATATCCTGAGTCTGGAGCTTGGTGGTCTTCCTTTCTTCCCTGGGGTCATATTCTATTTCAGTTTTGAAAGGACTGTTTCATAAACTTTGTTTTCCAAAGAACACAAATTGGAAACAGAAGTACAAGTGACCTATAAACCTGGCTTCTTTCCAGGGACCAAATTAAGAGTTTCAGATGTCATTCATGTCATTTCACCGTGAAAAGGGAAATTAAAGATGTTCTAGGGACACCTAAAGCAGGGTTTGACTTACCCGTTTCTGCCCAAAGTCAGCATCTCGTGCTTCTGCATTAGGTTCTGATAGGCCTTGTCTGTGCAAAGTTAACATGAGCTGTTCTTTAATTAGTATCTCCCAGCCTTTCTTCAGTAGATCTTATTCCATTCATTCATTCATTCATTCAACATGCATTTGTTTAGCATTTACTATGTGGCCAACCATTGTACTTTTTGTTGTTGTTGTTGTTCAGTCAGGTCCAACTTTTGGTGACCCCATTTGGAGTTTTCTTGGCAGAGACACTGGACTGGTTCACCATTTCCTTCTCCAGCTCATTTTACAGATGAGGAAACTGAGGCAAACAGGGTTAAGTGACTTGTTCAAGGTCACATAGCTTGTGTCTGAGGCCATATTTGAACTCAGGAAGATGTGTCTTCCTGACTCTAGTCCTGGCACTCTGTACCATCTAGTTGTCATTGTACTACAGTTTAGGAGTACAGAGGCAAAAATTAAACTGCCTGTCCTCACAGAGCTTACATTCCATTGAGGAAAACAAGATTTAAGCACGCGCACACACACACACACACACACACACACACACACACACGGCAACATTGTGTAGAAGTTGTTGTTTATCTCTAAGAGGACCATGGCATCAGGAAGGTGATGATGCCATGATTTGTAAGTGAATTGGATTTAAGCGAGGAAGCGCTGTGCAGAGTCACCAGCCTCACTTTCTCCTCTGGATCCATTTGGGTCCAGTGGCCAGATATAGATCAGGATGACTGGAGATGACTCCCTTGTGTAGATGAGGGCTATATTTTAAAGGATGATTTGGGTTCAAATCCTGTCTTGGACACTTATTAGTAGGTGACCTTGAACAAATGACCTGACCTCTTTAAAACTCTTTTCCTTATCCATAAAGCAGGAATAATAAAACCTGTAGTATGTAGTTATAAGTTGTTTGTGAGGCTTCAGTGAGATAATGTATATAAACTAATTTGCACAAAAGGACCAGAACTAGAGAATAAAGCACTGATTAAATACTTTGTGTAAGGCACTGTGCTAAGAGGGATACAAATAGGAAAGTAAGTCAGTTCCTGCTCTCAAGAAGTTTACCTTCTAATGGAGAAGATAACACTTAATGAAAGGTTTTAGCAGCAAGCAAAACAGATGGCAGTGCCTCTTCTGGAGTGTTATTTCCACTGATAAAATTATAATTGGTTTCTGGTGCCAAGTACTTTCACTGGCAAGAACTTAACTTTCTGAGTCCTTTCCTTTCTGGCCTGGGTCCAGATTGAGTGAGGACACCCCCTCTACCATTATAGATTGTGACTTGGAGAGTTGGGCCCTGAGAAGTAAAGGGACTTGTCTAGCGGGGGTCACACAGGAAGGTGGGATCAGTGGCAGCACTACAGTTTGGTTCTTACTGGCTTTGAAAAAAACTCTAACCACTACACTTCTCTCCTTCTATTTAAAGTGCTCTACCAATGTCTGTTATTATTACCAATAACTTTTGAAGGCTAATAACATAATGACATTAATTGTGAAGCTTAAATATGTCTATTTTCATCTCAGGAATTTGAATAACTGATGCCTTTGATCCCTCTCTTTTTGTATCAAACTTTTCAAGAGATTGATGAGTTTCACTCCTTCCATTGCCTACCTTTAGACTATGGGGAGCTGGGCTTAATTTAAATTTATAAGTAAGTTTATATGCTGGAAAAGTCAGAATCACCACCATACATTTGAAACAAATGATGTGAGAGCTTGACTATTTCAAACTGTGTTGGCAACTCAACTACTTGGTTGAAATCTCGGTGGGTAGCATTTTTTTGGAGTTAACTGACTCACTTAGTCAGCAGGAGGTAGTCAGGATTTAGGCAGGCATTATATGATTGGCACCATATGTTTTTAAGGCCATTAGAGAAGGCTACGTGGGTTTGTAAATCACATGCCCTCGATCCCTCAATTCTGCAGGCCAGCACTTGCTTTTGTGAGTCATTCAATTCTATCAAACTGTGATGTGATCAGTATCCTGGTGATGGGGGTAGGGAAAAGGGTGGGAGAGAAACTAGTATAGAAATAGTTATTGAGTCAGACTTGTTGGGGGGGGGGGGAGAAGAGGGGAACAGCCCCATGCATTCAGATGAAATGCCAAGTAGAGGGACCTCTTTGAATCATTTAAATTAGTGAATCTCATTACTCAGACCTCAGTCTAGATCACTGCTGTCAGATGAAGAAGACTGTAGGGAGCATGGGATCCTAGGGAAAGTCATAGATATTTATTCATTCAACAAGCATTAATTAAGCACTTACTTTGTGCCACACCCTCTGCTTGGTGCTGGAAAAACTGAAGCAAAAATAGCATTGTATCTGCTTGAAGAGGCTTAAATTACTTTAATAATTTAAAAAGAGAAAAGGACTACTTTAATTAACTTAAATTAATACTAATTTAAATTAATTTAATAATTTAAAATACAATTTAAGATCAGTAATTAAAAATTAAATTAATTAAATTAACTTAATTTCAAATTAATAATTTAAAAAGAGAGAAAAAGGATACTCACATAAAAGTAACTGAATAAATGAATGAAAGCTATTGATTAAGCACTCACTATGTGCCAAGCAGTGTGTTAAATGACAGAGAACCAAATGCAAAGGTGAAATGGTCCTTGCTCTCAAGGAATTCTAATGGGGGAAATACCTTAGTGGCCAGGGAAGGGATTCATGTCTAAGAAGTCACAAAGAGGGCGAACGGAACAGTTGTTGTTGAGTGGTTTCTTCAGTTGTGTCTGGCTCTTTGTGACTTCGTTTGTGGTTTTCTTGGCAAAGATGCTGCTATTTCTTTCTCCAGCTTATTTCACAGATGAGGAAACTGAGACAGAGTTAAGTGACTTGCCCAAGGTCACGCATCTAGTAAGTGTCCCCATTGGAACTCAGGAAGTTGAGTCCTAGCTGCCCCAGTAGAGAAGTCCATTAACACACTCTTGCCAGAAACAGTGGCAGTGGTAATTTGATTACAGCTCTCTTGAGAAATAGCTTTGAAATATGGTAGATGCTCTCAGAGCTGGGAAGACCTGGTTCAAGGTCTCTTCTTTAACAGTTGTGTACCATCTTGGCCCACTTTACCATCTCAAAGAGTCCTGATCTGTATTAGTTGAAGGAAGCTGCTTATCTGGGAGTTCCTAAGTCAGAAGACCAGCGGTTCTCAACCTGTGGGTCGCAACCCCTTTGGGGGTCAAACGACCCTTTCACAGGGGTCGCCTAAGACTATTGGAAAACACATTTTTCAGATGGTCTTAGGAACCTACACATGGCTTCTCTGTTTGTCTCCAGGCGGGTCTGCCCACGTGCAGATGCACCCACATACCAGTATTAAAGGGTTGAGGCATTAGGAAGGTTGAGAACACTGCAGTAGACTAGGTCCGGTCCCCATCTTTATCTCTAAAAGAGAGTTGGGAGGCTGGCCTGAGAGTGGCTGTGGATTAAGATAAGTATTCTTTGTCTAAGTGCTAAGCCTAATGTCTTAACTCCTCCTAAGGTGTGGCCTCTGGTGGTCCAATTTAGAGGATAAATATAAATGTGTACAAAGTTAAACACTAAGTAATGTTGGAGAAGGCCAGCCAAGGGGTGGGGTGGCCTCTTGTAAGAAGTGGCATCTGAACTGGACTTTGAAGGAATCCTGAGCTCTCTGAAGGCACAGATGAGAGATGAGGGAATATTCCAGGTATGGCAGCAGAGATAGAGTATCTTGTGATAAGAACAAACAGGTAGATTAGTTTGGTTTAAGTGTAATAAGCTGGAAATGTAGGTGGAAGGCAGATCACCATGGGCCTAAATGACAAGCTAAGGAGTCTACTTGATACTACAGGCAGTAGGGTCTCTGGAGCTCTCCCTTCTGATAAAGGGAGTAACCTACTTAGGTCTGTGCTTTAGGAATATCATTCTAGGGGCATCTAGCTGGTGCAGTGAATAGAGCACCAGCCCTGGAGTCTGGAGGACCTGAGTTCAAATCTAGCCTCAGACACTCAATATAAAAACTAGCCGTGTGACCTTGGGCAAGTCACTTAACCCCAATTGCCCTCCAAAAAGAAAAAAAAAAAGGAATATCAATCTAGCAGCTGTATGGAAGATGATTCCACCAAAGAAACCCAATTACAAACAAGAGGTCATGAATTTATCTCCATTTGGTCTTTGGAACAATAAAGGTCTAGCTGATCACTCAACTGAAGGGCAGATTCATTCATCATTGATTATTAAGCATCTGCTATCCATAGAACACTATGGTAAGTACTGAGGAAGATTTATGTAAGAGGATCAACAGTCAACAAGCATTTATTATACTTTTAAATTATGCTAATTATTAGCACTTACTATGTGCCAGGTGGTAACAATACAAAGGCAGAAATACTGTCCCTGCCCTCAAGGAAGTCACATTCTAAAATGTGACATTTTGGCTCTGCTGTCATGGAGCTTAAGGAATGCAGACATCATTGTCTTCAGAGAATAATAGGGCTTATGCCTGCTACAGACACTTCCCCTCACTCTCCACAATGTGTCACTTGAAGGAGACACCTTATTCCCCCTAGGTGAGATCATATCTATAAAACTTAGCACCAAGCCTGGCACATAAGGGGTACTAAATACATACTTGTCCCTTTTCTCTTCCCTAGGAAGCATCCTGATATTTGGACCATAGCCGAGAGTCCTTCTTAACCTCCCAGTTTGGTTAAGACATAAGTAGGTCCCGTGATGGGAAGCTGCCCAGCTTCCCATAGATAGAATCAGGAGAGGAGGAAAGGGACATTTTTTCTAAAGGCTTGTTTTTCCTCTGTTTTTTGCCCTGTGGGCTATCGGCCCAAATAGGTTCCTGGCAACTTTCATGTATCAACACACAGTGCCACTGCACAGCCCCAGAATCCAGACATGACTCATGTCATCCACAAGCTGTCCTTTGGAGATACATTACAGGTGAGTTCTCATACCCCAGTGTCTTGAACTTGTGATACTTTGTGACCCCAAGACCAAGAGAGGTTTGTTATTTCTAAGGGAATGGGGAATATGAGTAGGAGGGATCACTTAAGGGGTGGATTACATTTACCCTTGGGTGGATGCTTTTTGCTGCTGGCCTCATGCATTGGTGGGTAGAGTGGGACTGTGGGTGGGGAAGAAGAGCAGGGGTTAGATGCCTCCTGTGCCCTCCACCCTTTCTGGGCAGAGAATAGACCTACAGAAGAGAAGCCTTAGTTTCTTCTTGATTTCATCTGGAGCTGACTTCCTCCCTTTTTCCCCCAGCAAGTTTATTTAGAATTCTTCAAAAGAAAGTCACTTCTACCTTTCTCAGTCCCCCAAGATGAACTTCAGTATCTCCTCTATCCTCCTGCTTCAACTAGGCTGGCATTTAACTTGGTGCAAACCCTGATTTCACACATGGGCCTACTTATTCTGTTGCACTCTTATAACCTGCTTTGGTTTGACCTCATAAGGCTTTGGTGTTGTTTTTTTTCTCTAACTTACCCATGTACAGACACACACAGGCACACACACTCACACTCACACACTCATTCCATGGTTCCATTACTAGTTTCCCAATCACTCTATTCATTTGATTGCCCAATGTGAACAACTCATGCTGTTGTAATCTTAACAACCTGTTGCATGGCCAGCCACATCCAAACATGTGCTGACCAATCATAAATTTTCTATTCTCTCATGTAAAAATCACTTTAGGCACTTTTCAAGATTCATAGTTTTTCTTTGGAAGAGGTTTGAGGGTAGAGAAATTATCTTTGCTGATCTTACGAGATCTTGCTGATTGTTCTTTCCTAGGTCTGTTCTTTCCATTAAAGGACCGGGGACCAGGCCTCCCCAAATGTCCCTTGTGCAGCAGCCCACACAGATACATATCCTTCAGTAGATCTCCCATGTCATTGGTATGGGCAGTCCTTCTATGAAGGCATAGTGCAGACCAACTACATCTTTTTATCCTGTGAGATTTCTTGTGCCAGCATCTCTGTAAAATCTTCCTTAGAGGATTGACCATGTGATCCCAGATCTACGAACCTTAGAGGCTATCTCAGGTGACCCTTTCTTTTGGCAGAATAGGAACAGAGGACCCAAAGAGCTTAGGTGACTTGCCCAAGGTCCCATAGTAAAGAATTAGTGGAGCCAGTATCTAAGTACAGGTTCTCTGACTCTAGATTTAACATTACCAGATAGCAATGAAGCTCCCAGCACAGGCATCTTGTTATCCTTTGTTCTGATGACATAACTGACCCACCTCTTTGTCCAGAAGCGCATGTCTTTGATGTTTCCTGTGCCATTTCTTGTTCACAAGTTTCCATAGAAAAATAGTCAGCTAGGGGCAGCTAGGTGGTGCAGTGAATAGAGCACTGACCCTGGAGTCAGAAGGACCTGAGTTCAAATCCAGTCTCAGACACTTGACACATACTAGCTGTATGACCTTGGGCAAGTCACTTAACCCCAATTGCCCTGCCTTCCCCCCTCCAAAAAAAAAAGAAAGAAAGAAATAGTCAACTAATACTTATGGGGCACGAAATAAATATGCTACCCAAAGGGCACAGAGATTTTTTTAAAAATCTCTATTCTAAGTATGTTTGTAAAAGTATAAAATAATAATAGCTAGCATTTAGATAGCACTTTAAGGTTTGTAAAGGGCTTTACAAATATTATCGTGATAACATTTTATCCTCATAACAACCCTGCAAAATAACAGTAGAAGTTAAATGACTTGCCCAGGACTTTAAAGCTAGTGTCTGAGTTGGGATTTTTTGTTATTGTTGTTACTATTATTTTATTTATTTTATTTTTTGCTTTTTTTTTTTGGAGAGCAATTGGGGACAAGTGACTTGCCCAAGGTCACCTGGCTAGTTTTGTGTTAAGTGTCTGAGGCTGGATTCTGAGTTAGGATTTGAACTCAGGTCTTTCTGACTCCAGGTCCGTGCTCTGTCTTACTGTACCAACTAGCTGCCTCTCAATCTAACTGAGGTGATAGATTATAGGCAAGTAAAGAAGACATGTATACTTATATAGGGTCAGAAGTTTTGAATGTTAGTCATAGCTCTTCCACTCTCTGGTTCTGTGGTCTTGGGCAGCCTTCGGGGGTAGTGGACCTAGAGGCAACTGGTGGCATAGTAGATAGAATGCTGGACCTGGAATCCGGAAGAAAAGTTCAAATTCAGCCTCAGACACCTCCTAGCTGCGTGACCCTGGGCAAGTCATTTTACCTCTGCCCCAGTTTCCTTAACTGTAACATGGGGATAATAATAATAATAGCACACATCCTTTCTAGTTTTTAAAGTTGGACTAATTCACATGTGTAATTGATGATGTATTCCCAGGCTTCCCATTGGGGTGGGGGAGGGAGGGACAATATGGAACTCACAATATTTTTTAAAAGATCATTAAAAATAAATAGTGGTTTGAAAAAGCCTAAGTGTGTGAAGATGCTCATGATATCCTCTGCATGCAAACATCAGATGGATTGGAGGGAGAGGCTGAAGACACTAACACTGCTTTAGTTAGTAAGACGTGAGATGGATTGGACTAGGAGCCTTGCTATGATGAGCTAACAGTGAGGGAGGGGTTTGGGGGTAGGATGGCTCAGGACTGGCAGAATTTGGGGATGGAGGTAAAAGAGAGCAATGGAAAATGAATCCATTCCCATCCTGGGAAGATTGAAGTGGTATTGACAGCAGTGGAAATATTTGAAAGAAGTGACAGATTTTTGGCCAGTACAAGTGGCATTGAGGTCACTTTTTTAATCACCTCTTGCCCAGACTATAATGACCTCTTTAATTGACCTCCCTGATTCAAGTGTCTTCCCACTCCCAGTCTGTCCTTTCCAGGGCTGCCAAAGTTGCAAGTTTGGTCACATCACTCCTATACTCAGGAAACTCCAGTGGCTCCCTATGACCTCCAGGATCAAATATAGACTCCTATGTTTGGTATTTTAAAATAAGCTGGGCCCAGCCTGCCTTTCCAGACTTCTTATATGTAGTGTCCCCCACACACTTTACAGTTCAGCTGGACTCTGCTTGGTTGTTCCTCATCCAAGATGCTCTTTCTCCTATCTCTTCACCAGCTGTCACCCATGCTTGTAATGCACTCTCTTCTCACCCTCTGCCTCTCAGACTCTTTGTGCAGTTCTTTCTGATCTGCTCCATCCCACCTCCATAGATCACCTTTATTTAGGGCAGCTAGGTGGCACAGTTGATAGAGCACCCAACCTGGAGTCAGGAAGACTGAAGGTGCTTCCTAGCTTTGTGACCCTGGGCAAGTAGGCACATAACCTCTATTCACCTTAGCTGCCTCTTCTTTAATATAATACTAATAATGATAGCACCTACCTCCTAGGGTTGTTGTAAGGGTCAAATGAGATAATAATTGTAAAATGCTTAGCTCAATGCCTGGCATGTAGTAGTAGGTGCTATAAAAATGTTACTTATTATTCTATACTTTTCTATTATTATGTGCTTTTCTATGAGAGGAAGCGTGGCATAATAAATAGGGAGCTAACCTTGGGGCCATGAAACCCTAGGTTCAGATGCCACTTCCTACAGTGTACTGACTGTGTGACCTTGGGAAAATCATTTAATGCCTGAGTGCTCTAGGGAACCCCCCCTCCCCCCAGATTAAAGTCACTTTGGTAGACAGCTACACCAATGAAGTCACAAGATCTGGTTCCTAACCCTGCATTTGTACATTTGGGTCTTTTCTTCGTTTGTGTGATACTTGGTACATAGTAGGAGGTGATTAATTAATCTTGGTTGATTAATTGTTAGAGGGAAAATTTCGTGCATCCCTCCCCTCAATCAAATGTTCTCGTGTCCCTAGACAACTAGAAATGTGGAACTCTAGAAGAAGACAAGAAGTCAAGGCTAGAGATGTGGATCTAGGAGCTCTGTCTGTACAGGAAGCATTCAAATATCATGTGAATAGACAAAGCTCCTTGAGAATGGAAATATGTGAGAAGAAGCAGGAACAACTTTGTGGTCAGCCTCAGCTGGTAAAGTGAAGAAAAACAATACAGCAAAGAGTCAGAGAGGAAAGAGGAAACCACTGAGTCACAAAAGTCCAGGTTTAGGAGTATCCAGAAGGGAGCGCTTGACACTTTCAGGTGTCGTGGAGAAGAGAGATCTGCTGATTGTAGTAAGAGACATCTCTCAGTAGAGAACCAATAATTAATAATTATAAAGTGACTACTATGTGCCGTTATAATTTTGTTCTTTTCTAATATTCTAACTAAAAACATGTTCCTTGAATGCTTATAAACACGTACCAAGGCTTACAGAATTTTGCAGACTTTGAAAATCCAAAGTTGTTTTAACAGTTCAGTAGGTCACATGCATAGAGATGACTTATAAATTCTCTAAGTATTTATGGAACAACTCAAGTTTCTCTTATCTTTTCAATTTTAAGGAGGGCCTTGCTAAAGACTCCATATAGAACACATAGAAAATGCCCTCTCATACAAGACATTTTACAGGTCATAATGCTAATTTTTCTGACTCTGGGACCTCTCTGCTTTAAAGGGAACATCATTTTATTTATTCAGATACCTAAACTACTGGGAAAATTCACAACCAGCTCAGTGAAGCTGCTGACCACTGCCTAACGACTGTAGGGCAGATTTAATACTTTTGTAGAGCTTCCATAATCTGATTACAGCCCAAAAGCAATTTCACCAGTTGGTGTTCTCTCTGTGTATTTGTTGATATTCTCCCCATTGCTTTTACTAAGTGTTAAATGCTTTCATGACAAGATTTTTTTTTCAAAATTATAAACTGAATGGGATTTCCTTTTGCTAAACTTCTGAAATCCATTATAGCCCTTTTCAAAGTTAAAAGGTTCATCCTGATAAGTGTCATTTAAATGTTTCATTGCTACAAGAGGATAGATTTCTAACACCAAAAGTCCAGTAACATAGGCAGTGATCCAAGATCTTTATTGGCATGGAAATGCTTCAGCAGAATCTTCTTTCACATTCATCTCTCCTGAGAGACCCTGAACTGTTTCATTCCATTTCTCAGTAAAGTGCTTGTCTGGAAATTCTTCAGATAGTGTTAATTGTTCTTTAAATATTTTAAGATATTGTGAGAAACTAAAGGAATTCATTAAATTTTTTCATTTGAGTAGTAAGGTAGACAACTTCCAGGGGACAAAAGAGAAAGGAAACATACTGGATAAATTAACAGAGCAGGTAAAGACATTAAAGAAATTTGCCCTAAAAGGACAAGTATCAAAATGGAATGACATCATAGAATCTTGGGGTTATGAAAGGACCATAGAGATAATCTATCCCAAGCCATACATGAACAATTATTCCATCTATAAAATCTCCTTCTCCAGTTGATAAGTTCCTCCCCAGAACTTCCATATGAGGAATTTCAATAATACTGACTTCTAACCTGACTCAGCCCTTGACTCTCCATCTCTCTGATTCTTCTACCTCCACCCCAGCTTCCTTCTCTCTTGACAACACCTCCACCTCTGATTGATGGTGAGTTTTCCCCTGAACCTGCATCTGAGTAGGGATGCACAGTGGCCAAGCTCACTTCTGCTCTGGCTCACACCTTGACTTTCCGTACTACCCTTCCAGCTTGCTCGTGGCCATCCCCTCCACCCCTCTTTGCTTTTCAGCTCCCTTTTATGTGTTATTTTACCCCCATTAGAATGCAAGTTTCTTGAAGGCAGGAACAGTCTTTCTTTTTTATTTGAATTTGTATCCCCAGCATTTTACACTGTACTCAGAAGACAAGTGCTTAATAAATGCTTCATTTCTCTGTCTCTGTCTAAAGGTCATCCTTCCTCATCCTAAGACCTCCAGTGATTATGGACCTCCCATGGTCTGAGATAGCCAAATTACAATCTAAAACAGATTTAATCACTGTAATGTTTTTCCTTATGTAGAGCCTCTGCAACATCCTGCCTCTGATCCCTGGCATCAAGCAAAACAAATCTAGTCTTTATGTAGCAGCTCTTCAGATGACTTAAAGACATCTATCTTGTCCCTGCCCCCCAACCCCAATCCTCAAGTCTTCTCTTCTCCAAGCCAAACACTTCCAGTTCCTTGAACTAATCCTCACTGCATGGTCCCAAGCCATTTAATATCCCCATCACCCTCTTGATATTCTCCAGCTTGTTAATTAATGTCCTTCCTAAAACTTGATGCCCCAAACTGAACATTTAATAGCAAAAATATGGTCTGACCAGGGCAGAGTATAGCAGGACTGTTACTTCCTTCACCCTAGATGCTAATCCTCTTTTAATGAAGCCTGAGATTCCATCAGCTTTTTTTGACCAATATGCTGCACTGTTGGTGCACGTCAAGCTTGGCATCTGCTTAAATGCCCAAATATTTTTTCATATGAACTGGTGTCTAACCACACTACCCTTCTCTTTGACACACAAGCTAATTTTCTTGGACTCTACATTTTATTTTTTGAATTACATCTCATTAATTTAACTTCTCATTGTAACTTGTCAAGATCTTTTGGTATCTCTCTCTTTTTTTTTGTCATCTAGAATGTCTTGCTTGGTGTCACCTGCAGATTTGACAAATGTACTGTCTGTACCTCTATCCATGTCAGTGATACAATTATTAAAGTAGCATAGGACCAGGGTCAGACCAGTTGGAAGTGAGGTGGGATGGGGGAAAGACTGCACCAAGTGAAGGTTTATTCAATATGGAAAGCCTTGGGCATGTTGAAGGGCAAGTAAGCAAAGTAAGCAATGGTTGAAATACAGAGCATAAATAGAGTAGTTAGACATCCATTAAGGGTGTGGATCAGCAGACTGAGGAGAGGAATATTGGCAGAGAAGATCATATCATGAGAAGCATCCAGAGAGGATAGCATCTGGGGAAATTAACAGAAAGGGAAAAAGGTAAAATGCTTCTAAGGTGACCAGTCTTGTGGTGCCAACTTTCTATTACAGGTGGAAGGGAAGGAGGCAGTTAGAGATAGAGTTGAAGAGGCTTGTTCTTCTATGTAGCACAATGAAATGAAGGCTTTTTAAGAAGTGCCACAGAGAGGGTGTAGGGTGTAGAGGTACATGAGTTAGTTATTTCTAGAGGAATTCATGTCATCAGCTTTGTCAACTCAAAAGAATGCTGGAGGATTTTTCTTTTATAAATAGGAGTGAATTCAGGGTTTCATCTAGACCATTTGGATTGTGGACTGATGAATCTATAAAAAAATGCATTTGATTGCAGGACGAGAGAGAATAGAAAGAGCATGTTGACCCCGAAGGGGTAAGATCATCATGTTTCTAATTTCCTGACATTGTACTTAGCTTACATATGTACAGGAGGAAAGGAAGACTCCCAATCTATATTTTGAACCTTTTCTCCTTATCTTCTATCATCCCAAACCCTCTGCACTGACCAAAATGATCCAGTCACTGTCTAAGAAATGCTTCCCTCCACCTCTCTGTGCTCTGTTTCATTGCACCCCTTTCTGTCCTCCTCCCCCTCCATTTGGGAAAACTCTACTCACTCCTTCAAGACTCAACTCAAATCCCCTCTTGTTCACGAGGAACAGTGGAGTACAATGGAAAGAATACTGGCTTTGGAGTCAAAAGCCCTGGGTTCAAATCCTAACCCAGTCTTTGTAGCTATGTGACTTTTGGCAAGTCACATGACCTCTGAGGACCTTAGGGGGCACATGAATTTGTATGGAAGATAATTAACATCTTTATTTTTACTTTCCTCTAATTCAGGTGTGAAACATACCACACATGGCCCAAACCAGTTTAAAATGTAATTGAGAAGTATTTAACAAAATAAAAATATAGTAAAGCATAGACGATATTAAGATGTGGTTTTTCTAAGTCAATATGTGGCCTACAGAGTTCATTAATAATAAGGATTTAGTGGTTTTAATAATAAGATTTTAGGTTTAGTGACCATGTTTCCATTTGAGTGTGACACCACTGCTCTAACTAAAGGTTAACATTTCCTTCAGATATGAATGTAAAAACAGCATTATTCTGAGCCCAGGTATGGTGTCACATGTATAATCCCAGCTACTGGGTAAACTGGGGCTGATGGATCTCTTTGTGGAGTGCAGAATGGGCTATGCTGTTAGTTGTCCACGCTAAGTTTGGCATCAAGATGGCAAGCCCCCATCTGCCTAAGAAGGGATGAACCAACCCAAGTCAGAAACTTTGGTGCTGATAAGTGGTGGGATTGAGTCTATAAGTAGTCCCTACACTTCCAGCTTGGGTAAGCTAGGGAGACCCAGTCTTTACAAAAAACAAAGAGCATTCTGAAAAGGATGTTAGGGGTTTCAGGAGACTGCCAAAGGTATCCCTGATACTAAAAAGTTAAGACCCTCGCACTAAATCACCATCTAAGAGAATGCACGTCTAAAATCCTATCGTAAACAATTCCTCTGGTCTTTTCTAGAAATGATTGACACAAGCTATGTTTGTCTCTAGGTTCAGAACATTCATGGAGCATTCAACGCTCTGGGAGGAGCAGACAAACTCACTTCTAACCGTATGTATCTCAGATGGGAGCATGCTTCAGTCACCAGGCCCTTTAATGGAGCAGGAATTTAGAACCAAAGCTGGTTGTTCAAAGGCCAGCAGAATTGCAGCTGATGCTTTTGAATTCTGGGATCACAATCTGTGATATGATCCTTAATGAGGAAAAGTTAAGACCCTGCTAATCCAGCCACGCCTTGAGATTTAGTCTGTTCATGCAATTAGGTCAGGTTTGGCTGGTTATCTCATTACTACTATTTCAAGCAACTACTATGGCTGTTGGAGTTCAGTCATTTCAATCATCTCCAACTTCATGACCCCACTTGGAATTTTTTTGGCAAAGATACTAGAGTGGTTTGCCATTTTCTTCTCCAGCTCATTTTACAGATATGGAAACTGAGGCAAACAAGATTAAGTGACTTGCCTAGGGTCACACAGCTAGTAAGTATCTGAGGCTGGATTTAAACCAGGAGATGAGTCTTCTTTACTCTAGGCCTGCCACCACCTACCTGTCCCACTACTGTGGCTACTCTAATAATAATGGTGCTGATAAAGATATCTCTTCATGGTCTGAAAAGCACTTTTCATTTGCAGTCTCACTTGATCCTCCCAGGAGCACTGGAAGATAGGTGCTGCTGTTAGCCTTAGTCTGTAGATGAGGAATTTGAGGCGCAGAGAGATTACTTTTATAAGTTCCTTTCCCCCCTGGGGTCCACACAACTGGTTCATGTTTGAGTCAGGATTTCAAACCAGAACTTCCTGATTCTAGGTCCAACACTCTGCTTAAATTGCTGATGGCTTGGGATTTGTTATTTAGTGGATGGATAAAGAGACCGTTAGAACCTAAGTTCCTTCAAGATACAATGCTGTCCAGAAGGGGATCACCCGGTCCAACCTCAACATTGAAAGAATACTGAGAGCCTGAAAGAAGGCCCTCGTGCCTTTGTCAGTGTTAGGACCCAAAACCTTCTCCATTCAATATTTTTTTTTATTCTGACAGTTATGAGCTCCTTTAGATCAGAGACCATTGTCTATGGCTTCAGCAACCTTGGTTCAAATTCATTCTTTGAAACTTCCTAAAATTGTATGACTCCCATCTATAAAATGAAGAGATTGGGCTAGATGCCTGAGACCTTTCTTTGGAGAGATCTCTGGGCCTGTGACTTTACGGCTTCTAGTGCCTTGTGCAAAACTCTAGATACAGAGTATCAAGGAAACATTTGTTAAAGTCAGTCCTTATAGGATTCCTGCCTTGGAGAACCCATTGAGACCAAAAACTTGTACTAAGTGCTGTGGGTAGAGAAATAAAGAAGATGATAAACCCTTTTCTGCCCTTCCCTGTTTAGTGGGAAGATTGGGGGATGGGAAACTAAGAAGGTAGTTGGAAGCGGATGGAAGAGTTTGGGGTAACCTATGTGTGAAGGCATGGTAGAAACTTCAGCCTAGGGGAGAAGAGACAGTGTGGTCTGGGAGAGGTAACACCGTAGTTGGAGTCAAAGGCCCTGAGTTCAAGCCCCATCTCTGATGCCTGCTACCTTTGTGACCTCTGGCAAGTCATTTGGGCCTTCTGGGCCTTAGTTTCCTTATATTTTTATATTAAACATATATATGCATGTATATATGTGTATGTATATTTGTATCTGTGTGTGTGTATAATATTTCTCCTTGTAAAATGAGAGGATCAGACTAGCTGGACTCAGAAGTCCCTTCTGGCTCTAAATCTGTTTAAATTATGGAATTTCTATATTTCTATAGCACTTTGAGGTTTAGAACAAGCTTCCATCAGAACTGTTCTGTGAGGTAGGTAGTGCAAATATTACTATCCCCATTCTACAGAAAGGAAACTGAGATTCAGAACGGTTCAGTGGTTTGCCCCAGGTCATATTAATCAGTAAATACCTGATCTAGGAATCAAACCCATTTTCTCTGACTCCCAAGTCTAGTGTTTTTTCCACTCTTCCATTATGTGTCCTTGCAGAAGAAAACTCCTGACCCATTGCTTTACCAGCTTCTGTATAGTGTTCTCCAGAGACTTGGGTCTTGAGTCCTGGTTGTAATGATTATAAGTATTTTTAATTCTAGCAAGCAGGGCTCCTCCCCAGAAGGGCTGCTTTGATGCTTCAGCACAGTGTGGAGGTGACCCTGGGCTCTAAAAGAGTATGCTCATGGAACAGAGTCTGGCAGGTTCTGCTGAGCTGGGCTCAGAGGCTCGGAGCACACTGACAAATCTGTCTGCTTTTCAAGGACCAGCCAAGCTGAGTGACCAGACACTGACCATCTGAGGAATAGCCATGAGATGATCATTTCTTTGGCCAATGCAGCCCACAAAACACAAAGAAAAAAACTGGTCCCCTTCTCCTTCAGCAGTGAAATGGTCACAGGTTTAGAGTGTGAGAGGATCATTGCGATCATTTACTGTAACCCTCCTGATTTTACAGATAAGAACACTGAGACCTAGAAAGGTTAAGCAATTTTACCCAAGGTCACAAGTGGCAGAGCTGGGATTCAAACTGAGGTCAATGAATTAATCAATAAGCAATTAGTAAGCACTTATTGGAGGTACAGAGAGAAAAACAAAACCATTCTTGCCCTCAAGGAGTTGATATTCTATTGGGAAGACAATGTGTACAATAAAGATATGTAAAACATTCACAACATTCCCCTGTACCGTTTTGGAGCACTGGGAATGGGTAAAAGATGATAAAAATAAGCAACTGCTTCCTGACTCAAAAACCCACCAATATCAGTATTCTTCTAGTATTGCTATGTAGTGACACTATTCATAGGACCATGAACTTCAGAGAATCAAAATTGTAAAGACTCAAAACAGGATAATCAATGCCTAAACAGTGTTGGGGGTAGTAAACTCAATATGCTACCAGCCACAAAAAGACATAGAAAAGGGGTTCTAGGGTCAGAGACCTTGGTATTTTTTAAAAATCGTTTTGAAAACCATATTTCAATATAATTGATTTCCTTTGTAATCAATCCTATGTATTTTTTTAATATCATACCTTTAAAAATATTCTAAGAAGGGTTCCATAGACTTCACCAGATTGCCAGAGGGATCTATGACACCAGAAAGGTTAGGAAACTCTGATCTAGAGGAAAGCCCCTAATAGTGACTTTTATGGAAGAAAATGGACTGAAGTCCCACTTGGTGAGAAATTGTGCTCCAGGGGAGGGGCCCTCCACACTAATGAGACCACAAGTCCATTGGAACATTTGTGGTTTCTTCAAATACTCAAGTAATCAGGAATGCTAGGTACAGTATCTACTTTTAAATGAGATGCTTTTAATGATAGTCTGTAAGTGATTCAGCAATTAAAACCCCTTTTATAGAGTTTTTATATCTTACCTTTAAAAATATTCTAAGAAGGGTTCCATAGACTTCCATAACCTTCATTATGCAAAATTCTCTCTGGGGGAGAAATGTTTTATAGTATGTAGATTTGTTTGGGTTAGATTAAAACTAGGAAGATAAAATCAAGCCAACTAGGTAAGGAAAGTGCTTCTCTAATCTCTTCCAACTGAACTTCCTAGTTTCTTAATTTATTGTATCAAGGATCTGTCCAGAAGAAACCAGAAGAATCATAATGACCATTGTGGTGTAGTGGGAAGAGTATTAGATTTGGAACCAGAAGACCTGGGCTCAACCTTTTATTCATGTATTAGCTGTGTGACCTTGAATAAGTCATTTCCCTGGGCCTCAGTTTGTAACCTGAGGAGATAAGACTAGATGTTCTCTGTAGTTCCTTCCAGCCTTTTATCCTGTTATCATATGGTGGAGCAGGTATGGAGTAGAGTGACTTGTAGTGAAGAGAATTTGGGAACACTAATCCTTAGTGACTGAGTGCTGCTACTTCATTTCTAAGCCATTTAGCAACCACTTAAAGGACTTTGGTGTTTTCTTTTTGTACCGTCTTTAGTGGTTTTTATTAATTTGTTTAATTTAGAGGATGAAACTAAGTTGGCTGATATCACTGTTCCCACTTTACTTGGGAGAAATCTAAGGTCACAGTGAGTCACAGTGAGTGTGTGTGCGCGCGCACACACACACACACACACACACACACACACACACACACACTCTGTCTCTCTGTCTCTCTAATTATAGGAAGCAAAACTCTAATTTCAGCTTTCTTAATGGTGCTTCTTTTTCAATGTTTCCAACAGCCCTTGCATCCCATGATTACATCTTGAAGATCGTCCCCACGGTGTATGAAGACAAGAGTGGAAAGCAGCGGTACTCATACCAATACACAGTAGCTAACAAGGTCAGTGGAGGTCTGGGGAAGGGCCCCCTCCATGGCAGCCACTTAGAATTTCCCTTCCTTTCTGTGCTCCCTGGACTGGTTAAGGCACATTTAGGTGTTGTAGAGGTGTGCTATTGCGGCCTCTGCTGGCAGAGAAAGGAGCACAAGAGTGGAGTTGCTGATTGGACCTTCAGTAGAGAGGGGCCAGTGAAGCACTGCAGGAGGTTTAGTGTGATGGACTAAAAAAAAGTCAATCCCCTGGGGGTCCAGAGCCCTGTGGGGACCCAGAGAGGCACAAGGCCATCTAAGTCATTTCTAAATCAATAATATCTATGCCTGCTGCCAGCAGAGGCAAAGCCAGCAGGATCATCAATTGAGAGCTGCAAGGAACCTTTGGGTCTGTCTAGTCCGGGGGTTCTCAACCTTCTGAATGCCGCAATGCTTTAATACAGTTCCTCGTGTTATGGCGACCCCCAAGCATCAAATTATTTTCGTTGCTACTGTATAACTGCAATTTTGCTACTATGATTTTGTACATCATAATGTAAATATCTGATACACAGGATGTATTTTCATTGGTACAAATTGAACATAACCCACAGGTTGAGAACCCCTGATCTAGTCCAACACCTTCATTTTATAGATGAGGAAACTGAGGCAGGGAAAAGTGAAATGACTTACTCAGTGTCACTCAGCTAATAAATGGAAAAGCCTAGAGTCCTCTGGTTGCAAATCTAGTGTGCTTTCCTCTGCCAAAAAAACCTAGAGTGAACTGTTCCTATAAGCTCAAATATCTATCTTTCTATCTAATTATAAAATATCTGCATATTATATGAATGTAATATGTATTTATAGATAATATACAGTATGTAATTATACAATATTATGCATCATATTTATATGATGTGCTGTTATATTTATATAGCCTACAGCATTATATATTATATATTTATAAGCTATTATGTGCTTATATATTTGTAAACTGTATATTGTGTTTGTGGAATATTTATAAAATGTTATATACTGTATATTTACACATAAAGTATTACCTAAATATAACATTTTATATAATATATTCTAAATATGATGGTATAGAAAATAGTATATACACTATATGCTTATGTAGATTTTTTTTATCTGAACTAGGAACCATTTCAAAGTTTTCCTCTCTATTCTACCCCCAAATACCGTCACCACAACTCATATTCTATTCTTTCTCTGTCTCTCTCTTTCTCTCTCTCTATTTCTCTTCCTCTCTCTCTCTCTATTTCTCTTTCTCTCTCTCTCTCTCTCTCTCTCTCTGTTTCTCTTTCTCTCTCTCCCCCTCTCTCTGTTTCTCTCTCTCAAATTATAGGAAGCAGAACAGTTGTCAGAATTGAAAGGCACCTTTGCCTTCATTTAATCCAACCTTTGCATTTTTAATTTCCCAAGTAAACCTGGAGTCTGAACCTAGGTCTCCTAACATCCAAGCCAATGCTCTTTCTAATACCTCATCCTCTCTTAGCCTGAACCTGTATACTTTCTTATACCATTGAACTAGAAACCCAGATTATGAAATTATTTTCCATATAGACTCTTTGGTTTAAGTCAGTCTACTGGTTTTGAGCATTTCTGTTCCCATTGTAGTATAATGGCAAGAGCATTCAGTTTTGGAGTCAGAACACTTGGATTTGAATACCAGCTCCACCATTTCCTTCCTCTATGAATCTGACAAATCATTTTCCTTCTTGTGATGCAGTTTCCCCATCTTTAAAATGGGGAGTTTGGACTGAATGACTCCTAACATCCTTTTTAATTCTTATATCTATGATTCTTGGTCTCCTTAACATGACAAGAAAAAAGTGCTAGACATTTCTGGCCCCAGACACAGAAGCATGTCTTACTCTTATCTTGCCATTGGTACCTTTGTTTATTTATTTTTGCCCCTTTTTTTTTTTGGAGGGGCAATTGGGGTTAAGTGACTTGCCCAAGGTCACATGGCTAGTAAGTGTTAAGTGTCTGAGGTCAGATTTGAACTCAGGTCTTCCTGACTCCAGGGCTGGTGCTCTATTCACTGCACCACTTAGCCACCACGATTGGTACCTTTAAATGTCAAGCTTTGGAGATGTTACTGGAGACCATTTGCTGTTTTGTGTTAGGGTGCACAGTATGGATTCCAAAGCTGACCTTGAGCTGAATGAATATAGATCTGAGAAAGACCTGTCTTTTCCAGAAACCACTCACTCCTTTTAGAAAATAACGTTGTTAGATCTGAGGCCATTAATTACCTAGTTTTAAAATCAGAAAATCTAAACCTAAAAGTTGAGCCAAATTCAATTTCTGTTTCTATCTTCTGAAACCTATGGTAGATCGTAGGTGATGTGAGGCAGATAGTGCATTGATTATATGCATCAAAAAGCATAGCTCTGTAGTCATGATTCTACTATGTTCAAAAATCTTCAATGTCTCCCTATTGCCTAGTGTTCAAGTTTGTATAATTTGGCACCTTCTTGCATTTCTTGTGTTATTTCATAATTTCCTGCTTTTGTTAAGCTAAGAAATAGTCTTGTCGCTTTATTTTTCTGTTTTATGTACTTACTTAGTCTGTCCCAGTTAATTGGTTTTTCATTTGATTTATGGTACCTCCTTGGATTGGTAGAGAATGTGCTAATGGCGTCTTGAACTGCATTTGCTTAACTATACTTACCCTGGACACCCCAAATTGAACCTAAGGTCTGGAACGGTCCTAGAATCATTAGTGACCTGTGTTACACCTGGAATGACATATTTTCATTTCTTTATTTCCAGCTTATCCTTTGGAAACTGACTTACATGCTACCTCTTCCATGGAATTTGCTCCATTCCTTCCCTAATTACCACGCCCTCCAACCTTGGTGGTAACCTTCCTCTTCAAATCTGATACTTTGCTCACTTTGTTAATCCTTCTATGTAATATTGTACTTTATACTCTTTAACACAAAATGGCTTTTGGGATCACCTACTCCTTTTGACTTCTTTTTCCCTTAGGCCATCCATAATTGGACACTTTTATAAGTAAAGGTCAGCCTTTCCATGTGCCGGGTCACTGTTCCATGTTCATGAAATTCATTCAGAAAACATTTCTTGGGGCGGCTAGGTGGCGCAGTGAATAGAGCACCGGTCCTGGAGTCAGGAGTATCTGAGTTCAAATCCAGCCTCAGACACTTAACACAGAAAAACTAGCCGTGTGACCTTGGGCAAGTCACTTAACCCCAACTGCCCTCCAAAAAACAAACAAACAAAAAAAACCAGAAAGCATTTCTTAAATTATCCCAACGTATGTTTTAAAAGAGACCATTTTCCTATCAATTATTTCATAGCATCTGGAGCTAGATGGGACGGTTCAGTAGAGATAGTCAGTTAGTGTCAGTTTCTCTTAAAGATCCTCTGGGAAATCCATTCCAGTTGCTAACACTCCCACCCCACCCCACCATAATCAACCCAAATCTGTCCTGTTTTAATTTAAGACTCTTTCCCATTGTTCATGGCTTCTTTGGATGCAGAGAACAACTGCTAGTCTTTCTCCTCATAAAGCTTCTTTGTATGTTTAAAGACCGTAAGGAGGTCACCTCTTTGACCCCTGTTGTTTAGACTAAATGGCCCAGCTCCTCTGATCTGCCAAGTCATCCCTTCTGATTGTATTTGTCACTCCAATGTGCTTTAATCTCCATCCATCTGTCAATCAGAGGTCCTTGCATCAGACTTTGGGGTGGGGAGGGTGGTCGGAGGGGAAATGATCCTCCTAATAATATCCTGCCTTCTGTTGGGTGAGGTATGGTCTGGTCACAACATGAGTAGGCAAGTCCCTTTCTCCCTTCTCTGAACTTCGGCTTCTCCATCTATAAAACAGAAGGTTTGGAATAGATTTAAAAATCTTAAAATCCTTTCTAGTTCTGACATATGCCATCCTAAATCCTCACCCAGCTTGGCCCTACCACAGGCCATGGCTCTGACCCTCCAGAAGTCAGGCAGCTTCTGTTCAGCCTATCAGCATTCACCTCTTCAGGGCTGTCTCTGTGACCAATACACATCTGTATTTTGTTCCACATGGTCCCATGTACCTGTCTTTATAACAGGATGTTAGGAGGAGGGTAACAGTGCAGCATCTAGGCCAGGAGGCCGGCAGGGAGGGCTGTGATGAGGCCAGCTTTGGGCCCCTTGTGTCTTGGCCATTCCCTGAGTGTGTTCCTTTCCTGCATTTTGCCTCTTCCTGCTGTAGCCAAAGCGACCGCCCGCCCTATAGTTGCCTCACAGGGTGGAATTTAGTCTTTCTGTTCAGTGTCACCAAACACTGATAAAGCTTTTGGGACAGAGCCCTTTTTGAAAGTGCTCTTCAGGCAGGCCAGCTTGCTCAGCTGATGTTGACATTTCTAGGATTGGGATGCAGCCTGTGGCATCAAGCCAGGGCCACACTGTTAGGGCTGCTCTGTATATTAGGGGTAGGAAAAGGTAGAGTGATAAAAGCAGCTCTTCAATCTGTAACTTTCAAAGGTAGAAAAGAGGTTTGGGGGAGTTGTTTTGTTGTTGCTGTCTAAAGCTGGACACTGCTAATTCTTCATTCTCAGTCCACTGACTGAGTAGATGCACAAGTATGGATGTCTAGTCTTTGAACCTATGATACCAGTCCTAGAAGTGACTGTAGAGGCCAGCTGCCTCACTTTAAGTTTGGGAAACTGAGGCCCAGGGAGGGAGACTGGAAGGGGAAAGATTGTAAGACTAAGATCTCCCCACTGCAGATCCAGCACATCCTCAGTACCTTTCTGATTCCTCTAGGTTTAGAAAGACAGGATTAAATCCATTATCTTCTTATTCTGACCTTGATCCTTCTCTGTTGACACTCCTCCCAATTGTGTAGTGACTGGACCTGGGACTGACAAACTTCCCATCTGCTCTGCCTGACCTGAAATCCAACTTTTTTTTCCTTTGGTGTCTTTACTGCTTCTTCCTGCCTGTGTCTCAATAGTATTTTTAGTGCCAGGAGCTATTAGTCAGCTTCTAAGAAGATGCAAGCATGGTTCCTTGGTCTTGCCCATGCAATGGCTGGCAAGAGAACTCAGTCACCAGTCATTCAAAAGAGAGGTGAAAAAAATGGTGGGTGGGAGTGAGAAAGCCTCTTAAAAGTCTACTCATCCAGCAAAACAGTAATTTAGAAATCCCCCACCTTATCAAGTGAAAATTGATTCTCATTTCCTGGTCTCATTTTTTTTCTTCCTCCCTTAGGAATATGTTGCATACAGTCACACCGGCCGCATCATCCCTGCCATTTGGTTTCGCTATGACCTGAGCCCCATTACGGTGAAGTACACGGAGCGGCGACAGCCTCTGTACAGGTTCATCACCACGGTGAGTGAGAGTCTGGCAGGATGCCAGGCTCATTCACTGTCTTATTCACCAAAGCCATAGGGACTGATTTCTGGCAGCTGCTGGAAATCCAGTCACCCTCAATGGTCTCCTGGTTAATAATGAATCACAAAGTGGTCGATGGATACGGAGCCAGGCAGCAAGAATTGAACTTAATTGATTGGGTTACAGAAAAAAAAAAAAAGAATGATAATGGTGATTCACATTGCATTGCATCATAGGATAGAGAGCTGGCCCCCAGGTCAGGAAGACCTGGATTCAAGTTCTCCTTCTAACATATTCTGGCTGTGGGACTCTAAGCAACTCTCTTAAGACTTATCTGTTGCAGAGAAATTGTTGTTCTACTTTGGTAGAGGGAGTTTCCTCCCCAGAAATTCCCCAGTAGAGATGCTATCACATGTCTGGACCAAAAAGAAAATTTGTACCATCAGGCCTAAGAAGTGCTTTCTTCACATTACCCCCATGAGGTCAGTAATACAAATTTTATTAGCCCCACTCTACAGATAGGAAAACTGAGACCTGTGAGAGAAGTGACTTGCCTGAGATCACACAACTATGATGCGTTAAAGCTAGGACTCAGACCCTGATCTCCTGGTTGTAAAACAGGTGCTTTAAAGCCAGGCAGTTAGATGGCCCAGTAGATAGAGTAGCAGGCCTGGAATCAAGAACACCTGAGTTCAAGTCCAGCATCAGAGACTTATTAGCTGTGTGACTGTGGGTAAGTCACTTAGCCTTTGTCCGCCTCAATTTTTCTCATCTGTAAAATGGGGTTAATAAATAGCCCCTACCTCCCAGAGTTGTTGGGAGGCTCAAATGGCGTAATATTTGTAAGAAGCTTAGTGTAGTGTCCGGCACATTTGTTGTTGTTGTTCAGTAGTTTCAGTCATGTCCAGCTCTTTGTGACCCCATTTGGGGTTTTCTTGGCAAAGATACCGGAGTGGTTCGCCATTTCCTTCTTCGGCTCATTTTACAGATGAGGAGACTGAGGCAAACAGGGTCAAGTGACTTGCCAGGGTCACACAGCTCATAAGCATCTGAGACTGGTTTTTAACTCGGGTCCTCCTGATTCCTGGGCCAGAGTTCTTATCCACTGCCCCATCTGGCACAGAGCATGTGCCATATATAATGGTTAGCTATTTGTTATTATTATTGTTGTTATTATTTCCATGGTACCGTGCTTGCTGAGGATGAGGATACTTTACCTTCTTGTAGTGTGTTTTTTACCTTTGAAAGCATTTTCACATGTTGTGTGACCACTTGTCCTTGATCCTACAGAAAGTGATTCTGATGGGGCTTGGGTGGGATGCCCTCTGACTTAGAGTCTAAGATTTGTCATATTTGTATTATACAGATATGTTTGTACAAAGGCAATAATA